>OX421462.1:2010786-3210786 GCA_949126895.1 Eilema caniola
GGTATGAGTGACGATACATTGGCCCACGACGCAAAAGACAAAGCCTATCTCCTGGGTAACTCTTTGCGTCCAACTCGTCTCTGGATGACGGTGGATGCGCACCGCCGGCAATATACCGTGGTGCGAGAGCTGTATACCGGATATCCGGCTCAACTAAAGCTCAGTGCGTAAAGCACTTCGTTCTCTCGACATTCATAAGTCCACTGGGCCCGATGGAATCCCTGCGATTGTGCTGAAGTTGTGCGCTCCTGAGTTGGCACCGGTTTTTACGTCTCTTTTTCGGCTCTCTTATTCTTCTGGCGTAGTCCCGTCTTCTTGGAAGTCAGATTTGGTACACCCGATCCCAAAAAAAGGCGACCGCTCGATTTCGTCCAATTACAGGCCAATAGGCATAACCTCTTTGCTCTCGAAGATAATAGAGTCCATTATCAACTGTCAGCTCCTTCGGTACCTAGAGCACCACCAGTTGCTTAGTGACCGACAATACGGTTTCCATAAAGGTCGCTCGGCTGGTGATCTTCTAGTCTACCTGAAACATCGTTGGGCACAGGCGATCGAGGCAAAAGGTGAAGCATTGGCCATTAGCTTGGACATGACGAAGGCCTTCGATCACGTCTGGCACGGGGCACTTCTTTCGAAGCTACTATTAATATATTTCTTATATATTTATATATAAATTGTGTGTATGGATCAGTAGCTTCCTAGTAGACAGAAGCATTAAGGTCGTAGTTGACGGTGAATGCTTTGAATCCATGTCTGTGAATGCTGGTGTCCCCCAAAGCTGTGTGTTGTCACCTACGATATTCCTTCTGCATGTCAATGACATGCTGCAAATCAGCGGCATCCATTGTTATGCTAATGATGGTACCTACGGGTGATGCCGTTTACTCCGGCCGCACCAATATCACTCGGGCAAACGTCATCGAGAGTCGAAACTATCTTGTGTCCGAAATTGAGACTTCCTTAAAAGAAGTATCTGAATGGGGTCGACTGAACCTAGCCCGATATTTTAACCCTACCAAGACACAAGTTTGCGTGTTTACGGCAAAAAAGTTAGTATTTGTCGTGTCACCACGTTTTGAGAGAACTCCTCCTAATCTCTGCCGCATCTTTCCGCCATCGCCCTACGCGACAATTTTTCATCCTCACCACTTGGATGGTTGGCAGTCCCCAACTGTGCGTTTCTCCAGAAACTTCTTGCCTCGCACAGCTAAATTGTGGAATGAGCTGTCGCCTGCGGTATTCCCGGACCGATACGACCTTCAAACCTTCAAGAAGAGAGCGTATTCCCACCTTAAAGACCGGCAACGCACCTCGAACCCTTCCGGTGTTTCAGGTGTCCATGGGCGGCGGTTATCGCTTACCATCAGGCGATTCGTCTGCTTCTTTGCCTTCTATGTCATAAAAAAAACTTACCTTTAAAACCACATTTCCGTATGTCAGTTTTGTGCCAAAACGATATGATACTTGCGATTCACATTTTTTTAAACTGTATTATTACTGTCACTACATTTAATAATGTAAACATTATACTTAAGTGAGCAAAATGATTTTTAATGCACCATTACTGAGATTATTCCTCAAATCAAAAACGAAAAACAATTCTGATCACCTCCTTAAATTCATGAATGCCTTATGGAGTTGCATCCTAACTTAACTACTCAGTAGTTGAATACAAAAATTAATGACATTTTTAAATATAAACCTAAAAATTTGTTGAAAATGTTGAAAACTGATAACATTAATTCCAAAAGGAATATATAGGCAAGGCTATAAAATTATTCTTATCTTTTCGATTATTTGCAAAGCGCTATGTAGTTAATACATGAGGTATAATGCAAGGTTTGAGCTTTTTAAAAACACCCAGAACATTATACCCCGGTCTATCTACACATCCGAGGTTATAATAATTCGCACCCAGCTGAAAATTGATAGGATTAGTCAGTACACTATCATAAATTAAATATGAAAAGTCGTTATCAATCCGATGCCTGGAATTTCTTTTACGCAGGATCAAAGGTCTACTTCAAATTATGTATTAAAATCGGTCAAGTATGTTTCGGGTTCGCGCGTTAAGGGTTCCGTACAAAACTGAATTAAGGCGCGTACTTGTGCTACATAAACGTAAAATAGTTTGATTTTAGGATACTTGCCGTTGAGCTAGAATCTTGAAATTTGGAAAGAAGTAAGATATTATAGCACAAATAAAGGGGAAAGATCGAAATCCGTAAATATGTAGCTACATATTTACTCTACGCCTTATACGGGTGCCCCGTGTGGCCAGATACCCTGAAGTCCAGATTCCTGCCTCTGCTCCGTACGGCGCCGAGGACGATGGCCACCACGGCCATCAGGGGGTACCGCACGATATCCTTTGAAGTGGCGAGTCTCCTGCCCGGATCGCCTCCGTGGATCTTGGAAGCGAGGACCCTTTCGGCACTGTATCGGTTCCAAAGGGAAGCGCGGGAGCGGGGATTCGATCCCGAGCCCGAACCATATAGGATAAACCCATTATGGGGGAGAGGCTAGAGAGACTCTCGTACCGTCAGACGCAGATCATTACCGGACACGGTAGCTTCGGGCGGTATCTGCATCTGATGGGCATAGAGCCAACGCTCGAGTCATCGCTGTGACGCGAGCGTGGACTCGGGGCTGCACAAGCTCACCGTGTGTCCGATGTTTGAGACGCCGATGCGGGAGCTTGTGGCTGGCCTGGGGGTGAGAGTCCTCACGCTCTCCACCCTGCTCGCAGCGATGGTCCGCTGCGCGGATGCGTAGGCGGCCAGCGCCTCCTTCTGCGAGCAGGTCATGCTCGTGAAGGAGACAGTAGAGCGGGTGCGGCGTGATGAGCGAGACTTGGCTAGTTTTTTACAGAATATTTTTCGTGGGATTACATATACAGATAAAGAGTCAAAACACATAAATCATTAATTCAAAATTTGAACGTAAGGTTACTCAAAAAGAAGCGTAACCACAACTATTTTGAAATATCGTTGCACCATATTATGGCTTGGATACACGAACACACGCTCCATATTGGTGCTAAAAATAAAATATTAATTTCCTATAAGGTCGGTAGGTGGCACGGCTTTAATCTGAAATAGTGATGTAAGGAGGTATATACGAAGTTTGGTCTGGGATTCACGTTTTATGCGATAAGTTTTAAAGTGACTACTAATTGCGTTCTCATTGGTAATAAAATTATGTCTACAATGGATGAAGTGAAATGCAATAGTTTGACTTTGATAAATAAATTGATGTTACATGGTTAGGACGAAAGGGTCCAGAAGAATTGGTAAAAATAAATGGGCAAGCCTATAGGATTCAATTTAGGCCGTAACATCAGGTGGGCCGGGAGCTTGTCTGCCACCTAAATGGTATAGAGGGCGGTGTACACTATTAACTTATCAACTAGTATGTAAGTCCCGGATATTCACTTTTTGGGGGCGGCCACCATATCTTCTAAGGTCTTGAGTTCAGCAGCTGCAGCAATAGCCTTCTCCTTAGCGAGCTTCTCATCGCGGATAACCTTTTCTTTGGCCTCAATTTCACGGAAGTTAGTCTCCTTCTTGGAAAGCCTGTTGTGGTGGAACCAACGGCCAAACCTGATCAGTGGCGATACGTACGTATAAAAAGAAGTATGTCAAACATATCAAAAATAATTAACGAACCTTATAATCCTGTTCATTAATAAATGGAGTAAGCACAGCTATAACTTCTGTAAAATATAGTATCAGTCAAGAAGTATACTGTTACTTGCTTACTATTTTTTCTCCTATTGATTTGGCTTAATCAGACCCAAACCCGAGGAAAAGCCAGTACTAATAGCTCTTCCAGCAACCAACAAAACTACCGGCTTGCTGGTAACGTTAACTTGGCTCAAAAGTTTTCCTATACGTATGTTACTTGCGCCATAGGATAGGTCATAGGACATGAGACAGATGTGCAATACAAATCATCGTCAAAAGTTTTTCCAATTTTTAATGAGATCGAGAAGAGTCAAGTGACCTCGAAAATAAATTACCACAACACACGAGCTTTCAGTCTTCAAACTGCCTTATCCACTGACTTACTGCAGTTTATTTAGCACGTAGATACAACACAAGCTTATCTACATTATAATGTGCAGGGGAACGGCGTGAAGCAAATGCAACCATTTTCAAACAATCACCTATACTGGTTTGACGTGCAATATTTCTGCATCAATTCATTTTCAAAGTAAACCTTGTGCAGTTGTGGTAAAATCCGTTTTGGTTCGACAGAGGTGAGTGTTGGCTATTTTTGATTAGGTTCTATAGTGATATTGTGGCATTTGATTGACTGACATAACGAGCGATGATTGTCAAATTTGGATTTCCAGCTCACTAGTCTAATTTTATAATGTGATTTGGATTTTGTAGGATGACAATGATAAACCTATTGTGGCATTAAATACATATAGTACATTAAATACAATAGGCGGTACCATAACCTTTACGTTAAAATATGTACTTAGTTAACGGTTATAACTACCTGCAATCATTATTTTAGAAATATTGATACTATGCACCGTGGACCTCGCGATGGACCTGCTACTCAGCTATGTGGTGAAGGTAATTCATTTTTTTTTAAATATAATGTATACATTACGTACATTACGTACGAAGAAAAATAGGAATTAGTAGATATTCTACTAATTTCAATTTTTCTTAGGCCCAAGCATCCTTTATATATTATCCTTTGTATACACTTGTTTCCAAGTCTGTATGTACTAAATGCAGTTTTAGTATTTTCTAATCTTACGCAAACACGATTTAAATTTAATCTTCTTTAGATGTAAAGATGAAATTTTGTTTGCATATATTACTACGCTATTAACTAAAGAAAGCTAAGCTAAGAGTTGACTATTTGCTTTCCACTACTTTAACTTATACGAAGCTGATAGATTAAATGTCAAGCGCTCACCACGATGATTGGCACTCTATTATGAATTCTTGGAAACGTTGTACAGGGGGATAATCATGTTTTCTATTCGTTTGAATTGTATCAAGATTTGTTTTCTTAAAAAATATCATGTTAAATTCACAAACAGTACGTACCCAAAATATTTTTGGATATTTAATTGAAATAGATTTAACAAGTTATTTCCATTTGAAACAAAAAATGAATATGAGTAAAAATAAATGCAGATAATATTAGAAAATGGTATTCGATTGGAATAGATGAATATTTATTTTGATTGACATATTTGTGTAATCCATTGTAAAACATATTTGTGTTTAATTGCCTATCTAACAAATAACAAGTGATAAACTTATTGTGAACATTAGCTAACATTGAAATTATAGGCAATAGAAAGAATTGAAGGGATATTGTTATTTAAAAAATATTTGGTTTAGAAAGTGCAGTTAATCTACTTTGGGGACTAATTCCTCTTTTATGTGAAAACATTGAGGGATATTCTCATTTTTTTCGTAAAACAATTACATTGGCTTCATACGGTATAAACTTTTCTCAAACAATGCTCCTGAATGCACAATGTTTTTTAGTTATTCTATAATGCTTGGGAGCCTTTAGGGAAGGTCCTTAGGTGCTTTTTTCGCGTAAGTAGATGGCACTGCAATTGTGTTGTAAGGTTTTTACGACTAAAATCCCGAACGAACCTGGATATACAGTCGTAAATATCATATAAAATATAATATAAAAAAATCGTTCCGTTATTGTAGCTAAATAAAATCCAAAGGTAATTAAAGTAAATCAGGTATTTCTAAATAAAATTCTAGTATATAACAGTTACTACAGTGCCCCAGATATAACTCTTGACTTGGTCTTACGATACCTAAGGGAAATAATGGTGCTGTCAACTCGTATCTGCGGCTTCAGAACAGAGTGCACTGCCGGAATGACTTAATGTAACTTTAAGTTTCATTTCTATTAGCTTTCTACTCCTTTTTCATCCTAGCGTTAATCCCAGTCGCATCAGAAGCTTCCAGCTTGGAGTCTGGGGCCGCTATACCAATCTTACTGCGGCTTTGGCTGAACTTTAATATTTTCTCTATTAGCAATTTTATTTCTATGCGCTTTATTCTGGATTATTCAGTATTTTCATTATTTTCGATTTTTAGCTTATCGATGAACTAAGTTTATCAGTATAGTCAACAACCAAAAGCGAACGTAATTCTCTGTTTGGATTGGCCCTTGGACTGGCTTAATTGCTTTTGTCCGTATCTATATCGGTTTTTCAGTTTTTCTTAACCGATTTTCACCAAACTTGGCACACGTGTTCTGTTGATAGGAGGGAAATAGGCGGAGAAAAGAGAGAGAAGACTGCTGTCACGTTATTTATGAAGGGATCTTGATAATTTTCGGCTGAAATATCACTCTCACCGATTGTTGTGAAATAAAAAATGAACTTAGTTTAAAAACATCAGGTGAAAGAAAAGGCGTGTGTTGTAGCGTTTTTTAAGAATGACTCGTCATTACTTTTTGGTGAAACATCCAGGGCTGTTCAGAATAAGAAGATGCTCGTACTTTTCGTTTTTATTTTATTTTTTGAAAACAGATAGGAGTGAGTAAAAATGTGCTGCTCGCAAAGTCTACTGTTCACATTACAGATTGACAATATTTAATATTTTTTCTTACCAAACAAGTACCTACTTATAACATACATAGAGTCGTGCCTACAACTAGCTACGATTTTAGCACAAATCTTTCCTTTCTACTTTTGTAATTACTTTATACATGCTCGCCGGTTTTGCGTAGGTACTCTTTTGATATGAAACTTCATTAAAATGCCCTCGATTAGATGTTATCGCCAATAAAATACGTGACAATAAGTACCTACGCTCTTTAAAATCGGTTTTATAGAGCGCAGGTACTTATTGTTCCATTTCTGCTGCTGACTGTACTTGCAATGTTTGCTTAGCCTTCAATAGCCAATATCGCCTATGCCTGGTTGCCCTTGAGTGGGCGTGTGGCACGAATACAATTACAGAACACATTTCACACTTCCAAAGTGAAAATTCCGCTCCATATTCAATTGTACTCATTTCTTTGCGCTGTGTGGTAGTATCGGTTCTAAAACTTATAATTAAGGAAGAAATCTATATGTCTATCTGTTTACGGAAATAAGTTAATTTTTCGCCATAAAAAGGAAAGTGATTCAAAAAGTATGTAATTAGACCCTTTTATTCCTATGAAAGAGTTTGTTACGTATGTAACTAAGAACGCTATATAAAACATTATTGTTAAAGGGAATGATTGGAAGAAATAATTCTTTGAAACTAGAGGCCTCTTAGTAATAACGTATGCTATTTGATTCTTTTTAATGATTATGTAGAACAATATATCGAATAAAAACATGGGGAAGGCTATTGCATTATAACGGATAGTATGCTTTTCTACTAAAACTTTGTTCAAACGTGGTTCAAATATTATTTTATAAAGAAAATTGAATAATATGCATGATTGGGTGATTAATTAATGTAGTAAGGTTCATCGTGGCTTGTATATAAAAAGAAAATCAGACGTAACAAATCAAGACATTGAATACAATAACAATTCTCGCAAAATAATAGTAAATAGATTCCAAATAACCAAAGTAACAAACTTTTCATCCACAAAATATAATAAACATAGCTGAAGTGTGCAAAATAACTGAAAACACTTGGACTGGCAGCGTCCAATTTTATGGACTTGAAGAGGAAGCTCAGTGCCTTCGTTACTCCCGAGTACGCCCTAACTTGTTGAGACTCGTTACCGTTGGACATCGAGGTTCATATGAGTGTCTTACAACACTTCCTCTATTTCCGTTATCAAATTGAGGATACGATGTTGAGGAAGAGCACGCTCGGGACTTCGCAGGAGGAGTTTTATGGTAGGAAGAGTTCAAATTCAAAATCTAGAATAACCAAGAATGACTAAAATAGATAAACGAGTTTGATTTGGCTGAAGAAGTGCCGTACGAAGAAGTTGATATAGGTATCGTCTTCGTCGTTCTTTCTGTATAAAAAGATTATGAGAATTCCTTTCTGTCCAAAACAGTGAGTTTCGGCCACATTGACATTATGGACAAATTGAAATGATCAAAAATAATGTAGTATTTTGCTGTTTAACGTAATGAAAAAGTTGTGTGTTTCTTACCGAAGATCATTTTTGTAAAATAATACGTAACCATCCTGCTATCGATAGGTGCTCATTTACATGGTAATCATTCACTTTGTTGAGAGGTAAATACTTGTAAAAAAGTTTGATGATGGATGCTCGTGAAATATATGCGTAAGAAGCAATTGATGTGAGCAGAGTTAAGTACTGTAGTAAATTACCTTACTGAATACCGTATACAATAGGTACATAATATTATAACTGAAACTTAGGTACATGTATTCGCTCACGTGGATTACCGACTTCCGGGATTAATAGTAGCAAATAGCCTTTGTGATATTCCAGGCTGTAATCTATTACTGAAACGAATTTCAACCAGATCCATTCAGACGTTAGAGCGGGATCGGATTCCAAACATTCAAGCATTTTCAAAAACTTTCACATTCATAATATTAATAGGATTTATCTGCAGGGTTTTAACGATTCGTTCTTCAATAAACGTGTTAGGAATAAAAACAAAACGTAATTTAAATCTCCGTGTTCAATTTATTCACAGTTGCTTGAATACTTCGCAGGTCAAGATTAAAATAAATGAAGACAAATTGAGGTACTCTAAATTCGATTGGATCCAATTTTGAACCTTTGATTCGGAAAAACGACCATTCAATGTGACTACTTAAATTCTTAAAGATGTATGGCTTAACATTTCTTTATGATGTATTTGAAATAAGTAGCATAATATAAGAATAATTTCCCAAGCATTACCTTGCAGATTTATTGTAAAACTTTACGTGGGAGAAATAAATTACTTCAAACTTAATGTTCATGGGCATGATGATATGACAAAAAATAAGAACGCAAAAATAGGCTTCGTAAAAAAAATTGAGTTCGTTTTGAACTAACGGAATTAAAAATTTTGAAAAATGGTTATCCCAGTAAATCATCTTATCATTATAAAAACAAATTTTGACATGGAAGTTTAATTCTTTATTTTTGTAACGAATTAACGAGAAAAATAGTGATGAGTTGGAATAGGGAAATATAATACTTCAAAACTTCTTTTACAATAAGGTTTTTACTGATCTTATTTTCCAAAACAAAAACACCTGTCCCAAATTATTATTAGGTATTAATTCCCTAAAAACGATACAAATTAAAACCTTTAGATACCATTTAAAATTTATAAGGACATACGATAACACTGTTCATTTCAAATCCTTTCTAAATTGGTACTGAAACGCGAAGGTACAGGAAAGTCTGCAACGAGACCTTCGTAATTGGAATGTATTGTGGACCTAACAATAGTAGAGTGAACAGGGTTCAATATGGCCTCCATTTGTATGAGAAAGTAGGGATTTGGTGGACAGGTACGGTTAAAAAGATGTGATTTTTAATACCTTTGCAAAATGTCCGACTAAGTGCAATGTTGCTTTGTATATTTAAAATTTTTGTGAACTATATAAATTGTTACAGAGTTAGCACAAGAAAAGCTATAACCATTGTTATAAATATTTTATCAAGGTGTCATAATAATCATTATCTTCTCCTGTATCATGTCGTTTGAAAATGCTCATATCCTATATGAGCTTTTTAAGAGATTTTTTTATCGAAGGACCCTATACTAATAGGACTATTAGTATACTTGTGTATATACGCGGTTAGTGGAGGCCAATGTTGTGGTTGAAGTATGAGAATGTTATTTTCAATCTAAGTATTTTCTTGAGGCAGTTTTATAGTTAAAGTAAAATATTAATAAATAGGTAAAAAGTATCCTTTTGATTAATTTTCCACCAAGCCAAGATTAGGCAACTTAATTTAACAGGAATGAAGTCACAGCTCGACTTTTCACATGTTTTGATAGAACTTTCTGTCAGTAAAATGTAAATGATTTTACTTTTTAGTCAATCATAATAATATGGTGTCGTTTTAATTTTATCTTTACGAAATATAACAATTATAAACCGAACCTATATCCCACTAATATAGATACTATTAACAATAACAGACTGAAGTCTTGAATGTCACAGTAAAAAATTGAATGTACAAATCCTTTTCAGAGCGCGTAATGTACGCTAGGAACAAGTTATTGAACGGGGCTAGACCATCTGTGGTCGGAGGGCAGCCGATAACCGAGGAGCTAGCTTCGGTGAGTATTTTGTAGATGTCAATCTTTTAATAGGCAAAGGCATCGTCTGCGTAAATATAATCAGGTTAACACCCTGTTAATATGGTAAATATTTTCACATAAGACAAAATACATTTAAATTATTAATTTAAATGTATTTTGTTTATTTATTATTAATTATAATACATTTTAATTATTTAGAAATGTAGTTTTAAAACCATTGTTATGTTAATTAGAAAATAAATAAAATACATTAACAATTTAAAAAAAAAATACATTTCTAAGTTATCTTATCATGTTGTTGTGGTGCGAGTTTGTCCTGTTATTTACATTATAACAGTTTTATATGCTGGGTTTCTCTGTATAATAAAATAGCATAAACATAAGAACGTAACATAAACTTACGCCTATATCCCCGAAGGGGTAGGCAGAGGTGCTAGCACCCATATTTCGCCAGTTTATGTTTTGGTCCCTATGTAATAGGTGGCGAGCCTATTTCCGTTAACCGGGCACTTATAAACCTGCGATAAATACACACGTAACTTCTAAAAGCATCGAAAAGTCCTTGGTGTGTGCCATGGTAAAACCTGGGTTCGAACCCGAGACCTCGTCACAACAGTCCATTACCCATAACACTAGGCTACCGCGGCTACAGCAGGGAAAGGCATGATGATATGTATGTATGTATGTATGTATTAATTAAAAATTGATGATGATGATTATGCTAGGTCCAATTAAGTACAAAATAAAGTTGTAAAACTAAGAAAATAAAAATAAAATAATTACAAATCTTACATTTCAATTAATATTGCTTCCCTGTAGTACACCTGTAAAATCGAAAGATAAGAATTAAATACCAAATATTATAGGAGTTACGAGTAACCTGCTTCAGTTCGACCTCGTGTCCACCTCGAGGGGAGTGGATTCGAACCCCTCTGGTGATGAGGCCTCCGGACCAGCCGCTTGGGTACGGTCTAGCTGCTCCAAGGAACGGCGTCCGTTCCCTCCTGTCTGCTCTCCAAGCGCACATGATCAAGTGGCTTCTCTTCGACTCCAGGCCGCAGACCAAGGACAATAAGTGTGATGTTCCACCAGACACGTGAGTGCTTTTTTTCGCTCCTATTCCACCGCACTACCGGGTTGCACTAGTAGTGTAGCTTGGTAGTACGATAACTCACTCTTTTGCTAGTATCGATAACGCTACTGACCCGGTAATACAGAAGGAAAAAATAACCACGTTACTACTAATAGTTTGGCTCATTTTGACTTCACCTCGCCTGATGTTAAACTGAAGGCAAAGTCTTAGGAAAGAGGGTCACCATTACATACACGTACCATGTAAAAATGGTGGCACTCAGCTTGGCAGCCTCATCAGATGCTTTTCACGTCTTGCTTAAAGGCCCCGGGACTGTAGGAAGAAGGAAAGACGTGAGCTGGCAAGGAGTTCCAGGTCTTAAAGGTGCGACAAAGGAAAGAGTCACTGAACCGCTTGGTTCTTGAAGGAATGTTCTGCACCTCATGCGGGTGACATCTAAGCCCTGCACGTGTTGTCCTGTATAGGAAAGGAGAGGGTGGGACTAATTGGAATAGCTCATCAGAACATTCACCATGGTAGAGACGGTAAAATACTGCCAAGGAAGCAACATCTCTACGCATTAGCAGAGGCTCAAGAGTACTCGTGAAAGTTCTGTCACGTCCTGTAACACTTTGCTTAAGCTTAAACTGAACGCAGAACTGACTGCAATTCCTCTCGTCAAACTTTAGCCAAAGTACCAATGACTACCTTACTTAGTTCTGTATTCCAGGGAATTTACACAAACTTTAGGACTACTTTCAGTAGTAAGCTTTTTTTATACAACTGAGCTGGCAGGCAATCACACGGCCCATCCGATGGTAAGTGGTTACCATGACCTATGGACGTGTGCAACACCAGGGATGACACACTCGTGTTGCTGACCTCGTAAACACAGAGAGTTTATGGGCCGTCAGTGTAGAAGACAGTGTACATTGGCTTGACTAGTAAAAATAAGAAATACGAATAGTTGTAAAACTATAGACTAGTCTGTAATGTATACGGATACGGTATTCTATGAGAGTACAATAAAATCTATCTATCGCATAAAAATGTTTGTTATTCGAACAATACGTTGTGAGGTACAGGCGACAGGTTAAAAATTACAAGCGTTCGCTTTCATACTCATGCCTGGTTATAACAAACGATGCCAATAACCAACTACGCTCAAGTCTGCATTGAACAGGGGGATATTTTGAGTTTTGAGATAGAAAACGATAACGAATACAAATTTCCTTTATCCTATAGTTCCGGGTCCTTTACGCGGGGCGTGAAAAAGCATATGATGTGACTTTCAAGCTGAGTGCCGCTTTTGGTAACATTGTGCGTGTTTGTAAGTGTCACCCTCTTTCCTAAGACTGCCTTCAGCGTACCATCAGGCGATGTGAAGTCAAATTGATTGATTTGATTGTTAAGATTGGTAAAAGACCGTTAAAATTGCGTCTTTTATTATTTTATTGTTTTTATTTATTTGTAATATAGTCAACGTATAATAGTCAAACTATGACGTCACAATTGTTTATTTCATACAAGTTTGCTCACAACTTTTAACGTTTTCTACAAAACGAACTAATTTGACTAACAATGAGACAACGTACCGTCTACTCATTTATGTCTAACTAGAAACTTAATCACTCAACTCCAATCAGCACATTAATATGAAAAGAATTGACTATTGAATTTAATCAGCCTTATTATATTTTTAGTTGTATTAAATGGTACAGTGGATTATAAGATAAACTGGTCATGTGCAAACTTCAAAGCATCATTCCAACTACATATTTCATATATTTTTTTTAAATAAAAATTTGAATTTGAATTTAATAATTTTCAGACGCACACTTTTCCACAGATCGTTCTAAAATCATTTTTCAAAATATCCCAAGTATTCTATGCACGAAAGCATGCAGCATAGCTTCAAAATACCGATCATAATTCTCGAGAGTACCACGTGTTTCGGCATAAATCCGCACTATGCCTCGTCGTACAATATTTTAGTTCAAATGGTCGACTTTATGTTCTAACGCGCGCGGGTGTTTATTTAAACTGCCCAATAAATTGCTTTACGGAAGAATATTTCATTATGATCGGGATATTTTTTTGACATATTATACTCCCGGAAAACTTTCGGTAAACTAAATATTTCAAAACGCTTCTTACATAAATATTAAACATTATATTTTCTTTTAACATAGCATCAGTATGGTTACCCCCATACCTTAGAGGTCCTTGACAAAGGATTATGAACAGAACATGAAGTTTTTTTTTTAACAACAATTTACTTATAACAACACGGTCCACCTGACGGGAAACGATTACTATGGCCCACGGACGTGTGCAATACAAAGAGCGTCACATTAATGTTCAACCTTTACATCAATGAACTGATTGTTGGTCTCAGCAGTCAGCGTATCGGATGCCATATTGATAATGTGTGTGTAAATAATCTGGGTTACGCGGACGACATGGTGCTGCTGACGCCGACGGTTGGTTCATTAAGAAAGCTGCTGCAAACCTGTCAGTTGTATGCACAAAGTCATGGCTTGTTATATAATGTAAGCAAGAGTGAATACATGGTCTTTGAGGTGCCTGGAGAAAAAGTTGCTCATGTCCCACCCATAACCTTATGTGGTGTTCCATTAAAGAGAGCTGGTGTCTTCAAATATCTTGGTCACTATATTACCCAGGATCTCAGGGATCATGTAGATATAGATAGGGAGCGCAGGGCGTTGGCGGTTAAGTGGAACATGCTGGCCCGCAGGTTTGCTCGGTGTAGTAGAGAAGTTAAAATCACCTTATTTAAGGCGTACTGCCAAAACCTCTACACGGGCAGTCTGTGGGTGGACTTACACTGAAGTCGTTAAATGCCTTGCGTGTTCAATATAATAATGCCTTTAGGGTGCTGTTGGGGTTGCCGCGATACTGCAGCGCGTCAGGTTTCATGCCATCTAGCGCAAAAGATCGGCGTCATTGCTGAGCCGTATCCGCGGCAGCTCCAACAGTATTCTGAGAGTAATAGCAGCGCGGTACGACTCACCCATAATGAGGCATATCACCAGTGGAGTGAAACCCTACATGGTCACTTTAATTAATTGATTGATATAATATTATATATTGAATTAAAGGATTTATACGCTATTATGAATTGATATTATTGTTGACTATTGCATCTGTCATGGCTTTGTGTTACCTACTTAATTTATAATTGTTTTTAATTATTAGATTTTTGAATTATATTTTTTACTGACATCGGATGTAATGCAATAATATGATATCGATTGATAATAATTTCTTGATTTAATTGTTTAATTGTTGACATATTTCATACTAACCATAGATGTAAGACGAATTGTTACTAACAAATTGGGCCCAGTTGCCATGAATAAAATGATATTTAATTTAATTAGCTGACGTTTAAGAACTTTAGGATACTTCTAATGCCCTTTTTGGAGAATCTCCTGTTTTTACCACAGTCTGTAGGGACTTCATTCCACAGCCCGAGCGTGCGCGGAATGAAATTCCTTTCTTACCTTACTGTGGCTAGTTGCTTGATTCAATGAAAGTTCATTTTTCTATCAGATATCTCCGGCCATCAGAGGAACGTCAAGAAGAGGCCCTATGGCGTGCTTGCAGTGACGTCATCTGGCGTTGTGGTGGAGGCTTCAATCAGCAAGCAGGAGTGGAGCCCAAGGCTATCGTGAGCTTGCCTAGCGAGACCACCTATGTACAGCATAGTTCTCAGTACTATCAAGATGGTGTTACAGAGAAGGTAACTTTTAGTTAATAATACATATTTTAATTTTATTAAAAGTAAGTATAGCTCAACTATGCTATAGTACGTATATTAGCTAGTATGTATTATAGCCCTCACTATAGGTCTCTTAAAAAAGCTTAAAGTTGCTCAACGAACAATGAAGAGGGCTATGCTTGGTATTTCCCTACGTGATCGCTTCAGAAATGATGATATCCATAAAAGAATAAAATTAACCGACGTAGCCCGTAGCAGTGGGCAGGACACATAGCGCGTAGAACAGATGGCTGATGGAGGAAAAAATTCTGGAATGACGACCACGTACGGGCAAATATAGTGTAGGAAGCCCAACGGTCAGGTGGAGGAACGACCTCATCAAGGTCGCCGGGAAGCGCTGGATGCGGGCTGCTTTAGATCGGTCGTTCTGGAAGTCTATGGGAGAGGCCTATGTTCAGCAGTGGACTGTGTGTGGCTGATATGATGATAATGATAGCTGAACTAGCCTGCAATAAACAGGATGAAGGAGAGGAAACGACAGACATATTCAGAATTTATTTAAAAAATACAGATACATAATATTATGCATAGAAACCAATGCAAATATACATCCTCATACATACAAGTACATTGAGCGGGAATCGAACCCATGGTCTATGCATTTATAATCAAATGCTCTAGGAGCTGTTGGATATATGCAAAGTAAATGAATGAAAATTAATAACTTCTAATAAATGATTTTTTATTTAGAAAAATCTTTACCACTAGTTTTTTTTTGCCAAAAGTAATTGGTTCTAACATAATGTTTTTCCAGAAATTATAATTTCTCATTCCTTTGCAAGCTGCATCTTTATGACTTCAAGAGTTTGGAAGATGTTCAAATATTCCTTAAGCGGTACCTGTACTTGGTAAGACAAATTATTGTTACGTTATTCAGCACACTCGGGTGAACATTATCTTGGATAGTGCATCCTGCATATATGGTGGTGGTTTAATATTTACCACTTTACTTTGTTCCTTTACGACCTTTACATCTCTTTTGCATTTTGTACTCAATCTAAACGTTTAGTTTTGTGTTTATGACTTCTTATAATAATTAAAAGTGTAAGGAATTGAATCATCATCCTTGAGACCCAAAGCAATCTCACTTGCTAGTTGACGCACTGGCTGAACTATCTACGAGGCTTAGGCTTCAGGAAAACTCAACATACCAATCAAAAACGATAACCTATCTTCGGGTTCCAATCTAAAGTGTATACTTTGTACGCAACTAAACTAACGTGATGATTATGTACAGCTTCTACAATCCAACTATTCATTAATGTTTCTTAACCGAAGCTTTTTATTCGTTCTAATAAGTACATACCGGACAAAATAGTAACCTTTCTTTTTGCTTCGCCGTAGTCGGGTAAAGACACGAGCTCCTGTGACATGATATTAATTTTATCTAACAGCTTCAAGTGGAAGACGGAGCAGGGGCCTTGATAATACTGTATTCTTGTGTGTTGTCGAGAGGGTGTGCAAAGTAAGTTAATGTTCAAATATATAACTGCATTTTATATTTTAACAACTCATACTTTCATATTTATAAAAAAAAATACAAATAGCAACCGCAATTAGTAATGTTCCCTTATATATGTATAATGTTAAAATGATTACCCTCACCTTTTTATTAGAGGTATCCGTTAAATATTTTAAAAAAAGAAATATATATTCGGATACCTCTAATAATAATGAAGACCCTCCTTCGTGAGATGCTTTCAGCTTTAAAGGGATGGACTAGCTTAGCAAATAGCTTAGGCTTTATTTGGTCACAACAACCGCCATCCACGGCGTTAAATAACAGTATAAAATTAAAGTTTTTAAGGAAAGTATTATAAAAAAAGTTAACTTCCTACCAGTGTCAAGAAAGATCTAGACGGCAAACTGACACACCTGGTGTCAGCTGACGTCGAGGGGTCTCTGAACGTGGTGACCCTTCTCCTGACCGGCCGAGCTACTCCGTACCTTCACAACGGTGTGCTTTATGTCGGCGATGAAGACCATTACGTGAGTTAATACTTCACCACATAGTATAAAACAAAGTCGCTTTCTCTGTCCCTATATCCCTTTGTATGCTTAAATCTTTAAAACTACGCAACGGATTTTGATGCGGTTTATTTTAATAGATAGAGTGATTCAAGAGGATGGTTTATATGTATAATATATGTTAAATATAGTAGAGGGTGCAGCGGGAAAGGGATCTGACGCCACGCGGGCGGAAAAATATTGGCGGTACGAAGTTCGCCGGGTCAGCTAGTATCTTATAAATCATACATTGTATATAACCGTAGATTAATTAACAACCACATTTCACTAATTATTGTACTCGGTCCCACGTAATAGGGGGTGAGCCCATTGCTGGATTTCGGGCACTATTGTTGACTCGAGCCATGCGTCTGAAACTGAGACCGGGCTCTGTATATTTGTCTGATATCAATCAGCCCTATCCCTTAGTCGCTTTATGCGACACCGCATGGGAAGAGATGGGGTGGTCCGAATTCTACTCCGCCGGCAACCACGCGGCTTCTAAATCAAAGTTTCTGTATAAACTGTGACGTCTTGGATATTGGGTTCTTCAAAAAAGATTTCATGGGTGGTGATAGCCTTAATGTTGCATATACCCATAGACCGAAGCAACCACTTTCCAATATGCGGACTGTGTGCTTGTCTTGCCACTTAAGTGGCACAAAATAATTGCGTAAATGGATTCATGCTAAAAATGTAGTAGGTTTGAGTTAATTGACAAATAGCTACCCAAGCTTAAAATATCATTCTATCTTATTATAAAGTACTTAATCAAGAAATGTCCTGTTAATTTTCTTATAGGCTATGCCACAATTTGGTATCCTGTCTCGCAGTCCCGTTGGTCTTCTAGTGTGGTATGGCGGTGAGGAGAACGCGAAAGCCTTTATCAACAAACAGCATCCTGGCTCTAGGCTGAAGACTCCTGCTCTGCCAATATGGGTAAGAGTGGCATTTCAAGCAGTCTGATTTAAATAATTTACCTTGTTAAATAACAACACACTGACTGGCAGCGGTATGACAGTGATCTGTTAAGAACTACGAGGAATAAACG
This sequence comes from Eilema caniola, assembly GCA_949126895.1. Lineage (NCBI taxonomy): Eukaryota > Metazoa > Arthropoda > Insecta > Lepidoptera > Erebidae > Eilema > Eilema caniola. Next base: position 2,028,932 of record OX421462.1, read on the forward strand.
GAAAGAAAAAGAAAGTAGCTAATTCTCATAAAACTAAGATTAAGATACTGCATCGGTACAAATATTTTAATAACACCTGTGAGCTCACTTATGTTTCAATGTGATACAGGTAACCAGCTGCTCGGGACACTACGGAGTTTTGTTCAACACCAATCGTGAACTTTTGAGGAACTATCATGCTGAAAGAAGGTAATTACAATAAATTAAAGGTCTGTATGTTTTAAGAATTGAGGACATTTTTTGGTTATTATGAACACTTCGACTCCATGCTGCCAACTACTTAAAAACTAAAATACTCGTTATTTGTCCAACCCGAGAATCCGACCTCACAATCGTATACAAACATATTCCTCAGAGCCAATCAGCCAGTTTCATTATATTACGATGTTACTATAGACCCTCTTAAGTGCTACACTTACACGTAAGCCGCTAGTGACCAAAATCAATTAGGCATTGGGTCTGAGAGAAAGAACAACTTTGGAGGCATAATTAAGTATCCCATTAGCCTTATGGAAGCTTTTGCCAATGGGGTAGAAAATAGCTTGGTTTATTTCTTTAATTGAGTTACATTGTGTATGTATACAGTCAGTCTAATCGAAACTTTATTTCGTTTATTCCTTGCAACCTAAACATCATAGATCATGAAAAAAATAATTATTAAGCTTCAGCCTTTTACAGGTTTTGAAAACACGACATTACAGAATTGGACTGAACTGACTAAATTGGAAAGACTTATTATTATGATTCTCTAAAAAAATTGTCTCACATACAAAAGAGTCCCATTGATATTACCTTCTACTACACAATACCAAAAATATACATGACTTGATCGTGTGTATAAGATAAGATAAATCTTTATTTTACACCAAAGAATTGCAGTACATTTACGGAAAATATATAAAAAATACACAAATGGCGGCATTATCGCTACAAGCGATCGCTTCCAGGCAACCTTTATTTTGGATGGATATTTACCTTCATTTTTCTGAAATACATCGACGTGAATATAATATAATTACGTTACGGGCTACCCTAAATTAACTGTCCCTAAAGACCACGGCTTTTGAAACACGTGCATTGTATGTAGGTAGAACCATGCTTACCTCAGCAAAGGTAGGCGCGACTAGGGAAATATCAAGCTCTTACTTACATAATTAATGTTAAGTAGCAAAATGATTTAATGTACAATATCTATTGTTTGGGCAAGTGATGGGCATATCCCTCTTCCCTTCCCATTTCCTCATATCCCTCTTCCCTTCCCATTTCCTCATATATTTATATGCAGGAAAGCACGTTTGTGTGCTATCTTGCTAGACGCTGTTGTTAGATAACAGCGTCAAATGCCTATTTGTCCACCTGCTACAACGTTTTTAAGCCTTTCGCATTCTGGGCCAGACAGAGAGAACAGATATGTACAGATGGCTCACCTAGAAAACGAAAGAAAATAGAACGTTATGGTAGACCCACTAATATTGATATCTGTGACCGCTACTAATTCTGTGCTTTATGTATTTAAGATTCGATATTCATTACTACACATGCGGTGGTTGTCACGTTCTGCTGAACGTGGATACTCGAACCCACGATGACGCAGTTGGACCACTGCGTAATGACGACATCAGTGCTACACCGCTTGAGAAGTTGATACATACAAAGTAAGTATAGTAAGTTATAGTGTAATGTTGCAAATGTACAAAGTGTCATCTTCATCAATTTGTCTATGCGATCTACTACACTACTACATAAACCTCACTCAATGCTCACAATCGCATTGTCGGCAGCCAGCCTATTCCAGCTACCTCTTTCAAAATGTCAGCTATATGACTTTTCACTCTAGACGTCACATGCACCAACGTTCATTGGTCCTTCAGCAGACTAGCTATTCACAATTATAGTGTTAGGTATTCTACGAGGTGTGTCTTTAATCATAAATGTGAAATTTTGAATAGATGGAAAGATGTATATTTCTTATATATTTCTTCTCGGGATCAAAATTTCACGCTGGTTTTCTTCGTTTCCCATAGGCATGCTAATATCAAATTAATATTATATAATCTTAAGTTACTATACAATAATGATTGTAGATACATATTTCAATACAAAAACAGTTATTTTCAATAATATTAGTAGACAGTTTTACGACTCCTATTTCTCTCGATTTTATGTACGTCAGAGCTAAGTTGAAGCTGTTTTGGATTAGCTGTATTGTGTTGATATTGATTATCTTTAATTAGGGAAATTCAAGTTACTTTACTATTTTATAAATGCTAGTATTTAATTAATAAGTGGACCTTCAAGTCCACTAACAGGACATTTACAAAAAAAAATGCCAATTTTTTTTTTAAATCTGCCGACACTGAGCAACCGACGATGCTCTGGTGTACGTTTCCTCTCAAGGTCAAGGTTGAAAGGTCAGAGACACTGACTATAATACAATCCTAGAGAAGAAGAATAGACCCCGGGTCCCTAAATGAAACGCTACTAGGAGTTAGTGCTAATGAAATGATCACAATAGGCTTCGTTGATAGGTAAAATTTCAAACTTGGAGTTTACCAGACACGTCAGGTAAAACTCATAAATCAGTACAGATGCAAATATTGACGATGACATTTAATTTATCTATAAACTCATTACGGGTTATCAGGCTCAAACGTAGCCGTTTAATTGAATGCAGCGCGCACCGAATATAATTAAATGTCACGTAAACATTTTCGATAATGCCACGACCCAATTTCAAAATATCGACGAATTTGCTTTAGCAAAATTAATGCTATAAATATATATTGAAATTTCACCATCATATTGTTTAGCACCTGGCTCACAATAGCCGCTCGGTCTTGGAATACTGGCAGTATGTCGTCCATGTATATGATACTATGTACATTTAACAGTGTTTTATGTTAAATAAAGATGATTGTAACTGTATAATACTAAGAGAGGGCAGGGTGAAGACTATTCTACCTAGGAAATACACAGGTAGATAAGATGTGGCGAAAAACCGTGTGGTTTTATTTAGCTCGATTGCAATATGCCTAGCTCCTGTATACAAACTTATGGTTTAAGTTTATCACATTGTTAGATCTGGTTAGGTGAATACTAAATTAATTGACGTAAATTTAGCACAAAAGGTTCAATTGACATAATTGTATAACTAAACATTCGTAAAATTAAGAATCGTATTTCTCAATTGACATACGATAACTCTGATCTAAAAAAAACAAGAGCCTATGTTTCTTTCTATTTCAGATGGCAAGACGCTAAAATCACTTGGACTGGCACAGTACCACAAGTTGGAGAAGTACCTAAATAAGCTGATGTCATCACGGATTTCAATCTGTTCATCAAACCCAAGACTAGGACAGATGAAATAGATAGATATGCTATAATGCACTCTAACTATAACGTTAAGCGTATAATAGGCATATGATAGGCACTAACCACTAAATATATATTTATTCTTGTGTCCTAAAGAAAAATGCAATATCTATGAACTAACAATTGAATAAAATATCGCTTAAAATAATAAGCTTGAATAAATAATAATATAAATTGTAGATCATTGATATATATGTTAATAAAGTTTATGTGTGGAATATAATATATAAATATATATGATTATTGTGTAATTCGTATTAGAAGTAGTGATTATAATTATGATTATTTAATTTTGGATTCCAAAATCAGAGTTATTCATACAAACTTCGCTGTAGTTCAATTAAAATAAAAGAGTACAAATATGTTATGGGTTTATATTTTTAATTCATATTACCTTTATAATGTAAAATAATGATAATCTTCTTATCCACAGAGAGTATTTAGTAATTATTGATCTAAACACAAAAATAATTCTTAAAAGTCGGTTACATCGTGAAACAGTGGCATACAAAAAAAATCATGTGTAGGTAACCTAGCAACCCTAGAACAGACTGATATTTATAATCATCATGCAACTTTAATATAAGCCAAAAAAAATTGTGTAAGTTTAGCAACTATTTTAACATGTAGAGAAAAGTTTGAACACAAAATTCTATCTAACGGTCCACAATTTCTGAATCAATGCACACTAAGCGACATTGTAAGTTCGTTGTTCGGTCGTTACGGGGATGATAGATGGCTCTCGTGAGAAATCCACTAATAAAAGTAATTTATCAAATGCGTCAATCGCAGAGGTGTCTTGTCTTTTTTACGAATATGATTTTCCCTTCAGGTGAAGTGTTGCAGACTCATCGCTTCGATAATGGTTTTACTTTCTTTGGCAGTCCAGTTTTTTTGAATATCATGATTTGATTGAGAACTTAATGAGATTTTGAGCAGCGTATAATGTATACAAGTTTGATACATCGTAGAGGCGATAATGGAGATCACGCACACTATGCACAATTTCAACGCTGTACACCGATCTATAATTTATTATCCTCATAATGAACCTTTATTTTGTGTATTAACGAGATTCTTTGTTTCTTTATATTTTAATATCATAAATGTGAAAGTAACTCTGTCTGTCTGTTTGTTACGCTTTCACGCCTAAACCACACAACCCATTTTGATGACAGTTAGAAAACTTACAGAAATTACAGAGAGAAATTCCACCTTGGAATTGGATATGGGCTATGTTGGGTTAAGATGACTTTCTTTCTCTCTTTCCGACATACACACGGGCGGTGCTGCGGGTAACAATTAGTGTTATCATAATTTGATCAAATTTGCTATGTGACGTATATAACGTCACATTTGTCTTTTAGGCGAAATTTTCACTAGACACTTATAAACTAGTTTTTATACATAATGCTTTAAGATGATCATTAACATAATGTAGATTACAGCACTCGATTTTGCTCTGATTACAACGAAAATAACTTGAACTCCTGTGTAAAGGAATTTTAAGCAAGATAGTAGTGCTAAGAGAGGATAGTAAAAACATTTCTATTCTATAAGCAAACGACCGATCAAGTGACAATTCCGTGGATTAATTACTAAAAAAATAATGCAGAGAGGTACATGATGCCCCTACGAATAAACCGATAACAGATTTTCTACATGGATAGTTAGGAGTAATTTCCATTCAGACAAGAGTTGGTAAAAGACTCGCACTCTTTATTGTGGAAACTGAAAATAGCCAGTGAAATATAAGTATTCACTACAATCCTGCTTATCACTTCATATACACTTGATGATATTGTACCAAAAATCACCTGTGTTCACTACCCGCATAAACATTATTCCAGTAATAAAACTCCCCAAATATAATAACAAGTATCACCTATCATAAGAAACTTGTTAAATAAATCACACAATTCACTAACCACGTGACAAATCACCCACAAATAATGTAGCGGCATCACAATCCGATCTAAATCGGAATATCGAACTCGGAATATCTCGGAAATATCCAACAATGGCCAAACGATGCCACGTAGGCTTATAAATCATAGAGGCCTGGCCGAAGTGCCACGTACCCGGGCATTTGTCCATAAAGTTGGGCATAACAATGGCTAATTGCCCCGGTCAACCCGGACAAGATAGGCAACAATAAAATTTTATTCGATCGTTTAAGTTTGTGAATTTATAACACGAAAGTTTCTGGTGAAAGTTGTGATTTATTGGACCGCTGTCATCGGAGACTTTCTGATTGGAGGATTAGTTATATAAATTAGTGACGGTGGTTTTAAACAGATTAGGATTTAAATCCTATAGATATGATGATATGATGAACAATGTTACTATTAGAGTAATAAAAAATTCCATAGCCGGGTGGGGAGAGGATAATAGTAGTTTATGAAACTATTGCAAAATAAGGGTTCTTAATATACAAGTGCGAATTAAAAAAAAAGAGCTTTTGTCAAGTTTTTTATAGTATTACACGAGTGTTTTAAGACCAAGTTATGTGCAGGATACACTAATAAATAAATATTCTACGACATTCTACACAACGCTCTCTAGACCCAAAGTAGGCATAGTTTAACTAGCTTGTGTTATGGGTTCTAGAATGCGGATAAACATACGTATATACTAATTTATCTAATCTCATGAAATAATAAATATATTTTGATTAAATTGACAGAAAAGTTAAGCACAAGTTGAAAGCTTATCGCGCATGTACGTTGCGCCGTCCACAGATTATGTAGAGTAAAATGCATTGACATCTCCTTCTGTCCAGCTGAAGCTGTATCAAAATGGATATCATACGATACAGTTGCCATAGATGAGCTGTACCTACTTTGATGTAACTTTTTAAGTTGTATTTTAATATTCTGTACGTAAATACCTTCATTATAGTTCTGTTTTAAATTTTTAATATTGATATTTTAGTATGAGAGTAGATAAACAATTTTTTTTTTAAATACAGCTCTACTTTTATTATAATCATCACCTATATTAATACCAAAAGCTTTCTGTTCTCGAAAACAGTCAATTGAATTCAATATTGCCTTTGATGACATTATAGAGAGAAAACAAATAATTTATATCAAACTGTTTTTGACATTCTTTGATTTTAAATATTAATAATTTACTTTTAAAAATGATAAAACATGTGAAATTACGCTCGACGCGTAGACAAACCAAGTTTCAAAAGTATAATTATGTACTCATAGTTTTATGTAATGGTTCGAGACTTATCGCGATTATCATGACAGTCAAGTCGTGACTATGGGCGCTGCGACGCATCCGATACATCGGTAAAATTAACTCCTGAACCATAAATAAAAACTATATATTCTAAATTGGGTAATGTATCTATAGTTCTTTATTGCCTTTGACTATAATGCATAGTCAAATAATAACCTACACGCTAGTACTATTATCTATTCTGTGCTTAAAGTCAAAATTTGTAAATAATACACGTCGCAAAAAAGAAAGCCCTCGCCGTTGTTGTCGCCGTGTTTGTCCTATATAATCAATTATATCATATTAGGTTACTTTCTGTTACGTCATAACATTTCTTTCTATAACGTAAATAAGGGTCTTGGAAATCCGGAATCTTGAAATGAATAAATTCCCATTCAAAAATGGATCATGCTGTGAACTAGATTACTGTGAGACCGAAAATGACGAATTTTAGATAAATAGAAATAGAACTTATACAACATTACAAGTTAATACCCCTTTTTTCTTCCCTTCCTTTCTCTCTTTCTCATATTTTTAGATCTTGAATGATTTCACTAAAATATTTACAATAATAATAAACACTCTATTCCTCGTCTACATAAATGACCTATGCAAGCTGGGGGCAGAGGGTGCTCAGATATTTTCGTATGCCGATGATACTGTAATTGTTTTTAATGGTGATAACTGGGAAACTATACGTAGAAACGCTGAACAAGGAATGACTAAGGTGGCTCTGTGGCTGAGAAGTAACTTGCTTACGCTTAATATTGATAAAACAAATTATATTTGCTATTCTTTAAGAAACAATACTCGCAATAGTAACATTAATATAAAAGTTCATCAATGTGACGGTATTGGCAGTTGTGATTGTACTATTATAGGTAAAGTTGAAGAAATAAAATATCTTGGCGTTATAGTAGACCAACGACTATCTTGGCATAATCACGTAGATTTAGTTAGTGAACGTATAAGAAAACTTATTTGGATATTTAGACAATTAAGACATAAAGCTAATAAGGACTTGCTAACCAGAATTTACATAGCTTTTGCACAATCTGTTTTGAGTTATTGTATTCCTGTATGGGGAGGTGCAACTAAAACAAAATTCTTGGACGTTGAAAGAGCCCAGCGTGCTCTTTTAAAAACTATGTTTTTTAAACCTTATCGCTTCACCACTGATGAAATTTATAAATTGACAAAAATACTAACGGTGAGAAAGTTATATATTTTGAATTCTATTTTAAGACTACATAAAACAACAATATTTGACGTAAATATTGTATCTAGGAGACGGTGTACTGTAAGAAAGAGAGTTAGAACTGCATTTGCGGGACGACAATATCTCGCCCAAGCTTCTTTTCTGTATGACACGGTGAATAAAAAACTTTCCATCTGTGAACAAAATTATTTTGACTGTAAAAAATCACTCACACCATGGCTGCTGAGTCTTGACTATGTGGAAACGGAAGCAAGTCTTCATCCATTGACATAAAATTTGATTATGTAGTGCTGCTATTTTTAAATGTAACCTTATAATTATATAATACTTGTAAAGATATGTGAACGTGACTAATCCAACTCTTTGATTCAATTTCTCAAATGGAGCCAATACATACACGATACATGAACGCATACTTCAGACATAATACAAACACACTCATACAAACACTTATACATCATGAGCGCATCAAACACACTAACCCAATTTATAAATAATATTTTGCATATCAGTAAAATAGACCAATAGTTCAAAGAAAATGTACCTACTTACAGACCAATTACTTAATAATAGTGACATGTACTTACCTAATAAACTACTATTTTATGATGTATCTGGATATGAGAAGAGGAGGGCTTCTGACACAGGTATCTTTTTACTTAAAAGAAGTCCTTGAAAAATGTTTATTGGTGAAGAAATAAAAGGTTATTAAAAGGTTATTAAATAATATTTGAACATGAAAATACAGTAGCTAGTGGTGCAGTACATGTGTCGCCAAATACATTAGGGATACCGCCACAATTAATTAATTAATGAACGCTGCAAATACATTAACGTTTGTCAGCATTACTAATTATAATTATTGGTGATACATGACCAGCAAAAGCTTTTCTACAACCAAGTTATTTGATGTGGGAGCAGTTTTTTTTGCTATCTTCATTCTTCATTGCATATTTACGGTCCGTGAACTTTCTTAATGCTGGCAGGTATTAAAAGACAAAAGAACTCGTAGCCGGTAACAAGACAGCCATTAAAATATGTGTATGCTGTAACTCTAGTCCAAACACTCCCGCAAGACACATCTCAAGACACAAATCGTCGTTCCCGCCGTCCCTGGGTAGCCGGTAACTCTACACACAGTCCGTTGCAAGTCCTTTGACAAATCACCGTCATGGCGGACACACTTTGTTCGTGATGATTTACTGGGACCCTCTCGGCACCGACTATTTGGCCTGTATTGTTCCACAGAGTTATGATTACCATAAAACACAAAACGCGGTACGGAGCGGTGCGTTTCGCGGTATAATTTCAAGATATAAAATAGAATATTTTATGGTATTGCCTAGCGTGGGGTCGATCTGTAGTAATATTTTTTATTATCACAATATTACTTTCTAAAGAAATAAATAAATTAAACTGAGACGTTAAAATGACGAAATTTTATCAACGACGACGATGGAAAAACGAAAATTCAAGACTTAAAACTAAATAGACTCATATCAAAATTGCATTATGCATTACTTGGCGGTAACCCATTGTAAAATGGTCATTGAAATGGTAAACACAAGAAGCACGTTTGATGTAGGTATACTACCTACAATAAAAAACTGCTAAGGATAAAATTCAATAGGAACTACAATGACATGCGCTAAACTAACCGTTGCATTAAATAAGAAACTAACACACCGGAACTGCTAGCTACTCCTCAATCAACGAACATCTGCTAATCTCCCTTCTTCCTCGTAGTCAAACTTTTTTGTCAAACTGGTTTGACTATGAGACAACTGGTTTGACTTGACATAACTTGACATTAAGTGTTTCGCATGAGATATGTTTAGTATAGTAGATAGTTTAGTATACAACTACTACGTAAATTTACACTTGTCTTCAAGTGTGTCTGTCTCAAACTCACACAACTGAAACAGAGCTGATGAAATTGAACCGAAAAGGTAGTTAAATGATCCTGAACTTGACTGGTAAGGCAAAATAGAATGTCACGTGTCCTTTCATCAGGACCAATTTTGTAATAAATGCGATTCAATAAGGATTCCATAAAAATTACTAGAAACTTTGTTCAAAACTTTTGAAATTGCGATTTGTGGTAGGGCTTAACGTCGAATATCTAAAATGTTTTAGTAAACCAGTCAGTTTTGAGATTATGTTTATTAGTTCCTTCAAAGTAATCGAATATTTTATTTACAACATTTGTTTGTTGTAACAGACTCGGTCAAGAATTTCACACCAAAGCAGAATTTCAAAACATCACTCTACCAATTTTGGCGTACATTTTTTTAGAAACTGGAGTAAAATTGACTGAATATTCACTCGAGGCCTATACGTTGGGATGCGAGTGAACTGACTATTTGAAATTCTGGTCGAGTTTTCCCAAATTACACATACGTCCGCCGCTTTACAAAAAATAGTGCTCGGTGTCGATTGAATTCTCTTAAAAATTCTGTAGGCCTATCATGAAGCAACCGCAGATCGAAGTTACGGATACTTGATTCCATGGAACACGTTTAAATACCGTAGGGTATTCTATTCTATTCTATTCTATTCTAATACTAACCTACCATAAAAAAAGAAACAAAATGACATGGCTAAATGCTACATCTTTCGATCGTATTTCCTGCGTGTCCGAAGTTTCGCACAGTTCATGGTAGCCCCCTGGTCTCTATGGAGTCATTACTTTTATCAACTATTCGAGGGTGAATTTAGGAACAGAACATATTGGCAAGCGTTGCCAAAAATGGTAAAATACTGACGTGATAAAGTATTCAAAAACGTTAGGCAATATTTTTACCGATTAAATAATTGGCAATCTTTCAGTTTCGATGTTTATTGTGGTAATCATCTTAGGTAGGACGTACTGGTAAGTCTAGACCTTAGTGGAGTGGAGTGTTGTGAAAGATTAAAAGAGAGGCCAAGTGCGAGTCGGAATCGGTCATGAAGATTTCGGTAGCAGCAAGTAACATAGTATAAAAGTTCTTGTATTTCGTTGTAACTTTGATCTATGTTTTAATAGTAGCATACGGTTTACGATTAATATAGATCTCGTTCTAAGCAATTTTCGGTGGCAGTTTACATGGTTATATTCACCATTCCCTAATTTAATTTATCATTCTCTTATTTCAGAAGTAATATCTATCCATAGATAACCCAAAAGCAAGGGTTTGATGAAAAAAAAAATGATTCCCAGTTCTAAGTATGGGGAACCCCCAAAACTTACTGTTTCTTTTTTCTATTTTTGTGTGAATATCTTAATGCGATTCACAGAATCGGGCCAAGTTTCAACAGCATAGTTCTTACAGTTTCGGAAAAAGTGGTTGTGACATACGGACGGATAGACATGACGAATCCATAAGGGTCCATTTTTTGCCATTTGGTTACGGAACTCTAAAAATGCAAGTTATCACTACATAGTATAAAACAAAGTCGCTTTCTCTGTCCCTATATCCCTTTGTATGCCTAAATCTTTAAAAGTACGCAACGGATTTTGATGCGGTTTTTTTAATAGATAGAGTGATTCAAGAGGAAGGTTTATATGTATAATACATGTTTAATATAGTAGAGGGTACAGCGGGAACGGGACCTGACGCCACGCGGGCGGAAAAACATTGGCGGTACGAAGTTCGCCGGGTCAGCTAGTATTAAATAAATCTAAGCGTGAAGCAAACAAAAGTGTGCAGTTGTATGGCAGGATCGTATCAAGTGGAAAAACGTGGTCTAACTCACCTGCCCCACTGAGTAAGAGGTGTTTCTTTATGTATGTATGCATGTATAAACACAATTATACAGCAATATTAAAGAGATAGGAACAAAATATTCACACAATACAAAACTTCAAAGCAATATGATTACAAATATGTCAACCCGATTCTTAAAAATACAACAATATATTATTTTAAGGGGTTGGTGTAAAACTACTTTCCAGTTACGCTAAATGTAGCCGCTGCTCATTCTGTATTCGAATTGAAAATATAAAACAACACTACATTGAAGATACGGAAATTCAAATGGATAGAATATGATAGCAAATGTTTCCTATCCTATTTGTGTGTTTTATTACAGTTTATACAAATAATTCAGTCAATGTGTTCTAGCTACGGTTCTGTGGTCAATAAGTAATTCAATCACTATAGACAATTCAAGAAATAAACAGTTCAGTGCCCTTTAAATTTGCCATGCCCTAATGTTTTAAAATTATTTACCAGGACATTCTTACTACCATCTACATATGTGTAGATAGTATGAATTTCTTTGAGACATAACCTTACTTCATCTGCTAATGATAGCATCAGCTAAACAACGGCTCAGGCTCTGACACAGGCTATCTATTGGTTGAGAGGTCAGACACAGTTGAGTAGGAGGAAGGATACCTCAGTATTTCCGTCCAATTAAGCAGTCGGATTGGGGTAGTGCTTCCACCCTACAGAATACCTTGGCCATAATAACCTCGTGTTGTGTCCCCGGCGGTGAGTAGGGTAACCAGAGCTCACTGGAGAGTTTCTGTGCTGTCAGTGGGAAGGCCAAAGGCCATTCCCGCTTTATCTTCTACACTGACAGCACAGTGACTCTCTGTTACTGTGTTTACAGGGTCAGCAGCACTAGTAGACTTTCCTGGTGTTGCACACGTCCATATGACACGGTAACCACTTTCCATAAGGTGGACCGTGTGCTTATCTGCCACCTCAGTGGTATAACAAGGAAGTATGGGCTCTAAAGCACAAACCTTGGATGCCACTGGAAAATCGAGACGATATGTGCCTACTGCATTCTAACAATCGCGGGACATATAGAAGCATTTTAATTTTATATTTTTCACACAAGTTAGCAGTTATACACTAAGTTTCCACAGCATGATATGAAATTCTGACCCTGCCCCACAACTAACTTAAGTCCTAAGACCCTTTGCTATCTTGACAAATTGTAATATAAGCCGCGGACACATATTATTTCTCTAGGGAGACAGTCTCGTGCCGTATTTTAGAATTTAGACAAGATTTCTAGGACAAGATTAATATGTTCGTGAGTTTAGAAATTCACGAACTTGTTACTTGATTATAAAATGAAGGCTCTCTGAGGTAAAGTAATGATGACTATTTAGAATCTTGCTACTATTGGCCATGGGCTTTCTCTAACAATGTTAGTATCTAATAATAGTCCTTTACTTTGGTTTTGTACGTTCAATAATTTTTTTGTGACAAAAACTAAACCGAACAACTTACTTAACCGAATAAGTCTCTCAGAATCGGCATTTTTTATTTTTTTCATAAAAGAGTTACAGGAAAGGGGAATATTAGTAATTCCTTTGCTTGATGTAGCAGTGTAGTGCCATTTTAGCTAGAGAGCTAAATTAAATGACTTAATTGTGTTACGAGTGGGTGGGTTCACGTCGATAGTATAAAGATCAGAATTGTGCAGTGTCTTTAAATTCGAATCCGAGACCTTTCAATCATAAGGCCGAATTGACCACTAAGATATAGACGATCTACACTTTTACCCGGCAAGTTACCAGTTTTATCCCAAGGTTGGTAGAAACAACCAATATCTATAAAACAAAGTCATTAACAATTAAGGTCTAAAAGTCATTGGAGAAATTGAAACCCACCTTGTACTGATGATGGGTTTAGATTGAGATATGTTGTGTTCATTTATTAGGAATCACACGAATGTTTACCGGTAATGGGTGCCAATAATGCCCAACCACCCATTCAATTCAAACAGTTGCAGTTTCTAGCGAGTGTATATTGGGCAGTGACTGTATGTACGTCACAAAGGCTAAAGTTTGGAGAGGGATAGCATTGAGTTGAGCTGTTCGTGCTTACGAGTGAATAATTAAGTAAGTATAAGCACTGTAGCACTGGATAAGAAAACGAGTTTATCAAGGAATTTAGTCATTTTATCAATCATCTTGATCATATCAAACCATAATAAAGGAAGGCAATTACAAAATATACTAATATTGAACCAAAATTTAATACGAAATATTTGTGTTTGAAAAATAACAAAATTTAGAAAGATATACCATCAAGATCATTCTGGCCAAATCGACCTCACTTGCAAGCTAGTACACCTGTTACCGGGAAGAGACTCTATTGCTTCACTCTTGGGATTACAAAGTCAGACGGCAGGCGCTCCCGGATTGGCCAAAATATTAATCATGAACTGAAAGTTGACCTCAAGCTCCAAAGTATAAGATTAGATTCAAATATATATCAAATATAGATAAATATAGAATAGATCATCTTCAGATGCAATGATTATATTTTCACTTTATATTTCAGTAGATAGCGTTAACTGCTTACGCTTGATGAAATTTTGTACAAATTCACAGTTCAAAAAACAGAAAAATATATAAAATCTAAAATACCACCACATACGTTAACTGCCGCATCAGTTCATGGTCTGCCAACCCTTGTCGAATTAGTTTCCAAAGGCAAAAACATCAGTATTTCATCTTTTCATTTGTAGACATGAATTATTTATGTAATCTTGCAAAACAATGTTATTGAAAAAAACAAAATAATAGCAAAAATTAACAAAAATTGTGTTTTTTTTTGTTAAAATATGTATAATTTTTTACCAAGGAAAAAATTTCCAAGAATTTAGTGAATTTATTAAGAAAATACCAATATCTTGCTCTCTCCGCCAAAAATATATTGATGGAATATAATCTCTTAACAACGAATTGGACACTCGTTTCACCTCCTTTTCCATGTTAAAAAAAGCGGCCAAGTGCAAGTCGGACTCGCCCATGAAGGGTTCCGTAGCAGCAAGAAGGTAAATTGCTGTTTACGATTTATGAAGTATTAAAAAAAAACTACTTACTAGATCACGTTCAAACCAATTTTCGGTGAAAGTTCGCATGGTAATGTACATTATATATTTTTTAATAGTTTTATCATTCTCTTATTTTAGAAGTTACAGGGGGGAAACATATTAGCACTTTGGAAGTGTCTCTCGCGCAAACTATTCAGTTTAGAAAAAAATGATAATATACATCTACCTACCAAGTTTCAACAGTATAGTTCTTATAGTTTCGGAAAAAACTGACTGTGACCTACGGACGGACAGACAGACATGACGAATCTATAAGGGTTCCGTTTTTTGCCACTTGCTACGGAACCCTAATAAGGAGATCAAACCACGAACAAAAGTCAAGTAATTAAAATTTCAAAACTACATTAATTTGGTTAACTCATTACTTCGATAGTGAAATGCTAATTTTATTTCCAATTAAATGAGCCTTTGTGCCGTGCAAACAAAAAGGGCACACTGTTTAATCTTGGACAGCGACACAAAAGAACTGTTTCAGCCGTGTTATGTGTGAAATTTGCTTCTTTAAATATAGCAAAATAGCAATGATATGACTTTCAGCAAAATTTTGTTGATCAGTACGAGAATTTGGAGGCCCAACATGTTTAACTTTAGTGGTTAAAGAGGAATAGGCCTTACGTTCGAGTGGTCCCGGGTTTGAATTCTAATCATTATCCTACTGTCGTGAATTTACTCTTTTGTTTTGGTTACTAATATTCTTTTTCAATTAATCTCATTAATCAATGATGTTGCCCTTTCAAGATGTAATTAAGTTTTTGTCATACCGTTCTGGAAAGTGTACTTTTCCATCTTCCGCTGTATTAATAAATGACCTATGAACCCATCATCATGACGCTGTGCAAATGAAGTAAGGAAAATTGCCACAATTTTATATTTTAACCATAATTAAAACAGTACGTGGGCATTATTAAACTTATGACAGCATGCAGGGTACTATTCACCCCTAAACATCTGCATTTATTCAACCAATCCTCATAAACATACTTCTTAAATATACAATCTCATTTACCTAGTTTATTACAGTTTACGGTCAAATGTTTGCTTTATACGAGACCTGTATAAACTCTAGGTCGTACACTATGTACAAACAATAAAATTGTTTAGAAGCAATAAACCCACAAAGTGATATGAATTTCATATTAGCCACTTGTTGCTTTAAACCATTTGAGATACGATTTGTACTAATAATAATACAGTCAGTAATAGTACAGTCATAATCTATACCCGCCGCAGCCCTCGCCTGTAAATAGTTTATTAACTTTAGTAACTGTGTACTGTAACAGGGTTCTAATGAAATCAGAATGTTGTTCGGTAATAATTCTACTTAGTTGTAATATAATATGGGATTCGAATACATTGTGTCATTTAGTAATACAGTGGGCATGAAAGGGCCAGAATTTCAGTGTTTCAAGTGTTAATGCGTGCTATACGGTGAAATATGCAAATATTTAGTTACTTTATAATTATAACATATAGGTAACTAGCTGTCGCCCGCGGCTCCGCCCGCGTGGATGTCGGTTATCGCAAATCGGACTATAATTTGAGATTTAAACTATCCTATCTCTCAAGTTGGATCGAACTGCACATGGTGTGCGAATTTTATTATAATCGGTTAAGTGGTTTAGGAGTCCATTGAGGACAAACATTGTGACACGAGATTTATATATATTAAGATATTGCAATAACCTATTGCACGCCACTGGTGGACTTAAGATTCTCTACCTTTCGTCAGTCCATCTGGCTCGGGGTATCCCATCTAATATTCCAAAAGAGTCCAAAATTGGAGAATTCAAATAAAATGTCTTCGTATCAAACCTATTTTAATAATTGTATATATTAGTCTAAGCAAACGGTTATCTTTTTAGTAAGCTTTTTTAACTACCCCCTATAAAGCGTTTCTAAGCAAACGAAACTAAAATAGACTCGTCATACCACCTCCTTCCCCACAGTAAACGCAAAAAGTCGTCTTTTAAGCCACTACATCAATTACAAAATGTCTGACACTAAATCGCGTCCCGTGAACAAGGTTTTGTATTCAAACTTTAGCAATTACGTTAGTCAGGATTAAAGTTCAGTTGCTAACTTTCAAAACGGAACGGACGGTTACCATTGGTTTGTTTCAGAGGGCGAGCTGAAACGAGTGTTAGGTCAAGTGCTGGTCGGTACGAATTGTGTGAATTGTATGGCCTTCTGTAATGTTACAATGCAATGTATTACAATGTGCAAGTATACACAATATATATGCCACATATTTACATTAGCGGTTTTATTTACTATTAGCTTTGCAAATTTAATATCTCTATAATGCTTGAAACAGCCTAGTTAAGCATATAACGATCATAGAACGAAAGAGCTATTTGTGTAAGCAACTGCAACCAGCAAGTTCTACATACCAACCGGTAACATCGCAGAGGGCAATTTATATACGGTTTGAAATTCTGGATTAATAAGTCAATCTAGAACTAAACACATTTAGTTTTTTTCTGAAAAACCTTAGCAAAATAATGAAATAAAGTTTTGAAATAAAAGCATTGTAGCCTCAAAACAGCAAGTGAAATCATTTAATCATCTTCACATGAGCTCGAATTTTTTTTTCATAATGTTTACGGTTCAGTATTGTTCCAATAATATGTTTTTGTAATGTATCAAAAAAGTAAGTTCTTGTACCTTGTATGTATCTCGAATCTGCCTAACTATAGGATTCAACGCCATTAACAGATTTGCTCTAATATTTCTAAGGATTTTATCCATTGGAATACTGAACAAGAAAGGTGCAATTGCTAAACAATTACGTTCGTCTCAATCCAATACTTAGGTAAACATCTACTAGCAAAGCCCTGAAGCTCCGCTCTTGTGCTCTGTTTTGTTACATACCGTCATCTGCATAATTCAGCCGAGATGGTACACTGGAGCCGGTAGGAATACTAACGACACCCCATTGTCACAGTATTGCGAATTTGACACAGAATGATGGCTGGGTCTTAGTTAAATTACCTATGCTTTATGAAAAAAATATTTAAACAGTAACGACGGTATTGTACTATGGACCGTCATATTTGGCCAAAGCGACGGATGAAAGACAACTACATGTAGCGGATATACGAATGTTAAGATGTGTGAGGTGACGAGAATGGATAGAATAAGGAATGAGTATATTAGAAGTTTTAAAGTGGCACCAGTGATTGAAGAATCAAAAAGCGAGCAACTGTTGTGGTATGGACATACATGGAGAAGAGATGAAAGTAATGTTGTAAAAAGGTCCAAATAACAAACATCGAAACATCTTTCAAACTTATAAAATAAGTTGCAGTACAATTTTATCAAAAATGAAGTAAGTGAAGATAAATCTAATATTGCTACTATTATTGATTAGAAATTCAACTGTCATGTTTGCCTTTGTGCAGTATTTAGCAGTATTTACCTAGCTTAGCAACCTTTTAATTGATAAAAGATAAACAAATCACGCGTACCACGTCAATCATGACTCTTAACTTACTCTGCCTGATCAGAAGTGGCCACAATGAATTTCATTACTTGAACGCACCGTAATTAGTTTGTGTCAATTATAACTAGCCTACATAAATGTAACAAGACGATTATCATAAAACATCAAGGTTGGCCCCAGGGAATGACCCGCTGTTAAAGGGAGGATTTACCTTGTATTGTGGAAACGGTGCAAGAAACTGCGCTAGCTAACAATACAAGACGAGTTCACTAAACAATTTATGTACTACAGCGATGTTCTATTTTGTTGGGCATTAACACAAAAAGAAACATCAAAAGCAATTAAAATCTAAATAAGTATGGTAGTCTTGAAACTTTCTAAAGTCTTAAAACCTTTAAGAAGCATGCCATGAATTTGCACTTTTACGAATTCTATATCCAATTTAAAGAAATTTTAAAGACTGTAGTGCGTTAACTATAGCTATCTATTTAGATTAGAAAAAGTGAATGCATAAAACAGGACTGGAACCTGTAAGCTGGTTGCCTGTAAGAGATAGCCACAATATAAGAGATAAGGCATCCTACCTTCTGCATCGAGCCCTTGATCCAGCTGCCTAACGTGAACCTCTTAAAGTGTTGGTCGAGACTCTTAGCAATCAGCTCATGAGTTAATATGACTATTGGGACTATGATTGTCGAATCAACATTCTACATGTCAACAACCTCATGAGCCAAATCCAAATATTTTATTTGTGTGTCATTTTCGGCTTTCTTGAGATTTTCGTTATGAGGAATGGTAACTGTTACCACTCTGGCTTATTGGCAACAATCGCCCATTTTGGGGTGATAGAATGGGCAAAGGTACTCAAGACACATTAATTTCTAGTCGATTTGATGTCTACATAATGAATCTACGTATTGCAAGGCCCGCTTTTGCTCTTGACTTGCGTCAACGCAAAATATATGTTAGCTATACTTGTATTGTCCCTAAGGAGAAAAGGAGATCTCTCTTAATTTAGTTCAGTGCTGACGCGGCAATGTTTTTGCTGCTCGACCAAAGCGTGTTTTGCTTAGCACATGCAAAATAAAGGTACGTCGACTAGTGCGTTACAAAAGATCCTTCGAGACTAGCGTTTGGTTCAGGGGGACTAAATTGCAATTGCAGAATGAACACGGCTGTTACAAGACCTAACTCTTTGGTGCCATGGCAAACGTTTGGGTTTATGTATTTTTGAAGTGAAAACTTCTTTAGCGGCGTTGGATGGGTAAAAAATATTAAACTTGCGTCAGGATCGCTAGACCTTTGAACCGTAACCGACGACTGACGTCATACAACATTAACAAGAGATTGTTTATTTTAACAAGTACGATATGAAGTTTCTTAGCTAAGCCGCAACCGCTACGACTGTGAGTCCTTATGGTTTCAGATGTTACCGGGTTCGAACCTGGGCTTTTTGTGTCATTTTTTTCTATTTGTAATTTTTTACTATTTGTGATTATTTTTTCTTTTTGTAATTAATTATTTTTTTCTGACATAAAATTAGTGATAGGTTCTATGATTGGCGCTATATTATAGGTATGGTATAGTATGGTATGTTCTTTTTATCTTTTTCTCTGGATATAACGAAGAAAGAAAGAAAGAATAAGATTTCACTTCTGCCGGCACTCCCGGAGTGCAACCCGTCTTTTTTTTTTGTAAGAGTCTTGATTCTCTGGTTGGGCATAATTTAAGAGCAGAAAGTCTCGTGGTTAAGGTCAAAGTTAAAAAGCTGCTTGGTTGTAGTAAAGTAGGGTTCCAGTGACACCCTATCACCTCCCGTAGAGATCATGTAAGTCGACTAAGGAATGGGCTTTTTTCCAGCCACCTAAATATAAAATCTTGCCGCAATTTAAGTCTCGCCCAAATACCGAAAATTATACGCAATTTTTTAATACAAATTAAAAATCGCATTGGTCCACTGTCGCCTCAAAGACCGTTATAAAAGGAGGAATTTGGATTGGTTCGGGCAGGGTCGTCAATGATCAAAACATTGTTCCTGTAAGGTAAAGATTACGGATTCAAACCCCGCCTAGACTGATTCAAACTTTTCCTATTTTAATCGAATTAAAAATGCATTAATATTACTACCAAACTGGGTCCATTCCAACAACTTTATTCTGTTGTACAGTAGAATATACAGTGTGATATCTGAAACATGTTCACACACCGTAAATATTGTACAAGGGTCCGCCGATATAAGACTTACGCTACGATCTCGACGTATTTATACCTTCCTGAATTTATTTAAATATTCAAGCGTGAATTTCGTTCAACTGTTATATTTTCCTAAATATGGAATATTTTTTCTGAAACCAGTGTAGGTGTACCTATGAAAAGATATGGAGAAAAATTATATATATACAAATAAGTTTAGAAGCGAATATTAGTTGTGATGATTTATTTTACTATTTATAGTATGGTTGCAAAGGGGGTAGGTTGCTCAACGTCCGTAGGATTTACCACCTAATCCTAGGCCCACCCTACACGTGTTCCTCGGGTGGTGCTAATTGAGCAACAACGCCGAACAACGGGCGGCGGTCAACTAACCCGACCGGGCCACCTCAGGTCAAGGGGTATTAAAAACCCCCTAAAAGCGAATTACGAAGGTGACAGCCGGAGGACTTAAAAAAAACCAATTTGTTTTAATTATTTTATTACGATTAAAAAGATTACAATTAAAATGTCTTATGTCTAGACTTGGACGATGCTAGTACCAAAGTGCTGTAAAATTATATTTAATTAGGTAAAACAGATTTTACGGGTCAGCACTTTTATGTGGCGTGATCGGCGACGGCACGAGGCGCCGATTCCGCAATATTGAGGTTCGATATTGAGCAATGGTTGACACGAGGCAAACTCGCGGACTTGCAGGATTGGTGTAGGCAGAGCACGTAACACCTCCCCCCTCAGACCAGCAGCTATTTGAGAATTTTCAGCGAGAATGCTGCTGGTGGTTGATCTGGGCTATCTGACGTTTCAGCGTCTTCTGCATTCCGGTCGTTGGACTTTTCATCTTTCGCGTTCCGGTTCTTAAACAGCTTGCATGTAAACCATCGTCTTCTTACAGCAATAGTCATGGCAAATACAGTTGCACATAACGTAATGGTGTATACTGGTATGGTTGTATGAAACAGTGAATAGTCAGTCCTGGCCTGACTCGGGATCTGTATTGGATGCTGCGTTAATAGTTTATCCTCAATCTCACGTAGATTTTTCATGTTGACTGATTTCAATTTCAGATGTGGTATAGTTTCTTCGATGGTATTGGGTTCTTTCGGTATCTCGGTGATTTTTAGGGGCTGACCCTGGATGCGATCATTAACATTGGTAATAGTGAACTCCTTAGTCCGTAGCAGGCAGTTTTGCGGTATAGTCGCTAGATAGCTTCCATGGAGTAGAGTAAATTCTTGTCTCTCGCATTGCAATTCTGTTCTAGTAGGGTGCGGGAATATGAGCGTATAGCGTCGGTCATCTAGCTGTTCCATGGTTTCCTGAGTTAGTGTGATCTTGAATGGAGCGCAGGAATTGTTAGAAGGCCGGTTAGAGATGATTCCCTGGATACAGTCGATATGTTCTTCCGTTGGATAGTTCATGTCTTCCTCGCAGAGATGATATTGGCTTAACTTCGGGCATTCTGCCTCTATGTACTTGAAAGCCTTACCATTGGTTGCTAGGAAGGGATAAGGAGGGATAAAAGTATATCCTAGTTTATTGGGAACTATTACTAACCTGTATAAATCGAACTTAGTGGGAGAAATTATTGGAACTTTAAATATAATGACTATTCTTTTGTCTGTATAATAGTAACCGGGTCTTATTATAGGGTAATATTCTCTCAAGTCGAGATCTAATATTTGTCCTGAACTATAAATTAGTTTTAACCTGTTAATCATATTACCTAACGTGACAATATCTAACGAACTATGATGAGTGCTCGATGCACGTATAAAACCTAAGGTATTCTCTATTCTAATTATTTCCAGGAGTAGATCATCTACATTATCGCTAATTATAGATAAGAGTTGCGACATTCTGGTGTATCGCACAAAGTCAGTTTGGTAGGATAACTTTTCGTCTAAGAGCCATTCTAGGGTCGCGTTAATTTTCTCCTGGTTTTGGACAATGGTCTTAAGTATGTTAGCATGTCGAGACATCCAGTCTTTATTAAGGCTGATGTGCTCATTCAACTCAGATACTATTTTCTTATCGTTATTTTCTAAGAATGAAATCGCTTCATTATACAATTGGGCATCCGTATGGTCTAAATTTCCCGTTATGCTTTTAATTATCGATCCTAGTCCAACAATAAGACCTCTTTTAGAACGGTTTGGTTCCAGAGACCTAAGCTGCGAACTGATCGTTATTAATTTGGTGGATAGGTGGCTAACTTTAAGTTCAAATAACGGCGTCGTATTACTGTCTAATCTATTTTTAAAGTAGCTTATTTGTGACTCTACTGAGGCAAGTCTGCTGCCTATGTCCGTTAAGTCAATGTATTGTAAAAAGGAATGGTAGTGCGTAATGAGTCTGGCTTGTCCAAGTTTAAAGGGCAAAATTCCGGGTCCTTTGTCTAAACTCTCAAGTCTTATCTCGTGCTCCATTGTCAGGTGGATCGTCATGGCGAGTAGTATTCTGTAACAATTTAGAACTGTCATGGATACGCTTTAGCCGGGATTTAGCTACGGGGCCTTTCTTTTTTGATGTGTAAATGTGGATTGGAAGGTCAGCTAGAACGGTGTCGTGAGTATAACGAGGCGCTAGCTTTTGCCTACTTGCCACTGGGTTCCTAACAAAGACTTGTTGGTCCGGTTGGTAATCTACCTCGGTCTCTCTGTCTTTATTTCGGTTTTGCATCAAATTAGTACGATTGGTCTGGGTAAAATCATTAATTAGGTCGTATACTGTCTTCATCTGGTCTCTGTGAGTTAAAACGTACTGCTGCATGAGATGTTCTGATAAGTTAACGTCAAGTGGGTCTCTAGGGTCGAAATGTCCTCTTATGATATCGTGGGGTCTACATTTGGTGAAGCTATGAACAGAGCTGTTGTAAGCTAGTACGGCATAAGGCATGAGGTTGACTATGGGGTCATTTTTTTGTCGTAGATGTAGGATACGTAAGTGTTCTAACAATGTAGAGTGAAATCGTTCGACAATGCCGTTGTCGTTGGGGGAGTGAGCTAGAGTCCTATGGTGGTTAATTTTGTGTAATCTAATAAATTCTGAGAATAACTGGTTTGTGAATTCTGTACCGTTATCTGTTACTATTGTTAGCGGAAGGCCATGGTGCGTACAATATTTCAAGATTGCTTGTAGGATACTGGTTGCGGTTCCATCTTTTACATAGTATGCTTGACCATACTTTGAGAACACATCTACTATAGTTAAGTATTTTTCATTTTGAGCTGTAAAAAGGTCCATATGCACTATCTCAAATGGTTTTGAAGCTGGGGGAACAATGTTAAACTGTGGTCTGATTGGGTTCCTATCATATTTCGATTGGCCACAAATTGCGCATTCGTTAATATATTTAGTGATGTCCTCTCTCATTTTCGGCCAATAATACTTTCTAGAAAGGGCAAGGTAACATTCATTTATTCCTCTATGATTAGTTTTGCCTTCATGGTAGTGCTTTATAATTTCCTGCTGACGCAAGTATTCCTTAATGTCTTCTAATTCGGCTTTAACTAAAACTAAATTCATGGCTGAGTTTTTAAAATTACTTTGGATGATTGGAATGATAGAATACATGCCTAGAGGAGGAGTTATCTTTAGAGCAGTTTTAACTTTAGGGTTGACGTACTCTTTGACGGCATTTACTACGTCTTGTTCTAAATTAGATTCTGAAACCTGAATGAAGGTCCTGGTATGTGTGTCGAAAGGTTTAGTGGATACAGTTCTACGTTTAATGTCGCCTACAATAGTTATACAAACTTGTCGGTGAAATTTATTTAAGGGTTCGTCTGTTATGGGTACTTCTAAAATAGGGTCTTCGGCGCTAGTGTGTGCTGTAGCTGTTGTGGAGTGTGAATGTGAATGCGGTCCCTCGGATGGGTTGGCTATCAATGATTCGGTCTCCTCGATATTCAGCTCTACTCGGGATAAGGCGTCTGCGTTAGTATTATATTTGCCTTTTTTATAGATTATAGTATAGTCAAATTCACTCAATTTAAGTCGCCATCTAGTCAGTCTAGAGTTAGGTTCCTTTAGGTTCATAATCCACTGTAAGGGCTTATGATCAGTGTAAATTTTAAACTTACGTCCGAATAGGTATGGCCTAAAATATTTGGTTGCCCATACTATGGCTAAGAGTTCCTTCTCTATTGTACTGTAGTTAGTCTCGCTATCGTTTAATGTCCTAGAAGCATAGCAAATCGGTTTGTCGGATCCTATATTTCCTTGGGATAGCACGGCTCCAATGGCCACGTTCGATGCGTCTGTCGTTAAAATAAATTCTTTACTAAAGTCCGGATATTGTAGGATAGGGTCGTTCATTAGGAGAGTCTTACATTTGTTAAAACAGTCAATATAGTCAGCGTCAAATGTAATTTTGTTAGATTTTTTCAAGCACTTAGTCATGGGTTTGGTAATGCGAGCAAAGTCAGGTATAAATTTTCTGTAATATCCTAGTAATCCGAGAAATTGTTTGATTTGTTTGGGAGTTCTCGGCAAGGGGTAATTTTCAATGGCTGAGATTTTATCTGGGTTAGGTTTGACACCATCGCCGCTAATTATATGACCTAAGAATGCTGTCTCTAGTTTGAGGAATTCGGACTTGTCCATCTGTATTTTAAAGTTAGAGTCTTGTAATCTTTTGAATACCTTTTCTAGGTTAATCATGTGTTCTTGTAATGAAGTACTAAAGATAATGACGTCGTCTAAATACACTAGGCAAATTTCGTTCTGTAACCCTTTAAGAACGTTGTCCATTACCCTTTGAAATGTAGAGGGTGAGTTCTTTAGGCCCATTGGCATGCGCAAGAACTCGAAATGCCCCTGTTCCACGTTAAAGGCGGTCTTAGGGATGTCGTCGGGATGCATTTCACATTGATAAAATCCAGAGGCTAAGTCTAGTGTCGAAAAATATTGGCAATTACCAAGTTTGTCAAGGATGTCAGTTATGTTCGGGATTGGGTATTTGTCGTCAATAGTCTTTTCATTTAATTTGCGGAAGTCTACTACTATTCGCCACTTTTTCTGTCCAGATGCGTCTCCTTTCTTAGGTACTACCCAAATAGGCGAGCTCCAAGCCGATTCAGAGGGCCTTATGATACCTTGGTCTAACATTTTGGTAATCTGGTCTCTAACTTCTTGTCTATGAATAAATGGGTATCGGTAGCTTTTAGTATATACGGGTAATTCGTCCGTTGTCTTAATTCGATGCTTGATTTTATTTGTAAAAGTTAAGGGTTCTCCTTCGACATAAAATACGTCTGCGTAGCGGGAGCATAAAATTTCCAAGTTAGTTTTTTCTTCTAAGTTCAAATGATCGGTACGTAATCGCGATAAGACATGTTTAATGCGTTCTGGGCTGGGTTCAATTCGGTTACATTCGGTATTAAATAGTTGTACTTGTAAAGGGAGTTCAAACTTAACAGGAATATCGTAATCGCTTGGGTTCTCTATTTCAATGATACCAGTACGATCTGTGACTGTAGTAATACACTCATGGATGATACAGTTACAGTATAATTGTTGCGGAACCAATACGTCTCCGTCGGGTCTATAGATAGGTACATTTATTAATTTCGAAGAATTAGCAGGAATGGTTTCCTGGTACTTGGGTAATTTACATTGGTAAAGGTGAATGGGAATTCTTGTGTGATCAGTAATTAAATAATTATTTTTAAGGTCTATTTGGGCTCCATCTAACAAATCTAACCCTATTAAACCATCGAAATGATTATGGAATTTATAAATAAAAAACTTTACATTAGACTGGTCGTTGAACTCTACGAAATGTGGTATAGTAATCGAGTACTTATGCATACTAGTTACTCGCGCATTAGTTACTTCGAACGGGTCGTAGTTTAGTGGGATGTGTGAAAAGTACCTTTGAACAGTCTCAGGACTCATAAAAGATTGATTAGCGCCAGTGTCTACAAGTAATTTTAATGGGGGATCTGACGTTCGGATATAACGTAGCTCTCTTTTAGTTTGTAAGTTTAATTCTATTTTGATTTTTGAGGATTCGGATCCTTGCGAAAATCCGTAGCTTCTTTGTCATTCGATATACTAGGTGGGGACGTCTGAGTGCAGCTTTCGTCATTCGAGTCTTGGTATCGTGTGCCACTTGGGTCGTAAAAATAGAAATCAGGTGTATAGTTGTCAGGATTATAATAGTCGGGGTAGTCATGCTCGTAATAACCCGGATAGTCAGCTTGTTCGTATTGATAGTTATAGTCATATGAATCGTCGTATTGAGTCATTTGGTTAAAGTTCATCTCACGAGACTTAAAATAATTGTTGGGAGGCGGGTTTCCGAATTTACGCCAGTCGTGTCCTGTGGACCCTAATGGTCTCGGTGCAAAATGACTAACACCGCTCATAGGTTTCGGACCGGTGTAGGTAGCTTGGGGATTTCTGTTCGGTATCTTAAATACGTTGCTCTGGGGGTTATAATTCGGTGGAGGAGCGCGAAACATTTGCTGAGTGCGATTGTACATATTAGGGAAACGATTAGGTACCTGCATAGGCTGGAAACCTGGTCTCCACGGCTGCTGCTGCTGTGGTGGCATGGGCATGGGCTTATGCCAGCTGGGCCCTGCGCTAGAGAAGCTAAAAGGTTTGGGTGTGGATGGATGGACCATCGGTGGCACCTTGTGGGCCGAAGACGTAGTAGCATTTCGTCGCTCGGGTATGCTATCGTTACGTTGTTGTAAATACATTACATTCATTTCCTGTTGGACAAATTCCAGGGCCTTTTCGATCGTTTCGGGTCTCATATATCTTATACGGGACCCTAAAGGTTCTTTAAGACCTCTAACATATGATTGTAATGTTAGCTTTCTATAAAGATCGCTCTTAGTCTCAATAGTAGTAGGTATATGCTCGTGTAAAGAGACATATGTCATAATGGTACTGAAAAGGGTCTGGCATTTGTCGTAATATTCCTGCGGGGTGCTACTTCCTTGGGTCAATAAGGACATGTCATTATAGAGAGCTGTTTCGTCTCGTTGGTCAGAAAAGTTATTAATTAATGCATTACGAATCCCTGCCCAACTTACCGGTATTCCGTATGCATTTATAGTGCGGGCCGCCGAACCCGTAACTTTATTTAAAATGCCGTTTATTACGCATAGGTTACTTAATTCGTAACCAGGTTCATTTATCACATACTGCACCACGACTTGGTCGCATATCTTAATAAACCGCGTTAGAACATTCGGATTGCCATCAAAATCGGGTACCGCACGCAAAGCTTTATATATAATATCAGGGTTGAATGCCATTTCGGGGTTATTTAACTCTACGCTAAATAATATATCTAATCCTAAGCTATCTGAGTCGAGAAACCTATTACTATCTAATTCTTTACGTCTACTTATCTGTCTAGAGGAGACAGATTTCTCACAGGATTTTCGTGGATGAAAAATTTTGATTTATTAATTAATACAGGTAAAGGAAAGACAAGGAAGCAACACTTTTAGAAAGGTTTCAAGCACTTACATATACATTGGTTCTTCTTGCGTATCGATAGCTGGATACCGCCCTCCGCTGCGTCTTCTTAAGTTCAGATATTCGATGAGGTATAGATATACCGACAGCGACTATCGGAGTCAGCAGGTTAACGATTTTTGGAAACCTATACCGCGCCGCGCACTGCCTCGAATATCCTACCGACTGCGCCAATTACGAAGGTGACAGCCGGAGGACTTAAAAAAAACCAATTTGTTTTAATTAATTTATTACAATTAGAAAGATTACAATTAAAATGTCTTATGTCTAGACTTGGACGATGCTAGTACCAAAGTGCTCTAAAATTATATTTAATTAGGTAAAACAGTTTTTACGGGTCAGCACTTTTATGTGGCGTGATCGGCGACGGCACGAGGCGCCGATTCCGCAATATTGAGGTTCGATATTGAGCAATGGTTGACACGAGGCAAACTCGCGGACTTGCAGGATTGGTGTAGGCAGAGCACGTAACAAGCGTGGCATATATATCTATGTAACTGTTTATTTATTTACATTCTACATTTATCTACATTTAAATTACTTATATATGTATCTATCTTATGTATGTATATACAGATATCTATCATCTTCTTTCTTCTCCGGCAATCCCGGAATCCTCGTCTCGACAGACCCTCCTCGGAGACTATCGAGCACGACCTTGCGCTTACAACGGGGGAATCAAGCACCCAAGGGGAAGAGTTCGTATGGGTCTCGAAAGCCAAAAGGCGACGAGACCGACAACGAAGAAAGAAGGAGGAGGAGAGGGCCGGCCTAACCGCACCCGCACACCGAAGGGTAAGGTTAGTGGATAGGATAGTGGAATGGGATGGAGTGGTGTCAATAGCATGAACCTGTCCCACACCACATGGTGGGTGTTTGCATCGCAACCTATAATAATAGGAATGTTCTTACCGTTATATTTTCTTGTTATATCTTCCATTTCTAGTGTTGGGGGTTTGTAGTCTACTTCGCTTGGTATAGAGACTAGAAGCACCCTCTCTTTGCTGCCTGTGTTTAACTGAATCGTTGCTGTGGCGCTAGCTAGGTCACTGTAACAATCTGCCTTTATTATGACTAACGATCTTGCATTACCACTGATGTATTTACATGCCCTGCGAGTTAACTCACTGCTTTCGTGGTGTATAATTTCTCCTCCCAGGGATCCGAGCCCAGATATACGCCCTTTGACAACGTATGACTCTTGCAGTAATGCGATGTCTATTTTCTCTTCCACCACGTGTCTGCAGAATTCGATAATTTTGTCGCAGCAGTGGTGGAGATTTACTTGAACTATTTTTATTTTGTGTGTGTGTGTTTTTGTGGTGTGTTACTGTTTGTGTTCATTGTTCAGTGTCTAGGTGAATGTATGTATGTCTGTGTCTTTTGCCCCTCCCTACATCTTGCTACGAGGGCGGAGTTCCCCCCAACCAGTGCGGTTCCAGACGTGCTACGCTCTGGAAGGGGGTTCCGTCGCTAAGCAGCGTAGAGAGGGGGTGTATAGTGATGATCTGTCTCGGGCGTGCATGTCGGCGGTGTGAGGTCGGTCAGGTCCTCTTTTGAGGTTCCCATCGCGGCACCCAGTTTCCCGCTTTCAGACTTGGCCCTCTCCGAGTTTAGCGCATGTTGTGTGCTGCTTGGGTTCAGGCACTGCTGATACGGTCTGCCGTCGTCAGTGGCCCCCCTCTACGGAGCAGCCGGCTGAGCGTGGCTGCCGCTTACGGCAAGCTCTTCCCCCGGTGTCATGTTGGGTTTAGGTGGTCCTGACGGCTTTTCAGGCGCTGGGTTGTTGGGCCCTTTGCCCGTTACTCTGGCGTAAACTTGTGTGGCTTGATAATTAAGCCACATGTTTTCTTTGGCACCTGCTTCTGGAACCCCTACCACCAGCCTTATCCCCAAGGGCATCTCCTCCCTGCGGATGAGGGTCCACTCCTCAATCTTCAGATCTGTCCGGTGTCCATTTTGGAGCTTTATTAAGCCTAGTAGGTCAAGGCGTTTCCTCACCACGTTCCCGGGTAGCCAGAATGAAATTTTCTTGACGTCGAGTCTTTTAGATAATAGCTTAACCCCATTGTGCTCCCCTAGGTCGCAGCTCAGCAGCCATGTCATCGAACCCTCGTTGATCGGGCTCACCAGAAAGTAGCCTTCGGCTACTAGCCCCGACGCCGAGAACGAGAGGTTCATGCTATTGACACCACTCCATCCCATTCCACTATCCTATCCACTAACCTTACCCTTCGGTGTGCGGGTGCGGTTAGGCCGGCCCTCTCCTCCTCCTTCTTTTTTCGTTGTCGGTCTCGTCGCCTTTTGGCTTTCGAGACCCATACGAACTCTTCCCCTTGGGTGCTTGATTCCCCCGTTGTAAGCGCAAGGGCGTGCTCGATAGTCTCCGAGGAGGGTCTGTCGAGACGAGGATTCCGGGATTGCCGGAGAAGAAAGAAGATGATAGATATCTGTATATACATACATAAGATAGATACATATATAAGTAATTTAAATGTAGATAAATGCAGCACGGATTGCAATGACAAGGGTGACTTGCTATTAGATTTTCTTAGTTCAACAGGCTTTGATATACTAAACGAAGGCAACATACCAACGTTTGTTACTAAGGCCAAGGAAGAGATGCTGGACATAACCATCGCATCCGACAGGATAAGCCAGCATATAACAGACGGGACAGTGGACAAAAGGGACTCAAAATCGGCCACAGACGAATAACCTTCAACCTGGGTGCCAAGATCGAGAAGACCCTAACAAGAAATACAAGAAAGACCGATTGGGCAACATATGCACAACAAATCGAAAGATGGAGTCCAATCGATCCAAATCTTCTGAGGGACAAAGATCATATAGAGAGAGAAACCAAACGCCTGGTTGAAGCCCTGAGAGAGGCATACCATAAGGCATGCCCACTAAAGGAAACCAGGAAAGGGATAATCATGGTGGACAAAAGCACTGGAAAAAAAGAGGAAAAAGACACGGCGAGCCCTCAGGATGGTCCAAAGGAAAGGCGATGAGGACAGCTGGCTGAAATACAAGATGGAAAGAAACGCATTTAAAAAGGACTGCAAAAGGGAGAACAGGAATAGCTAGCAGGCCTTCTGCGAAGGGGTAGAGAAATACCCCGACGCAGCAAGGCTAGCGAAGATGTTCCCCAAGAATAACACCTGCAAAATAGGCAGCATTAAGAACGGGGACGAATTGATCTCTGACCCGGAGAAGATCCTGGAACTGATGCTCACTACACACTTTCCGGAATGCGAAGAATACAAGGATAATGAGAGGTCCATCAACACATACTCAACAACGGAGACGGAAAAGGGGACAGTTATCACCAGAGAGCATTTAATGTGGAATGTCCAATTATTTCAGCCATATAAGGCTGCTGGACTGGATGAGATCTTCCCAAAAATGATCCAAGCAGCCATAAAATATGTTGGCGACGATCTTCTGGCGCTGAATAACTACAGCATCAGAATGAAGTACATACCAAAAAGATGGAGGGAAGTAAGAGCGGTGTTAATACCAAAACCAAGAAAGGCCACGTACCAAGAAGCCAAATCCTTTAGATGCATAAGCCTTTCCTCGTTCTTACTAAAGACCCTTGAAAAGATACTAGACAGACTTATTAGAGAACAAGTTTCCATGAGCAGATCTCCACTGCACAGAAACCAGCATGCGTCCATGGAGGGAAAATCGCTTGAGACAGCCCTACACAATCTGGCCAACAGAGTGCAGAGATCGCTGAGCAACAAAGAATACGCACTGGGATACTTCTTTGACGTAGAGGGTGCATTCGACAGAGCGACTCCAGACTCAATAGAAGAAAGCCTGAATCGGGAAGCTATAAACAAAGACAAATCAGGATGGGTGAAAAACATGCTGGGACACCGACTGATACAAGCAGAGATAGCAGGAACAAGATGCACGGTGATAGCAAAAAGAGGCTTTCCGCAAGAAGGATGTCTATCGCCACTACTATGGTGCCTGCTAATAGATGAATTAGTTGACAAGATTAATAGGAGGCACATATACACACAGGTGTATTCTGACGACGGTGTGCTCCTAATCACAGGAAAAGTCCTCAGTATCATGTGCAACATCATGAACAGGGGGCTAAAAGAAGCACTAGAATGGTACAGGAGTAAAGGCCTAAACCTAAACCCTGACAAAACTAAACTAGTCTTATTCACCAACAAGAGAGAAATAGGACAGGCTGAACCAATTAGAATAGATAAATCAGGAGCTTGAAGTGGTGAAGGAGGTTAAATATCTAGGAGTAATACTGGACAGCAAACTGACCAATAAGACACACATAAGCCAAGCATGCTCTAGGGCGAAAATGGCCATGATGCAATGCAAAAGAGCGGTAGGCAGAAGCTGGGTGATGAAACCATCCATAGTGATGTGGATATACAAAGCAATTATACTGCCAAGGATATTACACGGAGCTCTAGTGGGGTGGCACAAAGCCCAAGTAGGGAAAAAACAAACAAGAATTGAACAAAGTCCAAAGATTGAGCTCTTATGACCACCGGCGCGATGAGGACCACTCCTATAGCAGCACTGGAAATCATAATGGGTCTAAATCCTATAGACCTTGAAACAAAAAGGAAAGCAACAGAACAATGGTTCAAACTGAGAAGCACTGGTCAGTGAACTGCCAACACATTCGATGAGGGCCATGCCACGATCAGTCAAGGCTACGAAGAAAGATTATCAATGGTCCTGTCGAACAACGACCTGATAAGGAGGGAGAGGACTTTTGTTAGGAAATATAGAATACATATAGGATCAAGAGAGGACTGGATGATGAATGCAGAAGGCATCATCGGCTACACGGACGGCTCTAGAAAAGAATCTACCAAGCTTTCTGGCGCCGGCGTACATATTAGGTGCGAAAACGGAACAGAAATAAATAAAACGATATTTTTAGGCAAATATACAAGTCTTCAAATCGGAAATTTATGCCATAATGGAATGCGCGGAAATGGTGGACTGCCGGAAAGACACAGGCAAGGTAACCATTTATAGCGACAGCCAGGCGGCACTGAGGGCACAAGGAAAAACAGAGACGACATCTGCGCTCGTTAAGGAATGCAAACATACAACATATGTCATCTATTGGTCACCCGTCTACTTGCACAACTAACAATTTTACTATACTCCATAACGAAATCCTAAACTAACGTTTCTTTTGGGGTTCCATCAACTCTTCGAGGCCTAAGCTAATCTCACCTTTAAGTTGATGCACATGTTAAATAGGCTTTCCTCCCAAGGTTAGAGTTGACCGTAATTACGGTAATCACTAAACTGTTTCTACTTAAAAATATTATGAACATTCTTCAAAATTGTGAACATATTTCAAAATATTAACGGTGAATTTAAAAATGAATAAATTGTTAAACTTCTAACATTTCTTGTATGAATAATTCTTAGCAGTTTTTTTTATCCAATTAATCGTGTGAACGGGACGCGCTTCTATAACAGTAAGAGATGGAGCCCCTATTAATTATTCAAAAGAGGCCCCGATCGTTGAGAAACGTACCCCAATTAATCTTATATTCATTGACTTCGGCAAATTGACACAGATTAGTACAATCCGCTTTATGGTTCAGTTTCAAAGGGCTGGATATGAAACTCCTGTTTTGTTTCTGGTTTATTTAACTTGTCATTTACTCGTACAGACTGTGAAAGTCAATTGAGCAGTTGTTATGTAAACGTTAGTAATGACTGATGAATGACTTCAGTACTGTTCATTTTAATTTCCAACTGCATGATTTTCCAACTTTCACCAGTCAACAACAGTCAGGTCACACAATCCTGTCTCTACAAAAGTTTATTTGGGAACCTGTACCACATTTATTTAAAGTAAATTGAGGGAGTTCTAATTGTTTATGTTCAGTTCCCTCTATAGCAAAGCCAGAGACAGATAGGCAACCATCCTGTGAAAGTGGGACGCCGTGGACTCAAACGTAATTTCTAAAAACTATGACGTAGGATATTTCAGTCTATCATTCAGAAATTTAAATTTTTCTTAATCTAAATCCACATTCATCGTATAAAAACAATGCACAAGTAACCACTTGTCATCTGACAGGCCTTGTACTTTAAACAACTCATTTATTATACGTGTTACCGCAAAGGTAATTCCTAGGAATCTCCCAGTGGAGCACGTCAATGTGAACTCATTTCACTTGGTTTGCTAGGAAAGTCTCAGGAATAAAAATTCATTTGGCAAAACATGTGTATCGCTATCACTTAGATTTGTTTATGTTAGTTTTTCCATCATCCTTCTCTAAAAAAATACTTTCCGTATATAATTTTTTAAGTGCCATCTATTGAATTTCCCTGTAATCTCTGTAAAAGTAAGAAACACTTACAATTTCGTCTCCAGTAGTTCAAACCAGTGCCGGTAGAGGGCGATATTGTTAAAATAACACGTTTGAATAACAGATGGAGTGGTATGACACTTTAATTTTTCAGTAGTTGGTAGATTTTCACATACGCTTCAATGGAAAAGTATTACTAACTAGAGTTTAACCTACTTACCAAAATATTACTTACAACACTATTATTGTTTTTCTAGTTTTATAGTTTCCAATGGGAATAGTTTAGTGTACCTACCACAGTGGGAATATAGCTATTAGAATAATCTATTCGACATTGCAAACAAAATTAAACTCAAAGTTATGCCAAGGGACAACCGAAGCAGTCTATTTAAATTTTCTCTTTCCTCCGAATTCCGGCTCCTATTTTCATAATTTAGTGGGTCCTGTTCACTGAGTCTTTCAGACTCGATGGGGTCGAAAGGGTTATGGCCACTGATTATTTGGTGGTAAATCAACTTAATAATTGATTGTTTCAACCGTTCTTCTTTGTCACTGAACCATTAAACTATAATAAACTGCTCTGAAATGTACCACAGCTTTAACATTCGTAGCTTTAAAGTCTGTATTAATAGTAGGAGGTATTTTTCCCTTATTTATAAATTGTAACGACAACATTTATAGCAGTATGACTGTATGACGTATCTACAACATAATCCACACTATAATAGCATACAATGCTTTGACTACTAAATCATCTTTTTTTTGTAATTTTATGACAGTTAAGGAGCTAGACAAGAGCTTAGAAAAGGACATAGGCTTTTTAATACTCACCCATATTTACACTTTTAACGTTATTTATCTTGCTGGATTTAGATCGGAAGTAAATTATATACGTAAAATGTTTCTTTGTATATTTGTATATTTATGTACTGATATTATTAAACTTATGTATCTAACCTTGCTTAAGATTTATAGTAAAGAAGGTATCTCGACGAACGTTTGGTCGAATCTTTTTTAATAAAAATGAAAACGGTAGTGAGAAGCAATCTGTTAATAGATAAAGGTACGTGTACACCGAATAGAAAGGTGCCGAGGTAATGAAGATTTCTCTATTTCCTGAACCCAATTTCGATCTCTGGCTGTCGTCCAATATTCACCTTAGAACACCCACACAATAAAAGAAAGCCATTGTGCAACTAAGTTGTATTGTTTAAGATATTTTACCGTTCTTAAAAGCTTATAAATAACTTTAGCGTTTTTAATAAAAATTTAAATGGAAATAAGTAATACTTACTATCCCTATTTTTGAGGGTTTATTGATTGAAATTGTATTGTTATTCTAACTATAGTTGTGTGATACATAAATACAAAGCAGTTTACAGGAAGGATAAGATTTCAAATACTCACTATTAGGCGACGTAAAGTCAAATTGACGTGTCCTATATACAATAAAAAACGAATTAAATTTGATCCACTAACAAGTAACTCAAACTAAATAAAACTGTTTAGTAAAAAGTTTGAACACCTTAACTGAACTGAACTGAACATTTATACACACCATTTTCCTCTGGTGTCTTCAGCTTTTCCCTGGCTACAATCCGTGCCTATTACTTGTCGATTACTGGTACTCTTGCTCTGACCTTTAAAATAATGTTGTGTTTAAAAATAATGTACTGAGCAATCAGTTAACAAATTATAACTATCGATTATTTAGTGAATTATATCAAACTGCCACCAGTGATTTGATGATTACAATGAACTAGAAAACGATGAAAACAGCTTTTGTAATAAATCCCTTTGAGCTAGCTATAAAGTTCGAAAAACTTCCACAACACGTATAATCCCATTGCGGCCCATCCACAAAGCGTATTCCAAAGCCTCTCACAGATTAGTTGAGCGTGGGGAATGTGTGCCTAATAATGTGAGCTTCATTACAGTTCCTAAACAGACTTTTGTTTTACAGCCGTACTTTTATCAGCGTTCTATGAAATTTTGCCAAAGCGACACTTATACTATACTCACGATGTTTCCACTCGAGACAGGTGCAGACAACAGTCAGTTATCTCTTTCTATCGTTGCACACTTCACGAGATTCCTGTACTTAATAAATAAATATTCCACAACATTTTACACGGCGCTATCTAGATCCATGGTAGGCATAGCTTAACTAGCTTGTGTTATCGAATCTAGAATACGGATAAATACACCTAGAATACTTTTTTCCGTAAATACATACATATTATTAGAAACGCCCAGGCCAAAGCAAATACCTATATTCATGCATGCAAATATTTGCACTAAGCGGGGATCGAATTCGCGCCTACTGCCTAGCGGCGGCGTTCACTACCGCTACCCTACAGAGGCTGTCTTTAAACTTTTTTCAATATTACTTAAATATACAACTATTTAAAAAAAAGACGGGTTGCACTCTGGGAGTGCCGGCAAAAGTGAAAACTTTTCTTTCTTTCTTTCTTCGTTATATACATAGCAAACGATAAAAAGAACATACCATACCATACCATACTATACCTATAATATAGCGCCAATCATAGAATCTATCACTAATTTTCTGCTAATTTTCTGTCACAAGAAATTAATAAATTACAAAAAGAAAAGATAATCACAAAAAGTAATAAATTACAAAAAGAAAAAATAATCACAAAAAGTAATAAATTACAAAAAGAAAAAAGTTTACAGTTTACAGTCGAAGCGCTAACCGCTATGCTACGAAGCTATTTATCATATTTCGCAAAATAGACAGTCTGTAGCTAATATTGTATAACGTCAGTCGTCGGTTACGGTTCAAAGGTCAAGCGATCCTGACGCGAGTTTAACACTTTTTACCCATCCAACGCCGCTAAAGAAGTTTAGTATTTTCGCTAAACATTCCAACTAAGTTAATGGCCAGTGTCATGGCCAAGATTCGAATCCGAGACAAATCAATCCGGGACCGCTGTCGTGAGGTAGACTCACTAATCACTAAGCTACCAAAAAAAACCTCAAAAGTTGGACATAAACAAACAAGAATCTTTTGTGTTATAAGGGAATTTACCTTATTATTCTTCTGTAAGCAGACGGAGAAAACCATTTACTTTTAAACTGCTATACGCCAAAGTCATTGGCAAAGAATTAAATTAAAATCTCTTCAGTAATTTCAGGGGTGTAAACTAAGATTAATAGATCGTCAGTCAACGGTGACAAGCGCTCAGGATGTGAGTTGACAGTCGATTTATCAAAAAAACTTTCACTTCAACGATTTCATTTGGAATATAACAATTTTTAGAGGGTCATTGTAGCTTACACTTTAGTGGTAATATCCTCTACCCAACTTCAAGAACGGTAGGTATTTTAAATTTTCATGTATGGTCAGCGCAATCAATTGCTTCAAAGTAGGGATAATAATCTAAATCAATATCTGGGAACACTACTTCTTAAGCCGGTCTTCCACGGCCTGTCAAAAGCACAGACGTGCCGCGCTAGACCGCGATAAACGGCCACAGGCACGCCGGTTCCCACGGCGCATTGGCCTGTCCTGGCGCGGCGTGGCCTGTCATTAAAACGGGCCGTGGGACCCAAGTTTTAGACAACCTCTGTGGCTTAGCGGTAGTGAACGCGGCTGCTACGTAGGAGGCGCGGGTTCGAGCCCCGCTCAGTTCAAATATTTACTTGCATGAGTATGGGTATTTCCACTGGTCTAGTCGTTCTTCGGAGAGCACGTTAAGCCGTCGGTCTCGGTCACCATATGAACGTCTATGGCAGTCATTACGAATACTTGGAGTCCTAAAAAGTCCAACAACTGTTCTACTTGCCATGCTTCGATATCGCCATTGGGTTGTGGAGGTCTAATGGCAGTCGCTTCACAGTAAATATCGAGTTCAGCCAAATGAGCAGTTGGACTGAAAAAATGGAACCCAGATTCCGGGATGAATGCTAGGAAGAAGAAGAAGATTTGGGGAACTATAAAATGTTTTGTAGTAAATGCATACGTTTATGCTTACCTTACTTCCGAGTAAACATGACAATAGTCTGCCGTTCAATGATGTGCTTTCTCTACATCCATACTAAATTTACAAATGGGATGTTTGTCCGTATTTCACGCCTAAACGACTGAATCGATTTTGATGAACTTCGGTATAAGGGTGGATTAGAGCTTCAGAAAGGAACAAGGCTATGTTTGGTTGCGATAACTGATATCCATGCGGCCTTATGCGGCTCCGCGGGCTAAAGCTAGTCTTTAATAAAAGCCTACCTATCGAACAAAAAAAAATTCTAAAACCTAATTGTAGCACTAAAAGAATCTGAATCATTCAAGGATCTACTTAAATAAATACAATATCAAACCTAAGCTATTAACCTGCACCACGTCGTGACGCGTATATCATTACGCCTGAATGCCAGCCAGTGTGTTCTTAAGGTTTTTTTTTTAATTTCTACATACATACATACATATAATCACGCCTTTATCCCCGGAGGGTTAGGCAGAGGTGTATTAACACACACATTTCACCAATCTGTATTCGGTCACACGTAATAGGTATTGCCGTATTCCGGGCACTATTGTTGAATCGAGCCATGCATCTGAGGCTGAGTCTGGGTTGTACATATTTGTCTGATGTTAAAGTTAATCAGCCCTATCCCATAGTCGCCTTGTACGACACCACATGGGAAGAGAAGGGGTGGCCCAAATTCTACTCGGCCGGGAACCTAGGTAAAATGTTTCTAAAACTTTCAATTTCAGTTGTTTCTAAGAAGTTAAGAAATATTGTGAAGTACATTACAAAGTTTATTTGTAAAGAAATACATTTCTCATTCTTTCTACATTGTAAATGAATAGATCAGAATAAATCATATTTGGACTATTGTGGGATGCACACTTGCGGTCGCAATAATAGCGAAATAAGCAAAACCAGTATCAATTTCCTCGACATCCGAGTGCCGGCGATAAATCATCTTGATATTATATAAATCACCCTTTCCTTTATCCACTTAATTTATGATGTGCAGCACTGCACTGTGATGAATGAGCTTTGATATCGGTCTTGTGTATTTATATAAAATTTGACATGATAGAGTATAATAGTCGCTAGTTGTAGCCCGCGACCCTTTCCTTTATCCACTTAATTTATGATGTGCAGCACTGCACTGTGATGAATGAGCTTTGATATCGGTCTTGTGTATTTATATAAAATTTGACATGATAGAGTATAATAGTCGCTAGTTGTAGCCCGCGACCCCACCTTTACGAAATTGGAAAATTAAAAATCGGCACTTTGGCAGAGTAGCTTATTATGTGATATTTCAAATTATAATCTAACCTTGTATCAAATTCCAAGCATATCTACTTATTATTTTGAGCGTGTCCAACCAATCCAACCAATTATAATGTATGTTATACATAGTGGCGTAAAGGTTATGACGTCATTAAAATTTATAACGGTTTATATCGAACAATATACGTCAGTTAACGTCACATATTTACGGAAAAATGAAAACAAAATACTCGAGTAAAAGTTTATTAAAATTACATTTTTGTGAGAACGGTGCGGTGAGAATACTGGTATCGCCATCCCGCGGGGCCAGTTTCCGAAGATGTGGAGGACGGGGAAAC
Organism: Eilema caniola; assembly: GCA_949126895.1. Classification (NCBI taxonomy): domain Eukaryota; kingdom Metazoa; phylum Arthropoda; class Insecta; order Lepidoptera; family Erebidae; genus Eilema; species Eilema caniola. Next base: position 2,068,696 of record OX421462.1, read on the forward strand.
TGGTCCTCATCCGCAAGCAGGGACGCCCGGCGGACGAGCCGTCCGGGTACCGGCCCATAGTGCTGCTCGATGAGGTGGGCAAGCTCTTCGAAAGAGTTATTGCCAAGCGCCTCGTCGAGCATCTCTCTAGAGTGGGGCCGGACCTGGCGAACACCCAGTTTGGGTTCCGCCGGTGGCGTTCCACTGTGGATGCCATCATGCGCGTGAGGACTCTGGCGGGGGATGCGGTTGCCCGGGGCGAGGTGATGTTGGCGGTGTCCTTGGACATCTCCAACGCCTTCAACACCTTGCCCTGGAGTTGCATCAGGGAGGCACTCGTGTACCACGACGTGCCTCTCTACCTCCGCCGCATAGTCGGGGCGTACCTGACGGAGAGAGCCGTCATCTACCCAAGTTCGACGGGAGTCGGTAGGCGTGAGATGTCGTGCGGTGTTCCACAGGGGTCGGTCCTGGGGCCGCTCCTGTGGAACATCGGTTACGACTGGGTGCTTCGCGGTGAATTCGCGTACGGGGCCACCGTCACGTGTTACGCGGATGACACGCTAGTGACGGTGAGCGGGGCTACTCACCGCGAAGCGACCCTGAGGGCCACGACCGCGGTTGCTCAGGTCGTCGACAGGATCCGGCGGCTGGGTCTCGAGGTGGCTCTGCACAAGTCCGAGGCCATGTTCTTTCATGGCCCTCGGCGCAGGCCAGGCCCGGGAGCCAGCCTAACAGTGGGAGGTACTCCCATCGACATCAAGCCCCGGTTGAAATACCTGGGGCTCGTGCTTGATGGTCGATGGGACTTCGGACAGCATTTTCGAAGTCTGCGCCCCAAGTTGGTGCTCACGGCGAATGCCTTGGGCCGGTTGTTGCCCAACTTGAAGGGCCCAGAGTCCTCCTGCAGGAGACTCTACGCGGGTGTCGTGCGGTCCATGGCCCTATACGGGTGCCCCGTGTGGGCGGACACCCTGGAGGCCAGATTCCTGCCTCTGCTCCGTACGGCGCAGAGCACGATGGCCTCCAGGGCCATCAGGGGATACCGCACGATATCCTTCGAAGCGGCGAGTCTCCTGGCCGGATCGCCACCGTGGATCCTGGAAGCGAGGGCCCTTTCGGCACTATATAAGTTCCGAAAGGAGGCGCGGGAGCGGGGATTCGATCCCGAGCCCGAGGATATTCGGGCCGAGAAATCCCGGCTCCACCAGGTCATGGTGGCCGAGTGGGAGCGACGACTTGGGCAACCACGCGCAGGGCACGCCATTGTCGTCGTCGTCGTCATTGCGGCGGTAAGGCCCATCATGGGGGAGTGGCTAGAGAGGCAACACGGTAGCCTCTCGTACCGTCAGACGCAGATTATCACCGGGCACGGTAGCTTCGGGCGGTATCTGCATCTGATGGGTATAGAGCCAACGCCCGAGTGCCATGACTGCGACGCTAGCGTGGACTCGGGGCTGCACACGCTCACCGAGTGCCCGGCGTTTGAGACGCCGAGGCGGGAGCTTGTGGCGGCCCTGGGGGTGAGAGTGCTCACGCTCTCCACCCTGCTCGCGGCGATGGTCCGCTGCGCGGATGCGTGGGCGGCCAGCGCCTCCTTCTGCGAGCAGGTCATGCTCGCGAAGGAGACAGCAGAGCGGGCGCGGCGCGATGAGCGAGAGAGGCTCGCTGACATCGCTGCACGCGCCCGAAGGCGGCTCGGGCGTCGGAGGGCGCAAACTGACCTAAGCCCCCCATGAGCGCGGGCCTGAGGGTGACGGGTGGAGCCGCCCGTCACCCTAGCAGAAGCAGGCCACGGCGGCGGCGCGCATCGTAGGACGATGCGTGCCTCCCCACACCGGGGTTGAGTCGGGGACCGCGTGGTCCCCCCCTTCCCGAGGAGGGCCAGACCGAGAGGGATGGCCCTGGGTCAGCCGGGGTGCGAGGGATATGTCGCATGACAACCTCACCTTCGGCCTAGCACTACGACCCAGAGACGGCGTGCGGTTTAGTCGGTTCGAGTCCGACATAACCTACCCCTCCGGCTCCGGAGGGGTGGGTATCCGTGGGGATTTCCCGCACGTAAAAAAAAAGAAAAAAAAAAAAGGTATCGCCATCCCATCTCATCTGGAAGAAGTCGTAAGAGACGACTCACATAAAAATTTGCAGACGATAAGTGATATCGTCTACTTATAAGAATAAGAGGAGAAGGAAAACACGAAATCAAACTCTGTACAAACCCGTTTAAACGTGTTAACAGTACTATAGCCGGGCCTGTCAACATTGGGAGAGGTTCAGCATTGGACTGCCTTGATTGATGATTTTGCGCGGATTAATTGTAGACACTTTTGTATCTAGTATCTACAAGTAAATATTTTATTTTTCTATAACCTTGAATTCATGGAATTCATTTAGGGCTGTATGGTATGGTATTACGGGCTGTAGGTATATATCTGAAGAGTAGAAAGAGGTCTCAACTGCACATCACAAAGATAAAGCTTTTTCAATACTAAGTATATTCTACAGGAAAAGTAATAAAGGTGCATTTATATATAAGCTCTATAGACACAGTAAGTGGCACTATATACCGGCGTAAAAAAGATCTACTACTTTCGTACAAGTTCACATATACGTACATCCCATGACATGCACACCTTGACAGTTAAAAGAACAATATTCACATTAGCTTACTTAAACATAATGCATATTTCAAGCCTTTTTCTGCGATGAATTTCGTTAGATTCCTTGCAACAGCGCCGCAATATCGAATACTCGATATAACTAAAATACATGGTAAATATTGTTGGAAATACTTTCTATACAGTAATTATGGTTGTAAAAATAAAGGCTTAACATAAATCAACTTTTAAAAATATTGGCGACCAATGTTTGCTGTCGTGGTATACAATCAATCTTCTCTATCGCTATTGGCGTTGTATCTTTATACATTATATTCTTTATGACCATTATACCCTTTCTATGGGAACGGTCGGTAAGTTACCCACGCAGAGCATCCACTTGACAGAATTTAAAAGGCTTTATAGCCGCTTTATCACTTCACCTCTTTTTCACTTACGTCATTTTTATTATTTACTAGCCGTATACCATCTGGATTTTATATTTTTTTCCATGGACCCCATTTCTTTTTCTAAAATAAAACTGCCATTTATGTAGCGCCTTACAATATTGACTATCTGCCAGTAAGATCACTAAGGGATTAATCAGCTGTAATATCACAACCGCAAACACCAGAAAATGATGGAGATCCACGACCGTGAGACAGTCAAAGGCATTGACAAGAAAAAGACGAGCCAACTTACCAAACTCTCAAGAGAGGACATGAGGCTCATTATAGAAATAATAATAGGACACAGCAGACTGAAGAGACACCTAACAGTGATAGGTATGAGGACCGACCCCGTTTGCCCGGAGTGCATGGAAAGCGAGGAGATCAGCTTCACCTTCTGGCAGAGTGCCCCATGTACTACGTGATCAGATGAAATCTTCTGCGACCGAACACACTTGACACAGGGGAGCTACGGGATCTGAAGGTGGAACGAATCGCGAACTTCTGCTAGGAAACAAAAAGGTTTGAAGGGGCACCGTGCTGTATGAACCAAACTCTCCTATGAGAGGGATGGGGAAATGGATGAAATGACTCGCAGAAGTTGCGGATGGATCTTCCGTCCGGCCATCCGGCGTCCCCACAGTGAAATTATAATCTCCCAGTAAGAGTTTTGTTCAAATTAACCTAGCTGCTCCGGAAATTACCTAATTCAAACAACCTAAAAGATAGACACACAGATAGCCAAAGTGCTTGAAGCACTTTTTAAATTTATTCTACACTAGCTTTTGCCCGCGGCTCCGCCCGCGTGGATGTCGGTTATCGCTTAATATTGAGTCAGCGCTATTTTTGTATAGAAACTATCGTGAGCCATTTTTTATTCGATAAATTTATTACGGCTGTACTCACGTCACTCGTCAGGATGCGCCCGACTAGTTTCGGACCCGACCGGAGTCTTTAATCATGAGCAGAGCACCCAGGCGCGGCGACGTCAGGTGCTTTACTGCGTTCCCAACGTTGGCACTGTCGTCGCGCGCGCTCGGATAGCGGCGGGGCACTCGGCTGATTCCGGGACACATACGCGACAGCGAGGACAGCCGAACTGTCCCGGAATCAGCCGAGTGCGCCGCCACTATCCGAGCGCGCGCGACAACAATGCCAACGTTGGACTCGGACACCATGGCCTGTCATGCTACAGGAGCGCGGGGCGAATTCCACGGCACACCAGCCTAAACGACATAATCCGCCGTGCTTGTCTTGTCACTGCTGGTGTGCCAGCTGTGCTTGAACCAAACGATTTGGCGCGCGACGATGGCAAGAGACTGGATGGTATGTCATGAATGCCTTGGAAAATGGGTAGGACTCTGGTGTGGGACGCAACATGCGTCGACACCATTGCCCCTACCCATATACCTGGCATGGCTGGCTGTGCCGCTGCCGCTGCAGCTTCTGCAGAGGCTGTTAAGCGGCGCAATTTGTGCCGTTTGGAGTCGAAACGTTTGGGCCTTGGTGTCCGAGCGCCCACAGTCTCTTCAGGGAGGTTGCGAAACGTATGGTTGACGCTTCTCGTGACCAGAAGGCTGGCCTATTTTCAGGTCAGAGATTAAGTATTGACATACAACGTGGCAATGCTGCTAGTCTTCTGGGAACGCTACCACAAGAGGCATGCGATGTGGATGAATTCCACGACGCATTTTAAATTTTAGTTTTAGTTTTTTTATTATATTTAGTATTGTGTATATTTAGTAACTTTAATAATTTAATTTAATTTTTGCCAATACATCTGTAATATATGTAAAAATTGTGTAACAAAAAATAATTGAAAAATTAACAATTATCATAAAGGTTGGGTTTGAAATTTATTTTAAGGTTAGAAATTTATTTGTTTTACAGAAATCGGGAAGAACGGGCCAGGTTGCTTCGGTCGAGGGATGCATCAAATCCGTTTGAGATGGCCGACCGCAAATTTAGAAAATTCTTTAGGGTCCCGTCATCAGCGGCCAAGTTCCTGTTGGAGATACTTGAAAATCACCCTAAATTAAGCGAAGAGGATTTTTTTGTGATTGTGACATACTTATTTATTTTTCCTCTTTTCACGTAATATTCCCATTACCATGCCGCCAAGTTTGTTGTTTTGGTTTGTTTACTTTTTCAGAGGTTTAATTTACGGTCACGTTTGAACACATGTTTTTTGACAAGAAGTTAAGTTGTCTCTCTCACACTTCAACAACTTCTTATTGTGATTGTACTAATTTACCATAATTTACAGCGTAGACGGCCTACTTTCTTTCTCTAAGGACGTTGTCATTCGTTCATTGAATTCACAGATTAAAAAGGGTTTATTCAATTTAGTCGTGTGACCTTGACTAAAAATGCATGCACTATTTTTAGTTCGGTGGCCAAACCGAATAAGCAAAGCGTTGAACTAAACTAAAATAAGATAATTTTTAGTTTAGTTTAGTTTAATCGGGTGGACATGCCGAATTAACGCCAATAGGTACTACGAACGTTTGTGATGGATGTTGTAGGTTGATTCTTAAACCTAAATCGCATTAATTAATTAAAAAGCTGTTATTTTAAAATTTTATAAACAGACACCTATTTTTGAATAGATGTCGGTTATCGCGCCCAAACAATCGCCTAAGTTGTTTCCAAAGGACTAATCTATCTCCGTACCATAGTTCATCAAAATCGGGTTAGTGGTTTAGACGTCAAAGCGTTACAGACAGTGAGATAGACAGACTTACTTTCGCATTTATAATATAAGTGTGAAGCAGGAATTTAAACTCATAGAAATAAGTGGCTAATGGCGTGGTATACTGTCATAACAGAAAGGGAGATAAGGGATGCTTTTTCAAGGTTCACCGCGCTGGTCGAGGGACAGTGGAAGCGTTTCTATATACATTAATGTATACTGTTTATACTTCGGTCGGTTCGCCGGCTAAACGCCTTAACGATGCCAATATTACCGCGTCGACGGGTGTAATAATTTACAGAATCACTAAGCGCCCTGACTATTTAGTGTTGTGTACTTGTGCGTTATAATGAAGGTTGGGTCATGTTGTCTATATTAAAACTGGTGGCCCTTGTCGCATGGGAATATCGGCAATCTTATTACCTGTATAACCACTAACTGGACTTAATTGTAAATGTAAAGCGTAAGGATCTTTCACATTAAGTTTTATGAGCCTTAATTCAAATGTGACGAAATTTCTATTCTCATTTTAGGACAAGTAACTGTTGATGGACTCCGGACTCCGATGTAAAGCCTCGAATGCCAACGGGAATGATGATGATGTTTGTAGAATATACTGCTTCCGGGCTGTTTGGCCGTGGTTCATTTGAAACTTGCGTTCCAGACGTTTCGTCGATCACTGCGGTCGACATCTTGAGTGGCGCAGGTCCGGGCGACGACGAGTTCGGAGACCTTGCCTCGTCGGCGGCTTCGTTGCGACTGATATGGAATCTTGAGTCGCTGGCATATTTATAGTGGGTCAAGGTGTACCATAATCATAATCATAATCATAATCATAATCATCATAATCATAATCAACTTTATTTCGTTTAACATGGGTGGTACAAAGGTGTTACATTAAATAATATGGTCTTCCATATTCCGCCTAACGGCATACGAAAATAATTATTCATTTTTACATAGTCATCGAACAAAATTAGAATACAATTACGAAATTAATAAAAATAAAATGAAATTGTGTATGTCAGTGGATGATAAGTATTTAAATGTCAAATATACAAAACAAAATTGAATTGAAATTTATATGTCAAATATGCAAAATAAAGTTTAATTGAAATTTAAATGTCAAATACAAAAAATATAATATTATAATTGAATAATTGTTCATGTGATTAAAATCTATTATATAAAAATGAATCGCTGAATGTGTTGCTAAGGGCAAATCTCAAGAGCAGCTGAAACGGTTTCGCTAATTCTTTTTTTAGAATATTCCTTGCACTATGAGGATGGTTCTTATACAGAGAAAATTAAAAAATTGCCTGTAATAGTCTACACACAACACTTTTCTATTCTCCCATACAAATGATTCGTAAAAATTCATTTTGAACTTTAATACCATACTAGAAAGTTTATATGGTAATAAAGATTAGATTTCCATACATTATTTGAAGACTAAAAATTACGGGCCCAAAAAGTGTTTCAAAATATGCCACGGGCCAAGCCGGGGCGGGTCGGCTAGTGTAATATAAAAATACGTGCTAGACAGCCAATGTGCAGATTTCAAATTAAAAATTTGAACGAAAATTAAAACATAAAATATTTTATTTTAGGCCACTAAGTAGTAAAACAGATGCGGTATTAAGAAATATTAATGACTTTGCCTAAAAACTAATTTTAAAAATCCAACCCACAATGCGCCCTAATTTAAATTTAAAAATTATTTTAAGATGTAATTTAATCAGGCGTATTAAACTAATAACTTCTATTAAAATGATTCTTTGAATTTCATTACCAAAATAAGCGTATACTAAGTATTTATTATTTCAAACAAAATGTAAAGAATACATTTACATAAATATTATACAGTCATATTAAAAAAGAAAAAAAAAAATATAATATAAAATAAAATAAGATGACTAAAAATTTATTCAAAAGCGAAGACTTTTCGTACAGGTAGACGATTGACCACAATCTCATCTGGACATAAGTTATGTTGTGATATTAGCTACAATGAACTGTCTAAAAGGAACCTGTACACCTTGAAGATTCCAAGGTTAGGTATGCCTTTCTGATAGCACAGACTCGGTCAAGGAGTTCCATTCGCTTGCTATAGGTTGACATAATGAACATATCTACAAAGCATTTTTGTTAGTGAGTGGAATAACTGGAATATCCACCATGTAGCGGTGGTGTGTTGCTATGCACCTACCTCTCTAGACAATCGGCAATACGTTTATTCGATTGAGTTAACGACTGTCATAAATGTCCAAATACGTAACAATATATTCTACGATATGCCCGTCAATGAATCACCACCTCTCTAGGGAGGTTAGTCTACTAGTTCTAATTTACTGGTCTGATAGTGAATTATTTGAATAGAATTTGTTATGCGGTGCAATACATCTAGAATTTTTCTTAGCAGATTGCAGGTTTTTCTGAACAAGCGGCGTCTGAGCTGCGAGCGATGCGCTAAAAAACAGACGATATCAATTTAAGTCAGTTGCTCGACGTGAACTAAAGTGAAAATTCGAGGTGCTAGTCTGTAGTATTAGATACTATATAGAACTATATGTTCGAAAGGAAGGTGAACCTTAACATTATAAACATTGCATTGCATACAAACAAAGACTTTAAAAATATGATAGTTGAAAAAAATATTCCAAATTCCACAAATTATTCGTACAAAAACAAAATACTTATCAGAAGAAAAACTTAAAATTATTTACACTAACATAACAGTTGCATAATGTTGCGTACATATAATGGGCTCATATTTCGTCCACAATCGACTTACATTCAAACATTTTAGATATATTTTTGAACTATTTTTGGCCTTCTACTGTCAATCACTTCGGAGACTTAAAGATTCTTAAGATGGAAGATTTTAACCTTACCTGGAGGGGATGTAGGTACTCTAAATACTGGAGATAGCGAATTTCGCTCATAGGAAACATTCCTTTATTTTCACACCCAGTAATCGAACCGACTAAAATCTGAAATAATAACAATTATTATTTTTATATCATCCTTCGACAGGCTCAATCATAAGGATCTAATCTGTCTAACAAACATGGTAAATTAAATGAAAGGAAATCCTTGAAATCTAAACTTATAAATTAAATTTGACAAAATAAAGCACTTTAACTCTAAGGCTCACCTGATACCATCCTAACAATGAAATTCGATATTTAAATAAAATTACTTTTTTTTCGGGCGGATATCGCCGCTGATCAGTAAGGGATTCACATCGGACTCCAACCGACTAACATCTTCTGTACGCTACGCAGGAGGCACGTGTTCGATCCCCGTTCAGTGTAAATATTTGTATGCAGAAATATGGGTATTTGCATTGGTCTGGCCGTACCTCGGAGAGCACGTTAACCCGTCGGCCTCAGTTTCCATACGAATATCTATGGCAGTCGTTACGGGTAGGTGGAGTCCTAAAAAGTTCAACAACTGGTCTAACTGTAATACTCCGATATCACCTTTGGGTTGTGGAGCTTAAATGGTAGTCGCTTCACGGAAAATATCGAAGCTCAGCCAAACCCGCAGTTACACTAGTAAAGTGAATTCCAGTTTCCGAGGTGAAAGCCTCAAATGCGACTGGGATTAGTGCTAAGATGAAGAAGAAGAAGAAAGTCGCCACCAATACGGCATTTCCCTCGCCCTCCCCGTTGCCCGCGTGGAGGTTTCCAATCTAGCATCCTAAATTACTACCAAACCTACCTACATACCTCATGCAGTTACTCAATTAACGCAACATTCTAAACCGGAAACACAGTTCAGTCATCTAGTATCTACTAACTAGTTTAAATAAATATTTGGCGTCAAGGATAATTTTATTGTTGATAGGGAGTAACCATGCAAATCGTCTCATTGTAGTTTAAAATATTCATTACACATTTAGTCGATTAGTATCGATTTAAAACCCTTTTTTAGCTACATTTTTAATCTGCCGTTCTATCAGTACGTTTGGTTCGTCTCTGGCCGTGTGTGGTCTACCAACATTGCGATACAATCATAATAACGACCGTACGGTGATGATGTAAAACCAGTGCTAATATTATTAGCACTGGTTTTACATCATCCTGTTCCTGTTCCAAATTTCTATTGACGGAAGGTCGTGTACTCCACGCCCTAAGCTTCATTACCCATTTGAATCCATTTTGAATTTTATGTAACGCCTTTTCGATTACAATTATTGTGACACATTTCATAATCAAACTTTCATTTATCTCTCTGCTCATACCCTAGCCGGTATAGTCAGCTTATTAATTACTTTTTCATCTCATCTACCTTAGGTAACTTCAATTAATTAAATTGCAATTAAATATAACTAGTAAACAAACTTCTTACGTTTCACAGGTTTCTGATGACTCCTTGAGTAAAAATACTGTATCTGCTGGCACTCAGTTAAAGTTATGATTTTATGGACTTCCTTTCATTTAATTTACCATGTTTGTTAGACAGATTCCATTCTTATGATTGACACTATCGATTAATGCCATAAAAATACAGGATGTTACTTTTTGGAATTTTAGTTGGTTTGATTACCCGGTGTGGCAAGCAAGTTTTGAAAAATGTTTGAATGCAGTTTTGTTTCTTTTTGAAAATAACGGAATGTATCCTTTAAGTGAAATTAGCTATCTCCAATATTTAGAGTACTTCCCCTCCAGGTAAGTTTAAAATCTTCCACCATTCATACTGTATGCACAATGAACGTATGCTAAAACGTTACCTCAAATAATTCGTATAAACATAGCATACAAACTAAAGACATACTTATGTTTGCCTAACAGGTTTATGAGAGCAAGAACTAACTTTAGGCAGAGCTGTAATAGGTTTATTACAACACGTAAAGACTGCATAACTAATCTCATCTCCTGCTCCATTGCTGTTTCTCGTGCAGAGTTCAGCAACTTTTGTTCTTAATGCCCTAACTTTGTGCTAACTTACTGTGCAATGTGCTCCACGAATGGTGCACCAGAACTAGGTCGGATTTCAACTAAAAATATCGAATTCAAAATGGAATATTTAAAATCAATTATGCGTTTTTTTATTTTATTTAAGTTGCAGTGTTAGTTTGTGAAGGTCCTTGCAAGCTGAAATAGAATTTCTATTTATAAGTCTTCAGGTGCCACAGCTCTCGACCAATCAGAATCGAGTGAGTCGATTCCCCCCTCCGACCGTGCCTATAAATACGCCAGTGATTCAAGACTTCGCATCAGCCGCAACTCAGCCGCCAACGATGTAAGGTCTCCGAAGTCGTCGTCGCCCGGACCTGCGCCACTGAAGATGTCGACCGCAGTGATCGACGAAATGTCTGGAACGCAAGTTTCACATAGACCACAGCCAAACAGCCTGGAAGCAGTATATTCTACAGAATTTCTATTGTTCTAAGGACTTAAATGTTCTTCAGTGGTTCTGTTCTGATACTAATGAATTTGCCAGAAGGTAGAGCGGCGATTGAAAAGTTAAACTACCGTTAGCTTACATAGCATTGGCTTGTTCACTAGTATTGCTAATATAGAACTTTTAAGTCATTTGGTGAAACAAGTTCCATATAAGTGTGTGAATATTAAACGTAGTAGGCTATGACAAAAATGCAGGTTTCTTAAAAAAAATTGTTTGTAAATTGAAACAGTTAATTGAAATGTATTCAAATCCTTTTACAATATTAAAAACACTATACAATCTGGCAAAACTGCTAGCATTTTGGGACCGTTTACAGATGTTATCTTAATATATATAAATCTCGTGTCACAATGTTTGTCCTCAATGGACTCCTAAACCACTTAACCGATTATAATAAAATTCGCACACCATGTGCAGTTCGATCCAACTTGAGAGATAACCGACATCCACGCGGGCGGAGCCGCGGGCGACAGCTAGTAAATACTATAAAAAATTGTGCTACAAAAACAAATATATTCACATAGGTGTGTATTAAGGTGTATTTTAACATACATTCATACTAGTTTTACAGCTAGTACACAAATGGTAATTCACTATAAGGGCGATGATGATGATTTTTGAATGTACCCTCGCAAAGACGGGCTTGTAAGTCTTCAATTCCCATTATTTATCTTCATTAGTTACTCCTAAATTTAAAATTCGTCAGGGTGGCCGTGTGTAAGGCGGCGCGCATCCTGTGCCCCCAGCCCCCCCCCCCCCCCCAACCCTATACTAGGGACGAGGTTATTACTCTGTGGTCCCCCCTTCTGAAGAGGGCAGATAGAGAGAGATGACCCTGGGTCAGCCGGGCACAGACAGCGTGCAGTTTAGTCGGTTCGAGTCCGACATAACCTCCCCCTCCGGCTCCGGCGGGGGTGGTATTCGTGGGGACTCACCGCACGATAAAAAAGGGGGCCGTGTGTTTGTCTGCCACCAAAGTGGTATAAAGATACATCAATTGATGTCTTTAATGTAGGCTTTGCTAACACTTGAATTTGAGTTTACAGAGAAGTGACACACAGTTAGTTATTTGTCTAGTCCCCATCGTGGCTGTAACAATATCTCTTACAAAAGTAGGGAAGAATTAATAGAAATGCCTGCTCGCGTTCCTAGGGACGTATTTTTAAAAAGATTATGTGCATCGAACCTGAATCCGAACAGTCGTACCATAGTGCTGCGTACTTTTTGTTTGTCTGTCGGATTAATGAATACTAGTTTTTAGTCCACGGCTTCAGTCAAGGACATTGACAGTCTATGTATAAAAGATGGAGCAAATGCTGTCCAAAATGAACACATAGTGCATTTATTCCACACGTCAATTCTATCCTATTTACCGAAGCGCTTCAAACCCTGTCCAAACAGTCAAGAGAAAAACGAGTTTTTTCTTGTCAAATATTTGTAACTAAAAATAAACTGAATTCTAATAAATGGACTATTTCTAATAGTTATTGATAATTTACTATAAATAATAGCTATATCATATTGATTTTGAATCAATTACTGACAACAAAGTTTCAATAATCACTATCCCACCAAAAACATTTTCATGTAAAATGTTGCCAAGTTGAGTCTATGTAACTTACCTTGTGAAAAACTTATCAAATCTCGTATAAAGCCAAGCTCTAAAGACATCACGCGCTAAACCTACAAGCTCTATACTAAAGGAATAACGCAGGTGAATCCGTCCTCACAGAGCTTAATATAATAATAATCCTGAAGTGACAGAACTGGTGGATATTCGGATCCGCAAGGAGTAAACTTCTATAAAAATCCCCAAACCCAAAGTCACCATTTATCCCATCGGCTGCCGAGGCCACCGAAGGCCACTGGGCTCTTTTCCGAAGAGGACTGAGGCCGAGTCGTCGATGCCTCCTGCCAGCGCCTCCCGCCATTTATTAAAATGTTTTTTGTTAATTAATTTGATCTAGAAATAATTTGAAACTACTCCCATGTCTGGGCAGCACTTGGTCTAAACCCTGTCAATACTCTTTATTTTCTGTAACAGTATCTCTTTCATTAGAGATAAAGGACTGTTTATAACCCTAGCTCTCTCCGGTTTCGCACGTAGTATACTTCGAAACTCGGTATTACTCCTTTAAATCATATTGCATACAATTTTATTTTTCATTAATGTATGGGACGGCTCCACTCTATATTCTCATTCCTATGGGTAGTGGCGTGATAAAGCCATCCTCGAAAAACAGATTATTTCATACAGAAATAACTTTTCAATTGGTACCAGCAGTTCCTGGCGTGTTCAGCTAAACAAAGAAACTCTTTACTTTCATTTACTTAACGGATATTTCATATAACCGTGACAAGAAAACTTAATGTTCTATATAAGCATTACCTTCTCAAGAGGATTACGGACGATACTAAGAGTGTTCCTCATCCTCACGCAAGAATTACTAAATAACCAAACTCGTCGAGTACTTCCCAAGTATTCCGCGCTAAGTCGACAAAACTTCATTTAAGTTATTCCCGTTTACTGGGAAGTGGGAAGTTTCCCTCGACTACTTTTAATCAAAGGAATAAAGGTAAAAATCGACTTTAGTCTCAATAAACTATCAATTTATGAACTAATTCAATCGTTGGCCGAAGAACGCTAAGTGAATTGACAATTGCGTTACGGCATGTTGCGTAAAACTTCACAACTTACAAACTGAAAAATATGAATTCCGGTAAAGTAAAAGGGGAACACACACAGATAGAAGAACCATAAAGATTCTGTATCTAAAGTTTAAACATTCTAGGAAAACCTAAAGAGCTTGTGGCGAGGTGCTCTCATTGTTCGGTAAACGATAAAATGCGTCAAGCTAGGTGCAGTTGCCGATTGGGTGTGCTTCTGAGCGCACGTTAACAATCGATCCCGGCGACCTGAACAACTCTATGGGTGGTTAGCAACTAAGCACAATTCAGTCTGAGGGCTCAGACGCCAAACGCTTCCAATATAGTCGAAAAAAAAACAAACCACATCATATTTGACCCGTTCCTGGACCGGGTAATCGTTAGATGCTACTGGAAGTAACGCAAGAATGGAATGATTCTATGATAAACACAAAACAATATAACAAAATATTTTTTGTCAATTAATTGATTATTTGAAAATTCAACATAATTACTTTTTCAATATTATATTATTTAACATGAGCAACACCGTACCAAAAAATTTAACTTAAGTCCGATTATGTAATTAAAATACGTCCAGCGCCGCATTTCACATTCAGCTCGCGTAATGAACATGCAAAACTTTTAACTCAATAATCCCTTCGAAATTTAAAAACGTAACTACTAAAACGTCGCCCGTTAATTTTAAATTCTGTTTTTGAATTTTTCTTCAGTTAATTCAAAATTAGAACACTTTTTTCTGCTGTAGGTATAGAACCTCTTTTCTACCCTCCTATTTTTTTGTTGATGTTTCCAAACAAAAAAAATCCGAAAAGGTTTTTCTCGTAAAGTTGTTAAGAAAACTTTGTACAGTAAAGTGCTTGATTGAGGTTATATTATACTTCCGAAAATTTGTACTGCACTGTCATGGCAGCTGCTTTTGAATTTTATTCAGTGACAAATTCAAAATTGACTGCTACTCCGGGTCGATTTATAAAAAACTAGACATTTGGTTGTAAAAATAACAAACCCTTTTGAAGTTTAGGTCATAATATTTAGCGTCCATTCGATTAGATCTTATTTTAAATCAATCAAAAGATCGACAGCGTAATTTTTGTAGACTCTTCCTCGAAGTTTATACTAAACGTGAATAATAAGCAACAAGTACACCAAAGCTTCACAATAGGTAACATAAACAAACTTAAGATAATTTTCTTATTTTTATAGACAAGCACAACATGAACAAGTAAAGGCATTTAATTAGTTACAAGTTCTAAAGATTTTTTTTTAAATAACACAAACAGCACTAAATAAATCTGCGTTTGCAAGAAGTGTCTTCAAGTTTATATGAAAAAGAAAACTTAACAGTAACATTAATATCTTTCTCATGAATATAATACATGTTGTAGTACTCTACTACTATCTACGAACTAAGTGCTATTTATAAAATAAAGTTATAACTTGAGCTAACTCGTTACTTGCAAGCAGACGACTGAAGTGTACTAAGTGCAGCGTATAATGTAACGAGGACACACATTACACAGTATTTAGAAACCAATGTCACATTGCAAGTATAATATTGTACATAATTTATATACATTGGGTGGGAAATATAACAACATTAAGTATAATGTTTTTTATATAAAAACATCGGCGTAGTAGTGCGGCTGTGAGGTAAATGAGAATGTAAAAATAAAAAGCTTCAGTTTATAGCTTGAACTTACAATAGATGTTTTGATGACTATATTTAGTTAGGTTTACACAACAAACATCTTCAATTCAGAATGATCATTAATGTGGGGAGCATTTCATATTATGGTGAGGTGAGATCACAAAAAAATTGATTCAGAAAACAAATAAAAATAATTTAATTCGTTAATGAATAATTGTAATCTGAGAATTAATTTCATAAATATTGTTGAGTAGTATCAAATAATAAGAGTAACACAATAAAAACGTTTATCTTACCTTTCATCAGGTAAAACGGCATAACTGCACAATTAGTACAATTTTAACAGTTTTAATGAGCGAGCAACGGACACTAGTAACTAACTATATAGTTCCATGTCCATTAGTGGAGGAATTATTTACTACTGCAACGAGCCAACTTTTCTCTCACAGAAGTGTCCATTAAACATATAACCAAGTACAATATTTACAACGCTACGGCTTTACTAAAAGCCTGGAAAGTGCTTCTTAACGCACGCCCAACAATTAGCGAGCCTCTATGCAATGACCTACATCTAAATTTAGATTTTCTTAAACCCATATTTATATGCACTGCAATATGAACTTTATATACATTTGAAAAGAGTTCAAATTGGATTTCAAAGAATAAAATTAAGTTAGTTTCGTTCTCGAATAACTTTGAATTAAAATTGTACCTTGTTCCAAATGCAAAAAGTTTGTATTTGAATGTCGACATTATGTCCACTGTCATTTGTCGATTAAGCTCCATTTTCTTATTTATTCTACAATGAGCCTTAGAACAGTCAACATAAGGTATATCTTTCTATATGTGGTTGACAATATTTGTGACCAGAATATTACGTATAAGTGATGACGAGTGCAAAGGTCAGAGTGGAGGCTTGAACGCGAGTTAGAAAGGGAAGTGCTCCACATATGGCGATTATACGGACCTCGCATAATGTTGGAAAGAAAATAATGTCGTGAATATAATATAATATTTTGATGACTAACATTTAGGTCCGTCGTTAGGCGTACCCGTAGGCTGTTATTAAAGTTATTTTACGCACTTATACGGCCATGTCGTTTGTCACTTTAGTGGTTTGGTAACTTTAGAGGCGGCTCAAATTGGTAAGACTTTATCGACGTTGTAAAATTTATTAACTGTTATTTTGTTTGCTAAATTAATAATTTGATGCAATCTGAGAGATGGGAAAATTCATAAGCTGTAAAGTATAAAGGTAAAGATAGATTACATTATTAATTGACTAATATTCTTCACCCAATTTGGGCCCGATTAAATTAGATTTTAAGTAATAATTAATATAATATAATTTGATGGAAACAGTAGAATCACAAACGAGTACCAGGTTGTGATTACGAAAAGTAGGGAAACTAACATGCAGGGAATTCACGTAGGTATGTTATATAGCTGTATAACAAACAGCGTTGAACGACGCTCGGAGTTTCCTTCCCCTACTTAGGACAACATCTCCCATGGCAATATTTGCTGATTCGTACTATTCTATTTGAGAACCATTACATTAATTTAATTGAGTGCCCAATAAATCGCAACATTGTATCTTTAGGTATACTTGAATGGTGTAATTTTACACATAGCGTTACGTTAGCTTAGTGGTTAAACAGTCAGTCATTGAGACGTCCCGGGTTCAAATCTTGACTGCTATACTACCGACCTGAATTCACTCATAACTCAAAAAATTGTGCTGAGGTAGAAGGGTGATTACAAAAAAAAAATATATTTTAGAGGTACGTCGGAATTATTTCAAATGGAAACAGGTAGTCTGAGTGTTTAAGGTAAAAAGGTACTTCTTGATTTAAAATCTTTTTCTAAAGAATACTAATAAAATCATAATATTTATTTTGTAGACCAAATATAACCACTTTACAAATAACGGTCCTATAATAAGAAAGTCAAGAAACTTAAACACGCTGATCTTCAATTGAAGTCGATCCAGTCATTTCTCAAGACAGCGAAGCAGATCCAAATATCCAAGTACACAATACATCCAATAAAATGATAGGCAACTATCCTGTTTCGCGACAGTTACTTATCTTCCTTCATTAGAGAGGGCAATCGGAAAAGGATTTCCACATGAACCCAAGCAAATGCCAACAAAAGGAATCGACCTCTAAACATGAACCCCGACCTTTTTGAGTGGCGCATAAGTGACCTGTAATTTGTTTTGTAGGGTCCTTAAGGCGCTCAACTTCGATACTTTGAATGGTTTTGTTGGTATAAATGTTTACGATACTTATTGATTTATGATAATAATATACATTTTGTAGGACTAGTATCAATTACTTTATGGAACTTAAGCGGTCAAGTTGGAATCATAACAGTGTAATGTATTCTTAACATTACATGGTTTTTTAGTGTTGATAACACTTTGCCACAGACTATTTTAGCATCTATGGTTTATTGTGTTCAGAAATATCTCATTGGACGTGATTTGACGTTTGAGATTTAGACATATCATAGATGAGCTGTCAAGATTCTCGAGGCTTGTCCTACCGGCGACGCCAACAATGGCTGACACAATTGAATTAGTTCCGAGCCTTTTATAATTGTTTCCGAAGGAAATATGCTGGTGATGGTGCCGCGGCGTTGTGGTTGAACCCTAGCCTCATTTATTTTGTAATTTTGGTGAGTTTTGGTTCGCATTAGTACATTTTCGTTTTACGACCGCGTGTTCGACCACACAGAGGCTAATTGATTTTTCAAATTGTTTTAGATTTTTTGTTGATCCTGAAAGGCGATGCTCTCCAGATCGCTAAACTTAGGGCGTTTCGGTGAGTAGAATAGCATATTTCTGTAAAAAAAGACACCCTTTTAGATAGAGTATTTTCATTAAACGGAACATATTGTTCACAGGGTTGCGCTTTAGAGATCCCGATCTTATAAATAGAAACAAATAAAAAGGTTACATTTGTCGCTCAGCGAACAGGGACATTGAATAGGCTTGTTTTTGTTTGTATAATTTACCATTTTCATACTAACTGCACCTCACCTGATGGTATGCAGAATTGTAATAGTGCCTTAGTTTATTGTTATTTGCTCACTAGGATCCTCACTGCATCCATGGTAATATTGTTTTGATATTATTGTAGAACATTTTCTTATTGGAATTGTATAAACTTAATTATAAGTTTAATTAGAATTATAATATAACCTGTTGTTTGTGTATTTGACTAGCATAACAATTGAGTTTGTGTTAATATAATATCATTAAGTCTAGGAAGATGTGTACAACTAGTGTATTAACCTTTTGAAGGAATTAATTGTGCATAATTACTGAAACTTTGAACTTAACTTTTGTTGTTAGCGAGTAATTCTCTTTTGTCAATTGAGTTGGTGTAAAAACATTTAGTTTACAACCTTTATTCAACATTTATTACCTAATGTGCTATTATTGTCTTGCTGTATAACTTTAATAGTGTAATATTTATATCCATTTGCATACTGGTATGGATAATTCAGTAAAAAACTCACATTTTAATTTCATAATTTAACATAACCTCATTTCTTGAGACTTAGAATATTTTCTTACATTCTTCAACTTAGAATAATTTTAGCCTTCTACAACTTTTGAACTTAGAATAATTTTAGCATTCTGGGACTTAGAAAAATTTCATAAACTTTGAACTTGGAATATTTTAGAATAATTTCATAAACTTTGAACTTGGAACATTTTTGAAGTCTTTCAACTTAAATCATTTTTTAACTTTTCGTCGACTTAGAACCTTTTTGTCTTTGACAGTGAATTTACTTAGTTGAATTTTAGACAATTCTACTTGGAGAATTTTCTTGATCTGACACTTAGATTTTTAAATATTTTTAAGGACTTTTGAAGTTTTGACTTGGGACTTAAATTTTTTCTTGACTGTTATTTCCGTTCATTTTGAATTTAGATTGGACTTTGGATTATCTTTATTTCAGTAATCTTGGGACTTTAGAAATTGTTTTCCTTTTGAAAATTTTAGTTTGAGTTGCAACTATGTCTAGCGTAGGAGTGCAGTTTCCTGAATTGAGTGTGGAGCCGCCATTGAAGACACCAGTCGCACCACAATGGGTACTCAGGTTGATCCTATTGTTTCAGATGTTCAGGATTTCTCTGCTATCCCGAATCCTTTCGTGCATTCTTCGACTATCGCTCCTCCGTTGACTTCAATTAATGCTTCGAATGAAGAAGTGAAGAAAAATATATCTTCGAATTTTAAATTGTTTGATTTAAGGAAAAGTAAGATTAGTTTTGACGGGTCATAAATACATTCTTTCAGTGGTTGACGTTTTCACTAAATATTGCTGGGTTTTTCCCATGGTTAAAGCCACTACTTTAACTATTTGTAAACTTTTCGAAAAAGAAATATTTCTTAAATTTGGTTGTCCTAAAATTTTAGTTTGTGACAATGGTACTCAATTTACCTCTAGACACTTCGTCGATTTCATGAAGAGCTATAATATTACTAAAATATTTTATAACACTTTGTACACTCCTCAGAATAATCCTGTTGAAAGATATAATAAAACCATCGAAACTTGTATATCTTGCTATGTTAATAACGATCAACGTACTTGGTCTAAACTTCTGCCCCATGTGCAGCTTGCCTTAAATAGTAGTGTAAATCTTTCTACTGATTTCACTCCTAATTTTCTTATGTTTGGTAGAGAGTTAGTTATTGATGCTTCTCTACATCATATTAGTGATTCCATTGAAAATTTGGATCAATTGGAACTTGGAAATAGAAATAGTTTTGCTTAACACTTAAATGTTTAAGTGAAATTTTTGTTAGGGTTCAATCGCACTTAGTTAAAGCTTATAAGCGTAATGCGCGTAGCTACAATATAGGTAGGCAAGCCATTTCGTTTGGTATAGGTGATGTTGTTTGGAGAAGAAGTTTTGTTCAATCCAACGCTCCGGCTTATTTTTCGGCTCCTAAATTCGTTAAATGCGAAATAATAGATAAAATTTCTGATAATGTCTATATTTTGAAAGAAATAGGTAAAAATACTTCGGCTAAATATCACGTTAAAGACATTATTAAATATTAGTTAAGATTTCCGTCTTAATTTAAAAAAAAAAAAACATTTTTAACCTTGCGATTTCTGCATTTACGCTTTTTCTCGAATTCGATTTTCTTTAGGGAAGGGAGTTCAATGCCGATTAATGAGATGATGTATGATAGGCTTCTCCCGTGTTTGTTGTATGTTAGGGAATCCCATGAAGATTTTCAAATCTTGAGTTTAAAGTTTCCAAATTCCCCTTAATGGCTTGACGCTTTTAATTCATTCTCGTTTATACTTTACCAAACGATCTTATTTGTATAAATTGTATTATACTTGGTCTGTATTTTATGCAGAATTTGTTTCTTGTTTGAATTGTTTGTTCTTTGGTGTTGTTTTGTTTTAGTGTTCGAACTTGTATGTTTAGATAAGACGCTCGGACATGACCCTTCACACCTGGAATAGTTTTTGTAAAACCGTTGCCATGGTTATTCTTTTGGATGAGCTTTTCCTCTCCCTTTGCTATGAATAGATCGTTCTCCCTTGTTGAGAAGTATTCTTATTTTCTCGGAAGTCGAATATTGTATTGGACTCTCCTCTTGGATTTTTGTTGTTGCCCATAGGTGTGCTTCAACTTTAGACTCGGTATTGTACCGTTTCATTTGTTTCGAACTGTTGTTAAGTGCTCGAAAAGTCGATGGTGTTGTGTCGGTCACTTACCCAGTTCATTTGGTTGTTTGGGCTGTTGTTCATTATTGGTAACACAGTTCCTCTTTTTTTGAATTGTTGTTTCGTGCTCGGGAAGTCGGTGGAGTTGTGCCGGTCACGTACACCTTTCTTTTTAGTGTTCTCATTGTTGACACTATTTTGGGCTTGTAGTTTGTGTCGGCGACATGGGGTCGATCACAAATTACAAATTTTTGTTTTGATTCGGCGAATTTTCGTTCTAACCGAACTTAGACAACTTTAGACTGTGAGCTTTGTCTCCAACCTTTATTGAAAGCTTGGATCTTTGTAGTAATTTTGAGTCGGAGACCATTGTGTCTATCCGCACTTTAGCTTCAAGATTCTTTGCAACTTGTTTTGATTTGATTTGTTTTTACCTTACCGTTAACTCGGATCTTTGTTGTTTTCAAGAGTCGGAGGTCTTCGTACCCATCCGTACTTTGACTTCAAGATTTCTTTTTGATGGAATGGTAGCAGTATTTTTTTTCCGATTTTTCTCTTGTATTTAGATTGTTAATAGGTGATGGGATAGAGTTGGTGATTTCTATGATCCACTCTCACTCTTTTGGGTATTTGGATTTTTTTGTCCTTTTCTTTCTTTTGAGCTTGTTGTGAAGGAGGGTAGAGCATTTGCATTTAGTCGAGTCGGTGAAAATTATTTTCTAACCGCACTTCGCTGCAGGATTTTTCCTTTTTCTGTCATTAAGCTTCACCTTTTTGTTTTAAGGTTTGCTTTTTAACTTTTCTGTTCTTTCAGGAATTTTATTTTCCTTTGGGTTTGTTACGGAGGAGGGTAGAGCCTGTGCATTTGGTCGAGTCGGTGAAAATCTTATTCCAACCGCACTTCGCTGCAGGACTTTTTCTTTTTCTTTAACCCCAAGCTTCATGTTTTCTTGTTTTTAACAAGTTTGGAATTTGTTTAGTACCTTTCTTTTCTGGGATTGGATTTTCTTCTAGAAAAAAGAGCTTTGCTTCTTTTTTATTTTGGTGGGGGTGTAATGTAATGTATTCTTAACATTACATGGTTTTTTAGTGTTGATAACACTTTGCCACAGACTATTTTAGCATCTATGGTTTATTGTGTTCAGAAATATCTCATTGGACGTGATTTGACGTTTGAGATTTTGACATATCATAGATGAGCTGTCAAGATTCTCGAGGCTTGTCCTACCGGCGACGCCAACAATGGCTGACACAATTGAATTAGTTCCGAGCCTTTTATATTTTTTTTTTTTTTTTTTTTAAATTTTATTATTAAAGTTTTCGGGATATTTTACCATGTAATGATTTGTTGAGTTTCCGATATTTCGGCACTGTTGCAAGCGCCATGATCACGGAAGAACTGAAGTACTGGCGGTTGACGGAGAAAAGTTTTAAGCGCAGACATATCGGTCTACCCTCTTACGCACTCTTTTGTGACGCGTTACATTGTCAGTACCACTACCACTGGTTTCACTAGAACTGCAAACTCGATCACGACTCACTACACTCACAGTATCCACTCGCGATTTTAATTCGGCTGGTTCACGGTTTTTGCATAGGCGGACCACTTTTATAATTGTTTCCGAAGGAAATATGCTGGTGATGGTGCCGCGGCGTTGTGGTTGAACCCTAGCCTCATTTATTTTGTAATTTTGGTGAGTTTTGGTTCGCATTAGTACATTTTCGTTTTACGACCGCGTGTTCGACCACACAGAGGCTAATTGATTTTTCAAATTGTTTTAGATTTTTTGTTGATCCTGAAAGGCGATGCTCTCCAGATCGCTAAACTTAGGGCGTTTCGGTGAATATTTCTGTAAAAAAAGACACCCTTTTAGATAGAGTATTTTCATTAAACGGAACATATTGTTCACAGGGTTGCGCTTTAGAGAACCCGATCTTTGACGAGCTTTTTGACGTGTTTTTTCATCGTGATTTTGGCGTGCTTTTTGGCCGGGTTTTGCCGATTTTGCCACGTTTTTGACATGTTTCGTTCGCGGCCCCAGCGCCGCGTGTCATTACATAACCTAACTTAACCTAAAAATAATGTTAATTTAACCTTAACCTGAACTAATTGACCTGGATGCAAGTGAGCAATATTAGATTTTCTATATTTTGATACCTGGCCATGAGTCAGGCATAATTTGAGCCTAAGTGGACTTTCCACTCCCGGTCTTGGGATTAAAAACCCATAGATCTGCCTTAGAGTTATCTAAATTGTATGTCCTGGGTATTTCCCCAGGTGGCGCCCGAATTATCTAGAAATAAAACATCCATCTGGTAATAATTTACATTTTTTTATTTTTGGTTCAACCCGCCACAAACACAGAACTTATATTTTTGCATGGCTTTTGATTTTCATAAATAGAAACAAATAAAAAGGTTACAACAGTTTGACCTCTTCGAATCGAAACAAAGGCGGGTGTTGAGGTTCGTTAACAACCCCAAACTTCCAGGCGATGTGGAACCTCTCAGCCCCAGGAGGGACTTCGACTCACTGTGTGTGTTCTACCGCCTATACAATGGTTTGTGCTCAGATGAATTATTTGACATGATGCCCACAGCTACATTCTATCATCGCACCACTCACCATAGACAGGGAATTCATCCTCACACATTGCGACTAGAAATGGTGCGCACCGTGCTGTATAAAAGGAACTTCATCCCACGCATCCTGTGAAATGAACTCCCTGAAGTGGTTTTCCCAAGCGACCACAATATGGGTATTGGAAGGTTTCTTCAGGGTCACTAGCGCAAGTGTGACGCCCCTGGTGTTGCACACGTCCGTGGGCCACGGTAACCACTTTCTATCAATTGGGCCGTGTGCTTATCTGTCACCTAAGTAGTATAAAAAAAGACGGGTTGCACTCCGGGAGTGCCGGCAGAAGTGAAAACCTTTTCTTTCTTTCTTTCTTCGTTATATAAAGAGAAAAAGATAAAAAGAACACACCATACCATACCATACCTATAATATAGCGCCGAACATAGAACCTATCACTAATTTTCTGTCAGAAGAAATTAATGGATTACAAAAAGAAAAAATAATCACACAAAGTAATGAATTACAAAAAGAAAAAATAATCACAAAAAGAAAAAATAATCAAAAAAATTAATAAGTTACAAAAAGACAAAATAATCACAAAAAGTGTCAGAAGCCCAGGTTCGTACCCAGTACTATCTGAAACCATAAGGACTTACAGTCGAAGCGCTTACCGCTAAGTTACGGAGCTTCTTAATGCACCTAACAAAATAATCAATCTGTAACTGTTGTAATGTTGTATGACGTCAGTCGTCGGTTACTGTTCAAAGGTCAAGTAATCCTGACGCGAGTTTAACACTTTTTACACATCCAACGCCGCTAAAGAAGTTTTCACTTCAAAAAGAGTTATCCAGGTTTAGAGTAGATATGTTCGTTTATTTTTATTTCAAGAACTTGGAGTCCTTTAATGGCAGAATTATGTCATCATTATCATTACCCTTGCATTAATTTTTATTAATTTGCGTGTGTTAATAGGTATGATGACGTCATAATCGTCACAAAGTTGGTTCGACTTACATATAGCTAGCAATTATCATAATTATGCAAAAACGTTCGATTCCTTCTTATTACAGTAACTCCAATATACTCTTAAAACTTTTTCAACATTGACTTCTTAAAACAAATTGCTTTATATTCTCCAATAGTACCCAGCTTTAAGTCGAGTTATTTATCCATTGCGTGGCTATTTCGTCTCGATGTTTCAAGTAGCTATTTAACTCGCCAAGCTAATCTAAATTACCTACGTCACGGTCAAGCTCTGTAAATCCCGAAACCCAATTAATCTTTGACGCTCCCGCTTTATACTTCTGCAAGGAAAGGCGCTGTAGCTGCTTCGAGACACAGATGTAATAAGATTAGGAGAAGGTATATTTTAATGTACTTACTTTTTACGACTTACTGACTACTCAATGTAATAGCCACGATCAACATTACCTTTGCGGTATCAGGTATTTGGGTCTTAATTTTTTTCTGCTAATCTAACAAATGATGATTTGAAAAATGCAGCTAAGTCAAATTTTAAATTTCTCCATTCCTCATTCAGATTAACAGTCTATCACTTAACGCCTATTGCATCTTGGAGTCAATAAATTAATGAATTTTTATTAACAATAAATTTTATTCTTTTCTAATAATCTAAATGGCTAAATTGGGTAACTAGATTTTTTTCTTTAAATTTATGAATCTTTGCCTGCCTTAGACTTGAGGGAAGGATAGATCTTACATCATGCAATTAAATTATCATAATATCATATCATTAAACCTGACAAACACATTGACATGTTAAATGAAGGGACAGATTAATAAGAGGGTAAAGGAAACAATATAAAAGTTTGTGTCGTAAATAAGAATTCAGTTCTTGGATTTACATAATTAATTCATTTTAAAGCAATGTAAGGCTCGAATGAGGTGCTTTTCACATATTTTAGATTTGAACTCAAATGCAGATAATATTATCTCGAAAGTAATTTTTAAATGTTCAAAATGTAGTATTACCACATCTACTCACGTTTGTTCCACTTTAAAGCATCGAATGTACCGCAAAGCTATCACAGTAATTACAACTTTAATTTGGTCTGGGGCCATGGTGTGGCGGCTGTTTTATATTTATGATTTTTATTAAGGGAAGCCTTTGCGTTATTTTGACTATTTTAATTATATAATTCGAGATTAGAGAGAGAGCGAGATGTTTAAGAATGTTTATGTAAATTCTTAATGGATTAATTGTGTTCTTTATGAGTGAGTTGTTTCAGTGAATAACAAATGATTTGAAACAATTCTTGTTTTGCAAGTTTGTTTAGCATATCGCATTACAAACGCCAAGACACTGTTGTTGGATCACTGCGACGCGAGCGTGGACTCGGGGCTGCACACGCTCACCGAGTGTCCGGCGTTTGAAGCGCCGAGGCGGGAGCTTGTGAAGGCCCTGGGGGTGAGAGTGCTCACGCTCTCCAACCTGCTCGCGGCGATGGTCCGCTGCGCGGATGCGTGGGCGGCCAGCGCCTCCTTCTGCGAGCAGGTCATGCTCGTGAAGGAGACAGCAGAGCGGGCGCGGCGCAGCGAGCGGGAAAGACTCGCGGACATCGCTGGCCGCGTTCGAAGGTGGCTCGGGCGTCGGAGGGCGCAAACCGACCTCCGCCCCCCATGAGCGGAATGGGGCGCATGGGGGGCGCGCATCGTAGGACGATGCGCGCCCCCCCCCCCCCCATACCGGGGGCGAGTCGGGGACCGCGTGGTCCCCTCTCCCGAGGAGGGCCAGACCGAGAGGAATGGCCCTGAGTCAGCCGGGGTGCGAGGGATATGTCAAAAGACAACCTCACCTCCGGCCTAGCACATCGACCCACAGACGGCGTGCGGTTTAGTCGGTTCGAGTCCGACATAACCTACCCCTCCAGCTCCGGAGGGGTGGGTATCCGTGGAGACACTGTTGTTGGATATAATGTACAGTCGACAAAGTAGATACGTAGTCGTATACATCTTTACATACAACGTTATTTTGGAAAGTGGTTACCATGGCCTATGGACGTGTGCAACATCAGGGGAGCCACACACTCGTGCTGCCGACCCTGTAAACATAGAGTTCCTGTGCCATCAGTGTAGAAGATAATGTAATGTCTTCCCACTGACAGCAATAAAAACTCTCCAGTGAACTCTGGCAACCCTACTTACCGCCGGAAACAGAACACGAGGTTATTATGACCGCGGTATTCTTGTAGGAGAGAGGTACTTCCCCAGTCAGACTGCTCAATTGGACGGAAATACCGTCGTGTCCTACCTCCTACAAATGAACAAGTATATGCTTATTAAGTATAGCTACACTTTTAAATACAAAGTTATATGTAAAGGTGTATACTTATCACTTTTGTCCTTTTAAAACAAAAGTACGTAACGTACATTTATCTTCTATGTGAACCTATAATAAATTATGCTAATATGGTATTATGAATAACTTATTTCTTAACACATTTTTGTTTAATTTTATAGTATATTTTTAATTATACATATGTTTTAGTACTATTTATTAGTTACTATGTCGGTTATCGCTTAGTGTTTAGTCAACGCTATTTTTCTGAAATAAAAGTAGCCTAATTTACTCCTTGTTATATCAGCTACCTGCCAAAAAAAGTCTCGTAAAAATCGGTAAAGCCATTTCTGAGATTAGCCGGAACGAACAGACGGACTAAAATTATAAAAAATGTTATTTTGGTGTATGTAACGTATTTATATGCATGTAGTAAAACACGGTTTTTTCAATATTACAAACAGATACTCCAATTTTATTTATATGTATGTATAG
Organism: Eilema caniola; assembly: GCA_949126895.1. NCBI lineage: Eukaryota > Metazoa > Arthropoda > Insecta > Lepidoptera > Erebidae > Eilema > Eilema caniola. The sequence goes on from OX421462.1 coordinate 2,096,226, forward strand.
ATGTATAGATGTCACCGTAATATAAAAATAGCAATACTGAAATGGATGGCAGGCATTGCCAAAAAATTATTAAATCAGAAAATAAAAAGTTTGGTTCACTTTTTCCCAAACTTCTACAAAGGATTTGAATTAAAAGCGTGATTTCCTTTCAAAGCTGCCATGGCATATACTTTGATGATTTTTTCTCTCCGGCAACCACTCCAAGAAAAGAGGAAAGTAAACGCAAAAAGGCAGTACTTTCAAACGAAATTGATCCATTACCACTGAAGTACAAAACGAGAGCGCGTGTGAGTAAATACAAAATGGGGGTTAATGGCCTACGGATCGCATCTTAATACGAAAGCACCAATTAGCGTCCGCGTTATGCAAAATCTGTGGCAAGCTGAACTCAACCAAATCTCGAAATTGTAAAGTTGAAATTTAAAAAGCATTTTTCGAAGTAAGCTCAGCGTTACGTGTATTTTGAAAGTACTGTTCTAAAAACAACGTTGTAACCAAAAGAATAAAGTCAGTTTTTATTTTATAGTAGAGGATTTACATTAAGGAAGGTGGGATAAGAGGCTGCAAGACGAAATACTCAGCTCGCGTAGGTTTGAATTACTGGAAGAACTGTATCTATCTTGTGTGTACATGTTAGTCTTCCATATTTCCCGTTCCGAATGTTCGGCAGGAATGTGTTATTTGATTTGTGACGTCATAAAGTCGCTTCGTCTTTGACTGTGAGGTACTTTTAAAGGGTGTGTACGTGACGTCACACTCCAAACGTTTAGGCTTTATATTCTTTTTTGTTTGTGTATTTTTTTGCTATTTTCTTTCTATTTTATGAAGGATCTTGTAATAAAGTATTTACGATTATTATTTACTGATAACATAACAGCTATATTAATGTTATAAAGAGGTAACATTTGCGAGTTTCTTAGTTTGTCACGTTGTAAGGGGTAATCTCTAGATCTACTGAACCGATGTTCAAAATTATTTCACCAACAAAAAGTTACGTTATTGCGAAGTGTCATAGGCTATAATAATTTCGAAAATAAATTACGCATCTTAACTTGAACTTCAATAATGTAATCAAAGTTGTAAGAAAAATTGCTTTAATCGCGTGTACTGCTAAAACTATTGAGGATAAAACAAAACAATGTACTGCAATATTAAAAAGCGTATTAAAATCTGTAAGAAAGTCCGCAATAGCATATGCCTATCTCCTCGGATAACTCACAATTACTGCTTTTACTATTAAAATTGTCATTAAAAAATTATTAATTTTTGCGAAGCTTATGACGCTCTATGAAGCTTTATAAATATGGTTGTTACAACGGAAATTTAATGTAAAATATTTGTGCATTTCACTCTACACAGTTTAAAGAAATATCTTTAAAGATATGAACAAAATAAAAACGTGCTTTGCGTGCCCGGCCGTTGCGTGGCGATATACGCAGTACCTAACCAATTGCGTTGCGTCCAGCGCTCTGGGGGAAGGGGCGTTGTCTATTACGTCTACGAAGTAATAAAAATATCAAGTATTAAAAATAAACAAAAAACAGTAACATAAACGAGAAGCCGAAATAACAAAAAAATACCTTCATCATCATAATTTTTATTTATCCCGTACTGTTAACCTGAAGTATTACGCGGAACAAATGGGCCGGGGCAAAAATATTTCGCGCGGAATGGCGTCCGCGGGCACTGCTAGTAGGTATGACATAAAATTTGGATTACGACATGATTTAAATGTTTTTACTTTATTGACTAAAAGTCATAAAAGATAATAATACACTGATAACGAAGGTGAAATAGAGTTAGTACACCCGTTACCCTAATTTGTTGAAGGAATATTTTTTTATGTGTTGACAGCCCTAAAAAGAACTACGGGCTCTAGACGACACATTAAGATTAGTAAAATTCAATGGTTCATGTATTAGAATACAACAGTTATACTGCTCCTCTTTACAAGTCACACATTAAAAGCTTAGCTCATCAGAGCACCGCGATAACTTCAATAATAAACTAGAGTGCCAAAAAACTGGTGGCTATAAAATTCGATGAGTTTCGTCAGTAATTACCCATTGGCTGCAGACCCTCCCTCGTATATCTCTAAGCCACGTATTTTATCGTGAAAACAGTTGAAATTTATTCAGTGAATGGTCTCTGGGTCTTCAGAATTTTAATTTGAAAGTTCAATTGATTAGATTTTTGATTGAAATAGAGGGAATGTAGTAATTTGGTTTAGTCTATTTTACATTCAAAAGTTTTTAATGTGAAAGTGCTAAAAGTGAAAATGTGATGTCTACATGATAGAGCAGCTACGGTGACGTGGTTAGGATTCTCTACTTTTTTATTCTACGTTTACCTAGCTATTAACTAAAAATACTCAGAGTACGCTATACCACACTGTAACAGTTTTGTAGAATATAAAGTTTATCAGAGGAACTGACAGAAGCTACTTAGACATTGCTTTTCATCTTTTGGTACATTTTTTTCATCAGCATTATATCTTTCCTTTTATATAAAATCTATTGACTTCCAAAACATATTATTTATTCGGTTACAGAAATATCATGTCAAAGATAAAGTTAGCAAAAATAAAAATTACGAAAATAAAGTCAATAGGATATAACTAACACAAGATATAAATACTATAATTCATATCGAGCAGTTTAGCATAAGAATTTATATTACTTCGCTCACATTTTCGTGAATGGATTCTGCGTCAAACAAAGTTCAAGCACTATATTTGATTCATTCCTCGTACGCCTAAAGTTATATTTCTCAAGAAACCAACCAGTGAAAATGTATTTTTAGTAACACTTTACTGAGAACATTTCAAGGCTTAGAGCTTGGGTGTAGGCGGCTGGAATATCATACATCCATTGGAATTCCAAAATTAAAATATGTTCACCTGTCAGTTTTATTTCAACAAAGATGTTTCAGTCTTAAAGTCATTCCTTACCATTCACACTAACGTTCTTGTCTGATGTTTTGAGAAGACTAAAATTTGTTGTTAAAACGAAAATAGTTCTTATTATTATAGACGTAAAGTATTTTTGTTAATAAAGCATGAGTAAAGCCGGAATAGTTTGGTTTATGGTCTATTTTATTGAAGCGAAGAGGTGATTAAAATTTTAAGTGTTTTAATATCAGGGTATCAATAATATCTTCAGACAATTTAATATTAGTAGTTATAGTTTAACTGTGAAAACTGAATTTACGATAAGTATCTGAGTAGATGATTATAACAGTTCAACTCTTCGGGACACAGCATGATATTAAGAATATGCTTGTTATGGACGTTTGATGCCAAATAACAGTAAAAATAGCGAGATCGTCATTCAAGCAGTTTTGTGTAACCCCGGAGTGCTGAACAAGGTGACATGGTTTTCACGCTGGATTAGCCTTGCGTGCTAGCTAGTACCTTTTATGTATTCCCACCTTTAAAATGGGTTCAATGTTCTTTACTTCTCAATACAGTATAACATTTTAATAACTTCTTGAAATAAATTCTTCTTAACCTAAGCTTACCACCGCTTCCTAAGCGATAGTGGAGAAGAAATAGTGCAACAAACTCTACAGCGGCATTTTTTCAATGAAGTCAAATTTTCAAATATATTTTCTCTTTTGTGAAATTTGTAAAACTACGTATCACGAACAATAGAACAAATGTCCTAGTGATGTGAGTTCCAGATTATTAATCTACTTTACCATCCGTACTTGAAAAATATACATAACATAATCTCACACCTTTATCCGCGAAGGGGTAGGCAGAGGTGCTAGCACCCACATTTCGCCGGTTTATGTTTAGGTCCCAATGTAATAGGTGGCGAGCCTATTGCCATTAACCGGGCACTTATAAAGTCATTGGTGTGTGCCATGGAAAACCTGGGATCGAACCCGAGACCTCGTCTCAGCAGTCCATTACCCATACCACTAGGCTACCGCGGTTAGTAGTAGTAGTAAAATAAATTCCTAATAAAAGATTTCTCGCCAGCTCTTCTGTCTCAGACCGCAACCGGCGGTATTGTCAGGCTCCCGTTCTAGCAGGCTTTGTCCCGCAGGAAGACTTTCTATCTTATTGTTGAACTTTGATTTACGTTCACTGGAAGTTTGAGAGCAAGATTATCGGGAGTACCTTGCGATATGATGCACTCAGAAAGCTTGGCATTTATCCGTTTTAGAAGGAATAGTGGTGAAATATTTCAGACATCTGTAATGACAGAATTCAGTTTGTAGGAGACACTGATAAAAGCGTGTTAAAACCTGGTTGGTGTTCGGTGGAGTAGAACAGGGCTACTCCATCTCTTTCCGCGGGTGTCGTACAAGGCAACTAAGTTATAGAGCTGTTCTCTATCCGACAGTGAAGCGGACACTTATCCATGGGCTGCACTCATGACAGTGTTGATGTTTGCTGTCGGTTGACGGTAATCATAATTGGCGAAATTTAGATGTAAATACACCTCTGCCTACCCTTTTAGGGATTTATAGGTATGTATGAATGTAAAAACTTTAATCTCAAACCAAGTAAAACAAGCAAATAAAAAATTTCAAGCAAATTTCTGTTACGAATGTTACTGCTAATAAATAAAATACGACAGCGAAATCACAGAAGGCGAACGTGGTTGCTAACTCACATATAAATTGGTTTTCTTAACACGCGAGATGCGCCTTGTAGAATTTATAAAACTGTACAAACTTCAGTATTGCAATGTGGCATTTTTATATCTAGTTTATGTGGAATAAGTTGTGATACAGCAATAAGGATTTATTCATTTGTTGATAAGCATTTTCACATTCATCCGATGTCCGATATCGGAGTTGGACGCCGATAGCCGACCTCCGATAGCCGACACCTTGTACTGTTTTCACATATATCCGAAACAATCGGCCCGATGCGGCCATTTGCTCGAAAGCATAAAATAGTTAGGGATGCTTGGAGTGGAAAACAATTTTCGACCTTATTGACATGACATAGTTACACACATACACACATCTTCTTATATTCGTGATCAGCGTCATCTATTAACGAGAAAAGACACGTAACTAATAAAATGTCATAAAGGCCGAAAATTGCTTGCAGTCGCTGTTTTAGTCTCATTGTGATCCGATACTGGGCCAATACAGTGGTGTCCTCCGATAGCAGATATCGGGCCGGACAATGTGAAAGACAGATATATATGTCATACATTTGACTTCCTCCGATACTGGATATCGGGTATCGGATAGTGTGAACACGCTCTAAGGGAAACTTCTGCAGCCAAATCACGAGATAGAATAGACGAATGAACCCCGAGATCTGAAGCATAAACTTTGGGTACAGTTCATCATTATCATCTACGTTGTGTTGGTTCCGGTCACATCCGAAGCCTTTCTCTCGGAGTCCAGCAAATACGGGCGAAGTCTGGCTTGGTTTTTTGGCTATTTGGGAGCGACTACCATTTGACCTCCCAGCATGAGTTGTGCTTAGTGGCCAACCATTGACAGAGTTGTTAAGGTCGCTCATGTAGGTCTTCGTCTTACCTAAATTAATGGTTACTACTTAAATATATTTTAAGATCTGAATTATTGTAACGCACACTAATTCAAAATAATAAAAGATTTAAAAAACAGTTTAAATCTTTTTCACTAAAATTTTAGAATTAGTAACCACTCACGTTCTCACTTTTACAAACTTCAAGCATACAATTATCATAAACATCATTTAGCAAATGTTAACATTTTTCCACATTGGGGAATAAATCTCACATCTCAGACCACGCATCATTTTCTAACATAATGTACAGAACACAGGTCCTTGCATAACTACAAACGCTGTTCTCATTGCCTGTAAAACAATAAAATTACTAAAATAGCATAGAAAAAAGACCCGTTCAACGTTAAGGTAACCGAAAGTCCCCAGAATAAAGCGAAGCCGAAAATAAAAGGAGGTAGGCAGATATTTAATGCCGCAGAACCCGTATACATTTCTTTTAAACAAATAAAAACGATACTAAATCGTGTCCATAGCGCAAAGAATATCCCACTCTTAGGGAATTCTAATGTTCGATGGTACAAGTGAAGACCTTTAAGCATCCGCTTAAAGGTCTTCACTTTTTTTTTTCTTTAACTCTTATGATAAACCATTTGGTGACCACAAGTTCACCTGAATCTTTTAGTGTTAACTGGTATTATTGCCGCCGGAATAAAATTACTGCACTGCTATTCCAAAATATAAATCTAGAAAGATAAGAAAGAAAAATGTGTTTATTTCGGCTCACGGCTAAATTTAATCTATTTAAACGCCATATCATGTTTAACTAAAAAAAGTTACAAGCATCCACACACCCTGAAATGAATTTCAGCATTCTTAAAGGACGTCAGTACACCTGTAAGCCGGTCCACGTGCTGTATCGTTAACACGGTACGGCGCCAAACAGCAATGCGATTGGTCGCCTGCCTACTGTAAACCTATGTGTATGTGAAGCCGACCAATCACAATGCTCCCTTCTCTCAATACGGTTACGATACGATTACGATAGTTGTTCGTGCTAGGGGTACTGATTAACGGACAAGGCTCTTATGCCAAATTTACTCGCAAGATTTGGAGGATATAACCAAGAAGCGACACAATATAATATGGGGTTATTCATGAAGGGCATTATAAAGTTCATACAAGGTTATTAGCACAACTGTGATGCTCTTGGTGTCTGCATACGTCCATAGGTCAAGGTAACCACTTTCCTTCATGTTATTCATGTGCTTGCCTGCTACCTAAGTGGTTTTTGAAATGAAAACTTCTTTAGCGGCGTTGCATGAGAAAAAAGTGTTAATCTCACATCAGCACCACCCGTAACCGACAACTTTGTAAGACGACATGACGTCATACAAAATTTCTAGCTACAGAGTGTTTATTTTGCTAGGTACGCTAAGAAGCTTTGTAGCATAGCGGTAAGGGCTTTGACTGTAAGTCCTTGTGGTTTTAGATAGTACCGGGTTCGAACCTGGGCTTCTGACACTCTTTTTGATTATTTTTTCTTTTTGTAATTTGTTACTTATTGCGATTATTTTTTCTTTTTGTAATTTATTAATTTCTCTTGACAGAAAATTAGCAGAAAATTAGTGATAGGTTCTATGATTGGCGCTATATTATAGGTATGGTATAGTATGGTATGTTCTTTTATCTTTTTCTCTGTATATAGCGAAGAAAAAGAAAGAAAAAGTTTTCACTTCTGCCGGCACTCCCGAAGTGCAACCCGTCTTTTTTTTGTTATATAGGACACGTCATTTTTACCTCACCTCGCCTGATGATAAGCTGAAGGCAAAGTCTCAGGAAAGAGGGCCGCCATTATATACTCGTGCCATGTTAACAATGGTGGCACTAAACTTGGTAGCCTCATCAGATGCTTTTTCACGCCCCGCTTAAAGGACCCGGGACTGTGGGAAAAACGAAACACGTGAGCTGGCAAGGAATTCCAGGTTTTAATGGTGCGACAAAGGAAATAGTCACCGAACCGCTTGGTTCTTGAAGAAATGTTCTGCACCGTATGCGGGTGACATAAGTATCAAAAGAAACAACAACGGGAGGTTTATTCCCGCTGTAGTCTTCTCACATAGACTGTGAATTTTTCGGGTTGCTCTTAAAATGATAGCATTTTTGTACCTTTAAGTCCAGCGTCCATTAGACGTAAATATGTGATGAGCTTGAGACTCTTTCATGTGTGACTGTTACGCACCATTAAACATACATTAGCAAATATATATATTTGAAAACTGGCTACTTAATCCAAATGTTTCGAATAAATTCGGATATCCAAATATGAGATTTTTTAAATTTATTTTTTGATATCTTTTTTTTTTGGTCAAATCACAACAATGTCTTAAATAAGTTTAGACCACCCGATTAAACCACAATCGTAATTTCGTTATCTTGTTTATAAGCTGAACAAAAAGCATACAAATTGGTCGAGCCGTTTTGTACCTATAAACTCATTTAGCGTTATTGTTTATTGTTCTAAAGTTTTGCTCGTCACTCATCATTCGATTCCCTAGTGATGCAAAAGTTGCTATTGAGTGTTTTTGTGTATTTATCAATAACAGTTCTAAATCTACAAATACAGCATCTGAATCCTAATTCTAGTAAAGTTCTTAAAAGAAAAGAATAAAAATGCCAAGCAACAAATATTTAAACTCCACTGCATTCTAATTTATTTCACACAATTCTGCATTGTTTCGTAATGGTTAATTATGTTCCCAGTTCACTACACTTAACATTAAACCAGACTAAATACAACTTCACATTTAGTTTTCTGTTAGTAGCTAGTTTCACGCCACATTATTAAAACTGGCTACTGGCCTCACAGAACTAATGTAGCTTTTGCGTAGTTGTTGTAGCTAAAATATTTCGTAGAGCTTACGTAGCTGAACTCGTAGCTCGTAGCGCGTAGCATGTCCGATGAACACACTTAAATTATGCACTATGCATTAAGCTGCCTCAATGAGAGTGAAAATAGGTTTGCTTTATGCATGTTGTGAGTGAAATGTGTTAATTTACTAAGTTTTTATTCATGGATATGTTAATGTTAGATTATAATACTGCAATGTTATTATTATAAGCCAACTGAACACTCGTACTATATACTTATAAATTCTAAATTCATTGATCTATTTGCAATATTTTAGTAACTTAAACCGCTTATTTTTTAAAATAGAAAAATATAGGGTATATCGTATGGTAAGCGGTCACCATTAACGCTATAAGTAAACAAAAAAAAACAAAATCTGATTATGTTCTTGGCAGTGTACATAAGCGTATGGATTGTACCATACATAGAAACACAATAATATCAGTGGTCCTAAAAGGATATATTTTGGGGAAATATCCAGCTACGTTAGTTTATATCGCTTATTTTATTTTTAGGTCCAACCGCTTTGTGGCATATTTAAGTCTTGTTTTGCACAGGAATCTCATAAAAGGCCTTTTCTGCCCACCAAGATTGTTTATAGTTTGCGTGCTGGTATTGTTTCCGTATCATTTTTTTAATGTGTCAAATAGTTATATTTTCTATTTATCCAGTAATCTCTTAGGTAACAGTTAACATTTCAATATTAGAAAATTTTGTTTTAGTATCTATAATTTTTGATTAAATGAATTAAATGAAAAAATAAATCAAGAATTCCAGTACCATTCCTAAACTAATGCTTATTACTAATACATGTTATGTTATAAATAAAAAATAATGAAATTGAATTGGCCTTTAAACCTTATGAAACTCAACCGTACTTATAACATTTCAAATCACCGTCACTTGCCATAATATGGAGAAAATCCATACTAATATTATAAATGCGAAAGTAAGTCTGTCTGTCTGTCTGTCTGTCTGTCTGTATGTTACGCTTTCACGCCTAAACCGTTGAACCGATCTTGATGAAATTTGGGACAGAGGTATATTAGAGCTCGAGAACGGACATAGGCTACCTTTTATCACGAGAAAGGGGGTTTAAGGGGGGGAAATAGGGGATGAAAGTTTTTATGAAAAGTTGTCATTTCTGAAGATATCTTAATGAAATTTGGTACAGAGGTAGATAAGAGCTTAGGAACGGACATAGGCTACCTTTTATCGCGAAAAGGGGGGTGGAAGGGGGGGACTAGGGCCTTGGGAAGAAAGTTTGTCATTTTTGAAGATTTCTTGATGAAATTTGGTACAGAGATAGTTTAGAGCTTGGAAACGGAAGTAGGCTACCTATTATCGCGAAAAGGGGGTAGAAGGGGGGCGGACTAGGGCCTCGGTATGAAAGTTTGTCATATTTGAAGATTTCTCGATGAAATTTGGTACAGAGATAGTTTAGAGCTTGGGAACGAACATAAGCTACCTTCTATCGCGAAAAAGGGGGAAGAAGGGGGGGGGGGGGCAGGGCCTTGGGATAAAAGTTTATCGTTTTAGAAGATTTCCTGATGAAATTTGGTACAGGGATAGTTTGGAGCTTGGGAACGGACATGGACTACCTTTTGTCACAAAAAGGGGGTAGTAGGGGGGGGGGGGGCAGGGCCTTGGGATAAAAGTTTATCGTTTTAGGAGATTTCCCGATGAAATTTGGTACAGAGATAGTTTAGAGCTTGGGAACGGACATAGACTACCTTTTATTTCGAAAAGGGGGGTAAAAGGGGGGGGGGACTAGGGCCTTGGGAGGAAAGTTTGTCATTTTTGAAGATTTCTTGATGAAATTTGCATAAGCGAACATAAGCTACCTTTTATCGCGAAAAGGGGGGAAGAAGGGGGGGGGGACCAGGGCCTTTGGATAAAAGTTTATCGTTTTAGAAGATTTCCTGAAGAAATTTGGTACAGAGATAGTTTAGAGCTTGGGAACGAACATAGGCATTGAAGCTTGGGAACGAACATAGGCTACCTATTGACGTGAAAATGGAGGCATAAGGGGGGGGGGGGGGGGCGTTATAAGGGATTAAAGTTTGACAGTTTTGAAGATGATGAAATTTTGGTACAGGGATTAATTAGAGCTTGGTAACGGACATATGCTATCTATGATCGCGAATAATGTGGTAAAAGGGGGGGGGGGGGATAAGGACTACATAGTTACTATGAATGTTTGTCATTTTTGATGATATCCTGGTGAAATTTGGTACAGAGATGGATTAGAGCTCGAAAATGGACATAGGCTACCTGTTATTGCGAAAAAGGGAGTTGAAGGGGTGGAATAGGGCAAGGGTATGTAAGTTTGACAATTTTAAAGATATCTTGATGAAATTGGTATAGAGATGGATAAGAGGTTGGAAATGGAAATAGGCTACCCCTTATCGCGAATAAAGGGATAGAAGGGGGAGGGAGGATATGCATAGGGCGTTGGGATTAAAGTTTCTAATTTTTCAATGGCACAAAAAAGGGGGTTAATATGACATAAATAGTAAGAATTTCTTTTAAGATGTCCTCATGAAATATGGTACAAAGGTGGATTAGAGCTGCGGAACGGATATAGTCGAGTAGCGAACCAAATATAGAAGCGAGTGGAGAGGCGAGTAGAGATGTTATAGAGACGAGTGGATAGGCGTGTAAAGATTGGAAGTCGAGTAGAGTCGACTAAAGGGGCGAGTAGATATGCGACTAGAGAGCCAGTGGAGAGGCGAGTATAGAATCAAATAGAGTGCTGTGAGGCGAATAGGGAGGCGAGTGGAAAGATGAATGTAGTGGCGAGTAAAGATCGAATAGAGAGTTGAGTAGAGGTGCGAGTAGATAGGCAAGTGTGGAGAGTCAAGCAGACAGGCGAAAAGAAAATCGAATGGATGGGCAAGTAGAGAGGCCAATGGAAAGGCGAGTATAAAGAAAAGTACAAAGTCGAGTAGAGAGGGGAACAGAGAACTCAAGTATAAATTCAAAAACAGGGGCGAGTAGAAAGTCGAGTAGAGAGTCGAATATAGAGGCGAGTAGAAAGTCGAGAACAGAGGTGAGTACATAGTCGAGGACAAAGTTGAGTAGAGAGGCGAATTTAATGCTCAATAGCGTCGGATCAACACTAAACGATAACCGACATCCACGCGGGCGGAGCCGCGGGCAACAGTTAGTAATCTTAATATTTTAAAAATACACCAAATAGGTCAACAGCTACAAACTAGACCACGAACCCTCGTTTACGTCCTATGAAAGTTATCTCATTTTCAAACTAAAAGGTTCTAATTAAAATTGAATCTAACGCCATCTTTGATCGGGAGAAGGAATTTCCACGACACGTCCCTCACAAACTACTACACCCCACCTACACGCACAGATCTGTGGAAAATTAGGTACATATTTGGTTATACCGCCAGTCGCCTCGCGATTTAGTTAGCGCGAGGACGTCTTGCCGCTCGCGCGTCGCTCCGAGCACAGATACCGTGTTTGTTTTAAAACAACATAAGACAGAAAGACAAAGTTCCTTACTTGCCATGGATTATGTTATTTTTGTGACAATTGCTGAGTTTGGGGCTGAGTAGGGGGTGAGTGATTAGGGAGTGATTTTATCTTCGCAGATGTGGCGATATGCCGCGTGTGAATAGTAGCAATTGAATGGATGTGTGAGACTACGATATGGTGTTAGAAAGGTATGTTATTTTTAAAGAACAATTTTTAGGTTAGTCAAATTAAAAAATAAATGGTTTGTACATAATTGACAGGAGGTTTATTTCGTGAAAAGATTAGTGCGTTACTAAGTCTTAATATTATTGAGGGCGTAAAGTTTTTATTAAGCTCTCGGTTGGAGTCATTTTACACTACACAGTCATTCTTTTACGAGTATTGTTCTCATTTAGTCTCATTGTGATAACAATTAAAATAATAAATGTAGTATTTTCAAGGTTTATGTATTTTTATGGGGTTTTTACACTGCCATAACTTTTTACAGTTTTTGAAATACGGGATAGGTATCATTTATGGTGATACTAGTTATAAGTTCTGATTTCTAACGATTTTGATGAAATAAATTTTCGTTAATGTTCCTTATATCGTAAATAATAAAAAAATAAGCAAATATATGACATGACATATAAATTTTATTTATTATTTTTCTTTTTTTAATTACCTGACTGAATATTTTAAGACAGTAACAGTTACACATATGTTTACATGTTATTTTATCAAAGCAAAATAAATACACTAAAGCTGAATTAACAAATATTTGCGTGTGTTTTTTGTAAACAAAATAGAGAGGATCAAATTTATGAAAAGGTTTTGCCCAGCCATATCTTACTTGGGTCGACGTGTTTTGTGGACGTGTTGCAATAATTCGTGAGCTTTCAAGGGCTTATGTCCACATGAGCCTCTTAAGTATTAATTATTAAGATATTAAGGGGTTTCACGCACGAATATGAAATGAATTTTATTTGAGTGATGACAGTAATTTATTTAAAAGGTATTGTGAAATTATATTATGGTATACTTGAAAAGACGTGCTTCATTTTACTTTGCTTACCAATTTTATAGTTTTCAGGTTGTATTTATTTATATGTATAGTACCTAAATAGGGTCCTCTGGTAGCTTAATGGTTAGCGATCAAAAGATTTCGGGTTCAAATCCTGGCTTTTACACTTCAGACGTGAATTCATTTCTCACATCAGAAATTTAGCTTAGCCAGAGCGGTTAAAGGGCACATAGCTGAATTGTGGTTGCCAGAAATCTGTAAAAATGTATAGGTACAATTAAAAGTAAAAGTCCAAAGTCAATATGCCTATTGGTGTAACTTAAAACCTAAATCTAATTTCGACTATGGGCTTTGTGACTAAGACGTCACTAACCACGTCAGTCTTATGATAGGTGACAATTCTTAATACATTGAGACTCGATTTAAGTTCGAATATTTTGAATTAGTCTAGGCGGGAATCAAACCCGCGATCTTTGCCTTAGAGGGGAATTTAAATCGATTTGTATATATTATATAATAAAATATTAAAAATTTAATTCACAATGAGCTCGTGCAGTACGTTAAGCCAACTATTTTTTTCCCTAAGAGTAATAAAAAGCCCGACAATGGTCGAACGTTGATAACAATATCTTTATGGCCGATTTATGTTTTATCATAGCCGTATTTCAACAACCCTGATTTAATATATCACTTTATACCACTATTATTCAAACAGAAACTACCAATGCAAGAAAAAGATTACATTAAGTATATTGAAGTGGATATTTTTTATCAGCTTAATATAAGTTACCAGCTCCGAGGCTACACGTGTGTGCGAACGCTTCCCCTAGTTTCCAATAGTTTCTGAACTGTCAGGGAGTTATTCACAAATAATGTCTATCGATTTATCTACATGATATGTAATATATTGAGTTCTGTGCTCTGGCAACATCTCGCTTGTTTGAACAATTTACGCAATCTTATGTATGATAATATTGTTACATCAATGTTGAGAATGTTATCAGAATGAAATTGTGCCACTAACTAGAATGTAAGCTATAAATGGAAACAATTGGGGAGTATGTGTAAGAAGAAGCGAAAAGTGTATGCAGGATCGAAGCAATTTGATATTATCTTTTTCTACCCTAATGAACATCAGGTCTCACTGTATGCATAAATGTATGAATAAGTTGGGGTATATTATAAAAATAGATTAAAGCTGAATGAAAATTTTAAATACAATTGCAGTTGATACTTGCACATCACACATTGATATGAAGGTCATAGCTGCTGTCATTATTAGTTATGTTATGAAATCATTTGCCTACGAAGTGTTTTTTTTTTTCAAAATCAAAATCATTATATTTATATTTAGCACATTTAGAACTCCTCTTCGGCCTACTTTGTTGGCATGTAAGAATATATCGTGGGTTCTCGATAAATTAAAGATACAATATATATTGTCAAGGAAAAGTCAAAAGAAACATGTCAATAATAATATGTATAATGATATCAAAGAAGATTATTAATTATAGGTACTGTCCATTTTCACAATAACCAATTCAAAACAACAATAATTAATTATCAAATATAAAATGTCGCTTATTACAAATTCAATTACGTACTGCATAATATTTCTATAGGTATCAAATAATAAGATCCAGGTACACCATGTCAATTGCCTGCGAGAAAGTCACTTACTGTATAGTATCATTCATTTGATAGGAACTCATGTAGACGGTTCTTAAATAGAAGAAAATTTAATGTTTTAATTGCTAGAGGTATTTTGTTAAAGATTACTGGCGCCATACAGTAGACACTTTTATGCAATAGAGGCGTATTTGCTCTGTGTATGCGTAGCCTATCACGTGTATTTGCTCTTCGGTTTCGGGTGACTGTATCTGCCAGAGTCTCGAAGAGTTCAGTATTCGACTTTACCATTTTTTTTTGTAATTGATGATTGCTCTGAAGACGGTATCCTTATGTGTCGAATTACCCCAAAACATTATATCGTACCTTAGATGTGACGCAATCATTCCATATAAAATATGTAAAATATTCCATACATAAAATATAATATGCCGAGCTGCTTACTTTTTTACATAATGCTTCCATGTGTGATTGCCAATTCATCTTATTGTCTATAGTTAGTCTTAGGAATTTTGTTGAATCAACTTCTTCAGTTTCTATATTTCCATAATTTATATTCAGATTTGGTACAGTGGGCAGTCTTTGTGTGAATTACATTAATTTCGCTTTAGATAGATTGATCTTTAAATTATTATTATTTAGCCAATTTATAACATTCAATAGTACAGTAATAATTTCATTTTCATAATTCTCTCTATTTTGACACTCTATAGTACTATCATCTGCAAATAGTATAATCGAATGATTAGTCACTTTAGGCAAATCATTTATATATAAAATGAACACTAAAGGACCCTGACCCACGCCATATTTAACTGAGCGTATATGTGAAACAAGTGTTTCTTCACCTTAATAGTACCGTAATGATCTAGCTTTGCTAGTAGGATTTCATGATCCACATAATCAAAAGCCTGTGACATATCGCAAAAAATTGCGCATAATGGTATCTTTCAATCCATTCTTGTCATAACTATATTAAAAATAGTCATATATCTCTCCATTTATGCTCTTATCCTGCCTAAACCCTTATTGTTCTATGGCGAAGATTTCATTTTTCTCTACGTAATTTATTAATTTGGTTATAAACATACTTTACAAAAACTTTAGAAAAAACAGGTGTAAGTGTGATAGGTCTGTAGAACTCCATAAGTTCTCTATTTTCTTTTTTGAAAAGCGATTTTACTACTGAAGTCTTTAGTTCACTTCTTAACTTAAGCTTTTAAACTTTGATATTTTTCGTGTAGCTTAGTGCCATCTGTCATCAGAACTCGACAACCCACTGGTGATATCAAAGCTCTGTGGGTAGACCAGGTTGTGAAGCTTTTAGAGTTTCACGGACCCATAACAAAGTCACGAATGTTCGTATGACAACTGGGAATGAAGGCTTAACGTGCTCTCCGAGGTGTGGCATATCTATTAACAGTGTAGGATGCAAAACAAAGGTATGCCCTAATATTGATAACCGTTATCGTTAAAAATTATGAAGATTTTTTCAGAATTGTGGTTTTTTTATGGGAGCGACTGCCGTCTGATCTCCCAGCCTGAGTTGTAGTTAGTGGCTAACCCCTGATAAAGTTGTTCAGATCACCCATATAGCTCTCGGTCTTGACCTAACGACTATTGAGAGCCGGGTTCAACTTTTAACGAGCTTTCCGAAGCTCAATAGTGCTTTTTTTTTAACGTGTGGAAACCCCCACGGGCCCACCCCCACGGTAAAATACCACCAAGCCATCCCATCGCAAACCGCCCATACCTCGGCAGTCAAATCCACTTAGATAATAGCATAGTAATTAATTTATCACTTTATTTATCACAATCTAACTGCTATTTTATTCTACAACACCCTATTCATATTCGACCGTAGTTGCCATCGTTCCACTAAAAGGCTTTTAAATTTTTGTGGTATCCTTTGAAGTGAAATATGCTTTATCGTAATTAAATGCTGGTTTTTAAGTATTTACCCCTTGAGTATCATATCATAGAGAATGCTATTGAAGTCAGTTGATGACACTTGAAAACTTTGAGAGTGAATTGTTTATCAAACAGACCTCTATCCTCCGACCCTATCTGCGCCCAGTACTGTACAGGTAATTTACACAAAACGCTCGTTGTACAGACGGCAAATGAGACAAGTATACACGTTTACATACCTACAACTTTATATGAATACTTATATACTTCTCTTCTTTGCCATGTGTACGTACAGCTGAGTTAAGAAATGGAATCATGTTTGCGAAAGTATAGCCTAAGAATTTTAAGTCTTGTGTGTATTCACTTGAGACTTAAAGGCAAGCGTGTTTCATTACAGGCTTTTATCAGTAGGTGAGATAGTCGTATCAGTTGATCTGTCATCATATAAGCGATGATCTTCGTTTCTATTTTCCTTTTTCATTGTTATTTAACTATTATGAGAGATTGAATTAATTTTTTAGACATTTTCTATGCTAAACATTCAAATCGATTTATGAAAAATGGTTAAAAAAATTATTCAAATTGTTTGGGTGGAGTAGTCAAAAATCAATGGTAAAAAATGATTGAAAAATCATTTATTGCTTCTGATAGTTCACGAAGGTTAAGAGAAATCTTGTAACAGAGACTCTGTCGTTGTATGGTAGGTGAGGTTGGTAGCTTGGACCCATACACTATAATAATAATGAAAATACTGACATGACAATCTTCATAATAAAAAAATATATAACATTTTAATTTAAATAAATTGCTGTCAGTTTCGACAACAATATGTTCACAATGTTTTTAAACATTCTTTCTCAGTGTATAAGTCATGTTTGCATATATATTAGCCGTGTTTGCATGCAATCTTGACATTTTGAGGGCAACATTATGAAATTGTTTTTGTTAAGAATCTCTGAGTAGCAAAATGGCATATGCAATTTTACCGAATGGGTAGGTTACATACCTCTTGTTATTACTAAAGAACAATAAAAAAAAACCCTGAATGAATGAACAAAAAAAAATTATATAAATAATATTTTTTCTTAGTTACAAACGGTATGCGTATTATTCCAAATTCACGCAAATAGCATTATTTCTCTACTACTAGTCCTACCATAATTCTTCACTGTCCGATTATTTGGATATTTATTCAAGAAAGCTATAATCAAAGTTTTTCGGAATCAATAACAAGGAAACATCCCACCAGATGTTTATACTCGCATCAACTGATGACGTAGACATAAAAAAGTTTCGAGCTTCTCTCAATTATGTCGACATAATTACTTCTGCCATCTTATTTAATGAGAAATTTCATTAATCTAGTCAATTTGCAACTTCTTTTATTTATGTATTTATTTTATGTTGTATGTATCTTACGTACTAAACAATGGTAAGAAAACGGTGAAGTCCGGCCCTTTTGTGTCTTCGACACTCACAATGAAACATAATATTAATCATTCAATTAGCCTCTCGCAGTTTACCACTAGACGCTGGCCTCTCTCAATGCTAGGAGGCCTCTGGACCTTTGACCAGACGGGTTGGTACAAGGTTTTATTTTTTGATTTTCTTCTCTCGCAGTGATATCGTCTGCGTATTATTCCATTAGTCGCCTTTTACTATATCTTTTGGCTGGCATGGAGTGGTGATCCTTGTAAAATGGTTAAAATGCAATTATTAAAACAAACTACCACTCGCGAACAGAGGGCGCTTCAGAGAGATATAATTAACGGAAACAAAGCAGATTCCATCTCAAAGGACCTATTTATGTATCACACATATGTGAGTTGTCCCCAGTTAAACACTGCAATGTCCGAGCAGTTCTTTTTGTCATTTTCTGAAGCAAACAGAAGATACGTAAATGGAGAAGCAATGCTAACAATAAAAATTTCGAGCCGAGTTCAGTTTTTTCCATCATAGTTTTAACTGAAAATGGAAGCTATATTATTGTGCATTTTAATTCGTTCTGAGTGTTTCAGCATTCAACTAAGTGGTGGCTTTTCGGTGTACTGGCCCTATATATATGTAATTTGCATGGGGCACATTCATACGGTAAGCCTAAATCCCTATGAGAGTTGATAAAGCTTAGTGTGCTTGTGGGTACAAGAAGTATTTTGTATCAAGATTTGGAATCGTTTTGGATGTATAATTTTTCAGTTTTTTACAGAATAGTGATGATGAATTTAAATAAACATTCTTTATTTTCGACTTTCATAACTAATACTCGTATATTAAATCCAGTTTCACACATTCATACAGTAACTATATGGGGGACATTCATCCAGCACATTTGTATACAATTTATATTAGTTAACCCATATGATTGCAATTTTAAGAAAAAGATACATAATTATTTCCTTTCAAATAATTTCCTTTCAGTTATTTCAACTTTTTCCTTTACCTTTCTTGTTTGCTCTAGCATTGGCCTTGGCAGACGTCAAAGCGCAGGCAAATGTCCATAGGTGAAGCCAGCGATATGGCATTATGTGTGATAGGTCGTAACACAGATGGCGCTGTACATACTCGGATTCCAAAATCTTTTTTAAGTTAAATCATGACATCTACAGCCCCTCTAGACAAGTGGCAATTCGCTAACAGGCGTTTGATGGAATAGAATGACGAATGTATGGGATTTGAAGTATTTGACATGCGTTAACGACTGTCATATACGTCAAATCCCATATATTCGTCATTCTATTCCACCAAACGCCAGCTAGCGAATTGCCACTTGTCTAGAGGCACAGACATTCATTAGAAAACTAGCTGTTTCCCGCGGCTCCGCCCGCGTGGATGTCGATTATCGCTTTCCCGCTATTCTGTTGAAATTTTTTCTGAATTTTCTTTGCTATAAACCTCACGGAGCCCGAGACCTTTCCAACGATTGCAAAACCGTAGAAATCGGTTCATGCGTTCTGGAGTTATAGCGTCAGGAAGGAAAACCCGACTTATTTTTATATAGTAGATAACGTCTGATAGGATGCACGAAAGAGGATGATTCATCAACTCCCAAGAAAGATCATCTTGCCTGCCCGTGTAGCAAAAAAATAATGATACCTTTTGCCACTTTATCGAACTTGAACCGACTAAACCGCACACCGTGTCCGGTCTTCAGGTCCTCAACTGCCGGGGGTGAGATTGCCTCTGTAATATTCCTCACGTAGATGATGATACCTAAACTAAAAGAAAACATTTACATAGGATTGCATTTGTCGGGTCTACAAGTTTAGTTAAAAAAGCACACCGTAAATACTTTGTACCACCGAACTACTAAATGCAACTTGCAACCAAATTACCGACGTTGAAACTTTTATAAACAAAGTATACGCCAAACTAAACAAGACAAAGTGCACTCACAGGGTAGAATTTGCGCTGAGAATCGACAACTGGACTACAAGTTAACTACATAAATCGTTCAGACCAGCAATTACGAGGAAAGAACGAAAGAAAATACTCCGTGTACTATTTCAGTGTGAAAATGAATGCATCGACAATATTTTACGCGTGGCTAGTCTTTAATTGTGTAATCCATATTTATTGGAATTAATGGCAGTTATTTTGTTTGATTAATATTAAATTTGTTTATCACCATTGCAATGAGTATGGTAACATTTCTTCATCAAGTCAACATCTAGTACGGGACTGGATCCTTTTTAAAGATAATACTCTGATTTATTGAGCGAACTGGACGCGTCTTGGATAACCGAAACTCTCCTATACATACGACTTAGAGCGTTTTCACATTCATCCGATATCGGATATAAGACAATGAGAACACGCTCTTAGGGCGACATTGAAGCCATCCATCGAATTCGGTTATTCCAGAAAAAGAGAAAATCTAAGTCCAATTCCAGACGACGGATCTTGAATTGGACTTTGATTTCGTGGATGTTGACTTTTCCGATTGGAAAGCACTGCAGATTTTTTAAAGTAGCTTCTTTTACAATTCGCTTGTTTCCTAGAGTTTACTGTTTATACACCAAAAAACAATACGCCACGTAATACTTTGGCCCAGTTTGTAGACAGTTCCGCAGGAAATTTATGTACCAATAGAATTACTTCATGAGATATTTTAGATATTTTGACGATGATATATTTTAATCATGCACCGCTTAGTTACCTTGCACATCTCAGGTGGGAAAACTACTTAAACTCACAACACACATAATATTATGATCAATATTTAAACATCTAAAATGACAATCGAAAAGTAATTGGATCTCGAAAGTTATATTTAATGTAAATTGTACTGTACGTACACTCAAGTATCATCACCTGTCTCGTCTAAAGGGTGTCGTAAGAGAGGAAAAACGAAAAAATACAAAACGATCTCACTGCGAGAGAAGGCAAACTTGAAATACCGCTGTTCGACCCGTCTGGCTAGCGTGGAAACAGTTGGCCACATCCTCCTAAAATTGGGAAAGGCCTATGTCCAGCGGTGGACTGCAATAGGCTAACTGATTAATTGATTGTGTACGTACGTTCAAACATCGAACATAATATCATTAACATTCACATTGACAGGTTCTGTGGCGTGGCGGTAGTAAACGCGTCTGCTACGCAGGAGGCGCGGGTTCGATCCCCGCTCAGTGCAAATATTTGTATGCATGAATATGTATATTTGCATTGGTCTGGGTGTTTCTATGTATATTATGTATGTATTTACAAAAAAAGTTTCTAAGTATGTTTATCCGTATTCTAGATTCCATAACACAAGCTAGTTAAGCTATGCTTACCATGGATCTAGACAGCGTTGTGTGAAATGTTGTGGAATATTTATTATTATATTATTATTAGTAACTTGAACAGTAGTTACTGAAACATTAAACATATTCTGAAGATATTAGATAGAGCTCTAGAATTGAATCGTATATATTATGGAATGTCAGATGTAAAGTAAACAGTAACTGCTTATATGAATATTTTATGTTTTCATCAAGTGTTGAAACTATTCTCATTTTATGTTATTCTAGATCCAGAGGATAGTTTTCTCTTAATGCTGAAAGGTTATGAGAGTAGTAAAACAGATGTTTTTACTGCTTACTTCAAAGGTAATGTTTGTGTTTTCAACGCAAATGAGAAGTGAATGTAATAAAACGAAATTTATATTCGAACTTCTTCAATTTCATATTCCTTTTAGCAAAATTCATCCTTTCGAATGTGCTATATGTAATATGGCACTTTAAACTTCCATAGCAACTCTAACTAAAAATATTGAAGCGCTCGTGCCCAGGTGCGCTCACTACTCGGTAAACGAACAGTGGGTTAAGTTACCTAGGCGAGGGTTACCATTGGGATGGATGACCGTTTAGTGGTGGTATATCTGAGTACTTCCGTGCTTTGGAGAGCACTTTAAAAGTCGGTCCCGGCTGTCAACAGTCGTTAGGTCAAGACGGAGGCCTATATGGGCGGCGATCCCAACAATTGTCACAGGTCCGCCACCAACCACACTTAAAAAACAATAGAAGTAGAAGTATTGGAATTAAGGGCATATTTATAAATATATGATGTCTTGTGTCTCCAATTCGGTGTTGTTTTCCTAGAACAGATCATATCCACTTACCGCAACTTTAGGTATAAAAATTTGGTTGCCTGTAAAGTCGGTATACAGGCGAAAGTTTTACGTGACAACGACTTTGAGTGGTAAAATAATTTTAATGTGAATATTCATTCGTATAGTAGGAAGAAGGATGAAATAATAGTAACAATTTAAAACATTTATTTATACAAAGAATTATAAACAAAATTAAATTTTAAATTATTAATTACAAGACATGAACCGGTGTGTATGCCTATCTCTCTCACTCTCTCTCTCGCTCTGTCTCTCTCGCTCTTAGGCGGGCTAACTGTGCTCGAGTGGAAGGGACGCGTGCCTTTCACTTTTTATGTCTGTCTCTCTCGCTCTTAGGCGGGACGCGTGCCTCTCACTCGCTCTCATTGTAAGCGCATAACGCGGAGCGTAACGCAGTTTCTTGAAGTGTCGCCCGGCAAACCAATTTATAAGACGTTGTCACGTCAAAAATATCAGAATCCCTTAACTTTAATTTAGAAACGGAATGCGTGGAAGGCATCTTTTGTTAGTGTGAACAAAGAAAAGTAAGCTGTCACGTAATAGTTACTTGGTTAATTATGTACATTCAGCATCATTAAAATGTCAGTAACAAAAATACTCAAAATAATCCAAATACCAAAATTCCAATTTTATATTGGTTATTAGAGTACTCAAATAGTTGTAAGTATCCAGAGTGGTCTAACTATCTTAACAATCGGCCTTCCAGTATTATGTCAGTTAGTAGTGTGTTCATATTCATATACACAATCACGCCGGTCGATGGTATCCAGTCAAGCATATTTTCAAAAAATCTAGACATTGTCATTTAATCGCATTTTGTATCCCTTTCTTAATTGTAAAGCCATTCCTTTCACACAATGGCGGGATGATATGGGATGGGTATATGAGCAAGAAAAAGATACAAAATTTGTCAATTGACAATGTCTTTTGTATTTTTTTACAGTTGTCAGTTGCATAAGCCATGAACTATCAACTTCCATTATTGAGAAAAGTATGAATGTCTAGATTTTTTGAAATTATACTTGACTGGATACCATCGACCGGCGTGATTGTGTATATGATATGAGTACTCTACTAACTTAGATAATACTGGACTACCGATTGTTAAGATAGTTTGACCACTCTGGACACTTACAAGTATTTGAGTACTCTAATAACCAATATAAAATTGGAATTTTGGGTATTTGGATTATTTTGAGTACTTTTGTTAGCGACATTTTAATGATGCTGACTGTACAAGAAGAAGATGAGGATGTTGTTTCGTAGCAATTTATAAATAGGTACTGTTATTACTGAGTGAGCGACTGCCATTTGCACTAGACTGACAGGTAGGCTGATAATAATAATACTGTTTTACCTATGTATTCAAGAGATTTTAATAAAATTGTGGCAATTAAAAATTGAAAGCAAATTTAATTTGTGCCTTATTAATTTGTCAAGTACTACTATCGTAAGACTCAACAAATTTTATAATTAATAAGGAATTTATATTGAGTTCTCAGAAACAGACTTTAATTAAAATATTCGGTGAAGGTCCTTTATAAGATACGGGTTGATGACATCATTAAGCAGCAAGTTTATTTATAGCAATAGATAATAATTTCCTCAAGTTTCTGTCAATAGTACATACTGAGTCTTACCTTTATACAACACAAAACACTGTATCTCTATGTATTTATTACGTGAAGAGTTTAAGGCCGATATTCCAAAACGATACTCAGGAATGAATCACAATTTATAATTAGCACTTAGGATAAATTGTCATTGACAATCTAGTGAATTTGTCGCTTTAGTCGCATTATGTCCAATTCGCAAAATGTCCAGCGGGCTCAAATTGACCAATTCTCACAACGTCCAATTCGCAAATTGTCCAATTCTCACAACGTCCAATTCGCAAATTGTCCAATTCTCACTATGTCCAATATGGTTAACACCCCGACTCAGAGCACACCGACTCGGATAGGTTAGGTTAGAAGGCTAAGGTGGGAGCTCCGCTCGGCTTCGCTCCGCTTCGCTCCCGCCTTAGCCTTCGTGGTTTTTTTTTTTAAACCATCCAAAAAATATGATAGTTTAATTAAAACTGAAACTGGACCAATTGCGAACTGGACTAATTGCGAATTGGACCATTTGCGAACTGGACCAATTGCGAATTGGACCTATTTAAAATTAGACAGTTGGACATTTTGCGAATTGGACATGCGACTAAAGGAATTTGTCAATGAAAATAGATTCAGAAGTGAGAATAGAATACAGGTCACAGACTATTATAATCTCCAATCACCGACACAAATGTACCCAACAACCATTAATATTTTCATGTTTTGCAAATGACATCCTTCAAACTCGATGTCCCATGGCGGCGCTCGGTCACAGAACTTAAAGAGAACATCCCAAAACTTGTGGCCACTGATTGAGGCACAGCCAGTCGTGTATTCATGGTGACGTCATTAATATTAATAAGACTCGCCCCGACTATTATTATTCTGGAGACGAAACTTATGCCACTCTTTAGTGCTCGACGTTCTAGCCTAAATCCTTCATATTTTTAAGGATTTACATGACGGTCGTAATCCCATGTCGTGGTTTCGGCTTTTGGGTCAGCGGATGAATAGTAAAGATAAATAATATGGAGATTTAAGCGTTTGTTTCTGTGTTGATGTTTATATCATGAGAGAATAAAACTAAGAGTGAAGTATTTACTAAGACTTGTTATGTTAGATTTGTTCATGGTTTATGTCGATTGGTTTGTGTGTTGATGTGTTACTTTTATACCATTCAAGGTCAATTATAGTTTGAAATATTCTCAAACAGCATTGTGTTGAAATATTTGCATGCTTTATTGCCGTGCTTTTACTTTGCTAATTCAATAAACAGGTGGATGGAAAATATGAAAAAAATACAACTGGGTCCACTGAGGCGCTACCTATATCCAACCAAAGGGTCATCGTTGGCTGCAGCTGCAATCAATCGCACAGTGGTTATAAAATTATGAATATGACTTTACACCTCGATACCCGTTATCTAATAGTGATGATTGGGAGTCCAATCATGCCGAGTGTTAACAAATTTAATGATTCAAAAATGCAATTTTTGGCTACCTTCACATAATAAAATTCTTTGAAGCTATGGACAAAATTCTGTGTGACCTTGTCCTTTAATAGTATTATTCAATACTAAGTTAGAAGCGTCTAAACCCAAGGCAATAAAAATAACAATATCTTACAAACACGAATGACACAATAAAGAGTAGCATATAATGAAATTAGCATATTACCTCAAAATTGTTTGAATATTCTTAATATTAACAAGCCAAACAATACGAGATGTAAGCTAAATTTATTTGAAGATCATCTCGCTCTTCAATTTACTGCCGTATTCCACTTCAAACCTGATTATTTTTAAAGGGGGAAGTAAAATGTAAAAACGACTAAAGGGAGAATAGCGTTTCGTAAAATGGAAATACTTAGATGGCTTTGTTTGTCCCTTCTGTTTTATTTCCCGCCACGCCTCACCGTTCATTCGGGGTCGAAATAAACGAAATTTTTAAATTGTATCCCACGAATTTTAAATTTCGATCAAGGTTTTAATAGCGCCCACAATTTCATCTTTAACCTCTTTGACATACAGATTAAAATATTAAGAGAACTTTGTTAGATGACACTGTTCATTAAAAACTTCGTTGCTTTGTTTATGTACTTTTCAAAGATCATTTGATGGCTTTACATTTAATTCTCGCAAACGGTTCTAACAAATTGTGTGAAATTTTATACGTTGGGAAGGTATGGTTATTTTCTCGATTCCTTGCGAATTCACAATCTGTTACATCTTCTTTATCTAGTAAGCATAAACCCATAGTCTTCCATCGTGAAGTATTTGGGATAGTTGGCGAGTAGGTGTATACGGATTCGTTCGCTAGTCTTTGAATTCAGGATCTTTTATTTTACGTCAGATAGTTTTGATGTCGTTGTCAAAAACAAAAACTTACCAAAAATATACTGTTAAGAACTTCTTTAGTAAAAAAAGTACTTGAAAGTACTTTGTTATAGTTGTCCAGCTGTGTAATGTCTGTTGTTGTTGCTAGTATAAGTGCTTGTGGAACTTGAGTAACGTTTCAGCTATCATCGGCTTCAGGATTCACATTAATCAACGCTCCGCCAACTTTCGTGTCGTGATTATCGGCGGAGGGAATATAGACGCGTTACTTCATTTGGCATATAAGATTAATGAAGACAAAGCAAGTCATTAAGTAAATGTGCAAATAAAATAAAACATTAAATTGGCGAGTATAATTTCTAAATATTTCTTATTACCAGTTGTTTCCGCAACTCCATCCGCTAGAAAATCTAATTCCGTTTCCGTAATATTAAAACGTTAACAATAAATAAAAACACGCTTTAATAAAATATTAAGTAAGAGTAAGCAAATAAGTTGTTATCGAATTAAAGAAAAAAAAAATAACGAGAATATCAAAATATTTAATTTTCTGTTAATAAATAGCGTAGAGTGTCTTCCGTCGTCCATGAGCACGAGACTGGGGGTGACAGTGTTACCCTAGCAGAAATAGACTAAGATGGCGCAGCACCGCGATGCTCCCCCTTATTCTGACGAAAGATGGGGATCCACGCACGTTTGGGCCTTCGATGACCCTGGGTATCCGTGGTATGACACTGATGGCCGAAGACACGGAGGACAGAATATGATTAAGTAGGCCCGAGAGTATGAGCTAGTTCAATTTACAAATCCAACATAGGAAGTAATTCTACCTAATAAAAGAAATGTTCATCCGTGATCCATTAGAGCGAGCTATAAAATACTCAACACATTGAGCAGACTGCGTAAACTATATAGGCTTCATTAAAAACTTGTACGTTTTACTGTTGTAGGTTAGAGCTTGTTCGATACAATAAAATTAAAAAGTTTGTTGGTCTGCTCATGCTGCGCCTTGTTTGTGTCACTAGATATCACAATTTGGTATCGGCTCAAAAAATTGAATCAAACTGTTCTTTTTGACTGTGGATTTTCCAAGCGACAATATAGGGTTCTACATGACCTTCTAATAGAACCTTCCTTCAGGGTCAGTAGCATGAGTGTGACGCCACTGATATTATTATTTATTTATTTATATTTTACGGAAGACTTACAGCTAATACAGGTACTTAACAGAAGAGTGAATAGTTTAAGAAGACCACTTAAGTTTTCACATGTAAACAAGATAATAAGTAATTAATATTAGTAAACAGCAACAGGAAACAAGCACATAATATAGCGGAAGATTTAATGAATACATACATTGACAATGCATAACATAACAAATTGAAATAAACAAGTATAGAGACACATTCAAGGGAGCAAGTCTCAGTGCAGCAGATCTTCGCAGCATTTATTGCACACGTCTATAGTCTACGGTTACTACTTTCTATTGTGTGTTTGTATGCCAGTGGTATATAATACTAGAAATTGGAATTAAGATTTTTACTGTAGGTATCTTGCTGAGATACAGGAATTTCATTCAATAATTGTATTTCAATAGAACAAGATTAGCATCGAATAGAATCAACGACGCACCTAGGTGTAAGTATATACGCCTCACAGACATTTTCAGTAGCTTTGCGTAAAGTGGCTTGGCTCGTAACTTCGTTATCTATCTGTGTCACACTGAGTTCGCGGTGTGGGCTCTTAGAATTTCAGTTTTAAGCCTCCGGAATTAATTTATACACGTATTTGGAGTATTATTTAGTTGGTACTACTATATATATGGTTGGAACTATGCACAAAGTTAATGTTATACATGTAATAGATATCAATAGGTAAATTCTAAATTAACGCTCGAATTCTATGACCAGTGTGGGTACATCAGCCAAGCAGAAAGGAAAAAATAAGAAAACCGGAATAGATATTGCATCCTTTACTCGTAAGTTTTTTTCGAACCAGCTATTTATTTATTTTTTATGGTAAGATAAAGAAAAAGAATGTTTTTCCCACACACATGTTTCCTTCTTTATAATCCTCTATTCCTTAATTATTGATATTATGTTTGTGGGTTTCACTGCAGCTTCCCATCAGGCGAGGAGTATCAAACTGACAGAAAAAATATAAAACAAACCAAATTACAAAAAACAGTATATGGGTAGTGTTTAGTTCGTATTGTGTGGTCGGTGCAAGAAAAGTCCTTTGATTTCCAATTAAAATATTAAATTTATTGCGGAGCACACGCGACTGGTTACATGGTCGGTTAGAGAGAGAGCGATAAAATCGGATACATTCGTTGTGGTGTTAAACATAAAGAGATAAAATCGGATACATTCTTTGTTGTATTAAACATAATCCCGAGGGAGGAGAATATACTAATAATATCTTACTTTAACAGTATTAATTGAGAGTTTAACGTTAATATGTATGATTTCATGAACCAGTCTAAAAAAGCTACATCTCATTTGAAAACGCAACTTTAAGTTACTAAGCTAAGGTAACAGCCAAAAAATGCCTTTTAACATTTTAAGTAATTTAAATTAAAAATAGAATGAATAAGGACTAAGTTTTTTCATGAACATAGAGCTAATAAACAAAACTCAACATACACTATGGGATATGAACCATAACACATCAAAAACATGTTCAAAGTAACAAGATATCTCTTGGCGTCATTATAAATAACACATCTTAAAGAAGTCCTACGAGAATATCATTGCTTAACAATACTTAATTGATAACTTATTTCTAAGTAACACATACACTATGGGATATGAACCTCAACACATCAAAACATGTTCAAAGTAACAAGATATCTCTTGGCGTCATTATAAATAACACATCTTAAAGAAGTCCTACGAGAATATCATTGCTTAACAATACTTAAATGATAACTTATTTCTAAGTAACACATACACTATGGGATATGAACCTCAACACATCAAAACATGTTCAAAGTAACAAGATATCTCTTGGCGTCATTATAAATAACACATCTTAAAGAAGTCCTACGAGAATATCATTGCTTAACAATACTTAAATGATAACTTATTTCTAAGTAACACATACACTATGGGATATGAACCTCAACACATCAAAACATGTTCAAAGTAACAAGATATCTCTTGGCGTCATTATAAATAACACATCTTAAAGAAGTCCTACGAGAATATCATTGCTTAACAATACTTAATTGATAACTTATTTCTAAGTAACACATACACTATGGGATATGAACCTCAACACATCAAAACATGTTCAAAGTAACAAGATATCTCTTGGCGTCATTATAAATAACACATCTTAAAGAAGTCCTACGAGAATATCATTGCTTAACAATACTTAAATGATAACTTATTTCTAAGTAACACATACACTATGGGATATGAACCTCAACACATCAAAACATGTTCAAAGTAACAAGATATCTCTTGGCGTCATTATAAATAACACATCTTAAAGAAGTCCTACGAGAATATCATTGCTTATTACTTAATCGTAAAAAGGTAAAAGCGAAACCTTATTAACAGCTATAGTTTTATTACTTTTATTAGGTAATTTTATTTTAACTACTCGGACTCTACCGTCCTTTCCAGGGAGCACGTCGACGACAATAGCCAAAGGCCAGTCTAAGGGAGACGATGCCATGTCTCTATATAAAACTGCCCCTTTTGAATATTAGGCATAGGTTTACGCCATTTAGGACGACTCTGCAGTTGACATAAATACGAGTTCCTCCAAGTTTTCCAAAAGCCTTGCACCATCTGCGTGCATTGATGCCAAAACCGCTGTCTAGAAGTAGGAATCAACGTATAATCAGGTTCAGGCAAGGCAGTAACCGGCCTACCAATAAGAAAGTGGGCAGGTGTTAAACAGGTAAAATCCTGACCATCCCTTGTCATAGGGGTAAGCGGACGCGAATTAAGGATACCTTCCACTTGTACAATTACTGTCTGAAACTCTTCATATGTTAGGATGGCCCTACCAATGACTCTACGAAACTGGTACTCTACTCTATGAAACTTGGCACTTTTTACGCCTGCTTCCCACAAACCACCCCACGTAGGGGAATAAGCGGGTATGTAATGAAATTCAACCCCCTTTTGAGTAGCAAAATCAATTATGTTATTACGAGTTTTTTCATCCTTGTGCAGTTTATAAAGTGAATTTAAAAGATTGTTACATCCCTTGAAAGTGGTGGCATTGTCACAGTAAATCTTAGACGGCAAACCTCTACGCGAGACAAATCTTTTCAAAGCTGCTAAGAAGGTTTCACCTGTCATGTCAGAGACTAACTCCATGTGTATAGCTTTGGTTACAAAGCATACAAATAGAGCAATATAGCCCTTAGAAACTATGGGTTTTCTAATGCGAGACTGTTTGATATCAAATGGACCGCAATAGTCAACACCAGTGACGTGAAACGGCGCTATAGGAGTGACTCTATCTTTAGGAAGAGAGCCCATCAGTTGCTCAGAGGCTGCATTCTTCAATTTAAAGCACTTCACACATTTGTGCAAGATTTTCTTTACTGTTCTAATGCCTCCTACAATCCAATATCTTTGAGAAAGATTAACAAATGTCAATTTAGGACCTGAGTGTAATAGGTTAAGGTGCTCTTGTATTATTATACTATAGGTAATATTACAGTTTTTTGGCAATAAAAGAGGATGACGTTGGTTATATGGTAAGTTCGCATTGTCTATCCTCCCACCAACTCGTAGAGCGCCACTTACGTCCATAAACGGAGATAAAACATTTAAACAACCATCTACATGTTTTTTAAGCTTTAAACAGTCAATTTCCCTTTTAAAATGCTTATTTTGAATATAAACAATAATTTTGTTTAACGCATTTCTAAGCTCAGACACAGTTAACGGCACCTTTTTTATAGTTTTATTTGGCTTAACTTTATTTTTACAGTTGTAATAAAATTTGTAAATATACGCTATTATTCTCTGTAATTTGACAATGGATGATATGTTTTGAAAAATCGGCAATTGATCGTTGTGTTCATCCGAAGTCTCACATGCTACGACTCTAGACTCTACATTAGAGTCCTGATCATTACATAAAGTTGGAGACTCTACCTTAAAACCCATGCCTCTCAAAAAGGCTGGTCCACGCCACCATAAATCGTTGCAATGTAATGACTTCGGATCTACACCTCGCGAGAGGCAATCTGCCGGATTGTCCACACCCTGCACATGGCGCCATGATGAACTGTCTGTAATTTTATTAATTAAATTTACTCTATTTTTAACAAAAGGATCCAACTTGCCATGCTTTGATTGGATCCATGCAAGCGTAACCATAGAGTCAGTGTATAAAATTACGTCGGTAATTTTTAATATTTCCTTCATTTTAGAAATAAGTCGACTTAGCAAATAAGCGCTACTTAACTCGAGCTTCGGAATAGTAAGCTTTTGTCGCAATGGCGCGACGCGAGACTTAGCACACAATAAATTAACATGCACTTCATTAACGTGACAAGCTCGAACATATACACATCCACCAAATGCAGTTTGTGACGCATCGCAAAATCCTATTAATTGAACAGCATCAGCATTATTTGTTTTTAAATTTCTTATGACATGAATAGGCTCTATGTCGCAAATATTATTGTAAAATATGCTCCAGTCTTTTAGTATGTGACTAGGCAACTTATCATCCCAAGTAAGCTCACATTGCCACAGCATTTGCATGAAAAGTTTTCCTCTTAAAACTATAGGTGCAATAATTCCTAGCGGATCAAATAAGCTTCCAATAAAAGACAGCACGGACCTTTTAGTCCACACAACCTTTTGAAATGGCTCTATGCAACACACCTTAAAATTATCATGCTTTACATCATAGTAAATACCTAGAGCCTTGAGGAACGCATGCTCACTCACCATCTCTTTTTCCTCAAAATGTTGCCTTTCCACAGGAATGCCTGTGAGAATGTCTGGATGGTTAGCAGCCCATTTATGTAATTCAAACCCCCCTTTAGCCAATAGGTTAGTAATTTGGTCTCTTACTTGAATTGCTCCTGAGATAGTCATGGATCCAGCCAACACGTCATCAATGTACATACTGTTTGCGAGAGCATCAGCAGCCAGGGGAAACTCAGAGCCAAACCGATCAGCTAACTCCTTCAAACACCTCGTGGCCAGATAGCTGGAGCTCTTAATGCCATAAGTCACAGTCTGGAGCTCTATAATTTTAATATCGTCATTAGGAGATGCCTTCCACAATATATTTTGTAGACACTTATGACTTTCATTTACTAAAATCTGCCTAAACATTGCTTTAATATCTGATATAAAAACATATTCATAAGACCGGAATTGAACCAGTATGTCAAACAAATCTTTTTGTGTCGACTTGCCATTATATAAAAAATCATTTATTGAATGACTTGATTTACCTCTTGCACTCCCATCAAAGACAACCCTAATCTTTGTCGTCCTTTTATCGGGACGCAATATGGCATGATGAGGCAAGAAAAAATGGCAGTGAAACGGAATCTTGCTATTATTAATATTATATAGTTTAGCATGTCCAGAATGCAGATATTCATTAATAAATCCACAATATTGAAGTCGAAGGTCATCATCTCTTTCAAATCTTTTCAATAAATGATTAAGTCGCTGGAAGGCAATAGAAAAGGAGTCACCTAATTGAAGTGATTCTAATGGCCGAATAAGAGGCAAATTAACATGAAACCTACCTTCATTAAGGACAGTAGTCCGCTGGAAAATACCTTCACAAATAGCTTCCTGAGAGAGGATGGTGTCCGGTGCCTCGGCACTAACTGGCTGGGCTTGCTGGTCACCTTCAGTGTTAGGTATTAGTGGTTTAGTCTCATATTCCCAGAAATGTTCCATTAGTTTAGCTAAGTGTTCCTGCTCCATTACAGAATGTAACACACAACTTGTTAGTGTAGTTAGGTTAGCCTGCATGCCAATTTTGCCAGCAACAATAAATCCAAACTTTGTATTAAGAAATGTTGGACCGTTAGGTAATTGTATTTTTTCAGTTAATATTACACTGAAGAAAATATCAGCTGATAGCAACACTGAGATAGGCTCAGGTGTATCAAAATCAGGATCCGCCAGGATAATTCCTTTTGGTATTTGACCTTTATTAATAAATATTCCTTGCTGTGGCAACGGTGAGGTTATTTTATCTACAACAGAACATATAAGATCCTGTGAATAAAAGCCATTTATAGAATTGACATTAATAACAACAGCCTGTGATACTGGCTGCTCACGTTGACCCAAGGTTACAATATTAATATCTTTTTTAAAGGATTTTAACTTTAATTTATTTTTTAAATCAGTGGTGATGAAGGAGGTTTGACTCCCACTATCAAGAAGACCACGGACGGTGAGATAAGTACCATCCGGGCAAGCAATGTTAACCTTAACAGTAGGCAATAGAACTGTGCCTGTATCACAGCTATCATTAGCATTGTGCATAGAAGCAGCATCAGACAAAGCCTGTTCTTCCACATAATGCAGAAGACTGTTATGCTCTCGTGAGTCACAGGTAGAACATTTAAGCTTGAATTTACATTTTGCATTTTCGTGATGATTTAAACAAGACATACAAATATTTTTATCTTTTACAAATTGCATGCGGTCACTTATAGAAGCCAATTTAAAACTAGGGCAATTATACAATTTATGAAGCCCTTTTTTACAGAATAAGCAGCTATTAAAATTAGAACTATTTTTGGGGCTGTTTTTAGAGCTAGTACTAGCTGCACTCAAAGACACTCGTGGCTTTTCTTTTGTTTTAAAAGAAGAAGACTTTGATTGGCTTTCCTCAAAGCTAGTAGCCCTACTTTCGAGAAATTTTAATAAGTCATTTACCTTAGGTAAGGCATCCTTACTTCTCTCCATATGAAATGCACGCGAGCTATACATGTCTAATTTTCTAAATATTATAGGAAGCAATAACATGTCCCAGCTATCAACGGGTTGTTCCATGTTCCGAAGTGCACCCAAATGTTGACGCACATGAGACACCAAGTCACGTAGATTGGCAGCTGTACCTTTCGATATCGTAGGATAATCCAGAATTAAATTCACGTGGCTTGTGACTAACAAACATGAATTATCATAGCGATCCCTCAGCAATGTCAGTGCCTCTTCATATGACTTGTCCACTAAAGGCAGACCTTCTATGAGAGCCTCAGCTTCTTTCTTGAGGTGATTTCTTAAATGGCACAACTTTTGCACGGGCTTCAATGATGTTTCCGAACCTATAACTGCTTGGAAGAGCTCGATAAATGGCTTATATTTGGTGACGTCTTCCCCAGTGAATGTGGGGATATCCAGGCAGGGCAACTTGTTCCTCATAGGCGGCGGAGTAGGCACATTATTGTCAGTAACACTCAATGAATGAACCTTTGGAAACAAGGCGTAATAGCGGTCTTCAAGGTCATCGAGTAAAAAGTCGGCATCACTTGTTTTTCCAGTCAGTATATTGATCTGCAGGGTGATGGATTTGTACTCGACCAGCGTTTTATCCAACGTGCTAAACCTGTTTTTTATGGTTTGCACTATTACCGGTGCTGGGTTTTTACAATTTGCCTCGAGGTAATTCTCAAACCTTGTAAACATAGCCTTACATTGCCCGGCAGCCGACTTTAACCGCTTCAATTGCCTCTCGGTGTCCAGCTTGTCTTCTGCATCCTTTCCGCCAGCCATTTTTGTACGGCAAAATTATCAACTGCTCACAAGATACTTCTTGGCGTCGTTATAAGTAACACATACTAGGATGTCCTACGAAGTATCTTGTTATTTTTGTAAATATTTATAGAATATTTACTATAGAATTGACCACTTATCAACCAACAAGCCAACAATACACAACGAAAAACTCGGCGATAATTTTTTGACGCCTTCTTGACGTTTGAAGTAAGATGGCCGTGCTCTCAACCAATCACAACCGCGGCCACAGACAGGCAGCGTTCGGATACACTTATACTCAAGCGCAAACGCACTGTCAGTCTGTGATCTGTGATCTCACTACCCACGTTTGAATAAAGTTCAAATATGGCTGCCACCGTTATATGAAAAATCGATAGATGACACAGCAAACTTTATTATAACACAAAGTCCGCACAATCCAGCACCGATGAACACGTTTTTTCCACAGATTAATCCCAAATATGTTGCTATTTTGCTATAACGCAAATTCCACTAATAGGTACTCACGACGACGAAATGTCCGAGTTCGAACACGTGATGGGCACTGCCGCCGAAATAACAAGCACTGGAGATTATTGCACTGATTCTAATCTACGATTTCGAAGGACCACTTGTTTAGTTCGTATTGTGTGGTCGGTGCAAGAAAAGTCCTTTGATTTCCAATTAAAATATTAAATTTATTGCGGAGCACACGCGACTGGTTACATGGTCGGTTAGAGAGAGAGCGATAAAATCGGATACATTCGTTGTGGTGTTAAACATAAAGAGATAAAATCGGATACATTCTTTGTTGTATTAAACAGGTAGAAATTTTAGAGAGTGTGAATGTGAGAATCTAAGTTGTTTTCTGTCAAGTCGACACTAACATTTGTAATAGTTAAATGTTGGTATGACTAACCTTAGCAAGCTGTCTAACTATAGGTATGATTGTAGTGTTCTAAGTCGGGCACACTTAAAAGATGTAGACACGTTTGGGTCTTCCAAGACACTATCTGAACTGACACAAGGTGACTGTCTTCTTCTTTTAGTCGCCGTAACGACAGAATTGGAGTAATTCTGTATAGTAAATCTTTTAGATTCATACTTTTAGATAAAAGTAAAAATAGCTATATATAAGCTATAAAATGAAGTAATTGGTATCGATTATTGAGAGTGAATTGATATTAAACTTAACGACGTAATTACTTTTTCAATTTAACTGACCTAAATATTAATTATAGCTCGTGAAACAAGAATAATACACAACAGCACTGCACAAGTTTGCGCATATTCAAATTTAAATTGTATATATTTTTAAAAATGATTCCATATTTTTGTGCAAACTTTTTACACTACTTCCAAACAAAATAAACAACTTAAATTGAACTTCATCATAAAAAACAGTGTTACATTCAGAAATATAATAAAACGCTTTACACATTCAAATAAATAACCAATCCCACGAAAGTAACGTAACTAAAAGTCAGATTGATAAAGTGAGATACTAAAAGCATTGTAACACGGAATCAGACCCACGTACGAACTAGTGTATAAGTGGTATGTTCTGTGGATATCGGAGTTACAAGACAAGCCACTCCGCCCGGGCATTGCTAAGCGCTTGTACAAGATGTACATGTGAAATGTATTACTCTTTTGTTTTATTACTGTTTCGTGTATTGAGTTAATTATGAAAGCTTTAGTAGAATTGGTATTTAAATTGCTTGTTGTGTGACAAAAGAGGCCACGGCGTGATGGAAAGTAGTTACCGTGACCTATGGATATGTAATACCAAGGGCGCCATGCTCGTACTACCACCCCAATTACAAACCTCTAATACCCTTCTTGAAGTACTTCATATTATAGCTTGGAAAACCATGTGGCTACATCCGTGTGGAATTCAGTTATAGCGACCAAACATAGATCAATTGGGTGTTATGGTTGAGGTTTGAAAACGTAGACAGACGTACTTTTACATTTGTAAAATTATCATTTTCACTCTGTTTCCTCGATACTGAAAATACTCTAAAATTCTGAAATAAACAATCGATAATGTAAAGGTATAAGCACATTTACACCCCTTTGTACATTCCCTAAGGAATTGGTAATGGCATACTCGCATTACTTACACCCGCGTTTCGCAAGCGTATTGTTCTTACCCGGGGATTTTTAAGAGACATTTTTGTTAGCGCATAGAATAACAGAACTCATGGAAAATTAAGGATAATGAGCTTACCTCATGTATTATTATCTATTTATTATTGTTCGATTTAGTTATTATTTATTTCTTATTTCTTTTCTTAGATCTGAAGATTAAATTTCAGCTTGATGAAAATATATTAATCGTTCAATCAATCAATATTACAAAGAGGAAAGATTGGTTTATTTGTACCAATAATCTCGAAAATTACTGAACGGATTTCAAAAATTATTTCACCATTAGGATTAAATAATATTAATAAATAATATTATTTACTATTTATTCCGATACTTCCACAGGCTCAGGATGTAACACGGGTGAAACCAAAAGACGATGACGATAATTTAAGATAAAAGACAAAAAATACCTTCTTATTTTAACGATATCTTCTAAAGCCACTCATAATTCAGTGGTATCGTACATTCGTACCATTCAAATCTTCGATGGCATTCTGTTTTCATGTTTAAGTAGGGTCCACACATGCGCTCACGTATTAAATGCAAACTCACACTTGGGTATATTTTTCATTTTGCTCAAGCTAAAAACATTGCACAAAAAATTGCCGTATCTACGGATTATTATTATTACCACAATTGTCAATTTTGTCGTTTAAAAAAATATACTTAGGACTTGATACATACAATTCTCTATAAATGTTACGTTATATTTTTGTATATACGTTATTGTTTTAATTTTTGCTACTGTATAGCATTACGGAAAAAATAAACATTAAAAAACAAAGCAGCAACAATTTAAAAGGTACAAGATATATGATTGCATTGTGACGCACTCATTGGTAACTTGACGTAGTACCAGTTCAAGTAAATGAAAAGATACACAAACCTCAACTCCTGTTTATTGAACCGTGTCTTACGGAAAACGTTGCAGATATAAATGTGTCACTCGCATCGACAAACACTGGAAATATAAAATGTTTTAAACAATCTTATCGTATTTTAGAACATATTATATTATGTTATAGTAGAGAGTCGGTAGAGTCGTGATAGTTGGGTTCAATTTATTGCAAATATTTATATGCATGAACATGTGTATTTCCGTTGGTCTGGTGTGCGGTATGCGTTTCGGATTTCCATACCTCGCAGAGCAGATTAAGCTGTCGGTCTTGGTTGTCATACGAACATCTATGGCAGCCGTTACAGGTAGTTGGAACCCAAAAAAAGGTTCGACTAGCCTCCCTACAGAAAATCTGAATCAGGGGTCAGATGGTAGTTATAATAATAATATAATAATAAGCCTTTTTATTTCTTGTTAACCATAGTTTTTTGTACAATTTTTTTTTTTTTTTTTTTTTTACATTAAACACAAATTTTACATTGTATTTGTAGTTTAGTTTTGGGTAATTTTAGTAATTTAAGTGTTAGATTTACATATAAACTGTATATAAACAATTATGGGTTAACAAGAACCCCTGTATGAGTAAAGGCCTCCTCCAAAGATGCCCATACTTGTCGGTCTTGTGCTATGGAGCACCAGTCTATGCCAGCTGATCTTTTCAGGTCATCTTCCCAGCGGGCTAAGGGCTTTCCCCTTCTCCTCTTGCCTGATGGTCCTTTCCATTGGGTAACTCTTATGGTCCACCTTCTGTCAGCCATTCTCGCTACATGTCCAGCCCATTGCCATTTCCGCTTTTGGGCGAAGGTTAAAGCGTTTGTAGCTTTGGTGATGCCTCTTATCTTTGTGTGTCGTATTTTATCCATTTTCTTTATGTTTAACATGCTTCGCTCTAAGCCTCTTTGACATGTATTGATTTTATTCGCAGCTTGGGTAGAGAATTTCCAGGTCTGGCTTCCATAAGTTAAGCTTGGTAGTAGACACGTGTTCATAACTTTAGCTTTGAGAGTTATTGGCAAGTTGCTTTTAAATACTTCTTTTAGGCTCCAATATTTATTCCAGGTTTGTTGAATCCTTCTCTCTATTTCTATGGTATTGCTGTCTTTCTCGAAACTTATCCTCTTGCCCAAGTAAATATAATCTCCCACGTATTCTAAAGGGTTACCATTGATAGTTATGGGTCTATTTTGTGCATTAGTCATTATCTTAGTCTTCGTAAGATTCATTTCCAGTCCTGCTTTCGTACTCGCTTTTTGTAGAGACTCTATCATGGATTGCATCTCGTTGACTGTCTCAGACAAAAGTATCAGGTCATCGGCGAACCTCAGGTGACTTAAGTAGGCGCCTTTTATATTGAGTCCTGTTTTACTCCAATCCAACTTGCTCATGATGCTTTCGAGGATGGTTATGAAAATAGTGGGTGAAAGCGGGTCCCCCTGTCTTACCCCTCTTTCTATATGGAAGGTGGGACCTAGGGTTTCGAGCTTTATTCTTCCTATGTTGTTATTATATATACTTTTAATAACGTTTAGGTATATATCTGGCACCTTTTGTTCTTTTAAGCTTTCCCATATGCTTAAGTGTGTAACTGAGTCGAAAGCTTTTTGATAGTCGATAAAAGTTATGTATAGAGGTCTCTGGAACTCTTGATATTTCTCTATAATTAACTCGATGGTGTGGATGTGGTCGATGGTAGAGTACCCTTTTCTGAAGCCAGCTTGCTCTATAGGTTGTTTAGCCTCTATTATCAGATTTATTCTATCATTTATAATAGATGAGAAGAGTTTGTATATGTTTGGTAACAAGCTAATCGGTCTGTAGTTGCTGATATTTTTTGGGTCACCCTTTTTATATATAAGTATGATATCTGCTTCAGACCACTCTATCGGCGTTTCAGAACTTAGAAGCACAGTATTAAATAGGACCGTTAGTGGTGTTGCTAAGATTTGGTAAGCATATTTTAGTGCTTCATTTGTGACTTTGTCAGATCCTGGGCTCTTTTCGAATTTCAGTTTCTTTATTGAGTTAATTACTTCAGATTCTTGGATTGGTTGTATAGAGTGGCAGTCTACCGTTTCTGTTTCCGTTTTGTTGGTGGTAATTCGTGTTTTGTCTCTATAGAGGTTCGTGTAGAATTCGGTTGCTATGCTGACAAT
The DNA here is from genome assembly GCA_949126895.1 of Eilema caniola. Classification (NCBI taxonomy): domain Eukaryota; kingdom Metazoa; phylum Arthropoda; class Insecta; order Lepidoptera; family Erebidae; genus Eilema; species Eilema caniola. The sequence continues at coordinate 2,136,105 of OX421462.1, forward strand.
ATCCATTCTATTATATATGTCTTTATCAAGGATTTTAAGTCCTTCTATCTAAGATCTGTTTGTTCTTAGTTCTTTGTATGCTCTGCCTGAACTACCGTAAAGCTGAAGATTTTTCTCTATTATTTCTTGTCTATATTTTGCGTAATCCCTCTTGATATACTTGTGAACTAGTTTGTACAGTGCGGATAGTTCATTTTTCAATGAGCGTGTTTTATTTTTAGTTTTTTGTAGTTCTTGTCTTCTTTTTAGTAATTTTAGAGTGCTTTCTTGTAATATTTTGTGTTTTTTATTATCTTCTGTATTTCTTTTCGCAAGGATCAGGCTTTGCTGGATGGCCTTTATTATTTTGTCGTAGGTGGTCTGCACAGGTTTGTTCTCATGGTTGGCGGGTTGACTTGGTGTCTCCGAAAGAAAGCATATGAGATGTTCTTTGTATTTCGTTATTTCATCTACATTTTTGAGTTGACTCATTTTCTGATTTTTGAAATTGGTTCTATTTTTCTTTTGCGTAGTAAGCTTGATTTTACACCTGATAGGGCGATGGTCTGATGCGTAGTTGAGGTTCAACACTTCTAGATTTTGGCATAATTTTGGGTGATTTGAGAGGACGTAGTCAATCTCGTTCTTGGTTTGGCCGTCTGGGGATCGCCAAGTCCATCTACGGTTTTGTTTTTTCTTGAAACAGGTATTTATAATTGTTAGCCCATATTCTAACGCGAGGTTAACTAGTCTCTGACCATTTTTATTTCTTTCACCGTTTCCGTATTTTTTCATAACCAAATGTTCGTTTTTTCTGGGGGTTCCGACTTTTGCATTGAAGTCTCCCATTAGAATTATGTGTGTGTGTGCTGTTTCTAAAGCCTTTTGTATGGTCTTATAAAATTCGTCCTTTTCGTGATCCTTTGCTTCTTCTGTGGGTGAGTATGCTTGTATTATTGATATCTTGTTACCTTCAATAACCATGTTGAGAATTGCTACTCGTTCTGTTATGCCTATAAAGCTTTCTATATTATTTTTCAGCGACTTGTGTATTATAAATCCCACCCCGTATAGACCGGGTGTGGATCCCATGTAACAAAGAATAAAAGTGCTGTGTTCTTCGATTTTGTTACCCTGTCGTCTAACTTCCGAAATTCCCATAATATCATAGTTAATTTTATTTAAGCATTCTTCCAGTTCTAATAATCGTTCGTATGATAATAGGGTTTTGACGTTGTATGTTATAATATTTAATTGACGGTTTAACTTTTTCGGGGTTTTTGAGGATATGTTCGAGTTTTCTAACTTTGGAGGGTTATGGTCGTAGTCTTCCACGGGGACCAGCCGGGTTGGAAGATTTCTTATGTTTTTTAATGCTGTTTGTTTGTTTATGGTATCGGTGTGCAGAGAGGGGGTTGATTGCTATGCATTTTTATTTGTTGTAGTTTTATTTGTCAGATGGTAGTTGCTTCACGGAAAATATTTTAGTTCAACCGCGTCACAGTTCTACTGGAAAGCCGACCCCAACTGTGTTGGGAAATGGTTGAGTGTGAAAGTTTCATTCTATAATCACTACATAGTATAAAACAAAGTCGCTTTTTCTGTCCCTATATCCCTTTGTATGCTTAAATCTTTAAAACTACGCAACGGATTTAGATGCGGTTTTTTTTTTATAGTTAGAGTGATTCAAGAGGAAGGTTTATATGTATAATACATGTTTAATATAGTAAAGAGTGCAGCGGGATCTGACGCCACGCGGGTGGAAAAATATTGCATGTGGTTTAGTCGGTTCGAGTCCGACATAGCCTCCCCCTTCGGCTCCGAAGTGGGGGGTATGCGTGGGAATTTCCCGCACGTAAAAAAAAACTCTGTCAACTAAGCTACCTAGCTCTGCCCTGTTTATATAATTTAATTTAATATCAAGTCATAACCAGTAAAATATATCTAACAGCAAATTCAATACAAAAAATTCACTTTAATACCATTTATTTCTGAACATTCCAATTCCATTTATATGCCACTAAAAACATTTATTTCGGCAATTAACTAGGAAAATATGCAAACGATGGCAATAAAGTTCTCTCTTTGCCCTTTAGCAACATTTGGCTTAGTATACAAATAAAATTTAACTGAAACCCATTATGATATTCATAATAGATAAACGAGATTAGATTTGAAATGACCTGAATATATTGCTGAGCGCGCATTTGGTTAACTGCATGGTCAGTTACACAGCTTAAATATATGAGAGCTAATATAGGGCACACACAGCTTCTTCACTTGAAAATGCCTGGATGTATGCTGCTCTGTGTATCGAAATGAGAGCTATTCAAAGCAATTTCCAGGTGAAGTAATTTATTCATCAACTCCTAGAAGGTTTTAAGCGTTTTTATTTTCATGAAGGCCAACGTTTCCCCTCTAAAGAGAGGAGAGCAGCTAGTGTTATGGATAAGGCCGAAATAAAAACAATTAATTAGAGATGATAATACCAAATGTCCTGAATGACTTTCTGCTTATTTTCTTTTTCTGATCATGAGCACAGAGAGGTATGGCATAATTTCCAAAGTTCTTCAATATATTTATATTCACAAGTAAAAATTCCGAAGGAGAAGGTAGGAGTGTATTACCATCTATGTTATATATAGTGCCGTGTTTATACCACTTGGGCGGTAGAAAAGCACATAGCCCACTTAATGAAAAGTGATTCATTCTTAATTGCCGTCAAGTGGGCATGTTAAGAACTACAGTTCCTATTGAACATTAGATAGAGCTATAAATTTATAATGATACTAGCTGTCGCCCGCGGCTCCGCCCACGTGGATGTCGGTTATCGCGAATCGGGGTATGAAAAATAGATGTTGGCCGATTCTCAGACCTACCCGATATGCCCACAAAATTTCATGAGAATCGGTCGAGCCGTTTCGGAGGAGTTTGGCAACGAAAACTGTGACACGAGAATTTTATATATTAGAAAACGCATTCTGCTAACCAATAATTAATTAAACGTTATGCGTTCAATCATCAAATCAAAACCAATACCCATCACCCTCGGGAATGACTTCGAACGAATGAACGAAAAAATTGGCCGATGAGGTGAAAGCATGTGTAGTGAGTACGTGACGGTAAGGTGGTTCGTGTGGAATGAGGAAAAATTCATTGTCAAGTAGAATAATGCCCAAGGTGATCCTCAGACAGAATAAGAAGAAACGATACATTTTCTGGTGTTGATTTTTGTTACTCGCTGTGTTAGGTATTATCCGATTGTTCGTTGGCGTAATCTGTGATGCTATTTCACATGTAAGATATTCATAAGGGCATTTTGAGAAGTCCGGGTACTATTAATAACACCCAGTTTTTATATATAAAGTCCATATCAAAAATGGGTATTATAAGTAAAACTACATCACTATTTTATTATCACTTTTCCCCTGTTAGTATAAATAGTGACTATCGTCTCTTAAGACATTATAGTTATCATATATTAATTTACTTCATTGACGACTGAAATGATAAATCCTAATTAATTCAACGTTCAAACGCAACTTCAAATTGCTAAAACGTTTAAACGTAGCGTCAAATTTCTATAATTCTTTGAATAAAAACATTCAAATTCATTCAAAATATTCAAAGGCATTAAAAAACAAAATTAATTTAGTCTAAACGACGGCACCTAATATGTAGAATTATATTTATTTGGCTCCAAAAGTATGTTCACGTTTCAAAACAAAACAAAACATGCCTTTAAAACATTTATCTTCATACCTAAAATATTATACTCATCAGTAAACAAGCCGAGTCGCAGGACGCCATTAGCTTTGATTGGATGATTTTAATGGGTAAACTCCCATTCCTGGCTAATTTTCCCCCGACAACATGGCACTAAAATTCACAAAAGTAATCAGCAGTTATCTATCGGTATAATTGTAAACTGGCCCCTTTGACTCTTCCCATCTCCGATGATGCCCAATGGTCGGGAAACAATTTAGCGGTCTGAGGAACGATCTTCGACCGCGTAGAAAATTATAGCTTGGTTTGGTTTGAAACGTTTTTATATATGACAACATTGACTTATATTGTTCCTAAAGATGACAGCCTCTATGATATAAAGTTAGGACGTGCGACTGCTACGCGGGGGGTGCGGATTCTATTCCCGCTTAGTACATATATTTGTGTGCATGAGTACGACTATTTACATTGGTCTGGGTGCCTTGGAAAGCACTTTAAGCCATTGGTCCTGGTAGCTATTCGAACTGCTATGTCTGTCTTTAAATTGGGGCGATAGGGTACATCTAATGTACCAAACGGAACGGCTTTTCACCCATTTGGTCACCCGCATTCGCACTGGCAACAGTAGTAACATTTAAACATCATGAAAGTTTACTATTCCATACTTAGTTAGGTATGTCGTACTAATTTGCCTTAGTGTGAGCGATGTGCCTTTTTAGGCTACCTTACACCCTCGGCATATAAGACCTAAGACGGCGTAACGTTTCAGTAGGTTCGAGTTTGATATAACCGCCTCTGCTTGCCGGCAAGGGAAGGTGTTCTTACAGTCACGAAAAAACGATATGTATTACTACTAATCGATTAATCAAGTTTATTTTGGTTTCTTTCTTGATCGCAAATAGTTGTCATGACTTGTAATATCTCGCAGAAAAACAAGAGGGATAAAAAAGGAAATGGAAATAGGGGAAGGGTGGCCTTCATAATCCCTTTTGAATTGAGCACGTGATACACAAACGTGTCACGTCCTTTGGACTACCAACAGAGCGATGGCTTTTTTATGAGGGTTTATTCCTCCCAGCTATGAAAAACTAGTCTATTCATTTCCATGGTTTGAAAATAATCTTATGGTGAAGCGGCGACTACATGAACGCTGTACTGTTGGACCAAGGGAGAGATAATAGTGCTACGCCCGGCGCTTGGCCACTTCAATATATGGCCAAATTTCCATAGGAGTGAGCGAGACGGCACTATAGAAAGAGACAGCATGCCTTGACGTCACTGTTCTAGAAGGAATCGAATGAATAGAACGAGACGTCAGGCTAGAAAGAGACACAAGACCCAATAGAACCTTCCAGAAAGTTCCTGTCTTTTTCAGAACGTACCTGTCTTTTCTCGATCTTTCGCTACTCGGCCGCGCCCGATATAAAAGGCGAGCTAACAGCCTCCGCTGAAGTTAGTCTACGAATAGTATTCGAAGCGATCAAAGCGATAAAGCGTGCGAAGCGATACAGTGCGATTTATACAAGTGACTGTGTATTGTGTAAGGAAGAGTTTTGAATTTCTACGCGCTTTGCTGTTATTTAAGTGCAGCTGAATAAAATCTGTTTTCAACGGTTATTCTCGTATTTTCTATTTAAACCAACCCCCACGCTCGTAACAACTGGTGTCAGAAATGGGATAGAAAATGCCGGTAACGCCGAGAGACGACAGGGAGGGAGTGAAAACACGAAGCCAGGCCGCCGAAGAGACTGCGGGTACTCCGAGTACGTCGACGGGTGCTTCAAGTTCATCATCGGAAATTAACCTGAACGCGTTGATGACCTTATTGAAGGAGCAGGCCCGTCGCCAGGAAGAGCAGACTCTGCAATTGAAGGCACAGCTCCAGAGTCAACAGGAGGAGCAGGCCCGTCGCCAGGAAGAGCAGACTCTGCAATTGAAGGCACAGCTCCAGCAACAACAGGAGGAGCTGATCCGTCGCCAGGAAGAGCAGGCCCGTCACCAGGCAGAGCAGGCCCGTCACCAGGCAGAGCAGGCCTTACAACTAAAGGTTCAGCTCCGGGAACAACAAGAAGATCTATTTGCCTTCTTGAAAGAGTCTAAAGCAGAATGACAAAGAGAAATTCATTCAGTGCAAGACAAAATAGAAAGCCACAAAGAGAAATTAGGAAGCATCGACGAGAAATTTGAGAGTTATCAGGAACGGCTGCAGTCTGTGACTCAAAACGTAAAAAAATTGGAGACAAAAATAGCTTGCGGAACAGCTGGCTCTGTAACCATTCCATCTGCACAGGCTGTCGGAAAGTTCAAAGTACCGCCATTTGATGGGACCTCCTCATGGACTGCATACAAACTGCAGTTCGAGTCTGTGGCAAAGGCGAACGGTTGGGATAAGGAGCAAGCCAAAACAGCATTAACATTGGGGTTACGGGACCAAGCACTCAGTGTTTTAGAGGCGCTTGGAGGTGAAGTGACTTACGACCGCCTTCTTGAAGCGTTGGAATCACGTTACGGTGATAGTCACTTGGAACATGTCTACCGTGCCCAATTGAAGGACAGAAACCAGCGTCTTAATGAGTCTCTGCAGCAGTGGGCTTTGGAAATAGAAAAGCTCGTGAGAAAAGCTTATCAAGGAGCTTCTTCGTCATTTCTTGACAGCATTTTGGTGCAAGCTTTTATTGACGGGATCAGAGACTTGGAGGTGAGAGCTGCCGTCCGTCTGGGTCACCATGCAACCCTTAAAGATGCTGTTGCTAACGCCCTTGAAGTGGAAGCTGTACGACATGACCCTCGACCACATAGATTGCGAGAGATCTCAACAAATGAGCAACGTGTGTATCGTCGGGAATTCACCCCCAGGTGTTATTTCTGCAAAGAGCAAGGACATATTCGGTCTAGCTGCCCGAAACGGAATCAACAAGGCAATGGCCAAGAATAAGCGGCGCGCCATCTAGATGCGCCGGAGCAACAGGGAAACGAGTAAACGCCAGGACTGCGGGACGGGTGCTGGCTGGTAGTGTAAAAGTCCCAATTCTGATCTCTCAAGCTAATGATGGAAATAGTTTGGTCATCAAAGGAGGTATTGATGGATCACCGTGCCACCTCACCATTGATACTGGAACAAGTCGGACCGTGATTAACTCTCGGCTGGTGAAAAATTTACCTAGAGATCGTCTACATCAACTTAAGCATCTCCATCTGCAGACAGCTACCGGCCAGCGCATTTCCGTCCGAGGAGAGCAAGAAGTGGCGTTGGAAGTCGGTGATAAGACCTATTGGCATAAAGTCATCGTCGCTGATATCTTAGATGACTGCATCATTGGATTGGATTTTATGAGAAAATATCGCTGTAAAATCGACGTGGATTGTGGCGTTCTGAAACTTGGGTTCGACGAAATTCCCATGGAAGGTGGCGCATGTGGAAAAGTGTACTGTGCAAAACGAACTGTACTCCAGCCTAAATCACAGACCCTAGTGCCAATAAGACTACCTCAATATGGCATCAATACTCATCGCTGTGCATTGGTGGAAAAAGTAGACGGCAGTAGTCCCTGGATACCAGCTCGTACTGTGGTAACAACACCAACCACAGCCGTTATAAGAATTTTAAATATGAGCGACAATGAGTGCGTCTTAAATAAAGGGACACTGCTTGGCACTTGTGAGGAGATCTCGTGGATACGTAGTTGCCAGAGTTCGACCAAAAGCGATGCCACAAATGACAGAGAATCAACAGTGCTGAAACTACTAGAAGATTGTCGCAATGACCTCAGTAAGGTAGAGATGCTGAAGGCGTGGAACATGCTGCTACGTTATAAAAACGTCTTTTCTATGCATGGTGGTGACATAGGCCGAACTGGAGTAGTACAGCATAAAATCGATACTGGTGAGGTAACGCCAATCCGTCAACGACCACGACGTGTACCGATTGCTCGAGAAAAAGAGGTGGAGGAAATGATTGAAGAGATGAAGAACGACCATATCATTGAACCCTCGGTCAGTCCATGGTGTTCTCCGGTAGTCCTTGTAATGAAAAAGGATGGAACCACCAGATCCTGCGTCGATTATCGCCGACTGAATGATGTTACGAAAAAGGATAGTTATCCGTTGCCAAGGATAGATGACACTTTGGACACCTTAAGTGGCATGCAGTGGTTCTCAACATTGGACCTCAAGAGTGGGTATTGGCAAGTTGAAATCAGACAACGAGATAAGGAGAAAACTGCGTTTTCTACTGGAAAAGGTCTCTGGCAGTTCGACGTCATGCCATTTGGATTATGTAATGCTCCGGCCACTTTTGAGAGATTGATGGAACAAACACTTGCTGGACTGCTGGGAGAAGCCTGTCTGGTATATTTGGATGACATAATCATCATTGGAAAAGACTTCGACGATCACCTCAGCAAACTGGAGCAAGTTATGACTAAACTACAGGGTGCCAACTTAAAACTCAGTCCAAAGAAGTGTTGAGTGTGTGTGCGTCCAAAGTGAATTATTTGGGCCATGTTATTTCGAAGGATGGGATACAAACAGACCCTGAGAAGATAAGTGCCGTGAAAGATTGGCCGACACCAAAAGATAAGACGGACGTTTGTGCCTTTTTAGGTCTGTGTTCATACTACCGACGGTTCGTGAAAAGCTTTTCCGATATTGCGAAGCTTTTGCATCGGTTAACGGAAGAAAAACGGAAATTTAGCTGGGATGAACAATGTGAAGCCGCTTTCAAAGACCTTAAGCGAAGACTCTGTGAAACACCAATCTTGGGTTATCCAGATGCAGAAAATGAGTTCGTCGTCGACACAGATGCCAGCAATACTGGGATAGGAGGAGTCCTGTCTCTGGTGTGAAGAAGACTTTGATGAAGATTCGTCAACGATTCTATTGGATCCATTGACGTGAGGATGTTGAAGATTGGTGTAGGAAATGTACATGCTGCGCATCGGGAAAAGGGCCTCATACAAGGAGCAGGGGAGCATTGAAGCTATACAATGTTGGAGCGCCTTGGGAAAGGATTGCATTAGATGTTGCAGGGCCATTTCCTGCATCGGAGTCTGGAAACAAATACATCCTAGTAGTAATGGACTACTTTACTAAATGGCCGGAGGCTTTTGCCATACCTAACCAGGAAGCAACTACAGTCGCAGAAAGACTGGTCACAGAAGTGTTTTGCCGATTTGGAGTTCCTCTGGAAATACACAGTGACCAGGGAAGGAATTTTGAATCACAGGTATTTCAAGAAACCTGTAGGATAATGGGTTTTCATAAAACCAGGACCACCCCATATCATCCGCAGTCAGACGGAATGGTTGAAAGATTTAACCAAACCTTGGAAAGGCATTTGGCTAAGGTTGTTGAGAGCCACCAGAAAGACTGGGATAGTCATATTCCTTTGTTCTCGTTGTCTTATAGAACAGCGATACATAAAAACACAACGGTGACTCCTGCGTGTGCAAATTTTGGCAGAGAACTGAGACTACCGGCTGATCTACTGACTGGACGTCCTCCAGATTCGCCGCAAGAAATCACGGAATATGCTAGTGCATTGCGCGATAGACTAAATGACGTTCACACCCACGTCCGTGAATCTGGCCTCCAGGCAAGTGAAAGAATGAAAACCCGATACGACCGCAACTCTCATCAAGCCGGGTTCGACGAAGGCTCGTTCGTATGGCTACATAATCCGATGCGTCGCAAAGGCAAATCTCCGAAGTTGTCTCCAAACTGGGAAGGGCCGTATAAAGTTGTCACCAGGATCAATGACGTTACATACCGGATACAACGCAACCAGCGAAGCCCCTTGAAGGTTGTACATGTTGACCGACTGGCGAGATACTACGGATCTAATGATGCTCGGGACGAGCATGTCTAAGATAGGGGTAGTGCTACGCCCGGCGCTTGGCCACTTCAATATATGGCCAAATTTCCATAGGAGTGAGCGAGACGGCACTATAGAAAGAGACAGCATGCCTTGACGTCACTGTTCTAAAAGGAATCGAATGAATAGAACGAGACGTCAGGCTTGAAAGAGACACAAGACCCAATAGAACCTTCCAGAAAGTCTTTTTCAGAACGTACCTGTGTTTTCTCGATCTTTCGCTACTCGGCCGCGCCCGATATAAAAGGCGAGCTAACAGCCTCCGCTGAAGTTAGTCTACGAATAGTATTCGAAGCGATCAAAGCGATAAAGTGTGCGAAGCGATACAGTGCGATTTATACAAGTGACTGTGTATTGTGTAAGGAAGAGTTTTGAATTTCTACGCGCTTTGCTGTAATTTAAGTGCAGCTGAATAAAATCTGTTTTCAACGGTTATTCTCGCATTTTCTATTTAAACCGACCCCCACGCTCGTAACAATATGAATCTCAACAGTAGTGATGATAAAGAATTTAATGAAGGATTAAAGACTAATCAAATTGCAGGATGATGTTAGCAGTTTGCGAACCAAATACTCAACATCTTTGGCGAAGTTTGTTAGTTAAGTGAATTTCATATTTTACGAGCTAGATGAGCGGTACACTGTGATTCTATCACAGTGTACCGCTCATCTAGCTCGTCTAGTCTTCTATTCTCCACCATACATGGACGCGCGTCATGTTATACAACATTTTTGAACAGTGTCGTTAAATCAAGATGCGCAGCAACGCGGAATTTTATTGACTGTCTATATACGTGTAAACAATATTCGACCCAACTACAACCCGTGCGTCATGTTGCGCGACAGCTGGGAATATCGCGCGTGTCGCACATCGTTGCTATACTTGTTGAGCATCAAATGTTACCTAGTGGATGCGAGGCTCAGAATGCAATGCGCATAATTTTTGACAGATGTTGCAGCAAAAGTTTGCATATTAATGTATGTGTTTACACATCATAATTCATCACATTATCAGAATGTTAAAAAACAAGAATTTACTTCAAAGCATCCTATAAAATTAATATTTGCGCCTCGTCGCAATAAAATTGATTATCTATTACTTTTGTCGCTCCACACAGTTAATATTATTAATAAAACTCTCAAGTAATCGGTCTTTGTTGGCTATTGTTTAATTCCATAAATTCTGAAATAATTTGGTTATGGGTCTGATGTGAGCTGTATTTAATTCTCGTTATATATTATATGTATGCGTATATTTTAATGTTGTCACAAAACAAGTATAGTTAAGTATGTTTATACGCAGCTTTGAAGTCATAATACAATCTACGAACAGCATACAAATCACGCTAACTTCATGTCTAGAATGCACTTCAGTCTATTATTATTATAACTCTACCTAAATACTACACTTGTAAAACTATAATATCTTCTAATATCTCTAACAACACGAGCTGTATGTGCTGGAATCGGGTCGCCATATCAGCATAAATGCTGCACATTACAAGTTGTACAACGCTGATTTTCAGATGGCGCCGCTAAAGTGACGTCACGCACTTGCATACTGATCGTTTTCTGAGACACAGTACGTATCTCAGAAAACGATACGAGAAACGACAGAGTTAACTATTCATAATGTCTACTCTTGTTTTAAAGGTTCTAGAACATGGATGAAAAGTTAGTCGAAATTAACTTTGACTTTGACTGTGTACGCAGTAGGTAATGGACTCGTACGGGGATAAGTATAGTAGGACTCGTACATATTGTTAATTTTGTATCAAAATGTAGATTTTTCGAGGGCAGAATATCATCGGTATACAAATGTAAAATCAGTCATATTTCGGCCACCAGGATAGTAGAATTTGAACCACGCCAATGTCAGACGAAAGAGAATATTTACATAACAACATTTAATTTTCACATGATGCTTATTATTTCAACTTCTAAGTCAATAATTTAGGTACCTTTTCACAAACTACATACTTGTACACTGAATCTATTTTTAGTACAGCTTTTATACAAAACGGTTTGACAGTATCGCTACAAAAAAAAACAGTTATTCTTCTAGAAATTGCGTCTACCGTGGATTATAATTTCCAGTTTATCTGTTTTGACTTGCTAATTCACAGCTGTGCCCATTATTTTTCATCCAGATATTCTAAACCGCAATTTTATCACGTGCCTGATTTCCATATTGGCATTAAAGTACTGCAGCATCCCCATTTGAGTATATATAATGGTTATAGATACATGCCATGGAATTGATATATGATATACAACAAAGGTTTTTTAAATGATTTGAATGCAAACCTGATAAAATCGCAGTGGGATTATGTTGAGGTGGTGAGATACATTTTATTCTGAAAGTTTTTTGCATATATGGATTTTCATAATGGGGTTTTTGGAAAAATGGTATCTTTTAGATACTGTATAAGTTATCTACTGTACTATTTTATTAAATTCTCTCAAAGAACGACGAGCATGTCCTATACTCCAAGAGATAACAACATTGAGGTATGGTATTACGGGCTGGTATCGGCAACTCAACGTCTTGGCGCAGTTTTTGCGTTAACATTGAGTTCCGTTATAACGCAACCTAATATGCTCGGGATATACCTACATTTTTTTAAGTGGAAACTTCTTTAGCGGCGTTGGATGGGTAAAAAGTGTTAAACTCGCGTCAGGATTAATTGACCTTTGAACCGTAACCGACGACTGACGTCATACAATATTACAACAGTTACAGATTGTTTATTTTGTTAGGTGCGTTATGAAGCTCCGTGGCTTCGCAGTAAACGCTTCGACTGTAAGTCCTTATGGTTCCAGATAATACCGGGTTCGAACCTGGGCTTCTAACGCTGTTTGTGATTATTTTTTCTTTTTGTAATTTATTACTTTTTGTGATTATTTTTTCTTCAACGTTCATTTCTCCTGACAGAAAATTAGTGATAGGTTTTATGATTGGCGCTATATTATAGGTATGGTACGGTATGGTGTATTCTTTTTGTCTATATATAACGAAGAAAGAAAGTAAGAAAAAGTTTTCACTTCTGCCGGCACTCCCAGAGTGCAACCCGTCTTTTTTTAAATAACAAAACATTTACATGATTCTTAAATCTAAATACTCGTCAAGCTATTACGCGACAAACTTATGTATAAATCTGCTTATAATTGTACTGAATTGCAACCTATCTGGCTGTTAGTTCAGTCGTTAGAGCGCAATCGTCCAAACACCTTCACATCACGTTTTCAGTAGGATTTATTTTCTGCTACTCTATTCAGAACTTGTTGAAAAATGAAGTAAATCATAATTTAAGATAATTAGTTTTATTACTTAAACTTTTTGCATAGATAAACAAACCCACAAGAAGAGATGACGCCAGTTTCCTGGTACGTGCTTTATCAGTTATCTTAAAGGAATACCGAACATAAACAAATATTTCTACTATTTTATTGCAATCATAATTTCAATTTGAATCTTTTTAATGGGTAAGAATAATTATCACTTAGTATCAAATTGTATTGTTCAAACCAATAAAATGAGTTCCAGGAATCTCATAGAAATTGTTTGAAACAATACAAGTTTCATACAATTCTACAAACTGAAATGTTAGCATTGCTTTCACTCTCATTCGACGAAACTCAAAACTTAGCCTCAGGCTTTGTGTACTTCAACTCCATATGTAGTTTGTAATAAACGACTGTTGTTTTATGACAACGTAACCTTTGTGATGTTTGAACTGTAGCCCTACTGACAAATTGTAGATAAATGTATAGTTTCATGCTTTAGAATTATAAATCAATATCACTTATTACTCTTTGGACTAGTGAAGCACGATATTTTAGTATAGCAGCGGGTGGAGGGTGCTCAGCATTAAAAGCGGGCTGCTTTTCTATATTATAGGAAATCAGAGTTTTGATAGATCGCTTTCGCTTGGATTCTACTCCATAAAAAGCATTTAGTTGCATCCTGTCCGTAAATCGCCACACGAACCTGCTAATATTATAAACTGCTTTTTGCTTTGCCCGCGGCTCCGTCCGCGTGGATGTCGGTTATCGCTATAATATCGGCTATCGTTATAAATTGTAGCCTATGTGTTATTCTGATGTATAAGCTATATTATTGTAAAGTTACATAAAAACATCCATTCATCAATCCATCCATACTTTCGCGTTTGTAATATAAGTAGGTTGTAATAGTTGGCGAAGACGTCTAGGTATTCAGAATAAGATGTTTTTACTCCATCACGTTCAAAGGGCTAAAGGGATCTGGCTGCATTCTGGTACAGTTCTAGATTATAGTATAAAATAACATAAGCAACTTTCCTCCATGGATATTTTATGCAATAAGGTCCCCATGGGTTGCAGAAGCCGCATCTGAATTCCACACGGGCCAAGCCGCGTTCAGCAACTGATAACAATTGAAGCTATTCAGATTATCAACAAAAGCTCTTAGTTAATCAGCTCAAGCCTACTATTTCAAATTACAATCAGTTTAATAATCAGATGCAAATTACGGCTCTTTAGCGCAGTTGGGCTGATACGGTTTTATCTATGCTAATTTGATGATTGATACTAAATCCGTAGTTGACATTCGCATAGCTCATTAACATTTGAATGATTGTTCGATTATAGAGTTATTATCTGTGATTATCTCGCATTTTATGCTAACCCGGTTTTTTATATAAATGAAGAGAAGCTTTTTTAAATGTCTATGTAGGTAGTTGTACAAAAACAAAATGTTAGATATTTATATTTAGTTATTAATTTTTTTAGGACTAGCTGTAGTTTTACTTATATTGATTCCAAAGGTTCGTTCCTTTTATCGACCCGTTCTTCTAACTACTTTTTCTCTTGATTTGTTGTTTAGGATTTTATTCTCTTTTCTTTTTTTGAAAAAAATAGGTGTACTGAATCATGTTGAGACCCTTATAAAACGAACAAAAAAGATTTAGAGGCCGAAATAAAGTAAAAAACATCTTTATACAGAAATTCCTTAGATATATGAACATAACTTGCTTTCACTATTAATCTTTAATATCCTCCTTGGGTGCATAATGGAAATCTTCTCAGAAAGCAACAAAGGTGCTCAGATGTGAGGAAGTAGTTCTAACAAATGCTCGATATAACGACATAAGCACAAAAGAAACGTCCCTACTGAATATTTTATTATAACATGAAAATATGTTAACACTTTCGTATGTATAAGAATAACTATAGTCGAGCTGAAACAGGGTCAGAATATTTACCTTGTGCCCAAAGGCCAAGGGTCAGTTCTGTTAGTTTCGGGAGATCCTAAGTTCGAGAGGGTAAAGTTAGGAGCATTAGCTTTCAGCTGAATATATTGTATGCTTTGGAGATTACACATTTTATAAGTGTAGTTTTTGGAATGTTTTTTTTTAGCAATCGAAATTTGACTTCACATTTGTCTCGCAATGCATATGTTTACGTTATAAGTTAAGTAAAGTAAAGTTAAGGATATATTTAACTATACGTGATCTACTATAGTCTGAAGTACAAAAAGAGGCAAGAATACAAATTTCACTAGCTGTCATATTCAAAAAATATTTTAAAAAGCACAAAAGATCCAAAAAGGAGTAAAAAGTGAAATCAAAAACAAATCAATGTACGCATTTGAATGTTGTAGTGGGATTAACAAAGAAATAAAGGGAGGTTGGACAGAGAAGGTACAGCGAAGAGACGAGATATAGAAGAGGCAAAGAGACGGTATGATAAGCTATAATTTTAAACACGTCTTCGCCTTATCCGCGCCATATCGTTTTTGTATAAATCACGCCTTAAATGGAGAACAAAAACCTGTAAAAGAAATACGGAAAGCGATGGATCGTATATTTCACTTCGCCGAGAAATCATTCATTTAAGAATAATGTTCTCAGTCTTTTTTAAAATAGATCTTCCGAAGTTAATTAAGCGTTACATGACGGGAACCATTGACGGTTTGTCTACCCCAATCAACCCCTCGGGTTCTCGAGTTGTCATCGGCCATTCTTGGAGGAAGAGCCAATGATCCGTTGTGGGTTTAGCTACCCAATAATTATTATTCTCTCCGTCTTTTCACCAAAAAATACGCAAAATATTACTTACAGATTGTTTCTGGTTTGGTGCGGCGGTTGGGTGACATTTTATAGAAAACAGCTTGTATCTTTATAAATGAGTAGATCTGCTATAGAACTCATTAAATGGATACACAAATTTTAAAGCAATTTCAGGTCCCTGTATGAATTAGACAGATAGATAGATAATTTATACTTGCAAGGCGGGACTGCCATCGGTTTTACATTTTTATTCTGTTGGATCAACTAGTAATAATATCAAGTTGTGGCGTACAATGAGAACAAAAGTAATTTCATCTGTTATTTGCTATATATATTTGTATTGCTAGGTTAGTATGACTACTTTTTCTTGTCTTTGTACAAAGATAGCTTCAAACGTCCCTAACACCTAATCTGTTTCACGAAGATAAAATTATCCTTTTCAAACCCTTCTCTGTGAATACACACCTTTTATTATCAGGGTCTGTTGTACCCCAAGTCCATTATTCCGTGCACCTCACACCCTCGAGATATTTCTAGCATTCGCACACTATCATTACATTACGCGTCACTAACCCAAAAAAACTTCGAACCCAAAAAGAAATAATACTTACAAAAATGTCAAATACTATTTCACGTTATAGCAAAGGGCGAACTAATGGAGGTTCGTTTCACTATAAATATAAGGCATGAACTTTCCCTTAGGGTCAATATCCACTGGAAGAACACCGGCCACTATTTTTCCTCAAAATTCCGCTGATTTGGAGGAAAAATAGTACAAATAATTTCGATTTAATTATGGATTCGGCGATATGTTAATCATGAGTGTAATGCGTTAAACCGAATCTGTGTTTCCGACAGCTATGGTATCTTTCAAATTAGAGTGAATAGGTTACTTCTAGGTAAGCGTGCTTCATCGTCGGCCACATCGTCACTTAAAAAAATCAATCTTATTTATAGAAGAAAAAGTTCATAGGCATTTGAAGGCAAAAAAGTATCACGCAGCTGCATGAATCTTCTTGCAACTATTTCTAGTAACAAATCCCGGTGGTTGTGGGCCTGTTCTTTCAGTGGGATCTCACCTTTAGCGAAATATACCCGCATAAAGGCGCAAGTCACATCTGGCTCGAAAAAGGATCGGGCAAGTGACATGGGGAAATATTTTCAACGTTATAATAAACCCCGTGATAAAACGCCTTATGTTACCTCTCTTTATATGCTCTAAATTCATACCTCATAATCTGTACAATAATAGTGAAATTAGAGAAATAACTTGTGTGACTGATATTCAGCCTGTGATCCAGTCATTCACTTAATTAAACTTAAGAAAAAGCAAAATATAGTAAGACCTGACGACACAGTAAATTCAATCTGCGTAAAAAGTAACACGATAAATTCAACATAGGTTGTATACTTTGAGATAACTCACACTTCAAACAATGTAACTACTGCCATCTGCAGTTTCCTCGTGACTATGGCTCCTGAAAAGTAGCCGAAATAACAGGCTATATGCACTATACACCGGCTAGGATAATAACAAACAAATTGCGATTTGATCCATTAAAAATCATCAAATGATATCCGTGTGACTTCCGTCTATACCGTGATATTCATAATTTGCCCTAATATGTTTGATGCTTATATTTTATGCCAAAACTAATAAATGTAATACCCGAATCCATGCCATAGTATAAAATTGAAACAATTAATTCGTTTCTGATAAATATAGATTTATTTATAAAACAAAACATTTACATTAACGTAACCATTTATCATTACCATTAAAGTAATCCATCACCTTCAAAAAGTTACAAGTTAAATATTTACACAGGAAGGTTCAATAAAACAAATAGGCGATCGAATACTTGGGAACCCGCGCTGTTTGCCGAAACATCCTTGAAACAATTTCAGAGAATTGTGTGGAAAATTGATTGGAGTGATTCGTGGATCGGATCGAACCGAAACTTTTTCTGTGCATGATTGGGTACTTAAACTGCATAGAGATATTAAAAAACTAGCCTTCCGCATGCGGCTCGCCTGCGTAAATATCAGGTTTCCCTTTTATTGGCCATTTCTCCAGTTCTACTACACCGATTGCGATAAAACTTACGTAAGATATTTAGTCTAATTAAGACCTTACAAATAAAATAAATCGTAATAAAATCTGTTCAGTAATTAAATAGACAAACTGAGACTTTAGCAGCATCTGTGGTGAATCCCGGCTGCCATAAGTTCACCTATGGCAGTCGTTACGGGTAGTTGGAGCCTTAAATAGTCCAACAACTGTTCTAACTGCAATATTCGATCTCACCTTGGGTTGCGGAGGTCTCACGACAGTTATTTCAGCCAAATCAACAGTTAGACTGGCAATGCGGACCCCAGACTGCAAGTTAAAAGCTTGGGATGCAACTGGGATTAACGCTAGGAGGAAGAAGACGAAGAAATGTATGCAAATTATTGCTTCAAAGTAGTAAGTACACCACCCGTTGCCTGCTATTCCAAAGTTACCAGTCCATCCAAAGGTTGTCTGGTAGAGATCGCAGTCTGCGATAAGACCGCCCATTGTACTATACACTTAATATTAAAATTTGTATGAATTATTTACTGGTGTACAATAAAGTATATTCATTCATTCATTCATTTATTTATTCATTCATTCATTCATTCATTCATTCATTCATTCATTCATTCATTCATTCATTCATTCATTCATTCATTCATTCATTCATTCATTCACTCATACATTCATTCATTCTTTCATTCATTCATTCATTCATTTATTCATTCATTCATTCATTCAACAGACAAACAGAAGAATTCCAAAAAAATATTCTTGTGTTCAGTATTGTTAATTGAGCATAACCCAACTATTATTTTTTATAATCTCCATTGTACAGATGTTATATTATTCTGAGATTTAACTTTCGAACAGAAATGCTTATAAAATATATTTTTTCTTAAAGTAATAGGAAACCGGTTGTGAATTGTGTAATTAAAATTATTACGCTATTTATAACAACCAAAAAATATTTTGATCGATGTCTCCCTCTCGTTAGAAACTGCCAATCCAAACTTGATAATATTATATAAACCATCCTTCGTCAAGCTTTTGTCAATATCAAAGCTGATGTCGTGTATTTTAATAAATGGTAATAACATTTACAGCGAAATGTTTTATTCTCTAATCTAAAACGTTTTGTGCTGGTAACCTATTTTGCGTTTTGTGTTTTGTGTTTCTGATGTCATGTTGTGAATGATAATTTTGTATTGTTTATTTTTTGCTTGTTTTGTTACATAAAATATTAAATAAGCATTATAAACGCTTCTATATCTAAAGTCTCGTACATTAGCAACCAAGTAAATTTAATTTTGCCCACATTGACAACATTTTTTTATTTTTTTAGATTCATCGGTGTTATTGCAACATGAACAAACTTAAGACAAGCTTATGTTCATTAAGATCTCCTAAGGTGGAAGTGGTTTGCCCGTTTGTTATTACTAGTTTAAATGGGAATTCTTTAGTACTTCTCTTACACAATTTACATAATCAACTACTAAATTATCATATCACAAAAATTATGTTAATTTAAATCAGAATCCAGTCCCTAGTTATCTGGCATTGAATCTACCCTACAAAATGGCTCTGCAGATAATTTTCAATGAACGTTTTTAGATGGCACCTGTCCACAAAGGACTGCGAATTTCTATTGAAATTTATACGCCACAGGCTTTGCTGTAAGTTAATTAAAACCGCAATAAGAAATGAAGCTTGGGAATATTGATAGATCATTTAGGTCAATGTTTTGATATTAGATTTAATTGAAAATCTGAAATATTAAAATGGTTGTTTAAATGATATAAGTCTAGATTATAATAATGAACCGGATAATAAGAAGACTGTCTGCCTACAAGGATGAATATTATTTTAATTGAATGATGCCACACTACATTTTTGATTCTTTAACGCATACATATATATATATAAATCCGCCATTTTGAACATGAAATCCTATACTTTTCCATCGTCATTTCTGGGACGAAATTTACTGTGCCTATAAAAAGTTAACGAATTCTTACTCGAATTGATTTTGTACACAAATGTTTCACACCAGAAACTGTTAGGTATAGCGAACTGACTGTACAAACTACTCCATACATAAAACCTCACCATTTAATCCAGTATCATGCGCTCCAACATATAACTACCGTGTATAAAATCGATTAAAGCAATCAATAGCAACGTGATTAACTTCAAACAACTACAACAATCAACTATAAAAAGGATTGATGAATTGACTCCATTTAAGAACACTCCCCTTTATATGATCGCAGGGACGCGCCGCGACGTTGTACTTTTTAAGTAATGTATGATGAAAGTGATTGATGGCACTACTAATAAGTATCAAGTTTTGAGCAAACACAGTGAAGATTATGCAAAAGTTATTAATTGAACTCGAATGAGACACCAATTAAAATTCAAAGACAAACCCCAAAGTTATCTGACAGATTCTTAGTCATAAATCAACTTGATGTTATCTGACAGCTTTGAAATAGGGCCATAATAGTTGCGCCCAGACGTCTTGGGCTTACTTAGAATAATTAATGCGGAACGGAATGTACCTCGCACCGAACCTACCTTGCCTTTACGATTAATTGGGGTATGTTTAACCCTACCCGGGATGATTTGAAACCCTTTAGGGATATTAGAAATATTCTAAGTTGCTTGGCTAACAGTATATGTAGGTCGACTTGTGGTCGTGGTGTAGGGGGTACGCTCCCTAGCAACGTGACAACTACTCATTTTTAAGAGCTCTTTCTAACTCTGACTCATATCCAGCTAAGTTATCCCTCATAATATAAAATACCAATGAAGTACGAAGAAAAATAAGTCAATATAGAAACTTTCTGGGTGTTCTTTGAATATACTACAAGATCGTGAATCTAATAAGTCCTGGTCTTAATGTCTGCTCAACCTCTTAACCTGAATGGTAGCGGTAATTTCATTCTATAATAAATATGAGCCACCTTTGTTGGTCTGGACAAGTTATCGATTTTATAGTGTACTGGATAGCTCAAGTTGAACCATTAACCATTACTTTAACATTCCACGTCACGGTAACTATAAATAATTCATAATTTCGATTAAAATTTTACTCGTCTGTAAAGTAGCCTAAATTTTCGCTAGCTATAATCTCAACTTTTAAAGTATAATGGAGATAATGAAAAGTCAGACGAACTAGGTCATTAGAATCCTCACTTACTAAAAAAGTTCTGCCAAATTGTGGAAAAAATATTGTGATATAAGAAGTAAGCGTGCAATCGTCAAAAATTGTGTTATTCTAAACGCGAAATAGTAATCATTAATGGTTTTTTAAGTATCACTATATTTCGCTTTCTGGAAAGACAGTGATCAGTTTTTTCACTATGTGTCAATGCAGGATTTTTCCTTACGTCCCAATGTCACGTAGTATGGAGTAAGTCTATATTGCCTTAAGCACTCTGTATTTACGTCACAGTAATCCAAGTAAATGATGGAAAAGGAGGGAAGGAATACGAGGGCAGGTCCCGGAATACAAAACCAAACCCTGTATGGCTTTGGATGCAATAAAAAAATTGGCACTCGGATTATGATGATGAAAAGACGTATAATTCAAACCTATGTTATGTTTAAAAAACGTTATCTAAATGCAGTGTGTAAGCAAACTTATCATACTTTGTAATCTAACAAACTTAGATATTTTTTACATAACTTACATAATAATATTTAATAAATAACTGCAGAGAAAAACTCATATTATTGCAAATAAGCGTATTCATGCTCATAAACGAATCCAGCTGTTAAACAGAGTCATCACTCCAAACTGGTCATCAAAACCAAAA
This sequence comes from Eilema caniola, assembly GCA_949126895.1. Lineage (NCBI taxonomy): Eukaryota > Metazoa > Arthropoda > Insecta > Lepidoptera > Erebidae > Eilema > Eilema caniola. The sequence goes on from OX421462.1 coordinate 2,157,611, forward strand.
TGAATCCAGGTCAGTCTTGGAAAATTATAATAAATCAACGAATATAAATGACTCGTGTCAAATACCTGCATTAATAGAAACGGAAAATCAGTTTAATTGTTAAAAAATCGCTTTATTCTTAAAATACTGGAACTTTTCCAGCGCAAAGTGCTACTTGACCCGTTAATGCTAGTTAGTCCGTTTTCAACTAACTCAGCTTTGGCTAAACAAACAGCTCATCGTCAAATACAGATGCCCCATCTGCATTATATCTCATAATCGCCGTCCGACTCGTTAGGATGACAGTTTAAGAGGATTTCCAAAGGATTACCCTCCATTTCATATATTTTTCTCACAGGTGCGTTTGACAGTACTTTTCGCCTGTCACATTCTTTTCGTGACTTTCCTTTTAATTTTGCCCTGAGCGGTTTAGGATGATGGATTTGTAAGCATGTCACGTATAAACCTTTTTTTGCATTTTCATATTTTTCGGGCTCGTGGATTCATAAATAAAGTGTAGATTACTAAACATTAATTAAGAATATTCCAACATGAAAGAATACAATAGTGATTTGCAAAATAATTATTCAACAGACTATTGTATCGGTAAATAATTAATTTAGATCATGGAAAGAGTAAATTTTCATGTAACGAGGTGTCATGTTTTATGATTTCATTAAAGTTAATATAATCATAAAATTCATCTAGCAATACTCACTTCGTTTATTGGCACCCAACATGGGTCTACAACGCAATGAAAGCGAATACAATATAATTGTCATCATCACCACATATTGTAGTAGTCGTAGTCTGTCTATCTATCCCTTTGTATGCTTATATCTTTAAAACTATTCTTTCTTTTGATGCGGTTTTTTTTAGTATTTCTATAGAGTAATATAGGGTGCAGCGGGAATGGCCGGGCGGAAAATACTTGGCGGTACGAAGTACTCAGGGTTAGCTAGTGTTTCATTCAATTAATTAGCCCACTGCAGTCAATTGCTGGACATAGGCCTCTCCTAATGTGCACTATTTCGTACGATCCTCTGCCTGCCGCATCCAGTCCGTCCCAGCTACCTTTTTCAGGTCATCGGTCTATCTGGCTAGGGGGCGTCCTACCCTTCGTTTGCCTTCTCGCGGACTCCACTCTAGGACTCGTCTGCTCCAACGGCAGCCTCAGTCAGTCCTTCGCCAGACGTGGCCAGCCCATTGCCACTTCAGCTTGCTTCAGCTTGCTTGTAACTTTGGTTCTTTGTCGGATCATCACGTTTCGAATTCTATCGTTCAGTGAAACTCCAAGCATAGCTCGCTCCATAGCCTGCTGCGCGACTTTTAGTTTATGACTAGCCCTACCGTGAGTGTCCACGTTTCTAGCTAGTGTTTACTACAATATAATTGTGAAGTTAATAAGCGGTCTACTTACGCATGTATATTGTCAAGGCGGTAAGTAGAGGTTTATTAACAAACATATTTATTTTCCAACTAAGATTTCGGAGCCAAGTATTTAGGAGTTAGCATAAATTGCTTTCACCTTCTGTATATTTACTATTGGATGCAAAACATTTTTGTAAATAACTACTATACAGTACGAGAGAAGTTGTTAAAACAACCTCGGCACAAAAATGATTCCACTGATTAATAATTCCCACTCATAAAGACAGAATCTGTTCATTCTCGGATTTCAAGTGAAATTCTGTATGTTAGACAGTCTTGGTCGCGGGCCCACAAATCATTTCTGCATTGTTGAATCATGAGATAACGAATAACCAAGATCCGGAAAATCCTTAATGCTATGCTCCAGTTGTCAGCTAGTTAGATAATTATATTTTTGATAAGATGTGCGTTTCAACATAGTGAAGCTAAATCATCTAAGCTGTATTTATGGCGTACATGCCTGATAAGCGCTAGATGAAGTAGAACTGTTCAAATTCAAATTATTTATTTGCATATGCGGACAAATGTGTTAATCTGGACAAAATAATCATAATAATCATTTGAGCTTGTATAAATTCGCATAGAGCTAAAAATTGGTACGGTTCTTAAATATATTGACTGAACTTCTGTTTTTTTTATTCAGGGTCAAAGCTCCAATTTATTGGATTCTTGCATCTTTCCGTAAATAGCACGTGTAGTCGCAAAAAGTTTGTAAAACAAGTTGTAGATCATGTAATTACCTACATAGTTTGGTTCACATTTTTTTTGTGCGAATCACCATTCCAGGGAGAAAAATGCAGAAATCCAATCGATTGATTGATTGATTTTGATATTTCTTTTTATTATATTTCTTTTATTATAGTGTATTTAAGACCCCTAGCAATTTTCAGCTCTATGCAAATTTGTGCAAGCTTATCATTTTATTTTGTTTATTTCACCTGAAACATATCAAAATTAAAACGTACAAGAGCACGCTGTCTAATAACTCTAAGTAATTATATTTCTCGAGAAAATGTTAATTATAATAATAGCAAAGATCTCTAGATACTGACTATCTAACATTCATTATAGACTAATATTATAAATACGATTAATTTATTTTGCTCGTTTGTCATGCTTGCACAACTTAACACATTCAATCAGGAGCAGAAAAAAGGAACAAAAGAAGTTTTTATTTAGAAATAAAAGTACTTTTCCTTAGAGCTAAGTACTAAGGTAACAACATAATTTTATACGATTTATTTATATTATACTACGACAAAAGCTATTCTACCAAAACTAATTTAAATTTAATAAGTATAATTAAGTTCTTGATTTATATCAGGGTTATTATATACCCAATTCAGAGTGAACTATTATATTGCTTATGACACCATGCTTCCGAAACCACAAATGTCTTTATCCACTCAGCAAGCAATATGAATGAGATTTTCATGGGACAATGCGTCGCGGTACGCGAGGGACTATAGGGGTGACTGATATTGGTTTATATAGGCATTCAGTGTTGGCGATTCTGTTAAGCTTTGAATAATTCACTTCTGTTTTAGAGTAGATGGTATAGTAATTGACCGTCAATTGTAATATTATCTTACGTTGTGGTGGTAGAATATATTATGTAGTTACTAAGATTTTTATGCAGTTTAGACACAGAAAGAAGAAATTACTAACGAAACAGATTTGTAATATTAGGATGAATGAGCAACTCTGTAAAGGTCGGGGGTATGTCAATTAAGACTTTACCTAGTCTGATGGTAAACTAAAAGTACAATATTGATAATGCCACAATGGTGGCACCAAGATATTCTCGAGATTGTAGAAAGAAGGAAACACGTGTCTTGATGGACAAGTCTATATGATGTGGCAAAAAGGTGCCAACTTTGGTCAGGATATGAAAAGAGAGAGAGGGATTGATTGGCAGAGCTCATCAGTATCATCGCTAGTAGTTAAAGAGCCGGCTTTACGATCGAGAGGTTCCGGCTTCGAATCCTGACCACTACACTACCAACATGAACCTACTCCTATTAGTTGGAGGGGTTAGAGGGAATATTAGGGATTTCGGTTGCAAATATTATTTTAAAAAGTGGGTAAATACTGCCTAAGAGGCATTGGTTCTATGAAATAATCAGTGTGTATTACATATAGTATGTGTGAATCAGAAGGAGGACTGTTGCAATTATAATAATGCATCCTTTTTATTCTTCCTTATAATGCTTAGCGCTTTATTTTGCAGTTAACTAGTAGCAAGCAGTATCTCGCGTTTTATTATATCGTGACAAATATATCATGAATTAAAAACAAAACGTGGAGTACACAATAAGCTAGTATACAATAAGCTCTCTATGCGTTTTGTAAACTGAACGCTATTGTTTTAAAACGCAATCGAGTTAAAAACTCAAAACCAACATCCGACCAGTGTCAAAACGTCGGATATTTTTTGAATACGTAATGGATTAAGTCAGCGGACGAGGTATTATATCGAGGCAAAAATATTGAAAAAATATCGTGTCGATCTCAATTGCAATTTAACAGTCAGACCAGAAATAGCATTTCTTTTTTTTACTTTTTACCCTACTACCAAGAAGGGTTATGTTTTTCGTGCGTATCTTGTGTGTATGTATGTTTGTAATATTATTTATTACCTCGCAGCTTCTAAACCACTGAACGAATTTCTTTAATTAAAATATCGTTAGATTCGTCTCGATGACCTAAGTGTTCTTAGATAGGTGACGCGAAAAAAAAACAACATTGCAGCTGTAATACGCTTTAATTTAAAGGGAAATAAAATAAAAATTATAAGATCAAACGAACTTCTGGAAGTGAAGTTCGATCAATATTATATGAGTCATTTTATTCGAAGATATAACCATGTAGTCCTTTTAACCTACAAGGCAGGTGTCGCACATTTTTAAAGAAATCGATAATTCAATCGATTTCACTTTCATACTTTTTTTTTTTTTTTTTTCGTCGCCACCCTACGGTCATCGTCGCTAACCGTCATTCTTTAGAGTTAATAAACTTTGATACTGCTTATTGGAGTGGGTGGGTTGTTATATCTTCGAATAAAATGACTCATATAATATTGATCGAACTTCACTTCCAGAAGTTCGTTTGATCTTATATTATATTTCGTCATTTTATTCTTCAGATATAACCATGTAGATGTTTAGAGTATAACTTAAGTATTGGGTAAGTACCTATGATTTTGTACAGAAATAAAATATAGGTATATCAGTAACAAATGCTTGTTTTTATTTATGGTTTTCTTTAGAAAAAACAGAAAAACAACTTATATTGTACTTCTAATAGTAACAAAAAATCTCACAATCTTTCTTAAATTAGGATCATAATTTATCACAATTAAGTTTCATCGATGTGGTCAATCGAACATACGATTCTTGCAAAGATACCTTGATCAGTTAAAAGGCGATTATAGAATCTGGCAAAGGCTGATGACGAATTTGACCAGCCAGCCGTCCTGCTGATAGTATCTACGGAGACACCAGCGAAGGCCGCCGCGGAGGTGGAGGCGTGGCGCGTGCTATGCGCTCCAAACACCGTCACGTCCACGCCACTCTCCGCTAGTGTCTGCTTAATCCAGCGGGCAATCGTTTGAGAGGTGGCTTTCCTATAGGGTCTCTTAAATGTCAAGAGAAGATTGTCTATACCGGCGGGACGCAACCCCGCAGTGGCCTCGCGATAGTCGTCGAGTGTTTTCGCTGCACAAATGGCCGGATTACCCACAAAATACGGTAGGAATAGCAGTGGTTGGCTTCTTCCAGCCGCTGACGTTTTAATTATATCAGTGATTGAAATGTGTAACCCAGAAGGTGACTGCCTCATATTTTTTATATTTATAAGGGACAGAGTCTGGGCTCGATGCCCGGTGCACAAAGCCAATAAGATAGTTAGCTTTTTAGTTAACTTTTCTAGCGTAATACTGGTATTAGGGTACCAATTTGACACGTGATGTAACACCACCTGGGGGTCCCAAGTACACGTATACTTAGGACGCGAAGGCTTTTTCTTATAAATGCCTTTCAGTAACCGCTTCATTCGTTCATCTGACCCTATGTTATTCCCCAGGAGTAATGTTAGGGCAGATCGGTGGCTGTTAATAGTGCCATATGAAGCACCTTTATTAAAGAGATCGACCAAAAAAGTGATAGCAGATGTTACGGGAACATCGAAAAAATTTAAATTTTTGTCGTTACAAAACTGCCACCATAGTTTGTATGTCACGGAATACTGTTTTAGTGTGCTTGCAGATATCGAGGCTAACATCAAGTCCAAGGCTACGTCCGGGGATTCGCGTCTTATGAACGCGAGCCTGAGAGCGTCGCGGCCCCCAGGGTAAGGCTGCCGTGCAGCGGGTGTAGCGTCCTGAAACGTGAGCGTAGAAGGCTTCTATTAGGGTTGAAATATGTAATTTCCGATCTCAACATCGTCTTGAGAAGAGGAAACCAGGCTTGTCCTGGCCAGTGTGGAAATATCAAAATGCCAGTGGCCTCGTCGTCAAGGATTTTCCTGATACATTTCAAAATTAGGGAGAATGGGGGGAATGCGTAGAAGAATTCATGACGCCAGTCGATAGTAAATGCATCAACCGCTATGGCATCGGGGTCAGGTTTCCACGAAACGTACTTAGCGCATTTGGCGTTGGTGCGTGAAGCGAACAAGTCTAGTGCCGGTTGACCCAAACTTCGAACCACTTTATGGAAAGCCCAATCACATAGTTCCCATTCTGTGTCGATATTTACCTTTCGAGATTCCTCGTCGGCTTCTATATTATCGCGTGTGTTAATATACGACGCGAAAAGGTAAATTTTTCGCTTCTCACACCATTGCCAAATTACCTTTGTTAGATCGTTGAGGTGTGGAAACTGTATTCCCCCCATTCGGTTGATGTAACTAATCGCTGTTGTGTTGTCTACCCTGAGCAAAATAGAGCAATTAGAAACTTCTTTTGCAAAACATTTCAAAGCCATTAGGATAGCAAGTAACTCCAAGTAATTTATATGGTAAGACGATTCTTGGTCCTTCCACCCTCCGTTGGCGCGGTTGCCTTGACAGAAAGCACCCCAGCCTGTCCTGGAGGCGTCTGTGTTAATCTCTAACTTAAAAAATTCTTGTGGTCGCATAGGGTTGCATGACGTTAAATTTTGTTCCCACCACTGCAAGTCGGGTAAAATAGATTGGGGAATGTTTATTTTAGCCTCGAAGTTTCCGTGTTTTTGAAGAGCAAGAAACTTATGCCGTTCTAGCGATTTAGTATATAGCCAGCTATACTTAATACCTGGGCATGCCGCTACTAGAACCCCAATTAGTTGTGAAAAATCTCTAATTGTACATTTGGGCAACCGCATAAATTTCCTTAATAAATGTAATATGTTATTGACTTTGTGAGGTGGCAGACTAAGGGTTAAATTGACTGTATTGAATAAGAAACCTAAAAAACGACATACTTGTTGTGGTTTCAGTACGCTTTTTTCGTAATTAATTACGAACCCTAAGCATTCAAGCAATTGACAGGTTACCTTAACGTTAGTATAACATTCTTCGAGAGTGTCACCTATACAAAGAATGTCATCTAAATATATGACAGACTTATGACCTTTACTTCTCAAGAACGTAATCACTTCTTTCATTAATTTTGTGAACACTCTAGGTGCGTCGGATAGACCATAGGGCATGGCATTAAACTCATACACCGTTTCTTTGAATTCGAAACGTAAATACTTACGATCTTGATGCCGAATAGGTACCAAGAGGTAGGCTTCCTTTAAGTCCACCGTGGCTAGGTAACCGTCTTGTGGTATGAGTTTAACTGCTGTCCGATAGTCTTCCATCTTAAAATGAGTTTTAATGACAAACTTATTTAAACCTTTGAGGTTTAAAATAAACCTTTTACCCCCATTTGGTTTAGGCGCTAAAAAGATTCGAGATAAGAAATCGCCCTCAGTACGATTACAGATTGAAATGGCGCCTAAATCCAAAAGATTATTTATGGCTAAAGACATGTCCTGTTCGTCACTAGCAGAGAACTGATTACAGGGGGGAAATGGTTGCACTACTTTCTTATCGAATGGTATAGGATATCCGCTGGATATCCACTCTAGAATAACCGGATTATCGGTGATATGTAACCAACAGTTATGGAAGAAGCTAATTCTACCAGCATGAAGTACCTTTATTGCTGTTGATTGCTGACACGTTGTTTGGCTTGGCCTGACGATGACTTCGTCTGGGCCGGGGCCGCAAGGAACCTGCCTCGGTTCACTGGCCCGCTTCTCTTCGCCCCCCCCTTTCCTCCCCTCGAGGAGTAGCGAGGAGGGCCCTTCCAGTTTCCCGACGAGCGTGAACGGCTAGATGACGGCTGGGACTGAGATGAAGAATTCGGCTTGGGCGTTGGGACAGGTTTCTTTATCTGTAAACCTTGCTTTTCGATAATCTTGGCAGCTTTTATTTGATCTGACAACTTGTTGCCGAAAAGCATGTCGTCGCGTTCAACCTCTTGAATAATATTCAAGAAGGATTTATCTAGGCCCGGTGTGACGAATTTCTTTCTTGCCTCACCTTCTAAGAAATGGAGGTCGCACAGCAAACGGCAACCGTCACTCATATATTTGATGACTTCCAGCCTGTTCGATTCGCCATCTAAAAGTAGACCTAGTCCTTTGTTGATGGCTGTCACACCCAGTCCGAGCTGCTGCTGGACCCCTTCAACCCTTTTGTCACGCGTTCGGGATGCGTCCGGCACGGCGGCTGATATTTCAGGATTGAGTACAGGTGCTCTCAAAAGAGCACAGTTTTCAGGAACTAAGTACTCCTTGTACAGTTTATCCTTAATTTCCTTATTCAGCCCCTTGCGTAATATAGGCTGCCAAAGCCGAGCTAAACTCTCGTGAATTTTGGGACCGAAATTCGGTACTTCTGGCGTAGTTTCACCTAAGGCGGCCAGTATTTCGGGATCTAATACGGGTACGTCCATGGGTTCACCTGGCGCGGCGGGTTCGCCTGCCGTGGTGGACTCATATGCCGAGTTTTCATTGTGTAGGGCGTCTACCTCCACGTCAAATTGCACGACTTCGTTCGTTGTCGGCACCTCAATATCTAGAAAGCGAAATAAAAATTATCGCTTTGAGGGTAGGATATAAATAAATCGGGCAAATGTTCGAGAAGGAACATTATGTTTAAACCCCATATGGTTCAAACAGGATAAAATGCCATCGTGATAACCCACGGTTAACCTCCAGGCCCTTTTAGCTACCATCGTGACGACCCGCAGTCGACCTCCAGGTGCAAAATACCATTGTGACGACCCACAGTCGACCTCTAGGTAAAAATAAATACGTACTTTCCGTACGCAATTATTGATTAATCAAATAATTTACCTGATTTTTGTTCCGAGTCCGACGACGAAATAATCCTTCGATGACGTCGCCGTTGTGACTTTTGTTCCAGTCTTTGAATTTTCCGTCGATATCGTTCAATTTTATCATCCCGCTTTCTTTTAGGCATGGTATAAAACGACCGTAAAAAATATTCGTTCGATTTTTTAACTAAGGTAGGTACTTATTTTTCTTAACGAAAATGGCGCGTGCGCACGCTGCCTCGCACGATAAAAGAATGACGGTTAGCGACGATGACCGTAGGGTGGCGACGAAAAAAAAAAAAAAAAAAGTATGAAAGTGTAATCGATTGAATTATCGATTTCTTTAAAAATGTGCGACACCTGCCTTGTAGGTTAAAAGGACTACATGGTTATATCTGAAGAATAAAATGACGAAATATAAAAATTGTTATATTGTTATATCAATCGATCAATCAATCAATTACCCACTAACTAGATGGACCGATGACCTGAAAAAGGTGGCTAGGACGGATTGTAAGCGGAAGTACGAAGTACGAAATGGCGCACATTGGGAGAGGCCTATGTTCAGCAGTGGACTGCAATGGGCTATTGTTATATATTGGTTTCAAATAAAAGGGCTTATGACGGACATTTTAGAATATTATATCATGTTCACATTTTGATTAAAAAAAACTGAAATTTTCATCCATATTAAATAGGCACAGATTGTGGTCATGAATGTACACGAAAATAAATAAAATCAAGTAAAAAAATATAGATATTGGATTATAAAAGCGAAATAATCAAGTGAAACAGAGCAATATTAATTTATATAACACTAGCGACCCGCTCCGGCTCTTCACGGGTACAACGTTAATACTATATAGGTAAACAAAATTTATTTATATAATAGCCGTGTGGTTCCCGGCAGAGTAGACTTTGGGCCACCCCTTCTCTTCCCATGTGGTGTCGTACAAGGCGACTAAAGGTTTGGGCTGATTAACTTTAACATCAGACAAATATGTACAACCCAGACTCAGCCTCAGATGCACGGCTCGAGTCAACAATAGAGCCCGGAATACGGCAATAGGCTCATCCTCTATTACGTGGGACCAAATACAGATTGGTGAAATGTGGGTGATAATTCACCTCTACCCAACCCTCCGGGGATAAAGGCGTGATTATATGTATGTATATATGTCTTTATATAACTTAAATTGTCTTACCGGCGTGCCTCCTCCTATTCGGGACAAGATGGTTCACATGGGACATCGTGGTTCTATGGTTCCATCTTGTGATAACGCTGGGTCAGTCTTCGGCAATTAATGACCCGAAACGGCGTACGATTTTAGTCCGCTCGAGTGCGACATAAGTAGTCTGTAACTGTAGTTATACTAGTCGAATTTTATATTTCGGTTCCAACTACCCGCAACGACTGCAATAGATGTGCGTATAGCACCTGGGACCGACCGTTAACGTGCTCTCCGAGACACGACCTGACCAATGCACGTCTCATATCATCTGAACCACTGTACGGATTTCAATGACTAATATCTCAAAAGGAAGGTCATCTCCCAAGTGCTCTAAGGCACATAAAATGTGAACAAAAGATACATGGTGGATTTATTGCGCCAAAACGTGTGTTGTAAAAAAATATTTTCACTCATTTATCGAGTAGGATATCAATATGAAGGAAATTAGAAGGCGATTTCAAAAATATATATAGGTATGTCAAAAAAAGGATAAAATAAAATAATTTATTAAAAACAAGAAAAACCGAATAATTCTCAAAAGATCGATACAATTTTATAGCAGGTGGTACTCATTTGCAAATCATAAGCCGGATTAAAATCATAGGTACCGCCTGCTATCAAACTTGTTTCGATCTTAAATTAAAATTAATAACGGGATATTTACCATGTCTATTATCTTTTTCGACCCACGTGAAAGTACCATACGTGAAAGGAGTGACAGATAAGGTCGCTAATATTTTAAAGAAGTTCTCAGTAAAAACTGTCTTCACTCCTTTTAAGAAACTGTCTCAATACCTACGCACACTCAAAGACAGTTTTCCCTTAACTATAACTTAACATCCAGGTGTTTATAAAGTTGGTTGCAGCTGTGGCAGCTCCTACATAGGCCAGACCAAACGTACTGTCTCAAGCCGGATCAAGGAGCACATCAGGGTGATCAAAAACAACGAGCCACAGAAATCGGCTATCGCTCAACATCTTTTGGAGGAGGGGACGAATCACTGGATTGAGTTACATAACCCTCAGATTCTCTCGACAGAACGCCACTACATACCCAGAATGGTGAAACAAGCAATTGAAATAAAAAAGTACAAGAACTTCAACCGGGAAGATGGGTTTCAACTGTCGAGTGTCTGGCATCCAGTGATCCGTATGTTCACAAGGCCCAAACAAACTACAATTCCAAAAACCGCGCGAGCCGATACTGTGAGTGTTGTGTGTCGTGAACGTGATCGAGTGCGTAGTGAGAACGCGGACAGTGGTAGTGGTGACGCGCGTCAGAAACGAGTGAGGAAGAGGGTAGACGGTTGGCCGAGTAACAACTAGCTTGCAGAACTTCAGTACATCCGTGATCATGGCACTTGTAACAGTGCCGAAATTTCGGATTCTCGAAAAAGATAATAGACATGGTAAATATCCCGTTATTAATTTTAATTTTAATGTAAATAACCATGTCAATCTAAAATCATATATTGTTTCGATCTTTTCAGCATCAGTCGGGTTTCTTGTTCTTTAAATTTATTTTTTACTCTCTTGTAATTCATTACAATTTTTTTTAATATTCACAGTACTACTTCAAATAAAGCATAAGTTTTGTCTCCCAAAGTGGTGAGCTGAGGTACTTTAACCAAACAGTACTAATCAAAATTCTGAGCAAGTAACTCAATTCTGCTAGTGTACTCAACGGTAAGCAATAATATTACTCTTTGTAAACTCAGATATAAATTTACGTATATTTCCCTTAATATTCTTTTTATATCAGAATATGGGTGTAATACTATCTTGGATCCTATTTTTTTTTTCTACATTTGTAGGGGAAGCCATATAATTCAATAGAAATACTTAAACGAACATAAATATATTTTTTTTTCAAAATTTTAATGATAAGTTAAACCAATAAATGTTAAGTACTTATTGAATAATAAAAATTACATGTCATTTTTAAAGTTTACATTGTATACAAAAAAGATATATACTTTATTTATTATATTAGTTGTTAGCATAAATACATAATAGATAGACTGATAAATCGTATAGGGCAAGAGCTTGTACTTTAGACTTTTCAAACGTCTGGAACGCAAGTTTCACATAGACCACGGCCAAACAGCCCAGAAGCAGTAAATTCTACATGCAACGCCGGCCGTGAAAGCCTGAAGACTTATTTTTAAACAAAGTTCTAAAAGGCAACATCGATTCCAATTTTAGTAATATATATTTTCCAAGGTCTTAAACTCAAGAAAACATCAACATCAAAATAAATTTCTCTCAGCATAATAACAAACTTTCAGTCGCGTCTGCGATGAATATAAAGTTTCGCCGCTACTCGGTACAAGAGACAAGTTTTCATTGAATTTACACACGATATTGTTAGATTTTGTTCTTGGCTTAAGATTGGCTTCACTTAAAATATGAAAAATATCTTGGAAACTGTTGCTTACTTCTATAGAACTTCTGCAAACTAAATGTTCCGTGCAACAAAATTTTAAAGGATTTTTCTTCCTCGTGTATTCAGATAAAAACTTGACAAATTTTATACTGTCATACAGTTTTCATTTGCCATCGCTTCCCGCTCTTAATAATATTCAATCAGATATTGCGGTGTAGTTATTTTTTGCGGTCAAATTACCTACAATTAAATTAATGCCCGTTCCTTAAAATTAAACCAAACATGTAAGCTGACAGAAGCAGGATGCTGGCTTCAATATCATACTCGGAACACACACAATCACGCCTTTTTCCTCGGAGGGTTAGGCAGAGGTCAATTAACACCCACATTTCACCAATAAGTATTCGGTCCCACGTAATAGGGGTGAGCCTGTTGCTGTATTCCGGGCACTATTGTTGACTCGAGCCATGCATCTGAGGCTGAGTCTGGGCTGTACATACCTGTCTGATGTTAAAGTTAATCAGCAGGGCTAACATGCGCGCCACGAGATAGCTATCTCGAGGCATTTTGCCGTTTTATGTCGATACGTAAACTGTTGGTAACATGCAGGGCTAACATGCGCGCCACGAGATAGCTATCTCGAGGCATTTTGCCGTTTTATGTCGATATCGACTGTTGGTAACAAGGCAAATTTCATGGCGATCTGTCAGATGTTGACATAACTCGACTTCGAGAAATCATCTCTACTTAGTGTCTGCAAATTGTAACATACATGCCCTTATTTACTCGAATTTTGACATTTAAAATGTTTTGTCTCTCGTCTTTCATTTGGTCGACGAGAAGTTATCTCGTGTAAACTTTTCTTGTGCTCGGTTCCTTTTGGAATAAAATTTAGTACCTTTGTGCGACTGCAAGCAATTTTCGACCTTAATGACATTTCCTTTGTTACGTGTCTTTTCGCGTTAATTGATGACGCTGATCACGAATATGAATATACGAAAAAAAAATTCGATAGCATGTCATGTGAAAATTGCTTGCAGTCGCTGTTTTAGTCTCTTTGTGTTCCGATATCGGGCCAAAACAGTGGTGTTGGCTCCGATAACCGATATCGCGCCGGACAATGTGAAAGAAAGATACATATCTCATACATTTGACTTCCTCCGATATCGGATGTCGGATATCGGATATCGGATGAGTGTGAAAACGCTCTTAGTCAATCACCGTTAATCGAACCGTGAAAAGGTGTCTTTATTTGCCATTACAATAATCACTGTACATCGGGGGCATTGTATGCCATAGACAATAATTTAAAAAGTTTGACGCGACAAAATATGTCGACGTTACTTCGATCGAGAAGACTCGAGATGATATCTCATCTCGATTCGAGATAGTTGACGACGCGCGCATGTTAGACCTGCAGGCCTATCCCTTAGTCGCCTTGTACGAGACCACATGGGAAGAGAAGGGGTGGCCAAAATTCTACTCTGCCGGGTACCACGCTGCTAAAATACACGCGAGTAAAATAATCCCAGCTTTAATATAACACTTACAGTAGTATAACAATAGATTTAACTTTAGTCAGTATAACACTAGTTTAATATAACGCTAGCTTTATCAACTTGCAAATGCGACATGAAATATACGGCCACGTCTCTAACAAATCACACTGGGAGGGCAGTGGCACTTTTCTAGGTTAGATTGAAATCTAATTATACACAAATAACTGGAAAATTGCCAATACCGAATGCACTACAATCTCTTTTAGCGATCTATATCCATTTTTTAAAACTGGGGCATGATTTAAACTGTTGATTAGATACGAATAGATTTAATTTCGGCAGATTTACGAAAACTAAGTTATCAAATTAACATTTTCAATAAGCTCGGCCATTTAGAATACAACTTCATTAAATAAAAAATAATTAAGTAGGTGAGGTAGCGGCACTTTTAATAAACCATTCTCAGGTTTAACAACAGAGAAAATAGACACGCTCCGCAAAAGAATGTTCTTGATTGTGTTTACAAACAGCTATTACCTTAAAGAGTCTGTAGCTCCATTTCTGTATATCACAGCTTGTAGAAATATTAAGCACAAAGGCCAACATGGTGCTCGCTTTAGTTGATGCCGTATGAAGCTAGAAATTGTAAACTGGTGTACTAGATGGTTACCTATCTTAATCCCGAATTTTAATATTCCGAATATCATAATCCAGAAAACGTTTGGCCAATTTTTCATAATTCCGGTTTTTCAAATTCCGAAGTTTTATTTGCCATATAATCGCAACTCCGAATTTCATTTGCCCATTTATTCATTTGTACGACGTTTTATAATCCAGACGAACGAGTTCCAGACACACGAAATCTAAATGCACAAAATCCAGATGACCGTAATCCATATGCATGAAAGCCCAATTTTTAAAACACAAATTTTTGAAATGCCATTAATTGATATCCAGTTAATTGATATCCAGACAAACAATATCCAGATTTTTAAACCTAAAACCAAACCTCATATGGCGTCTACTAACTACAACTGGAGACCTACTGAACAAAACACACGTTGCCTTAAAAAATATATGTATGCATGTAAACAAACAAGCATGCATGCAGGCAAGCTGGCAATCAAACCGGCAAGCATGCATGCATGCAGGCAAGCATGCAGGCAAGCAGGCAAGCATGCAGGCAAGCAGGCAAGCTGGTAAGCATGCAGCCAAGCAGGCAAGCATGCAGGCAAGCATTAGTGTTGCTCATCTCCGGCGCTGCGGGAAGTGCAGTCCTTCCGCCCTTGCGTAAGAAAGTTCGGGCACCCAGAAGGTTCGGCAACCCAGGGACTGCCCTCCCTCCGCGCCTCCGGTTCTTAAATAACACTCTAGTGTAGGGCAGACAAGTACTACGGCGAGTCGGGTCGAGCGTGGTACGCAGTGTTCACGAGCTCGCTTTCCTGATTCATTGATTATACCTGCATACAAAACTGTTCATGCATGACATGGAAAACAATAAATTAAACAAAATTATATTAAGTAAAATGATGTCTTAAGTGAACGTTAGATTTTTTTTTATTATATCAACCGTTACAGACCCTAAATGAATCGTATAAATTTACTGATTTTTACTATACCTGTATATAGTTTAGCTGGAACACGATTTGTATGGTATATATGTATATGGTATTATGAAAATTTGGTAATAGTTTATTTGGAAAACGGTACGATGGGAAACAAAAAAAAATATTCTGAGAATCTGGTATAACTAGATTTGGATTATGACAATATGGGAAACAAAAATTACTATTTGAAAATTTGGTTTTAGTGCACCTGGAAATTGATTCATCTGGGAAATGAAAAACGGAATTATAGAAAGTTGTCATCCATTACATCTGTATTTTAAAAGTTCTACCAACTGTTTTCGGGGTTTTAAGATTCGGGTAACATAAATTCGATATTTCAATAGGTTACCGTACTAGATACCGAGTATTTTGCTTTTCTTTCTACTGAAGACAAGAACTATATCCCTCATATTTTACTTCAATCAAACTCGTTTTTTCTCAAGTTTTAGTAGCATAGAATGGGAACCGCTGTATTTCATATTTGTATGTTTTTTTGTATATCACTTAGGTGGCAGACAAGCACACGGCCCACCTGATAGAAAGTAGTTACCGTGTATTTTTGCTGAGCAAATTTTATAATTAGGTATTAAAATGTATATTAGTTTTACGTTTAACACACGCTTACTTTAATACAATATTATAATACATAGTATTTTACAACTAAGCTTAAACAGAAATGTCAGACCATTATACTAAATAACGCATTCCGCAGGGTTACCATTTCCATGTAAAACCTTACCATTGCAATAAACATGACCGAACCCAAAACTACAAATCAGGTAGAAAATAGCACATTAAACTTGTAAATTATAACAACAAATTAAAATTACCAAGAACTCGCATTAACACGAACATTTGTTACTACATTTATTAATATATTATGTTAAATTTATGAATTAAGTAGTTGCTCACAAAATTTAACTAAACAATAACAACAACCACATAAAACATTTAAAAGTAGGGGGGTTACCATGATAGTAATAAGATAATAAGATAACTTTACTGACAAATAAAACAATTTTACACGTTTCCACTAAATAACAGTTATAATATGAATACATGTAGCCGGTACAGCCATCAAGGCTAGCCCTTCCCGTTCCCGTGCTAGTAAAGTAACTGTGTTACAGGTACGTTAAGGAAAATCCCAGACAGCACGATAGTGACTATCGCATCATTACTTAATATGGATCTTTTATTGTTTGTGGCCGCAAACTAGGAAAGCCTGTTTTTTAGAATTCAAAAACAAAGGAAGAGGAAGAGATTGTATGAAATACAAAATATACATTTAAAAAGGTCAAAGACAAACTCGCAGGCAGTACATAGACAGTATATAGCTACTAAAACTCTATATCAGTTGAGCGGTCTCCCCCCAAACCAGCCCAAGCGTTCAAAGAAGAGAAGATACTCGAGTATCATCAGCATCTTTGACCAGAGCCCGTGCGTTCTATCATAACAGGAAAAAAAATCTGAAGTGTCATTAATGGTAAAGCCCAGGAACGTTTGAATTCATAAGAATGTTTCCAACTAGCATTCCGTCCCATTCTTACTATCTTTGAAGAATTTTTTTTGTAAAAACTATATTTAACTGAATAATGATTATAAATAAAAAAAAATGGTGGTAAAATATTTTGCTTTCTGCTCATTCAATGAAAAGAAAATACGTTGAATGAATCTCATCTGTGTGTACTTCTCCTTATGAGACATAATATCGTATTTATAACAGGCAAATGGTTTTTCCTTTACAACCCAGCTTTTTCCACTACTATTTTTTGTCGCTATCCCTGATAGCGAAAGCGGTTATGATTGTTACCAGTTCAATGATCTGGTTTGCTTTACGCAAGAAAATGTTTCACTACATTTTGACACATTTTTTCGACTGTTATTATTTAGCTACCTTATAATTTGATAGGTGGCAACCTTTTGGTGTTATTTAATAATGAGCATTAGTACTGCCTTGTCGTATGAAATGCAAATAATAATGTACTGTTCAATACGTCAACACCTTCATGGCCCCAACGTTAAGTACATTACACAACAAAGGCGGCGACAACGACTCCAGATCTATATACCTAGTTTTGTAGATTAAAAGATGTTCTGATATTCAAATCTATTAATAAACTGAAATGAACAAACTAAGAGGCAAAATTACAAAGAAAAATATCATAAACGTGAAGAGGTAAATCGAGGGCAACTTGTACAAAGGGAATAATTTCTATTGACGTAAATTCAAACGGACGTATCCGATTTAGCTGAGAAAAATATAGAAAAAACATGAAGAGTAAAACACAAAAGAAGTCTTTGTATCTGTACAACAAATGATGGCGAAAATATTTCTGATATTTGTTATAATGATCAAATGTATATTATCAAGTTAAACAGATAGCTCTGGCGGAGGATAACGAACAAACAAATTAATGTTTTCCACCGCATTTTTTTCTTTTCCAAATCATCTGCCGGCCACAGTACTATGATTGTCAACTCATCCTTGAACGACAAGAAAAGAAAACATCTCAAATGTAACGAAATAGGTCAACAGCACATTTTAGCTAATATGCCCGGCGGTACCTCATCGCAAATTGCCGACGATCTCGCCTTCCGTCCTAGAGGGATTCACTTTTGATTGCCAACTGAACCCTAATTACCGCTTTCTTGTTCTCTCTTACTTCATGCCATTGCTTGCCATTTTTCTGTTTATGCTACGTTTATTTCTGTGTTTATGTTGTGATATTTTAGTTGTGATAATCCTGAGGAAAATTATTGTGAAACATTTATAAACAAGCGTGGTGTGGTCTGATCGTGTTGTAACGAGGGTGTTTTGGTCTAATACAACGAATGAGCACACGTCTGAAAATGATATACAAAAATGCGAGGTATATGAAAGTGGGCAAGTAATGCGGGATCGGCCATTGATCAAATTATTACATATCAAAAAAACGGCTGGACAATAAGCTGTGTGCTGTTGGTGAACTCGTATGGAACGTTATTAGTGACAGTGAAGAAAGCTGAAGTAATTAACGGGTTGGTTTCACTTGCTATTCCTATGGGGAGAAAAGCATGGGTATTATGCTAGTATCTTCATCAACAGCTACCTAATTTTGAAGTTTTATTTCATGATATACAATTCTGTGTAGGTAGAGACATTAACGTGCTCCTTGTGTAGGTATGTACCCTCATTTAGAGGACTCGAGTACTGCGACACTGGATTGAATTTTAATGAACGCAAATCCTCCCCACCGACTGTCACTGTTCAACAGTGTTGCGTAATGCGCTTAAAATAACAAAAACATTTCAATCTGTGTGGGTGATGTGAGATCAATTTACTATCGGCTACATGAAATCCAGTGTTAAAAAACATGAAACCTTGCATTTATGCGTAGTTGGAATAACGTCAAAAAAATTGAAAAATCGGTAAATACGTGCGAACCAAAACCTTCTACAGCATGGTCTTGGTGGTGGTGAACATTCACCACTGACGCAGATTGCCTAGCTAAACTAACTATGACCATTACTTTGTGGTTAATAATTCCTGAACTATTACAGGAATATAAATATCTTAACCACATGTCCGATGCTTTACCATGATTACGTAAGTTCCTGTAAAGTCTATTAAGCTTAATAATTACACAAAACAAAATTTACTTTTCTACTATCAATTAATAAGAACCTGTATAAACACAAGCTTGTAGTCCAATTCGTTCTATTTATTAGTTCAGTTCATTCCCGCGTTGAATTTATCTGTGAATAGATTTTGATGAATGAACTGTCAGAGTTTTTGTCATATATTATCCTGAATATGGTATATTAATATGTGAGCATATAAAACATTGCCATTTTATTATCAATTTGTTGTGTGGGGAAATTGAACTGTAGTTTTATTTGTACAACTTTTACACTATTACGTGGCATTTTCATTCGGAAAATTTCCTGATACCTAAAATCACCTAAGATGAATTGCAATTATGCTATAAATTTAATTAGTTTTGGAATGCATATAGAGCAATTTTTTTTTCGGAGTAGCTCAGTCATTCTGAGTATATCCCTTAAGGAGGTCTCAAGTTCAAGTGGATTCCTAGATGCTGACTTTTATAATATAAAGTTTAAATAATTTTTGGGCCATCAGGCGCCAGGACGACAGATGCAAGCAAGCGGGATGTACGCCTGAGTACAATAATTGATTAAAATTCTTATTCAAATGAATTTAAAATATAATATATACAAGAACAAAATTGTTCGCACTTTAAAATTAACATCAACGATCAGTAAGGTCAAATGAAAATTCAAGTCCTGTTTAATAAGTTAAGTAAGATAGATAACAGAATACAGCGGCCATAATAACCTCGTGTTGTGTTCCCGGCGGTGAGTAGGGTAGCCAGAGCTCTCTGGAGAGTTTTGTGCTGTTAGTAGGTAGACCATAGGCTTGTCCTGCTTTATCTTCTACACTGACGACACAGAAACTCTTTGTTCCAACAGGGTCAGCAGCGCGGGCGTGACGCCCCCGGTGTTGCACACGTCCATATGCCACGGTAACCACTTTCCATCAGGTCGGCCGTGTGCTTATCTGCTACCTCATTGGCATTAAAAAATCCATGTTATATAAAGACATTCTTATCTGTTTTGAACAAACATAAAACCTCTTAAACTTACAAATAAAACGAATTCCCCACGCCGTAACCTTTCAAAGAGTAAACAGAAATGCGTAACTATTGTATTTTTCAACGTACAGCTCACAATAGCTACTGTTTTGTCTGTATCGCCCACTTAGCATACAAATGTAGGCTCACCCTTGTGATCGGATTGTCCTTCGATTTTAGAGTTAGATTCCACTAGAACAGAGAATGTGTGAATGGTGGAACACTAACAAAAGTTAAGACTTCTTCACACAGACGTAATATTTAATATCAATAGTACTGGACACGTTATTGCGATAATGTGTCCCAGAAAATTTTGTCTGCCGTTGTTATTGCAGTCGTTTGTGCCATCGTAACCGCGTCCTAATACATAACCTACAAAAGACAATTATTGCAATAACGCGTGCGGTATTATCGACCGAAAATAACGCATGCGGTATTATTGACCGATAATAACGCGCCTGTGTGTTTGAGGCTTAATGCCGTACGAATTTTTACGATAATACGTCGTTATTCCTCACATACAACTGCGTTCGCGTTCAATATCATAGCAGTGTATTTACGTAGCCGACATCCTTATACATAATGTACTAAAACTAGATATCTATTTCGTTGCATTTGGGATATCACAATAACGCGTCCGGTATTATCGAACGACCACAACGTGCCTGTGTGGGGAAGTCTTTACATAGGGCAGATACGAACGATACGTAGAACCTTTTAAGATATTGATTCCTTCTGTTTTGTAGTACCCATGTGATTTGGCAATATTGTTCAATCTTTTACTCGGCATGTGGAATTGCTGTATAGGGAGCTGAAATAAATCGGGGCGAAAAAGGTTTTTTTGCTATGGATATAAAACATGTTACTAAGTTTTTTCTTTTTTTTTACATAATATGAAGGACTTACCTTACAATTAACTTGCAAAGAAAAGTCGACCTCGGCCTATATGTCTTTAGATAATATAGATACGAGTTGGAAAAAGGCTCGGAGATCCCACGCGAATGTCGGTTTACGCAACTTTTGCTCAAATCTTCTTATTTTTTTTCTTAATTGCAATCAATCAAACGCAAAATAAAGTCTTGCTAAAATTAGTTGTAGACTTCTTGCTAGTTTGACTAGGACTTTCCAAATGAGAAAAAAAAACACATCACAATCGATATAGCAGTTTTGTGTCCATCGTGGACAACAGAACAGGGTCATTATTTAAATTTCTACAATATACAGACACGGTCTCTTTAAAATTATACAATAGGTAGTACAGATTTAATATCATATTTTCTGATTTTAAGATCAGCAGCACTACTGACGTTAATGGATGGAATACTTCGAGTTACCAGTAACCCTACTGGTAACTCGACGTATTCCTGTCAGGGGTTGTTAGAAGACCAAGGGCGGTCTTCCCACTGATAGCACAAAAATTCTTTAGCAAACTCTGGCTACCGTACTCACCGCCGAGAACGCAACACACAGAAATATCAAACACACACAAGTTACTGGAATAAAACCCGATAAAAATGATCGAAATAAGTTGATTCAAATTCAAATTCAAATTCAAAAAATCATTTATTCCATAAAAATATTAAATTTGTTTGGAATCGTCATTATTTTTTCCCCTACCGTGCAGTGCGTGACATGGCAACTACTGAGAAACACTGCCAAAAAAACTCAGTAGGAATCCTTTTTTTAAAAAAAACGTCGTCATGTATGTACAATCATTTTCTTGTGTTGACTTAGAGCTACTTAATCCCAAGCATTTTTGTCATTCAAATACTCTGAAATGTTATAATATGCTCTGCTACACAATTTGGGATCAAGGAAATAGGAGAGAGATTGGGAAATATTTTAGTAATCTTCGGGATACACTTGTAATGTGCTTTGTCACAGAGGTGGTTAGCAAGTTAGGTACTTACTTCAGGAACTTTAAAGAGTACCAATAGAGTATCGGAGAAAAATAGACACCCAACGGGCTTTCGTTGGCTCTGGGTCAGCCGGAGTGCGACTGATGGGCTAAGACAGTCGTGCGTTTTTCGGAGTCCGATATAACCACTAAGCTCCGACTTAAGAGTATCAATAGAATATCTTTGAAATTCGGTACCTAACGATCAAAATTAAGTTGTAGATACATGAGGCGCAAACAGTGATATTGTACATCTATAAAGCAGTACTTACAAGAGAAATTAACTCACACACTTAACTTCCAAGAGAAATTTCATATTCCGGGTATTCTATGATGAAACCAAGTATTATTCACGTTTGATACACAAAGTGATGCCGCACTATAATTACGGGCCAAAGTCTAAATCGAGGCCAAACTAGAGTTAGGCACGAGCTGTTGACTTTATTGTGTGTGCACGGGCCAGCGCCCATAACTAGTGTCTAATACAGATTGTGTTAGCACACATGATTCCGACGTCCAATAATCGACCTCCTGCTACCAACAATGCACAACTGTTTGAGTGCATTGCTGTGAATAAATTTGGATCAGTTCGCATTTGCTTCACCGATTTCAAAT
Source organism: Eilema caniola (assembly GCA_949126895.1). Classification (NCBI taxonomy): domain Eukaryota; kingdom Metazoa; phylum Arthropoda; class Insecta; order Lepidoptera; family Erebidae; genus Eilema; species Eilema caniola. The sequence continues at coordinate 2,180,260 of OX421462.1, forward strand.
CGCACATAACATTACGAAATAAGTTTTCTATATAAATAAAACAACAAATCTTTTTTTAAATAAGCTTTTGACTTTTACTGTTTATTGTGCCTGCTAGGTTAGCGTAGCACTTATTGCTGTGAGGTTTGATCCCTACTTATATCTATTCGATGTTTCTATTTTTATAACATTTGCAAATAAATACTAGGTCATGACTACTTATCTATTTGTACAAGAGAGCCTTTATCTTTTAGTAACTAGTTTGAAGTTCTATGAAGACAGGCTCTAACGCTATTTAAATCTAAAAAACAACCGCACGATATGATGTTAAGTACCTCGTTGTACAGACCATTTCTATGACTTCATTATAAAACAATTCTGAGATAACATCGCACAATTTTTTTAAATTTTGATCGACGATTAGTTGCATTCACTTCTTATTCAAAATTAAAAAATAAATGCAACGACAATTTTAGAAAATGAAATATGAAGATTAAAGAAATGATATCTTGTTGAACTGTCTTGTCCATACAATAGCCGTTTTTCTCACTAGTACCCTTTATTGTATTTAAACTTGTGCAAACTGCTCATAAATTTAACCAATCGTAGTTATTTATATTGTTGGACTATGCTAGTATGAATGAATGTGCGTCGTAAAGTAGATGTCAGTCGTTCAGATACAGCTGCGTTGGAATCCGACTGAAAATTTCAAATGTGCAGTGTTGCAGATTATGGGTAGTAGTTACGTACAATAGATAGCGAGTTATCTGTGACAATTGAGCTTGTTACTGTGTCCAAATCATAAATTCAACAAAATACAATATCTGAAACTGATATAATTAACAACTGATAACTGACAACACGAGCAGGGCTTAGATTTCACCCGTATACGATGCAGAATATTACCTACTTCAAGAACCAAGCGGTTGTTTGGCTCTTTTCTTTGTCGCACCATTAAGACCTAAAACTTCTTGCAAGCTCACGTGTTTCCTTCTTCTTATAGTCCCGGGTCCATTAGGCGAGGTGTAAAAAAATCATCTGATGAGGCCGCCAAGCCGAGATTCACCATTGTTAAGACCATAGTGATTCTCTTTCCTGAGACTTTGCCTTAAGCTTACCGTCTGGCGAGGTGAAGTCAAATTGACGTATCCCATATAAAAAAATATAAATGATCATTTCAATCTGAAATCATATATGCGTATATAACCAAAATAACGCTAAATAATACCCATTACCTTTCACATTCACACTTGAATGAATTAAGTTAATTAAAAAAAAAAACAAATGCCAGGGCGTCACCCGCACGTAGTTACTTTTTACGGAAAAGAGAAAGCGAACAAACGCGCATTAGAAAATACGATATAGGCCTAAACTTTGTACCGAAGTTTCGGCAATGGGTGCCACGAAGCACATTTAGCCAGCAGTCGGGCCCGAAGATGGCACCCAAAATAATTAGTTCGGTCTAAGTTCTACCAAAAAAAAATCAGAATTGCAGTAGCTGATGCTACATCTTTCATTCTTGATACGTGCGAGCTCGAAGTTCCGGATGTATGGTTATGGTCAGCCTCCAATTTCTCAAAACGTACAAACCATTTACTTCATATCATCAATATGATCTTTATAGAGAGAGGGGAAGGGGGGAGGGATTGACTTACTTGATGAAATTTGTATTTTTCTTTTGTAAAACCTCGGTTTTACCTTTATCATGAAGTGAAGTAAAATTCTTATTTTGTTAAAATCAACCAGATGCGTCCATATCATTTCCCTTTGTTTTAATAAACAACGGTTTACCCTCGTAAAACTTAAACGTGACATGAATAGAATTATTCCAAGCGCTCCTTCCGCACGCGCTATGTGCTAAGAAAATAATCCAATTACTTGTAATGAAACTTTATTTTTGCACTTTTTCTCATCTGCATCTTAACACGTTCCATTAAGTTTTAATTCCACGTTTTGCTCAATGGCTTGTACCGCCATTTTCTTAGCGACACCAATCTAAGTGCTTACGATGAATAAATTTTCCATTTTCTTTACTCGCCTTTGTACTTCCTTTTTCTTGTTTAGCGGTTTCGACGGTTTTGTTCTTCGACCTTTGTGCGAAAATTTTAATTTGAAATTAAGTGATGAAATTTTTTGGGTTGAAACAAGTTTGCTAATTAAGCCGTGGAATGGGATGCTTCGTAATATTATCGCTTTCGTTAAATTTGATGGGATGAAAATTAGGTCGAGGTAAGAAGGAGATTTCTCAAAGTTGCTAGATTAATCAAAGTAAGCTACTGTCAGAAAAACTTTTATAAAATTTCATAAAATAACGGTAAATTATTATTCAAAACATAATATTATTTAAAAGATCTTTATTAAAAAAAGTTCACCCAAATACCTTTAATCTACCAAAGTATTACTATGGTACAAATGCAAAATGAAAAGAATGTCAAACATTTGATTCAAATAGACTATCGGTATCTTGTGTGCGACTCACTATAGACATGAATCCCTGATTTGGGAAAGGTTAAAGCGATGCCAGCCATAGGCTTGCGTGCAAACAACTGCAAAAGCTTTCAGTAAAAGCAAGCAAACAATTTGAATGAAATTTGTACGTATCCTGAATCCAATAAAATGGGCAAATATTTGGGGAATATGCCAATGGTTTTACTGTAAGGCTTAGTCGCGTGTTAAATTGTTATGGTGAGTATTTTACGTTATATCTTTCACTGTTGTGACAATATTCTAACACGTTTTGTGGATTTGTAAGTATTTTATAGCTATCGGTTTTCATAATATTATAGTTTGTAAGTAACAATCAATTTTGTAAAATCATTTTATTTTAATGAATACCCTAGATTTACTAAATTAACTCATTATATATTTTTTTAACTACAATATTTCGATAGAATATATAAAAGATAAGGAAATGACAAAAACTGGATACGGAAATTAGAATTCTAAATCTAATATTTAAATAATATTTATATAAATGTCTAGGTGGTAGACGCCAGGAGGCAACAAGTACTAGGTATATACACGTAATCCCTACGCAATGTAAACGTGTATTGCCAAAACAAAACGCTTAGAATTTAATTTAATTTCATAGTGTAACTATGAGCATTATATAACATACTAGCTGTCGCCCGCGGCTCCGCCCACGTGGATGTCGGTTATCGCGAATCGGGGTATGAAAAATAGATGTTGGCCGATTCTCATACCTACCCGATATGCCCACAAAATTTCATGAGAATCGGTCGAGCCGTTTCGGAGGAGTTTGGTAACGAAAACTGTGACACGAGAATTTTATATAACATACTAGCTGTTGCCCGCGGCTCCGCCCGCGTGGATGTCGGTTATCGTTTAGTGTTGATCCGACGCTATTGAGCATTAAATTCGCCTCTCTATTCAACTTTGTCCTCGACTATGTACTCACCTCTGTTCTCGACTTTCTACTCGCCTCTATATTCGACTCTCTACTCGACTTTCTACTCGCCTCTGTATTTGAATTTATACTTGACTCTCTACTGACTTCTCTGTTCCCCTCTCTACTCGCCTTTCCATTAGCCTCTCTACTTGCCTATCCATTCGATTTTCTTTTCGCCTGTCTACTTGACTCTCCACACTTCCCTATCTACTCGCACCTCTACTCAACTCTCTATTCGATCTCTACTCGCCACTACATTCATCTTGCCACTCGCCTCCCTATTCGCCTTTTCAGCATTCTATTTGATTCTATACTCGCCTCTCCACTGGCTCTCTAGTCGCATATCTACTCGCCCCTGTAGTCGACTCTACTCGACTTCCAATCTTTACACGCCTATCCACTCGTCCCTATAACAATCTCTACTCGCCTCTCCACTCGCTTCTATATTTGGTTCGCTGCTCGACTATGTCCGTTCCGAAGCTCTAATTCACCTTTGTACCAAATTTCATGAGGACATCTTAAAAGAAATTCTTACTATTTATGCCATATTCACCCCCTTTTTGTGCCATTGAATAATTAGAAACTTTAATCCCAACGCCCTATGCGCCCCTCCCCCTTTTATCCCTTTTTTCGCGATAAGGGGTAGCCTTTGTCCATTTCCAACCTCTAATCCATCTCTATACCAATTTCATCAAGATATCTTCAAAATTGTCAAACTTACATACCCTTGCCCTATTCCACCCCTTCAACTCCCTTTTTCGCAATATAAGGTAGCATATGTCCATTTTCGAGCTCTAATCCATCTCTGTACCAAATTTCACCAGGATATCATCAAAAATGACAAACTTTCATATTTACTATCTAGTCCTTATCCCCCCCCCCCTTTTACCACATTATTCGCGATCAAAGGTAGCATATGTCCGTTACCAAGCTCTAATTAATCCCTGTACAAAAATTTCATCATCTTCAAAACTGTCAAACTTTAATCCCTTATTACCTCCCCCCCCCCCTCCTATGCCTCCATTTTCGCGTCAATAGGTAGCCTTTGGTCGTTCCTAAGCTTCAATGCCTATGTTCGTTCCCAAGCTCTAAACTATCGTTGTACCAAATTTCATCAGGCAATCTTCAAAAATGACAAACTTTCAGCCCAACCTTTCTACTCCCCTTTTCGCGATAAAAGGTAGCCTATATCGGTTCCCAAGCTCTAAACTATCTCTGTACCAAATTTCATCAAGAAATCTTCAAAAATGACAAACTTTCATACCAGGCCCTAGTCCCCCCCTTCTCCCCCCCTTTTCGCAATAAAAGGTAGTCTATGTCGGTTTCCAAGCTCTAAACTATCTCTGTACCAAATTTCATCAAGAAATATTCAAAAATGACATAATTTCCTCCCAAGTCCCTAGTCCCCCCCCTTCTACCCCCCTTTTCGCAATAAAAGGTAGTCTATGTCCGTTCCCAAGCTCTAAACTATTTCTGTACCAAATTTCATCGGGAAATCTTCTAAAACGATAAACTTTTATCCCAAGGCTCTGGTCCTCCCCCCCTACTACCCCCCTTTTTGTGATAAAAGGTAGTCTATGTACGTTTCCAAGCTCTAAACTATCTCTGTACCAAATTTCATCAGGAAATCTTCTAAAACGATAAACTTTCCTCCCAAGGCCCTAGTCCCCCCCCTTCTACCCCCTTTTTCGCAATAAAAGGTAGTCTATGTCCGTTCCCAAGCTCTAAACTATCTCTGTACCAAATTTCATCGGGAAATCTTCTAAAACGATAAACTTTTATCCCAAGGCCCTGGTCCCCCCCTTCTACCCCCCTTTTCGCGATAAAAGGTAGCTTATGTTCGTTCCCAAGCTCTAAACTATCTCTGTACCAAATTTCATCAAGAAATCTTCAAAAATGACAAACTTTCATACCAGGCCCTAGTCCCCCCCTTCTACCCCCCTTTTCGAAATAAAAGGTCGTCTATGTCGGTTTCCAAGCTCTAAACTATCTCTGTACCAAATTTCATCAAGAAATGTTCAAAAATGACATACTTTCCTCCCAAGGCCCTAGTCCCCCCCCTTCTACCCCCCTTTTCGCAATAAAAGGTAGTCTATGTCCGTTCCCAAGCTCTAAACTATCTCTGTACCAAAATATCATCGGGAAATCTTCTAAAACGATAAACTTTTATCCCAAGGCCCTGGTCCCCCCCTTCTTCCCCCCTTTTCGCGATAGAAGGTAGCTTATGTTCGTTCCCAAGCTTTAAACTCTCTCAGTACCAAATTTCATCAAGAAATCTTCAAATATGACAAATTTTCATACCAAGGCCCAAGTCCGCCCCCCTTCTACCCCCCTTTTCGCGATAAAAGGTAGCCTACTTCCGTTTCCAAGCTCTAAACTATCTCTGTACCAAATTTCATTAAGAAATCTTCAAAAGTGACAAACTTTCCTCCCAAGGCCCTAGTCCCCCCTTCCACCCCCCTTTTCGCGATAAAAGGTAGCCTATGTCCGTTCCTAAGCTCTAATCTACCTCTGTACCAAATTTCATTAAGATATCTTCAGAAATGACAAACTTTCATAAAAACTTTCATCCCCTATTTCCCCCCCTTAAACCCCCTTTCTCGTGATTTAAGGTAGCCTATGTCCGTTCTCAAGCTCTAATATACCTCTGTTCCAAATTTCATCAAGATCGGTTCAGCGGTTTAGGCGTGAAAGCGTAACATACAGACAGACAGACAGACAGACAGAGTTACTTTCGCATTTATAATATTAGTATGGATTATATTTAACGATCAACGAGCACAAAGTTTCTTCAGCTTATTTTTAGCTTGTGGTTTTTAAATTCTTTTTGTATTTAAGTAAGCCTGATAATTACTAAAAGAAACTTATTACCACTACTTTATATGCACATGGTGAGGAAGAACATTCTAGAATTAAATAATTCTTAGATCGCTTTTGCACCCCACATAACAAAATAGTAACCTCCTTTAATTCCTCTTCCTTTTAAAGAAGAAGTGCAGGTAATAAGGCAATACTAATCTTACCACAGAATATAGAATCTAACGGTGAAAAAGTCTATTTAATTACATTTGAATGCCTGTGTTACAAAAATGTCTTTCACTCGCGAGCTGAGAAATCCCGCGTGGTTTCAATGGCACATACAGCGTATTTTACACAAAGTAACAGATCGGGTTGCGCACTAGAACCTATTACAAATCGAGATTCATTCAATCGCTGAACATACCAATCGGGGTATAATGCAGACTGAATTGGCTTTATTGCATTGTTGAAATAAATCCGATTCACAAGGTAGGTTAAATACTTATTCAATTCGTCCAATCCAGTGGAGCTGTCGCCTACACAAAGGGCTAGGCAGAGATGGAGGAGATATTTATTGGTCTCATGTTTAGAGAGCTCGTCTTTTGCCATCTCTTAGTTTACGTCCGCGTTTCTAAACTTTGTACTACAGTTTGGAATTTGCTAACTTAATAGAATGTTGCTTCACTTGAAATCGGTTCAGTTAATAATACCAGTTGCAATCGCTGTGCAACCAAAGAAATTATTATTACAGTAATGTAGCATACATTAACGTAATGTAAATTTTAGATAAAAAAAATTAGGTACTGTTATTTCTAATTCATTTCTAAAGAATGTCCCCAAGCACTATATTTCTAACTACACTCGTGTTCTAGTTTGAAACACGGGCCGAGCATCGTAGTCGACAACTACCTTACGCAAACTCAGCAAGTTTGTAACCGATATTCCTCTAAAGACGTGTGGCGCTCATAAGGTAAATTCACAGTCCCAACGCAATTATCGGCCAAGAAAAACGTCACGATAGACGTGAATCTTGCAATTCTGTCACTTACAAAGAATTAAATGCCTTCCGAATTATGGTTTCTACGTGCTTCACCTTATTGATTACTGAATTCTTTTCCTGTTCCTGCAACCCATGGGAACCTATATATTTATAAGTTCTTATAACTTTTAAGGCGTTCCATGATATACAATAAAGATAACGAGAATTAACGCGATCACGCTACCTCACGGACTCGAAGGCGGCGGGCCTGAACCGCTAAGCCAGTCAGCCTGTGACCACGGCCGATTGAACGTGGTTGAAACGTCAGGCAATCAAAGGTATGTAAGTTACAATACCATAATCGCTTTAATTCCCGTTATTTTTATTGTATAAGTACCTTATGTGTTATTCCAGTCTATAATCTATTTCTGTACAAATTTCAGCCAGTGCCGTTCAGCCTTTAAACCGTGATTGAGCAAGAAACATTTACATTCGTAATATTAGTAGGATATAAGATGAAAAAGGCATCAACTAAGAAGATAATTTCATTGAAATTGTTCTTTACCCGTGAAATATTTATTACAAAACAAACTCATTCAATTTATCACCGAATCATTTTCCGTTGTAACAAAATCAGAAACGTTTACCTGGAGGCAGCTGCCTTTGAAGCAAGACCTATAGGAATCACATTTATTATTTCCTACAGCTTACGGAGGAATACACAAGAATTGATCTGTATTTTCTCAGTATTTACTGGAAAGTCAGCGAAGCGGTAAAGTAAAATTGTTTTTACCGGACACTGTTGTTTACTGAAACGCAGCCAAAAAGTCAATCTCACGATTAATCTAGACAGAATGTTACTGATATAACTTGACTTCCAATAGAAATTAGAAATTAAAAAGGTAATTTTAAAGGTATAACAAGGTTAAACATTGAGATACACTGATTTAAAACAAGAAATTCACTATCTTTTTCAACGAAGCAGAATATGATTAAGACAGTAACGAAACACAGAGGCGACACCAGAGACTCATGATTATGGAATACATAGTTCAGCTTATGGCTTGAATTACCTCATCGCATAAACAAAGCATTAATAATGTCTGCACAATTTTAATCATTTATTATCAAAACACGTCTATCGAACATTAATAACCTTACATGATTATAACACTGGCTGCCATCCAATATAAAATTTTGGCAGTCCACCAAACATGCCCGCAATTAATAAAATTGGTATTGAACTCTGTATTTAATTACGAATTATGAATAACATGAAATTTTAGCAGTAAATAACTTTTCATTTTGGAATAATTGTATAGATGACATATTTGATTACATACAAGAAATGGATATAAATGTATTTTATATTTATGAGACCAATCTATTGATACTGAGATAGACAAATACATTACTGTGAAAATAAATATTGTCATTCCGTAACAGCGTGATTCGCAGAAAGGAAGCATGAATATTCATCGGCGATGTTCCGTACTGCTGCTACGTGCCCCATTTATCCGAAGATGTAAATGGATGCAATTATATCTTTTGCAAAAATCTTGGAATGGTTTTTCATAATGAACAATTTTAAACCTTAACCGAGATTGTCTCTGTGTGAGTCATGCCAACTATAGCCAATTTTGCAAATGCTGATTGATGAACATGGTACTGGCGCAGGTTTCCTCTCTAGGTTTGGGTTTAAATTGTACTCTGTCCCGTCAATTTAAAAATAAACCAGATTATTTATTATATAAACGTCGGCAGCTTAGTGGTTAAGAAGTTGACTTTACGATCTAGAGGTCCTTCGAATCCTGGCAATTTCACTACCGACGACCGACCGACTTAGTTGGAGGGGTTAGAGACAATATTAGTAATTTCGCTTGCTAATATTCTTAAAAAAAAAGTTAAGTACTACCTGTATACAAAGCGAACGTCACGCGTGACTTTATTATGCGAACGAATACGAAATTAATTCCGCAAAGCAATAAATATTCAATATTATCAGCAGGTTAGACCAGATCCTTTAGCACTACAACATTAGTTATTCAGCAGTGCGGCAGCTATACAAGGCCAGAATTGATGCCAGTTAAGTGACACTCTGTAGCCTTAGCTTTGAAGTGCGTTTCAAGCCTCATTTATCTCTTCACTTTGTTAAATTACCAATACAGATAACTGGCAGTAAATGTATATGTTATGCAGCAAGTGATAAATGAGACATTATGATTAATGCCCGGGCATTATTTTCAATATGAGATTTTAAATAATCAGACTCAGGTTCATGACGACTCAACTACGGTTCATGCGTGGCTATAAAATAAAATAAGCCCAACGGCTAATTTGGGCCCGCTCCCCTCCCGCCTTAGCCTTCTAACCTATATCTATCGTCGATGCCAAAGTGTCTACCTCTCATATTAGCTAAGCTAAGTTCACTGCATTCTATCAGTTTGTGATTTATTCTAAGTCTAGTTTCATACTTAGAATATTGTAAGCATCCTGTGTGATTTCGTGTAACAAGGTTAGTGTGATAACGAAGTATTGTGTACTGTAAAAGAAGCCGCATTGATTTTATAAATACCTTCATATCTGATTACCATCCTGATTTAGTTGTAATAGAACCTTATGTGATGTTGGTTTAACCCTTCTGAGCTGTTGCTTCAACCTATATTTTCGTATTGTAGATAGTCATATAATTCTAGTTGTTGTACCAACAAAAAGTTTAAGTTAGTTTATTATCATTAGTGTGGTTTTTGGTTGCATTCAAGGCTTTTACCTCAAAGCTCCTAGACCGTTTATTCCGTTTCTTCCTTATGATTTGAAGCATCGGACAGCAGTCAGTCCTATCAAAGCCGTATAAGGCTTTGATAGGACTGACTACTGTCCAATGTCTCAACTGTGAGACAAAAGGCTGAGCATCATCCGTCAATCAGCAGGTGTAACCACTAGTGGAGGAGGTGACCTTTGTTCTGTAGGGTCTTACTGGAGCATCACGCCCAATTTAAACTACAGTGTGTAGTACAATCTATGATTCTTTTTACCAAATACTTCAAGTACTTGTATCACTGTTTATTTCGTTCGTTCAGCAAATCACATTAGTACTTATACCTAAGCACATCGTCCAACTTAATCTAGACTGATAATTGGATATTTGACAACTTTTACAATATATCATTTGAGAGTTCATGTGACGTCACTCATCATTTCGCGTCTTTCGAGTGGGTAAAGTACATGATCCGTTTCGACTATGTGTTTACAATTTACTTGCTTACGTTTGTACTAATTAACAATAATTATTTATATTCCTATCCATTAAAATTGGATAAAATTTAGCAAGGATATTACAGAAACCAACAATGCAAACATATCTAAATATAGGTTCATTATTGATAGCTATTTCCTTTGCATTCAATACCTACGTAACTATTAACTTTTGCTCTGCCAAGTGTCAGAATGCAATACTTTCCTGTAAGTATCTTTATTCAAAGTAATGCAGCGTTATGTATTAACTAGAACGATAGCTAGACTATAAAAAGACATAATTATTTCCAGGGAGGTTTCTAAATTACCTATTCTATATATCCTACATATCTAATATATAAAATTCTCGTGTCACAGTTTTCGTTGCCAAACTCCTCCGAAACGGCTCGACTGATTCTCATGAAATTTTGTGGGCATATCGGGTAGGTCTGAGAATCGGCCAAAATCTATTTTTCATACCCCGATTCGCGATAACCGACATCCACGCGGGCGGAGCCGCGGGCGACTGCTAGTATCCCATAAAGATACGATAAGTTTCTGTAAAACCCATTATTATGGCCCATTATGCTGGTGCACATATTGTATGTACGTAATTTTTCATATCATTAGGGAGTTGTAAGAAATATTAAATTTATATCAATTAATTTGAATACATAGGAATATTGGTATTTGTGCTTAGATAGCACAGATAGTGATCTGATGACGGGAAGCGCTATACTATGCTTACATGCAAGTTAGCCTATAAAAAGTTATGATTAGTTTTGATCAATTATATATGATCTAATATAATTATTATTCAGCAATGTTATAAGTTAAATTGATTTCTTAATTACCTAGGTACATCAAAGTGATTCTAAAATAAGAACAACAGATTCATCAATCGTAAACATTGGATTTCAGTGTGCCAACGGCCAACGGTAACCACTGACTTCTACGTTTGAGATAATTAGGAGTGTTCTATTCAATAAATAAGCTTTAACAATATAAACATGTCCTCTAACAACTACTCGTCTTGTATTAGATATAATTATATATTTTGTGCTCGTAGATATCATGTATAATTGAAAATGATACACAATTTTGAGGTGAGCAACCGGTTTTCGCTCACTTTTCAAGCTATCAAAGTAAAACCGCATGTTTATTTATTTATAATGTTTTTATTTTTGCGAAAAAGATACATTGTAAGAGGTATAAAATAAAATTCTACATCTTTTAAGATAGGTTTCCAAATTTTGTCAAATACCCAATTATGTAAACTCTAATGAAATACCCTCGAGGGACGATTTCAACATGGTCGCCTAAAATTGTTGTACCTTTGACGTCGTCTTAACATTTTCCTTTTCTGAACTTTTTGAGAACATCCAAATTGAACCTTTTTCATTTTACTTCTGGTCTAATTTTCACTGAGGTTTTTTAAATAAAATACTTCTTACGTTTGTCGTTGGAGAACGGCTGGCGTGACAAGAATGATTTCTTAAACATTTTGTTACCATTTAATTGGAATGCAGATGAACGTACACATTATGTTTACATTTACTTTGATAAAGTAATCAAAAATTACGTACCATATTATTTCAAAAAAATGGAATTACGGACCCACAGCCTCCGATTTCAGACTGACCCATAAATAACGGCAGTCATACCCATAAAACTTCAAATTTTTAAAGTGGAAAAGAATTTAACCCTAGTAAGGACAGGCTGTGGGTTTCAAAATACGAGCTTTGGATGCAACTGGAACAAGGATAATGATAATTGATATTTTCACAAATACAATTAAATAAAGCAATTAATAATAGTATAAAAGTACATAGGAAAACATTCATGTCATGTGTAAAGGAAAAAATTGATTGTCTGTAATCTCACCCGTCTCAATCTTTACGATAAAGATCTAAAATTATGTTTCAGTATTTTACTCTGTGCAGAGTGAAAGCCGACGGAGGTCAGACACTAATTTGGCGTCATACTCTCCAAGGTATTTGACACTAATGGAATGTCGTTATGAAGATGATAAAGTTCTATCTTAACATAAACTGCCTCCTTCGGAAGTAACTTAACAACTAGAAGCGTAAAGAGCCTTTTTTAAAATATGCAATGTACCTTATTTAGGTTTTCTGCTTTGATAGGAAAAGATAGTTAGGAAATTTGTTTATTTCACGTACTGAACATAATTCAGACGCCTGCGTACGTCAATTTCATTATTTTGATTGAAATAAAAAACTTTCAAACATTCCTTATACCATAGCAAATGTTTTTTTTTTTTCAAAATTGCTGGAAAACTCCAATTAGATAATATTATAATATTTACTCTCGTATTTCAACGCAAAAATAGCACTCGCTTCCAACTTCTGAAACACGGCTTTACTCCGGGCTTCCTGTCTGACCCTTCCAATGGACACATTCTATACCTAAGAGGAGACAATCTGTGTAAATGACACCCATCGAACTTTTTCCTTTTGCCTGCAGAAGCGCGTTCTAAACAAAAGCAGCATTGTAATAGTCTGCTTTAGATAATAGTATCGTTGAATCGTTTTATCCTTCCATTGGTATGGGTAAATGGTTAAGAAGGATTTTCGTCGATTCCTTTTTTGCGTCAGCGTATATATTACATTGAATTATTACATCCTACTTTGGAACGCGCTTTAACATGGGGAACAGGAAATAACTGGTTGTGTCACGTAACAAACATGTTTTGAATTTTTGTTTTACTTCCCTTGTTTAAGTCTCGGCTAAAAGAATTAGATGGGGTGGTAAAAGAGCTCCACCTGTTTTGAATGATAATAGGAGGCCGGTCGTTTGAGGTTTTGAACATTGAACAGGAATGAGATCTTTTGCTTAGTTTTTTTTTAAATTGTATCTAGTAAAAAATAATAACACCTTTTTTGGTAATAAAGGGGTAGTGATAGGTACGATTATATGTACACTCTTTGTCAAATACTTACAGTGCCGCGTAAGAACCTCCTGGGTGCTTACGCGGGACAGCCTATTGTTGTCAACTGTCACATAACACACCTACGGGAATAGAAAGATGATCCTTGTATTCGCCTTCGCTGGAAACCACGCATTGCTTGTGCACGAAGTTGTGAATTACAATCCATACTTACGATTGTAACGATTGTAATTCATAACAAGATTACCAAGTATAACAATTCGAAACAAATCGTAATACTGTGGCCAATCTCAATACACTACAACAATCCCCAACAGCAATCTCAATAAACCATAATCCACAACAATTCTTTCATGTACTATTAAAATATATAATAAATGAACTGTTGTTTAAAACCTATTATTCATAACTTAATTTTTGGTTTTGCGGATGATAAAATATGTAACAAATGACAGGAAACTTTCGAACAAAAAAGGAATACCGAATGTCCATTAACTAACCTTAATACATTTTCTGCTACAATAAATTTATCGGATTATTTCACAAGTTTTCAGAGGCAAGGACTATTGTCTACGCAGGAGAATAACTAGATAAATAAATAGATATTTTAGAACATTCCATAGCAAAGTGTTATGTATGCCTTTTTTTTACGTATGGGAAATGCCCATGCATACCCCCCCCCCCCTCTCCTCCGGTGCTGGAGGGTGAGGTTATGTCGGACTCGAACCGACTAAACCGCACGCCGTCTGTAGCTAGCTTAACTATCTTGTAATATGGTTTTAGAATCCGGTTACAAGCATTCAACATTTGTATTACCTTCTTACAAAAGCGAGTCTTTTTTCGACCTTGTAGTATATCTACGATATTGACGTCATTCTATAACATTTTCAAAATATTTTTGGCAGCTATTTCATTTAGCCGTTAGGGGAGGTCACTCGTGGTCCATGAAGGATCTCAATTAAATAAATTCAGCCCAAAAACTCGTGAGGCAATAAAATATAACTTTATTGCTTTTATAAAGTACCGGTCGTTTAGGAAACTGAAATTACTGCATTCATGTTTAGTTGACTGGAAAAAATATTCAGTTCGAAATTAAATTATCGTACTACACACATTACAGAAACTTTATATATAACATTCTCTTAAACTGCTTGTTATGTTGTTATGAACATATATTTATAATCTTTCTCGTTTGTTTCAGATTCAATTCAAACATTTGGAGAGTAAAAAAAGTTGGACATGAGTTGGAATGCAGCAGCACAGTAACATGACAAAATATGAGAAACAAGCACAGCAGCCCGCGGACTAAATACTGTAGTTTGAGCATGTTAAATCATATCCAAATATGTGCACACAGTAAACACCCAGCTCAACATATAGTGTTCTTTAACGTATACATTATAATTATTGTGTTATGTCTTTCTATAAACACAGTTAATTCTAATACTACAAATATGAATAAAAACATCAGTGTAAAAAATTTAAAAAATCTAGGATCTAAACAGAGCGATGCTCCAGACGATAACTATGAAGATCACGATACCTCACATGCAGATGTCAATTTCGATACGAACCCTTATTACAATAGTGAAAGTTTTCTACATTTAAATACAAAATTTTACAACAGTGAAAATAACGCTTACAGCAACTACGATGATTATAAGAACTACTATCTCAATCCTTCTAATCCCATCCCTAAATCTAATGTAAAGTTTAAGATAAGCAGTAGGATAGTGCAGACTAAATATGGAAAATTACAGGGGATAGTTTTGGCTATGGATGAGCACAAGTATTTGAGTCCGCTTGAGGTTTTTTTAGGTGTGCCATATGCTACACCACCAGTTGGATCAAACAGGTAAGTTAGACTTTCTTATCAACTAAAATTATATAAAGTTAGAGGATGCTCGTGAAGTAGGCAAGGATAGAGGCAGATGGCGGATTGTTGTGTCTGCCTTCTCCGGAGGTATATAAGCATAAATGTATGTATGTACGTATGAATAAATAAAAAGTTAAAGTAGATAGTTGGTTAGTTGGAGAAAAATAAGAAACATTTTTAGTATCGTACAAACAAAGAGACAAGTTGAATGCAATTACAAAACAACAAATATATTTAAATCAAGGAATCCAATGCAACTGGTATTACTTGGCTCGATACAGTATAACGTAACAAATAAACCACAGTTCAGTATAATGATGCTACAAGTGTTCCGGGAATTGCTTTTCAATTGGAGCTCCAGTTAGTTGGAAGGTATTTTGAAGCAACAATGGGAAATTTATACTCTGCTAATTTGAGTGTTGTTTGCAAATATAAGTATATTGGTATATATGATAGTAGCTATTTGTATGGTTGCATAATTATATGTAGGATTCGGTTTCATTATACCTAGTAATGTATTTAGATCATAATATTCTATAATAAATATTTTATATCAATTTTACTGCTAATGCTATTGATATATACGTATTTTAAGATGTTCTTCCTAGCTAATATAAACTTAAAAGGAAGATATTAATATAAATTATAATTTAATATCATTCAAGTTTAACGTCGACAAAATTTTCATTAAGAAGTTTGAAGCGTAATGATTTTAAGAGAAAATGTATTAACTTAGCTGCTATAGTACTGTGGACTCAAATGAATCAATCAATTAGTCTAGGACAGCCCACTGCTGGATTGTGGGCTTTGGAAGTATTTTTAAATTTGAGCACTTTTATGTTGTATTTTATATTTAAGTACAGATTAGGGTTATTGAACTTTTCATTTTTTTTAGATTCAGCCCCACAAGAACTCCCTCGCCATGGGACGGTGTGCGTGTGTCTGACAGACCAGGTCCTGCTTGCCCGCAGAAACTACTAGACGTCGATGATGAAAGGACCATATTAGAAAAAATGCCTAAAGGCAGACTAGAATATTTGAAAAGACTGATTCCCTATCTTAAGAATCAAAGTGAAGATTGTCTATATTTAAACATATTTGCTCCATTGCAAAGTAAGTATCGCATACATAGTTCTGTGTAAAGATGGTAATCGCTTATATCAGATACGCCATGTATGTAAATATTACAATTATCTTCTTCCGTATTATATTAGTCCTTAACAAATTAACAGTGAAAAAATAGAGCTTTGCCCCTTTGTTCAAAGAAACACCATTAATATCAAACAGTCAATTACGGAGCTTCGCAACGAATCAGTGTATTTTTCATATTGTTTGAGGTCATTAGAAATTCTATTCGCATTTAAATATACCGTGTTTTCATTGTTCATTTTGCTTGTAGGTTTGTTTCATTTTATTGAGCATTCTCTAAAGCTAAATGAATAGAATTATTTAGCATTACTAATAGATTCTCTAAGGAATATTGCGCTTGCTTTAGTGGTTATTTGAGGTAAGATTTCTATCGTAATGTCTTTCCTATATGTATGAAGAGATAAAATACATACATAAAATCATGCCTATTTCCCATAGGGGTAGCCAGAGGTCACGGATCTCCATTTGCTACGATCCTGACATACTACTCTCGCTTCATTCACTCTCATTACATTCTTCATGCATGCTCGTCGGTTAAGGGTACTCCTGACCTGTCCCTTTTCTAAAAGTTCCCAGATGTGCACCTAGGTCTTCCCCTTCCGACGGTACCATCCACACTCGCCTCATACACCTATTTCGTAAGTCTTCTTTCATTCATTCTCTCAACATGACCGAACCACCTTAACATACCTGTCTCAATTCTCATCACTACATCTTCTATCACTCCACATCGTTCTCTTATCACGCTATTTCTCACACTATCTCTCAAAGTCAATCCACACATACTTCGCAACGCCCGCATTTCTACTGCATTCATTCTACTCTGATGCTTTTTCTCCCACACCCAACTTTCGCTACCATTCATAAGAGTCGGCACCAATACTCCTCCATGTACAGCCTGTCGGGCCTTGTCGGACTCTTTCCGGCTACTTATAAAGTTGTGTGGTCCCTATTCACTCAATTTCCAGCTGTCACTCTCCTATAATTATCTTCTTCATGCTTTCCATCTCTCGTAAACAATGTTCCCAAATATACGGACTTATTCACTTGTTCCACTCTTTCTCCATCTATACAAACCCTACACACTGTCACACATTCATCTCTTTCAAAAATCATAACTTTTGTCTTACTAACATTCACTTTCATTTCTTTCCTCTCATAAGCTCCATGCATAGTTGTTACCATCTTCTGTAACTCATCTGCCGATGACGCAAGTAAAAATTGATCATCAGTATAGAGAGATAAAATGGCATTTATTATATATTAACTACCTATGATGACAAATATTAAATTATAGTTATGATTACGAAATTAAATATGGACAACATAGGTAGTTTCAAAATACACCAAGGATATGTAAAGGATCAAGCCTAAATCCCGGCTCAATATTGAGGATTCTGATAGATAGCAATAGTCCCAAACTTTATCTGATATCAACTTATTCAAATGGCTTAAAGCTCACTTTGATTCTGTTAAATAAATCTCTTTCGAATCCCATAGAGCCTTTCCATAAAGACAGTTGACTATAAATCCTCACGATATAGATTTTGTTATCACATGGGATAAACAAGGTTTGAAATGATTAAGTACCTTTTATAACAGTAGTAGCATTAATCTTCTAATAATACGTTATAAGATTTTGTTATACTACTTAGTAAAGAGACACAAGATTCAATTATTATGATTCAATCAGCCAGTGATAGTAATGCTTACAACACTACCAAAATGTACTTGTACGTTGTTCATATCTCTACCTCTTCTTCTAAAGAGGAAGAGGTAGAGATATGAAGAGAATCAGAAAAGGAAGTAAGACTACCAGTACTGTCACTAACTCGAAAGGTTTGTGAGAGTGGCTTTCATCGGGTCACAATAATTTCATCGGTTTACAATAAGTGAGGAGGGGCAAATGCTACCCGAATTTAAACCCTCTAGTGTATTTAAGTTACGCTCATGTTCGTAATATTTTTTATGCTGTGCAGCAGTTTTAAAGTTATTCTTCTTTTAGTGGATGAAACAAAACTAGCACTGCCGGTCCTAGTGTACATCCATGGAGAGAGTTACTCTTGGAGTTCCAGTCATCCATACGACGGCGCTGTGTTTGCCAGCTACACCGATCTGATTGTAGTCACGTTGAATTTTAGACTTGGAGTACTTGGTAAGTAATCTAAACTTGAAGTTTGATTATGAATAGATTTCAATTTCTATGAGAATGTAAGGTAATTTGTGTTAAGGACGTCATTGTAATAATGTTTCGATAACTAAAGTTATTCAGCATAGGAGAAATAATTTTGACAATCGAAGTCAAAGCCTATGAAAATTTACTTTAATTAATTTAGACATTACATCGCATTCCGCGCATTAGTCAGTCAGCTGTAAAAGGGCCGATATTATCGCCTCCTTACTTTAAATCCCAGCACGAAACGAAAACAATCAAATTAAGAACCACTCAAACAAATCAAGTCTACATAATTTAAGAATTCAACACAAAGTTTAGATTCATCTTCATTTGAATAAGTGAATTAAATGAACGTCATAAACTCGACGTCTTATTTCACAAATCTCTTGAAAGTTCAAAGTCCGACCGAAAGTTGAAATAATTCTTCAAATAAAATCAAGTTTTATTCCTATTCTGATATTAGTGAAAATGCATTCATAGACTATTAGTCTGTTTTATTTCAAGGAAGTCGTAGGAATTCATTTGGTGCAGTCAACATTAAAAGGGAGTGAGATTTATTTTCAACTCATGAATTTTTATTATAATGTAATTAGCGCAATTTAAACTCTTTTTATAACCCATTAGACTTAAGTTCAACATTTTTAACAGCAAAAATTACTTATCATTTACAAATAAATTTAGAGAATGTGTTGTGTAAACTAAATATAAATTAAAATCCATATTGTAAAGCTGTTCTCCATTCGACAGTAAGCATATGACTTAGTGTCCGCTTACGCCCCTATTACGTGGGACTGAAAATCGTAGGCGGCGAAATTTGGATGTTAATACATCTCTGCTTACCCCTTCGTCAATTTACAGACGTGAGCCTATGTATGTATGTAACGTAATAGTCTCGTAGTTTTTTGATTACTTTTTCAGTACCATTCGGTAATCAACAATAAAATTTATTGTGAAACAGAAAATTAACTAAACTTATTGAATTAAGTGATATTATTTATATACGTCAATTATATTACTTTAATTTAAATAGTTACTTGCGTCACTGACGCAAAATCATCTACTGGTAGCAGTTCTTCACCTTGCACTCAAACAGCATGGTAACGTATTTTACTACGTTCGTAGAGATACCACGTAAATAGAAAGATAAAAGGCCTTTAGCCTTATAAAATGATACAGATTTATGATGAGCACTTAAATGCATATGTAACTGCTGTTAAAATGAACTCAAGATTAACTTCCATCAAATTGCCGCAGGGTTTCTCAACGCCAATCCAACGCCGCATCAGAAGGCCCGAGTGGCGAACTATGGGCTAATGGATCAAATAGCGGCATTGCACTGGGTACAACAGAATATAGCCCTATTTGGAGGCGATCCAACCAACATCACGCTAATGGGGCATGGTTCTGGGGCTGCTTGCATTAATTTTCTCATGATATCGCCAACTGTTATGCCTGGTGAGATTCTCATTATGATATTATAAAACATATTTGTTTTTTGCTTTTTATTAAAAATCTACGCTTTCATTCTAAATATTAACATACAATCATTTTCAATCGTAATTTATATCAGTCCTTCCGTTACCGCCAAATTTCCTTGTTAATGGTAACATTTTCTTGGATTCAATATAATAATGTAGTTACGAATAAGCAGGTTATGATAATATTATTATCTAAAACGGTCATTAGAAGTAGATACCTAAAAGGTTATATTGGAATTCATTGATTTTGCCGCTGAATTTAGGTCAGACATTGTTTTTGTTACATTTTTTTTAATTGTACAATTTGGTGATAAGTCTGCATGAACACAATGAGCTTATACCTATAGTGTCACTCTTCAATAAGAACACATTACAAGGACATGGTCATGGTACTCAAAACGTATAATTAGCGTCTAAAGTTTAGATTTTAAAAACTACTTTAGGAGTACAGTGATTTACAGTAGTCTATGGACGTGTGCAATACCAGGGGCGTCACACTCGCGCTACTAACCTTGTTTACATCGTTCGAATTTTCATCGTCGTTCATTCAGATTCACAATATACAAACAATTTGACAAAAATCTGAGACCGCCTTCTTCGAAAATAAATTCAATCAAGTATAGATAGGTTCTGTAGTAGATTCAATCTTTTATCATAGGCAGTGAAAGGTATTCAATACTTACAATTTCCCAAAAATGGAATATCGGGGAATAGAAACAACTACGAGAAATTGAAAAGGGACTGAGGGAAATAATACTTTCGCATACATACTGGCAATAATGCTACTGTCGTGTATTCAATCTCAATTTATTTTTTCAGGCTTGTTCCATAGAGCCATTCTACTATCAGGCTCAGCATTAAGCTCCTGGGCAATAGTTGATGATCCAGTTTACTACTCACTTAAATTAGCCAAACACATGAACTGTACTATACCAGAAGACCTTACAAAAGATCATGAAGTTATTGTCGATTGCCTTAGAGAAGCAAGTATAGAAGAACTACTATCAACAGACATATCTCCACCAAACTTTTTGACTGCATTTGGACCATCTGTAGATGGAGTAGTTATAAAAACAGATTTTGCCAAAGATTTCCTAACTATGTATTCGACAGGAGATTTTCCTAGCTTCGGGCCCCTAAATAATATGAATGTAAATCTAAACGTTCACAAAAAAAGGAGCGATAGTGGGAGGCGGCTGTTTCAAAACAAATATGATTTGTTGTTTGGAGTTGTAACGAGTGAAGCGTTATGGAAGTTTTCGGCTCACGATGTCCAAAATGGTATTGAACCGGATAAACGGGATAGAATGTTGAGGTAAGATTTTTAGGTGAAATATTTAGTAAGAAAAGTTATTTATTTAAACCAATACTGCGTCGTTAGCAAAACTGTCAGCTAAAGATCCTTGTCTCTAAATTATTTAATGATTTTGTCTCAAAATAATCTTCAAATTTATTACCATACCGCTCACATGATTGATATATTTTGATAGCTGAAAGGGTACAAAGGACCTAGTAACTCAGTCGCTTCAAATTAATATTGTTTTATAACAACATTTTGATCCAATATTGCTATGGAAATCCTTTTATATTATACTGCTAAAAACTTAACTTTTTTACAGGACCTACGTCAGAAATTCATATACGTATCACCTCAGTGAGATATTCTACACGATTGTCAACGAATACACGGATTGGGAAAGAACGGTAGAGGTTTGTTTGACTATAAATGTAGGAATTGTTGTGGATCTTTTCTATCAACTGTCAATTCAACCATGCAGTGTTTATTCAGTGTGCACATTGATTGCGTTTCCTCTATCCAAATAAATAATTACTGTATAAAAATATTATTTCAGCACCATCTTATTCTTGTTTTCGAAATATTTCTTAATTGTATTTTCACCATCATCAATTAATTTTTGTTTACCTTCAATTTCATGCCAAGTAATTGATTATTGTGTTACACTGAGGATGATAAATGATGTTTACTCAAGATCGTTCGTTGTGTAAACTTTCTGATAGAATCTCTGCATGAAAATTTCCGTGAATTATAATTATTTTGCAGGTTCATTTAATTAACTGTGTGGTGTCACTTGAGAACATTTTAACACTACACCAGAGGTTGTGGATTCAATTCCCTCTCAGTGTAAAATCGTATGAATCAAAATCTCTAGGTGTTTCTATCTCTAATTATGTATAGTATTTACTAGGTCAGTGTAGGAATCACAGAATAGATATTGATGAGAATGTCATACGTTATCTAAAAAAATAGTCAAGAGTGAAAATATAGTATACAATTTTATATTTTACAGAATCCTATAAATACACGAGATGCTACAATAGCAGCTTTATCAGATGCTCAGTACGTA
The DNA here is from genome assembly GCA_949126895.1 of Eilema caniola. NCBI lineage: Eukaryota > Metazoa > Arthropoda > Insecta > Lepidoptera > Erebidae > Eilema > Eilema caniola. The sequence goes on from OX421462.1 coordinate 2,202,613, forward strand.
GCTCCAATAGTCCAAAGTGGTGATCTGCTCAGTGGAGGGCCACGACCAGCTCCAAATGATGAAGATGGACCTCGTAGACCGACGAAGACTTTCTTCTACGTGTTTGATTATCAAACCAAAAATGGAGTTTATCCTCAGGTAAAGGGTGAAATATGAAACTTTTTTTTTAAATCTTCTTCTTAAATGTAAGAGAGAGTATTCTTTCTTAACATTAAGTTTTTCTTCGTCTAAGGTACGTATACTCAGGTCCATTCTGACGAATGATAGGTACTTGTAACTCAGACTTAGGTTTTGGTAGCACTTTTTGCGATGCCTTCACCTTCTTTATCAGTAGAATCCTGACACTGTTTTGATATTCATTACAAGTAAAGAGCTCGTTCTACGTGTAACGTTTATCATCTGATTAAATAAAAATGAAAGAAACAAATGTGCTGCAAAGAAATGCAAGTCCTTTATGCGCTACTGAAAGGAGGTGCGCTTGGTCCTGGATAGAATTGTTTACACCGTATGAAGGGTGACACCTCAGCCGTAGACTGTTGTTCTGGATAGAAAAGGAGAGGGTGGGACTTACTGAAAGAGCTTGTCGGAACACTCTCCATATATATGATGATGGAAACTGTATAGATAGGATTTTATACCATTTAAGATTGCCTATAGAATTATTTTCTCAAGAGGACAATTCGGCTGGAACCAAATGCAATTAGATTTTTAACAAGAAGTTTCAGTTACTACTAAGCGCGGAGTACATTTCATAAAAAAAAGAAACTGTCAAACTCAAGTACTTGAGTAACTTTGAAACACAGGCTCCGTTCTCAGCAACTTTTATTTTCACGTCGACCATTTTGTTTAAATTTGCATGACATGACAGAAAAATTTAAGCACTTTGAAATAATATTTATTTGTCTTTAGTAGGTACATCGCAATTAATGTGTTTATGTGTTTTCAGTCGTATATTTTGGTACTGAACATGTAAATTTAAAACAAATAGTTAAAAAAACGCACGTTGCCTCCTATAGTGACTCTAGCTACTAATAATGTAGTTTATTTAGCTAGAATACACATTGTACAACAGCATTATGCTACAGGTATTTGAACTCTTAGGATGCACATTGCACGGGTCAAGTCAAGTGCTCATTACATCATTTAAATTACCTCATTAATATGAAGAAGTGTTCGGCCTAGCACCACGACCCAGAGACGGCGTGCGGTTTAGTCGGTTCAAGTCTGACATAACCTCCCCCTCCGGCTCCGGAGGGGTGTGATCCGTGGGGATTTCCCGCACGTAAAAAAAAAAAAAGAAATATGAAGAAGTGCTATCGATTTCAGTCTGTGTTTATACCTGCAAACTTAATGGAATATTAAACGTTTACGCAATTAAAGGTAAGATAATTATTATAAAATATATTGTTTCCATAAACTTATTAATACGACTGATTTTACCGGGTGTAAGGGGAACGCTCCCGAAGCCGAAAGCCCGTGATAGTACTTCGGGTACCTATACATATTGGCATAATTTTTTTTTCGTTTTTTAACATTATTTGTGATCCATCGTATTAGGAAAGCTTAAGGAAACGACAATTTCATAAAAAACATCACTACAGAAAAAGAAAAACAGGCGCCAAGTTTTTGTTTTTGTAGCGAACTTTTTTTTAATAAAATTGTCGTTTAATTGTGCTTTGCTAATACGATGTAGAATAAATAATCCTACAAAAAAATTAAAAAAAAAATGTTTTTTTTTTTCACCAAATCGAAAAAAGAATTATGCCAATATGTAGTATACCCGGAGTACTACCACGGGCCTTCGGCTTCGGGAGCGTTACCCTTACACCCGGTATGAGACAGTCCATTATAAAAGTTTTGCTGCCTTACACATGACGGCTGCTTTACATTAGCAGTACTACTTGGACTTAGACGTGATGCCACCTTTAAGTCAGGGTTATTTGGAATTTATTTAATACAAATATGATATACCTTCTTTCTACTTACAAAATATAGATAAAGAACAGCTCAATTTGATAATGAAGAATCAATTCCCTATGTAATTTATTTGCCTGTTATCTTTCCCAGTGTTTACTAAAACATTTTTTATTTGATATTGAACTTGAATTATTTATAAGATTGGGTTTCATAAGCAGGGTCGAATGTCAACTTCGTTTCGCTTTGTGATGTAGGACTAAGATACAAAGTTGAAGTGATAGGTTCATAATGACACAGGAGTTTCAAACTTGTGACTTAAGTCGCCAGTAGATAATGAATATAACGTTGAACGACAGCTTCTTCCGTAGTTAGACATAAGTTTGCTCGCCATTATTCTGAACAGTTGCGACTAAATTAATATACAAAGCACTTTATGATGATAATCGCTTTATTTGAAGTAACTGCGATTCATGTTAGGGTCATAATAATAATTCAAGACGTGAGCGGATGAAGGGGCTATTTGGAGATATCTATGAAGTTGTCTGACTGTTCATAAAATAATTTGAGACTATAAGACTACTGTATCAACAGCCAGAAAATGCAATATGTAGTTATTTTTATACAATCACGTCTTCAGTTTTGAGTGATAGCCTTCTTAGTATTGCGATTAGATAAAGTCATTATCATCTATTGTATGAAATTTGATCCCCCAACAACGAGAGTAAAGCCAGCTCCAGAGATTCACCTGTTAAAGAACTTGCAGGTACCACCCTGCAAGTATGTGCATCTTTTCTTTAACGGGTGCCAAGAAGATATTGATAGTTTCCTATATCCCCAACATGAACATACGTGTGCCAGTAAACTTCTTCTAACCAGCGATCAATTTGAGCATTAAGGGGCCATTAATGTCAAGGTACCTAAATTTCGGTAATTTTCATCATTAACGTGCATTACATATGCATAGTTTAAAGTGGTTTCAGCTAAGCGCTTTCACATTAATTGAAATACTATTAACGATAAACAGTATATCTACAAACAGATAGAATATAATATATATCCATTAAGGTATTAATGTATTTAACTATCAGGGGAAATAAGCAGCAGTAATACAATTTCAAAGTTTGCAAACAACATAAACTGTGTGACTCCACTCTGAGATAAATTCCACTTTGTTGGCCCAGGTGATTTTGCCAAGGTGCACCAGATGGAATAAATCAAAACAATAAGTAAATTTAATGTTGCCATGGTATAAAAAGATTTTCTTTGTATTTTTTTTTTTTGTGTGAAGAAGAACTTTAACAACCGCCATAATGAAAAATCGCATCAGTATCCGTTCATTAGTTTTTGCGTCGATAGCGAACAAATGGACAATAAATGTTTTCAAAATGAATAATTTTAGGATTTAGGATTGTTAATTTAACATAACTCATGCTTGTATCCTAATGTCTCCAACGTATAAATGCATGTTCAAAATTTTATAATAGCGTAGATCAACAAAACTTGATCAAATTCATAATAGCTTAGAATTAGCATAGTATCTTTATATATTTATTTTCTTCATATATTTGGCAGAGGTAGAGAAAGAATTTAGCCAGTATTACTGTACTAGTACAAGTCAACTTAAATAAATCATTAGAGTTTGCATGAGTTTCATATCCCAGTGTACGAATACAAAATATCAAAGGCAACCAAGCTATTCGATAGAATACAGTGGCAATTTACAATCATATCATACCTATACAAAGGAATATGCTAATGTAATAAAAGATTCCGCAGATAAATAACTTCAAAGCAAAGCCCTGTCACAATTTACTTTATGTATTCACAATATGCGAGAACATATCCACTGAACAGAATTGAATACATGAGTTATGGACTGTTGAGGTTAAGGGAGGACGTGGAACGACCGGTATAAACATCGATGACAACCGATGATGAATCGGTACACTTAAATATTTGACAACATGAGCTCACGCCGCAAGCACACAAAGGCCGAGTGATCAATTGCTTTCAGATTAATAAAAAGGCTACTGTGTATTAGTTTACGGCATTGTTATTTATTAACTATGAATGTGTATATGTACTGTTTTGGTAGTACAGTAACAGAATAAACTATTATCTATTCATGTGGTGCATTTAATGCAATTAATAAGAACGTTCAATTGTATGCTCTTCTCTTGACTTCTACTATTTCATTTCGAGCGGTCATGGACATTCAAGACAGAGAGACCATTGGCATGAATGCAAGCTAGCTCGTGCATGACTATAAATATCTAAAAGTGTGTCTCACCCGATTTTTTACTTGCACAAAATCTCCAACTCGTCCCCGGTGCACACTGCCGCCGCTGTCAACTTCTAGGGTGACAAGCGTCTCCACCCGGTTCCCCCAGGCCCGTGCTCATGGGGGACGAAGGTCATTTTGCAACCTCCGTCGCTCGAATTGCCTCATTCGAGTCGCGAGTCTCCTTCGTTCCCGGTCCCGCTTCCACCCCGCCGCCTCCTTCACGAGCAACAGTTAACCGAACCATCTTCGCGATCAAAGTGGCGTGCGTGAGAGCTCTCAATTGTTTTAGTGCTCGCTCTGTTCTGAAGTTGAATCTGGATGTTGTCCATCGGAGCACTGATTTAATATCGTGTTTGACGTGAGTTCCACATGTCCTCTTATTAATTTAAAGATCTGTTTGATGTAAATTCAACAAAATTTAATAACTATAAGAAGAAAAATGTATAGAAAGGCAAACTCCTTTTTGAAAAAAAAAAAGCTTAATCTTGTTACTATGATCAATGGGTCGATCGATTGCGAATGCTCATATAATATATCTTTTATAATGCTTGATACTACACTATATGATCGCTGAAACACAATATAAGAAACAATGCTGAAGCTTCTTATGATAAAGCTTATCTCTGTCATGCACAAGCTAACTTGCATGCATGCCAATGGTCTCACTTAGATTACAATGTTCAAATCTATATACATATACGATACATATTATCAGTTATATATGTACCAACAATTCTTTAGCGTAGATGAGGAAAATGGCTCAGCAATAGATTACCCTGACACTGTAATACTTATGTTATGTGCCCCAAGCCATTTTCACGCACTGCAGCCGAGCTCCTTGGTTTATTGATAAAATAAAACATGCGTGCGTGCCTTTATTTTGGCACAAGATTATATAAAGCTATGCCATATATTATTTTCGTATGATCTCTTTAACATTGTGGAACAGAAGAATCAAACTCTTATATTATAAGTTTAATAGATTGGTTGAATTTTAAACACAACAATTCTATGGCTGTGGAAAAATCTTTTTTATAACGAATATTAATATTTTTATAAGAGGCTGGCCATCAATAAAAAAATTCAATCATTAAATTTTAATTTGCTAGAGTCAGAAATACAATTTTCATTTTAAAAATCAAGAAAGGCGTATAAAATAATTTCTAAGTTAGATTCGTAAGTTTCTTAATTTTAATTTTAATAGTTTTAATTTTCATACATATAGTATATTGTAATAACACGCCAACTTTGAACTAGCTAAGGCACTTTATTTTCAAACTCATTTCCTTTCAACAGTCATAAATGTCATCGTTGAATATAATACACCCACTAAACTACCATTACTGCGCACTATAGGTACGGTTCTAGTGTCAAGTTCGTTATATAGTATTGTGTAATGTTCGTTCTTATTATATTCTAAGGGTGAAATGACCTGCAAAGAAATTCTAGAGACAATTTAAAAATACTTCGAATCGTTAGATTGAATTTATACAGTGATATTTGGACATAGAATAATAATATTGTTCCATAGTTATAGCTAATGTAAATTTCAAACTAGCTTACTGTCTTTTTAGAGGAGATAAAACCGAAGCTGTTGGTTTAAAATTTTATATTTCCGAACGGTTTTTACTACTCTATAAAGCTACGGAAGTGTCAGTCCTTTATGTGATAGAAAGACTATTAAGAGATAAGTATAAAGCTTTACATGTGAAATTGAATGCAAAGATATATTCTTATCTTCTATGCCGTCTGTTCCTATATCTAGAATTGAATGATGCTTTAATCAAGTCGTATAGCCTATGAGCTGACTGAGATTTCCCTCATTAAAGCTTTAAAGCACAAAATTGACACTCACTCACACTTTAACATTCTACGAAAAGCCTTCAAGTCTATTCATAAATCTTATGTTGTTACAGCGAATGGGAGCTGTCCACGGCGAGGAGTTGCCGTATGTGTTGGGAGCACCCTTAGTGGATGGGTTTGGTCACTTCCCTCAGAACTACACCAAAGCAGAAGTAGCTTTGTCAGAGTCTATCCTGCTGTCTCTAGCCAATTTTGTAAAGACTGGGTAAGATTTTTTTAGAAAATATAACTTCGTTTTTTATTTTTAGTCCATCAATTATCAATTCTGTCTAATGATTACTTTGGCAACTTATTCATTAAGCCATTAAGCGTACAGGAGGAGCTCCTAGCCTTAATCTGTATTTGAGTTGTTGTATTTTGAGTGAATAGATTCCTTCTCGATAAACGTGTTAAATTGTATCGTACCATTAGGTGTGATTGAGGTCAAACATGCCCCTATAATCGATTACAAAAAAATTTAATGAAATTTTGAAGCATTTACTATACTAACTTTTCAAATCGATTTAGATAGGAAAAAGTGAATCGCTCAGGCGGGACACGAACCCGCGATCTTTCCCTTACAGGGGGAACGCTCTAACCACTAAGCCACCGAGCCACACCTGAAGCTATCCAAATTCTCCTATACTTCCGTCTTTAGGGCGACGGTGGGAGCCATCTACCTACACTTATACGAACTATCGGAAACAATGAATGATGTTGCAATCATTTGAAACATTGTTTTTCGATGACTTTTAAGATGATTACTATGCTAACTTTTCAAATCGATAACATCGATACAAAAATAGATACAAAAAATTACTTCATCTCGCTGGATAGCAACTAACTTGAGGATTAAAGGGAATGTCAGTAACAGTATTTCAGTCAGTCATTCAGCCCCAGTCATAACATTAAAGATACCCGCTTCAAATATTCACGCCTCACTTCAGTTTTACGTCTTACTAAGGACGTGTACAAACCCTAGTCACCTTTCATAACACCGCACAGTTTATGAAAATCTAAGTTGACTCAAAGAATCACAAGCTCCGGAACATGAACCTTACTAATGAAGGTATAAGAGCCAAATTATGCCGGAATAATTCCTTCAGAACTGCTATATAATAGCTTCTCAAAGTTTCTTGTAAAGACAAACAAGTGTAAACTTTCATTAGCAAGCATTAAGGTTGTATTTACTTTGATGTCCTTCTTAAACTGTTCTTTTGAAAGTCGTTTTACGATAATCTCTTCTCTTAATTATGTGTTTTGTATTCCTTAAATTTTCGAGGGTGTTTAATAATTGTAGATCTTAAATAGGATAATAATATTTACGGGAGAATTTACTGTGCCAATGAATATTACAAATTGTTGTTTTAAGGTTAAAGGTGCAAGATATTTTGAATCATCTTCCTGATAAATATTTATGTAAATGTGTTCACCTTGACTCTTGAAAGATGTGAAAATTTAAAACAGAAAGTATTAACTTTCTCACGTGCTTTATAACACCTACTTGAATATACTTTATAAGAATGAGGAATCTATGGGTTGTCTTCAATTTCATTGTGTTACAGGTATAATAAATAAACTATGTCTTCTTGTAAATGTCTTCTTCGAAAATATACTCTACAAACAATTTACCATAACATGATTATGGCTTTAAGAGATGTGCCCAACTGTATTATAATATGAAATCTTATGTTAATCTAGGGGACCTGAGTGTTGTGATACCCATAATTTACACAAAACGGTAGCAGTTAACTATTTAATATTTATATTGTTAATACCAAGAAATCTCGCGTCCCTGGCAATAACCATTATTTACAATGTACATAAATGCTGATTATTCCTCAAGAGAAAACCATATAGTAAATAGGTTTATTATTATGAACACTTGTTCCAGAAACCCGAACGACAATATACGACAGGAGGCCCTGCTGCCGGCGTCAAGGGAGAGAAATAAATTCAGAGGAATAAACTGGGAAGAATATGACTCCACACACCAAAAATATTTAGAAATAGGTTAGTTTGGTAATAGTTTTATCGCCAGTAATATTGCAGGAGACACGAGATATGATTTTCTTCATTTATTATGTATTTACTGCTGCCACGGCTACGTCTTTATGAAGACCATTTCCTTCTATTATTTTTATATCGCAAATTTGCTGTATTGCATAAAAGATATCCTATTTTCTACTACCGGTTATAGGCTATATCTACACATTTTACAAAATTGGTTCACCTTTTAACTAAATGTTGTCTCACATATTTTTGAACCTAATATTATATTCATGTATATAATGTTCTAACGTTACTATTTTGTCAAAACAGGTATGAAGCCGCGCCTGAAAAACCATTATCGCGCTCACCAACTTTCCGTTTGGCTACGTTTAGTACCCGAATTACACCGTGCCGGAATGGTAGACGTGGCTGCGCGACACAACCTTTTCAAAAACCACAACGAACAAGATTTGTACGAAGGTGTAGTCAGACCGGATCCTTTAGCGAGAAACGCAAACGATAACGATGCAATCAGACGAACAAACGGTTCAGTGTATACCGATACAGCCCTAACGACCGTAGATACGATACTAGCGACCTGCGCCACAATACTGCCAGGAAGAGATCTGCAAACATTAAACGCTACTGAAAACACTTTGGCTAATTTGGAAGCGGCAGGCTATGCTGCATATTCAACCGCTCTCAGCGTTACTATAGCTATAGGATGCTCACTACTAATTCTGAATGTACTTATTTTTGCTGGTGTTTATTATCAGAGAGATAAATCTAGATCCAGAACCAAACAACCGAGGTTTAATGAAAAACATTTTGAGACGATTTCGGGCAAACATTCGCATTATCACATGGACCCGACTCATGCACCAAGCTTAGTAGTAGACGTAGAAAGACAGAATAGGAAAAAACATATGATGAATACAGATCAACATTTGGCAAATTTAAATTTCAAAGGACCCCTGGATGGTCCTAAGTCCCCGCCGAGTCCATCGCTTAGTATAGAGAACGTGATGCTGCCGAGTAAACTCGGGAGTAGAAGTAACAGTTTTAGAATACCTAACGTGAGTTTTCCGCAGATGGGCTACGCGACTATGCCCAAGAATTTGAGCCAGTTTAATAACTCGCCGCCTTTACAAGAGTTACGGCAACAGAAATTCCAGCCGTCGGACGGATCGACGGGGAACTCCCCTAGGAGGGAGGCGGAGGTCAGGGGGGCACACGCAACATTACGACGAGGGAAGGCCTCCCATCACTCTAGCCTCCCTCAAGCCGCAATTGACGAAATGCGCGTGTGATAGAATATAAACTGACTTTATCTTACGTAATTTAAAGTGTGTATAATTGTCATGATTGTAAATAACTATTGTAATAATGAGAGGAGATCCTTTTTTTAGAAATGTTATCGATTTTCTCCCACTTTGGAATATGATTATCGAATAAAAATCAACTGTATCATACATAGCTTGACTTTATTTATTACTTGCCCAAAAAGTGTTAGCTGTAGACTTCAATTTAGACAACAGACATAAGGTATGTTGTATCACTATATTATGTACTCTATATTCTTTTACAAGTTTAATGATTTCATTCTTGAATTTAGCACTTAGTACCTAAAGTGAAAAAGACCACACATAGTTGATTGCAGTAAAAATGTGGCAATAAATGTCTGTTCGTTACCATTAAAGGAATATGGGTTCACAAATAAAAGATAAAGTTAATCACACTGACAGGTTTATTGCCAAAACTTAGTAATGGTATGTTCTTTAAATGGAGAGGACCTCATTCAACTGATTGCTGATCGAAATAGTGATTTTACACAACGATTCGTAAATCCTTGAGATGCCTTGTGATTTTGGCTTAAATTAAAATAAATCTATAGAGGCGCGTGCGCCCCTCTTTTATAGTGAGGCCCAGTCTGACCCGGGAATGCCCTGTGTCTGTTAGAGTAACGGAAAGCCTCAGCCGACACACAGGCCGAACGAGGTTCGAGCACAATCACCTTCTGAGGGGAAAAGAAAGGACGCTATAATATGTCGTAAAATACATTATTTTCTTATACCATAATCATTATTTTAGCGTTAGATTCTGCTGCATTCGAGGCTTCCACCTAGGAGCTAGGGGTTCGCCTTCTCATGCCCTTCTTGAAGAACCCCAAATCGCTTAGAAAAACCACGGCAGGGTCACCATTGTACAGACGGTATACATGAAGTATCCATGATAGTGAGGTCATTGGCCATCGGCCAGTTTAAGTATTTTTATACTTAAAGTGGCTGTGCAGGGCCCTACCAACGCCTACGAGCTCCAGGTTGACCTCACGCACTAGTTAAAGTACCAACTAAACGACGGACAAGGCTCTCAGGCTGAAGGTTTTCCTTTTGAGGTTGGGAGTTTAGACAGCACCGTGCGTCAATATTTTTCCCTACTGAAGGTTTGAATACACAACTTGTAATGTTAAATTATAATTAAAGCCAAGGCAATCTGCTTGCATAATAATATAATCTAACAAATGGGATAACTAACCATGAAACTAACTTAGGAAGTCCAGCTTATCGTTTCCCGGGTGGGGGTTAGCAATAAACAGGGCTATAAACATGTTCGTGTGGAGACAGGGGCAGTCGTTAAACACGTAACGTTTACGTCACACAATCAGGTTGACAAGAGCAGAGATTCAGATTGACGTCGGTATGAATTATCGACCAGGGACGTGGAAAGGGTGGTCGTTATCGAGGTATATTAGTCATTTAATTCTACGTGAGATGTGGGCGTAGGGTTGCCAAAAATGTATACTAAAATTTAAGTTCAATAAGGAAAAACAGAATTTGGTTTCCTAATGGTAGCGGGTGAGTTGGCTAATGAAGTTCAGATTTGATTATGACCAAAGTACTATTGAATGGATTGTCAGTGTATAAATAAGAACAATCCTCCATAACGCAGCAAACCGGAACTACTACTAATCAATTCTGAGAATGAATAGACATAAGTATCTAGTAGAGTTTAAATTTATTACTACCCAGCTGGCCGTCGAGGCTTCGCGCGGCAATATTGCGAAACATAAATCCTGAAATCCAATCGCGGTACTACCTAACCCTAAAAAATGTACCATCCCTATAACCTTTGCGCAAATGCAAGCTGTAAATTTAAAAAGTTTTATAGTAATCGGATGAACGGTACGGCAACCACCTTACCCCAGACGTACCTACATACATACATATAATCACGCCTTTATCTTGAATTAACACCCACATTTCACCAATCTGTCTTCGGTCTAACGTAATAGGGGGTGAGCCTATTGCCGTATTCCGGGCACTATTCGAGGGTTATCTATCTTAATCCCGAATTATAATATTCCGAATATCATAATCCAGAAAACGTTGGGCTAATTTTTCATAATCCCGGTTTTTCAATTTCCGAAGTTTTATTTGCCATATAATCGCAACTCCGAATTTCATTTGCCCATTTATTCATTTGTACGACGTTTTATAATCCAGACGAACGAGTTCCAGACACACAAATCTAAATGCACAAAATCCAGATGACCGTAATCCATATGCACGAAAGCCCAATTTTTAAATCACAAATTTTTGATATCCAGTTAATTGATATCCAGACAAACAATATCCAGATTTTTAAACCTAAAACTAAACCTCATATGGCGTCTACTAACTGCAACTGGAGACCTACTGAACGAAACACACGTTGCCATAAAAATATATGTATGCATGTAAGCAAACAAGCATGCATGCAGGCAAGCTGGCGATTAAACCGGCAAGCATGCAGGCATGCAGGCATGCATGCATGCAGGCAAGCATTAGTGTTGCTCTTCTCCGGCGCTGCGGGAAGTGCAGTCCTTCCGCCCTTGCGTAACAAAGTTCGGGGACCCATGCTCGCTTCCTCAGCTTCGGCTTGCTGGTCGCCTTAGGCAACCAGCCTCAGTCGCTCCAGCTCGCCCGGGCGCCCGAGCTTCGTTACTGCGGGCGAGGAATGCCCTCCCTCCGCGCCTCCGTTTCTTATATAACATTCTAGTGTAGGGCAGACAAGTACCACGGCGAGTCGGGTCGGGCGTGGTACGCAGTGTTCACGAGCTCGCTTTCCTGATTCATTGATTATACCTGCATACAAAACTGTTCATGCATGACATGGAAAACAATAATTTAAACAAAAATAAATTATGTGAAATTATGTCTTAAGTGAACGTTAGATTTTTTGTTCTTATATCAACCGTTACACACCCTAAATAAATCGTATAAATTAACTGATTTTTACTATACCTGTATATAGTTTAGCTGCAACACGATTTGTATGGGAACCAAATAAAAAGTATATAAAAATTTGGTAATAGTTTATTTGGAAAATGGTACGATGGGAAACAAAAAAAAAAGACGGGTTGCACTCTGGGAGTGCCGGCAGAAGTGAAAACATTTTCGTTTTTTCTTTCTTCGTTATATACATAAAAAAGATAAAAAAGAACATACCATACCATACCTATAATATAGCGCTAATCATAGAACCTATCACTTATTTTCTGCAAATTTTCTGTCAGAAGAAATTAATGAATTATGAAAAGAAAAAATAATCACAAAAAATAATAAATTACAGAAAGAAAAAATAATCATAAAAAGTAATAAATTACAAAAAGAAAAAATAATCATCAAAAGTAATAAATTATAATAAGAAAAAACAATCACAAAAAATCCCTGAAGGCCAGGTGGTTTGAACCTGATACTATCTGAAGACAGTCGAAGTGCTTACCGTTTAAGCTACGACGCTATCTATTGTAAATTGCAAAATAGATAGTCTGTACCAATCTTGTATGACGTCAGTCGTCGGTTACGGTTCAAAGGTCAACTAATCCTGACGCTTCCTTAACATTTTACACCCATCCAACGCCGCTAAAGAAGTTTACACTTCAAAAATATTCTGAGAATCTGGTATAAAAATATTTGGTATCCAAATAATAATATTTGGATTATGACAATATGGGAAAAAAAAATACTATTTGAAAATTTGGTTTTAGTGCACCTGGAAATTGATTCATCTGGGAAATGAAAATTGGAATTATAGAAAGTTGTCATTCATTACATCTGTCTTTTAAAAGTTCTACCAACCGTTTTCGGGGTTTTAAGATTCGGGTAACAGAAATTCGATATTTCAATAGGTTACCGACACGGGAAGAGAATGGGTGACCCAAATTCTACTCTGCCGGGAACCACGCGGGTACCCCAGACGTCATAGAATGAAATGGCGATCATCATCATCCGACAAATCCCTTTTCCATCCAAAGCTTTTAAGTAGCAACTGGCGTTTGAGCTTCCAATCCGAACGGTGGTCCGTCAATCAGTAGATCAGGTTTGCTTGAATCTTTACCATCTTGTTGTCGCCCCATAGGTACACCGAACTATTTCTAGTAAAATTACAATACTTTTTCCAGGCTTTCAGATGACCCTTCCAGACCAGAGTAACCTGGTAAGGTGGGGGAAGGCCACAGAAAAACAATGTTATACGTGTGGTAAGGCAATAGGGACGGCTAGGCACATATTAGTAGGATGTAGGGTGCTTCTTGATAGAGGCCAATACTCACGCCGCCACGATAAGGTGCTTTTCATCATACGCGAAGCAATAAGTCTGGCAGTAGCTAGAGTCCAAAAAGGATTGACTACTAACAGACGTCATATCAACTTTGTGTCTGAATCAAATTCATCTATAAAATCAAGGAACAAACCATATTTAATATTAGATACTGCTCCAGATTGGACTCTCCTAATCGACACGTATGAAAAGCACTATAAAATTCCGGAGGATGTTGGGGTTTTGTCATCTAGACCGGACATATTTCTCTACTCGAAAACGACTAAATATGTGGTCCTTGTGGAACTTACTGTACCGTGGGAAACAAATATACCGAAGGACCACACACTTAAGAAAAATAAGTACTATGATCTCACAAATGAATTAATCAAAAACGGTTACGTGGTTAATTTGTATGCAGTAGAAGTGGGAACAAGAGGTATACCAGCAAAATCTCTCTATAACCTACTTAAAGATTTAGGCTTATCGAGAGCTACAATAAGCTCATTACTAGGACGAATGTCTAAAGCGGCACTAGTAGGTTCGTATCAAATTTGGTTAGGCAGGGAGGGGAACTTGGGTAGTGAAGGTGAGTGTTGATGTACATCAACAAAAGGGGCCCCTTCTAAACCTACACTTGGGTCGCAAGTCCCAGGTACTGTCCCGAGTTCCCAACTCAGCAACACGATGGACCCGGCACTCGCACGGAGAATCCATGGATTGCTAAGAATATCGTCTCTCTCTATATTCTATATTTAGTGATAATGTAAGATTATTCCTTTTCATCCCAACTAGTATTTATCTAATACATCACCAGTTAGCACGTACATAATAACGTTTTATCAAAATACCGAGAGGCGTTCGTCAATATTGTGCTAGAGTACTTGATTGCGCACGAGAGGTAATAATAATTGGCCCACACGTTATTATTAAAACGATAATGTAATAGATTAAGTAATCATGATCCCTTCATATTACTTTATCTCATAATGTGTGCCTTTCGTGTGAGAAATACTAATCAAATACTTATTAGTGTTTAGAATGTGTGCCTACCATGACGCGCTTAAGCTATTCAAAGGGAGAGAGAGGGAGAGAGATGCTGTACATCCCGCTATGTCTGTGTGTATGACTCAAACTTCATGTTGTTTTGGGTCTTCAGACTGCCTAAGTCATATTCCTCGCAACTCCAGCATACCTAGGGCCGTTGGTATACACCCTTGTATTACTTTATCTCTTACACTGTCAAGGCTATGGCAAATAATACGTTTTAATTTTCATGATATGTGCGTGACACTCCATGTATACACAATTTTATTGCTGTTTTGTGGTTCAATAGGAGCAATTTATATCAAAACTTTAGAAGACACGAAGTTATGGCAAAATTACTAGTTAATCAGCTTTGATAAACATAATAAAACAAATATTTACAGTTAGTAAATATAGCAAAATCTATAGGTACTATATCTATAAATGCAAGAGTAACTCTGTCTGTTATGCGCAACTACGGATTTTAACGCGGCACAGAGATTAGACAAGATCTTAGAAAAGTACATATTATAGGCTACGAGTATTTTTGGTTACGAAAACTGGGTAACAGTTAATATAATGTAAATGGCTTGACGTTTAAACAAACAGTTTAGTTACCGTTTCAATAGTTATGTAGAAACGGTTTCAGTTTTCAGTGTAATAGCAGATATTTCTGCCCACAATACAAAAATAACCTTTGTGACAATAGTAGCAACATTTCAATGGCCTAACATCGGAATAAAAGTAATCCGTTCAATTGAAACGCTTCGTGAAAAGTCCTATTAAGGCGAATTTAAATGTGGATAGCAAGACCTATATACGCTTAATAAACTCCATTGTTTTCAATGTAGTGAAACACGTATAAAAAGAAAATGTCTGTTTGAAACAAGTAAAAACGGATATTTGGCCTTTTATTAAAGTAAAATTGAAATAAATTCAGATAATTGGATTATGAGAGTTGGTCGCCTTGGTTACAACGTTTTCGTAAAAAGTTGTGTTGTTTAAGTTATAACAAGATGTGAACAATTTGATATGTAGATTGTGTAATGACGGTGTGTGGCTGAAATTTACAGTTTATGTTAGTCGCTCGTATTGAATTGTTACATAATATGGTTTGTGCGAATTAAATATAATCTAATAATATATTATTAATGATAATTATTATGATTATATTATGATAAAATTAAAAATTATAAAAATATTATTTAATAATTATAATAATTGACACTTCCGTTACGCCACGGAGGCTCCGTGGCGTAACGGAAGTGAACGCGGCTAGGACGCAGGAGGCGCGGGTTCGATCCCCGCTCAGTGTAAATATTTGTATGCATGAATATGGGTATTTGCGTTGGTCTGGTCGTGCCTCGAAGAGCACGTTAAGCCGTCGGTCCCGGTTGCCATATGCTATGACAGTCATTACGGGTAGTTGGAGCAATCAAAAGTCAAACAACTGGTGTACCTAGCTGCAATGCTTCGATATCGCCTTTGGTTTGTGGAGGTCAGATATCAGTTGCTTCACTGAAAATGTCGAAGTTTAGCCAAATCTGCAGTTGAGCTAGTAAAAGGAAGTCCAGGCTCGAAGTTGATAGCTTCGGATGCGACTGGGATTAACGCTAGGATAAAGAATATTTTATTATGATTGCCGATTTTGCGTGGACTTATCTAGTTTTATTAACTGGCAGGCCCACGCCAAAGAGGCGACTACACCTTTATTTAATGTAATTTTATAATTAATTTAATCTTAAGAATTAGCATGTAGTAGAAAATAATGGCAAATTTTTATTTTATTATTTTTATTTACTTAGTTTTATTAAAGTGCGGGAATATTAAAGAACATGGTAGTTGAGTATATTGCACAGAATGCTATCCTGGCAACTATATCACACACGCACATAATAAAATACAGTACTCTTCTTGCGAAGTATAAAAAAGCACAGTATATAGTAATTATCACCATTTTGGGGTTGTCAACATCTGGAATGGTGGTCCTCATCATCTGAGCTTTCCCTAACTTAATACCATTCAGCGGGGTGATTGACGGGCTATATATAAAATAAAATAAAACTCTGTTCTGACCCATATTGTTGAGTAGTTGATAGTATTACAGAAGAAATATTTGAAACAGGTACAGTTTAGATACATAGTACGTCATTAACGCTGTTGGATAAAGTTTCACTTTAATCTGTACAATACTACTACTACTAATCCCTTGTCAATCGAGACAGCACTTCTTGTAATAAAATGAGGTCGGATCGTTGAATCAGTTTGTATGGCATATGGCAGTACAGCGGCATTGGTTGAAAATGCATGGAATAATTTGATGCTGTTATCATAGAAAGCAAATTTCAGTGATCACCGGCTATTCATAAAGTTTTTAACGGGAACAACCAAAAATTCCAAAATATTTAATTTTCAAAATTCCGAATATTATAATTCCTAAAAGACAAAAATCCGACTATTCAAAAACACGTTAGTTATTTTTCCGAAAGTCATTAATACGAATTTTCATTCTTCCGAATTACATCTGTACGAATAATTAAGAATCCGTAGTGTCAGTGGCCCGAAAAACGTTATTCCGAATTTGAATTTCATTGCTCAAGTTTTAAATTTGCATCAAAAATATAGAACAGTTAAAATAGATTTGCCATGTCAAGCATGAAGAATATTACAAACAGATAATAAATGATTTTTATATATATTAAGTCGTTTATTATTGGTCCCCAATTAAAAATTAGGCTTAACCCGACTTGCTGTGGTACTTGTCTACCCAATACTAGAGTGTTATTTAAGAACCGGAGGCGCGGAGGGAGTGCAGTTCTCGCCCGCAGTATATGTATATGGGTGCTTGAAGGACTGCCCTTCCCGTAGCGCTGGAGAGAAGCAAAACTAATGCTTGCCTGCATGCTTACCTGAAAACAACTAATTCACGTGTTGTAATTTGTATGGCAAATTGTATTTTTTAATCAACTACCAAGATTACAAGGTGTTAGATTGACGGGTTTGTCTTGTTTCGGACTTTTGATAATCGGAATTCTTATTTATGGTATTTCGGATTATTATTAATTCGGAGTTGTAATGGTTCGGTATCTTGAAATTCGTCATTTTGCCATTCGTAGTTATAACCATTAGGAATTTTGCAATTCATTCATTGACATTGGATTTCTGCCTTTCGGAATTATGAAATTTGTGATTGTGACTTTCGGAATAAAGTTTTTCGTATTAATGTAGTGTAAGTTTTTGACTTCAGGTATTCACAAATTTTAACCAACCATTGATTTTATTGTAGGAGAGGTGTAGAAAGAAACTCGAGTCGGGTAACTCGAGCGCGTCAGATTAATATAAGACAGAATACTTTACATATTGATAAATTCCACCAGCCAGTAAGCGCCTTAAATAAAGGTGGGTACGTAAAAAAACGATCTAAAAATCGACCATGGAGTGTGCACGTACGCGTCAGTTTAAGGTGGTGAGTAACCAAGAATCAAGATTTATGTATTTATTATACTTGGACCACGGAGTCTTTCCTTTATATTATCGCTTTTTTACTCTGTGTTTTATGAATATTATAATCATAGTCGTAGTTTTACTTCTTAAGGACGTAATTACTTACAAACAATATCAGTATAATTTCATTATGTGAAATGTGTGTGAATTTCTTGTGAATCCCACATCATTTAATCCAATTTGTGTCAACTACATTCCTTCCGTTGTGATTGAGACATCGTAAAACTAGTAGACTTTTATCTATGTATAAATGTACTCTACCGTTCAAATACAATAATGTCACCCTCATCCTTGTCTCGTTTCTTTTATTCATTTTATTTAATTTCGTGATTGTGTGCGTACGCATGTATCTATTTGTACGCGAAGTCAGAAAACTTGTATTGATATGTTTCCAGTAATGATAGAAGCAAATCTTTTTTTTTTCATCAGATTAGATTACATTAGGCTAGTAGAAGTCTGATTGGAGAATAAAACAATAGGCGAGTTGGTAATTCACAATAGATTTATATTATCTGTTTTGAGCTACTTCATTTAAGTGCCTATATCGACATTTCATCATTACGTGAAACTACTTCTTCGGGGCTAACGGTGAGGTGGGTATGTCAAAATTGAACCGACTGTGAACCTATCCAGCAGGTTATCTCAACGTTGTTGGAGATCAAATTTCGCCTTCCATATAGAAAGGAACGATTGATGGTTAGCCGAACTATCAGCCCTAGGCAATAAGACTAAACATGAAATCCTGAAAAAATTAGACATGAAAAACATCTCGATTAAGATAGGAATAATTGAATTGGTTCAAGCATATTAATCATAAAAAAATTTTTTTAAGTGAAAACTTCTTTGGCGGCGTTGGATGGGTAAAAATTGTTTAACTCGCGCGTCAGGATCGCTTGACCTTTGGACCGTAACCGACGACTGACGTCATACAATATTAGCTATAGACTGTCCATTTTGCAATATACGATAAATAGCTTCGCAGCATAGCGGTAAACGCTTCGACTGTGATTACCGGGTTCGAACCTGGGCTTCTGACACTTTTTGTGATTATTTTTTCTTTTTGTAATTTATTACTTTTTGTGATTATTTTTTTCTTTTTGTAATTCATTAATTTCTTCTGACAGAAAATTAGTGATAGGTTCTATGATTGGCGCTATATTATAGGTATGGTATAGTATGGTAAGTTCTTTTTATCTTTTTCTCTGTATATAATGAAGAAAGAAAGAAAGAATAAGTTTTCACTCCCGGAGTGGCCGTCTTTTTTTAAAATAATGAATGTTGAAACAAACCATAGGTCCAAGTGGGTTGAATTGAAGTTCATGTAGTTTTTTTTTGTTTGAGTTTGAAGTGAGAAGCAATTGGCTGGCTAGGTCTGGTGGTGTACGAAAGCCCGGACTTAATGGTAACGCATCAAAGCAACCTCGTATCTCTCACAAGCGTCTCTATAATATAATTCTATAAGGTAAGGTATAAAGTAATCCTAAAAAGCTATTAATTACTTATATTTATTTAATGCCTTTCGCAATATCACTTTGCCATTTGTGTGCCAATACTTTCATACACTTAGCGCCAAAATCCTTTTCCACAAAACTCCTTTGCTTTATTGGGCCATTGATACGCCTAAACTAACTCCTGAAAGTTCGTTCTACCAAGTAAACTTACGACTTATTTGAACTGGCAAAACGTTCAATATAATGTTCCCTACTTTATTGAATAAGTAGAAAAATATTGGGAATATGGAAGCATTAATGTTATAGCCCGACTTTCGTAACTGTAAATGAAATATGATTTTTTCTCCAGCAGCTCTTTGGTGAGGTCGATTTAGTTGATATTTTTTTAAGAAAATAAGATCTTTAATGGATAATAGAATATAAATAGTAGTAATTTCTCAGGCAGTCTTGAAAATACATTAAATTATAAATACTAAATAAGAGCGATAATCGTCTGTTGCTAAGGTCAGTCTGTATAATATTATTAGGTATATCTGGATACACCATGTCTGTGAATATCACTATCAAGATTTGTCACTCTATATTCATTGTGTTATTTACACCGCATTAGGATTTATAGGTATTGCTATCAATACACAAATATTTTATTAATCTAGGTCACATAGTAAGACTTATTTACTAAATATTCTGTATTGGTGTAAATATACTAAAACATTCCTAGTTAATACCAGTGAGAAAACAACCAGATAATAAAAAATAATTACTACAAAATATAAAAACAACCGTTGTCTACAAGGTCGAAACATATTTGATACCAAGCCACCGAAAGAAAATTAAATTAAAAGTCTGTTATCAAACTCGTTTTAATATTTGAGACAGTAGTCGGGTTTTTAATTTTGTAATAAATAATTTTATTTTAAACTTTTTAGTTACGATATGATATGTACATATTTTTGTAATCTCCTTCAGATTCTCTTCATTTTAATACCCTACTCAATAAATATGAAAGAAGTTTTTTAGACAAGTGGCATTTAAGCACTAAAAATCCACCGTATTGGTTTTGTTGTATTTTATGTACCCAATGACACTCAGGAGATGAATACCTTTCATTTGAGGCCCCATTCATTGAAACCCGTCCAGCCGTTAGGCCTATAGGGGCGAAAAAAGAAAAGTACATACATACGCACGTAACACATTACCCTCCCTGGCGCAGTCGGGTTTAAAGTCACGGCCACTTTAAATCAGAATAAAAAAACAATGATCATTTTACAAAAAATATTAATAAGCAAGGAACTGAAACAAAAACACCTCCCACTAATCAAGGTCTCCCAGTATCAAATTTAGATTTAATTCAATTTTCGCCCTCGCGTTTATTTTAGTCTTCAATTCTATTTATGGTATACTCAACCAGGATTAAATGTCATAAAAAACACTTTAGCATATTGTAGATCGAAGTGACCTTTTTTACCGTACAATTTAAACCGCAAACCGCAAGCGAAATGTGTGTATTTTTTAATACTTTATCTCTCATGAGTACTGAGAAAATGCAGGCGCAAAGTAATATAACATAGCATTCTACACGGAGCTTTCAAGACTAGTTTGGATAAATGTAAGGAGCGATGGATGGTCTCGCCATTTCTGCGCGATTGTATCGCCAAAACAGCTGAAAGGAACTGGATGAAATTTGACACAAAGATAGAACGTGACGAACTCAGGTTCCGAATGTTGAGTTTTAACATTATTATTGTTTGTTTGTATTTAATAAATGTTTAAGGTACAAAAACAAGTTTAACAAAATGAAGAGCATACTTATCATTCATTAGTTTATTTATCATTACAATCTATCTCGTAATTAAAGCTTGTTTAGCCGGTGTAATAGCTATTACAAAAAATTAATTAAATTGTGATAAGTTATGGATGCAATTTGTTTAAAATAAACTTCATAAAGTACACCATAAATAATGCTAATCCGACTTATAAGAGTCAAATTACAGCAGTTTTAAAGAGGCTGTTGAAAAATTAATGTTTCTGTAGGATATTTTACACAGAAAACGTGGTTTAACAATTCTATGAATAGCAGGTGTTGATACCCGGTGTAGCTGGGTAGTAGGATGTTCAACTACTACGTAATAATGTTACGTAGCAGCCTGAGTAGTGGATATTGCCTAACCACTAGCAGACTTATTCAGATCGCCCGTATAGGCATTATGATCTGTATTATAGTGTCAGGTTATAATATAGCCGAAATAAACAATATACTTCACATTTAAGCGGACCCTGGACTCTCAGGTGAAGGTCTCGAAAGCGATCGGGACTTTGGCAAGAATGTATTAATTACATTTAGTGCGAACTTTTCATTCAGCCATATTTGCGGAGTGATCGTTATAAAGTGGTTTTATTTGCCTAAACTTCATACAGTATCAAGCTCTGTTTTATTTAAATAAAGATAGTACCGCATAGTATATCCCGGAATATTATTATTATTACCTCTGCAATAGACCAGAATGGTTTTTATCTCACGATTATGCCACGACCTCTTACGTAAAAGCGCTGGTAATATGCCAAGACTCAATGTCGCGCAAACAAAACTTAATAAATCTCAGTTTATTATTTACAGGAATCGTCAGTAGCTTATTGGTCAAGTAGTCTAGCTTTATGATCAGGAAGTCCTGGGTTCTTAAATTCTGACTCTTTACTATCGACGTGAACACTATTAATTTGACTCAACTGGTGGGCGTTAGGGGATATATTTATTAACAGTTTCGGTGACCAATGGTTTATAAAAAACTGCCCTATAGGAACTTGTTTGACATATTACACGACTTTCTTAAAAATCCAATAGCCTTGTTTGACATATAACACGACTTTTTAAAAATGCCAATAGCCACCAATTAAAAGTCCCAAACACGATATAGTCTTATATTCTTACTCGAGTATCACTTGATTTCTCATTGCAAACGATCTGTTCACCTCTCAGAAATCCAATTATTGCCTAATTACAAAATTCCAATGAGGTGTAACCATCTTCAGAATATTTTATCCGGGACATCTCTGTCGTACGGTTTTGAAACGGTATAATATGTCTATATACCACACTAATTTCCATCCTTTTTCTTTCTGAGCTATAAATGTAAGGTCCCTTCTTATTTTAGGTAGCAATTCCCTTTGAATATAGAGCCACACGCTGTTACGTTTACGACTTTATTGGGTCAAGTGAGAAAATAAGGAGTTTATTTTACAAATACTGATAGTATTTATTCAAGGTAACAATCGGGTATTTTATATATTGGCTGTCTAGTTAAATTAGTTACTTTTCATTAAACGTCAAAATGGTAAGTTAGTAGGAAACCTGTATGCAATAAAATCATAATTATTTTTTGTCAAATAAATAAATAAAGGTAGAAGTTACGTGGATGAATAAAAATAATTCTGCTGGAATTTGGGCAAACATACCTTTTCGCCCGTTATAACTTTCGAAAGTACAAATTCAAATATACAAAAAAAATTGAGAATATCTTGAGAATCTGTGTAAACGAGGTTCTACAGGATAAAATGATATCACTTTTTCCAGCCCCGCACCAAATAACCCACATAATATGTAACCCTGCGTGTGTGCGGGATGTCATAAATTATTTTCAACCGCTTGCCAGGAGCGAAGCGTTCATATGGAATAATTCCTCCAGAAATAACGTGGCCTTGAACGTGTACTATAAGAAGGTTTAGTACAGTAGGCAAATGGCTGATAGATTTTAGTACCTAATAGCTGTTAGCACTTTATAAAATTGATGTAATGTTTTATGCAGTTTACATCTATGTATGATGGATTAACGAATTCTTCTAATTAATTTCAAATTGATTTTCTAAATCTTTTAAGATAATTATGGGTGGTTGCTTATTTTGTTAGTCCTTTTGAATAACAGCAAAATATCAAAATAATACAGATATGTTTTTTCTGTCTTCTCGATCTAAATTAATCGATTTGAATTTTAGCATGCAAAATGATTTAATAATTCATTCCAATTATTTGAGCGGAGTAATAAAAAATCAATTTTTAAAAATTGTTGGAAAATAATTCATTAGTTCCGATAGTTCGTAAGAATATCGGTAGATGCTCCACTGTCGCCGCAAAGACAGATATAAAAGGAGAATTGTTTATTGGTTTAGGCAAGGTCTGGTAGCTTAGCATTCAAAGCATTGCCCCTATAAGGCAAGGATCGCAGGTTCGAACCCCGCCTAAACCAATTAAAACTTTTCCTATTTTAATCTAATATAGATATTATCACTGAGCGAGATTCAAACCCGCAAATTTTGCGTAGCAGTCGAACGCTGTATCGCTACGACACAGAGGTCGTCGACCGATATTCCCCATCATCCTTCACCACAGAAATAACATCACTCTAAAGTGTAGCAATACTTTTTATTAGAAACATTTGTGTTTCATGTATCTATAACAAAGTTATGAAATAAAAATATGGGCACATGTATTACATGTAACGACATATTGGATTGAAGCTCTCATACAGTCCATGCAATCAAATATAAGAGGGTTACTGAACAGTCGGAGCAACATTGAGTGACTCTATTTGTAGTTTGCATTCATATGTCCCATTATCATATTGGAAGTACATATTAGTGGTTAAAACTAATTGCTTCAATCAGTATATTATAACAGTCCACTGCTGGATAAAGGTCATCGACCTTTATTTTTATCAGTCCATCAGGCTGGAGGGCGTCGCGCCTTTCTGGTTTTAATTGTCGTTTCCTAGGCCAGCCTTATGCTAAAAGCTTAAAAACTTAAATTATTTTCTACTTGCTTTTTTCTCACGACTACACCTATGACCGAAATAATAGCCTATGTGCCATTCCAAAGTATGAACTATATAGCGGGTGTTAGGGGAACGCTCCAGAAGCCAAAGGCCCGTGGTAGTACTCTGCATATAGTATATATTGGCATAACTTTTTTTCGATTTAGTGAAAAAAAATTTTTTTAATATTTTTTTTTTCCTTTTTTTTCAGCATTATTTATTCTCCATCATATTAGAAAAGCTCAATGAAACGACATTTTCATAAAAAAACATCGCTACAAAAAAGCACGCGCTTGCCGCCATTTGGTTTTTTCAGTAGTGATGTTTTTTATTATGAAATTGTCGTTTGATTGAGCTTTTCTAATACGATGGAAAATAAACTATGGTAAAAAACCGAATAAAACGAGATAAAAAAAAAATATTATTTTTTTTATGATTCAAAATAAATTTTATGCCAATATATACTATACCCGGAGTACTACCACGGGCCTTCTTCTTCGGGAGCGTTTCCCTAACACCCGGTATGTGCCGAATTTCATTTAGATATCGTCAGCCGTCTATGCTTGAGAGAGTTATAAAATTATGGTAGTGGTTATATTTGATATTATTATATTATTGGATGTTAAAGATTTGTAGACATAGCGATAAAATACTTTCTACTGTTCCTTCACTCTAGGTAACGTTGCCGCAATTGGTTAAGTTACTCGGCAAGTGTTTCGGTTTATCTACTGTAGCTAACTATTCTCGCCACTTTTACAGTTTCTGCACATGCTCTAGACAAACTTGTACATTTTTAAGTACCCAGAAGTTTTGTATTTGGAGATTTCAATTTGATCTAACTAAGTTCATCTGGTGCATCTTTTACCATAATATTGTAATGTTATTTTATATTTGGTTATGCCACAGTAACGTTCATACACAAAATTTCCATACATTTTGAAGTGAAAACTTCTTTAGCGGCGTTGGATGGGTGTAAAATGTTAAGGAAGCGTCAGGATTAGTTGACCTTTGAACCGTAACCGACGACTGACGTCATACAAGATTAGGTACAGACTATCTATTTTGCAAGTTACGATAGATAGCGTCGTAGCTTAAACGGTAAGCACTTCGACTGTAATTCCTTATAGTTTCAGATAACGGGTTCAAACCACCTTGCTTTCAGTGATTTTTCGTGATTGTTTTTTCTTATTATAATTTATTACTTTTGGTGATTATTTTTTCTTTTTGTAATTTATTAGATACTTTTTATGATTATTTTTTCTTTCTGTAATTTATTATTTTTTGGGATTATTTTTTCTTTTCATAATTTATTAATTTCTTCTGACAGAAATTTAGCAGAAAATAAGTGATATAAGTGATTCTATGATTAGCGCTATATTATAGGTATGTAATGGTATGTTCTTTTTTATCTTTTTCTATGTAACGAAGAAAGAAAAAAAGAACATGTTTTGACTTCTGCTGGCACTCCCAGTCTTTTTTTTTTAAATTTTATCTTCATCATCATAAAATGATCACTGTCTTACCTGTTTGTAAGTAAATATCTATGAGGTCTAGTAATGGAATACGCTTGCTCTATCAAACATATTCCATTGTGTCACAATATGGTACTTCTAATATGCCAACATACTTATGTGTGCATACATACTCACGCCTGCAAATCAAGGGGTAGGCAAAAGTGTTTTAACACCCACGTTTCGCTAATTATGATTTTCGGTCCCACGTAACAGGGAGCGAGGCCAACGTACTCTTTGTCTTCTTCTGTATGTTTACCGGAATTACCCGTTACGCATAATTATCCTATTAGTAAAACGTTATATGTTGCACACAAATGTTTTACACATAAAACGTTTTGGTGATACGTCATAACGCAGAATACGCTTCCGATAACATACACTGACTACTTTGCATTGATCTTCACATTACTCAATATTCTATCTACTCTCTAATCGCAAAGTCTTTTAAGTCTAAGCATCTCCTTGAAGCTTCCTCTTATGGTTTCGAATAACGAGAGGTTCTCCGAATCAGAAAGACGTCTTACTCACTTAGTATAGATTCATCATTTGGTTCTAATGTTATTTTCTCGTTTTATATTATCCTCTTGTCTTTCAACTTCTTTTTTTCTGATACCACTTAAGTCATCAATGAAGAAAGAAAAGAAGAGGCCACCTAAGTCTGAAGCTGCTTATAATCTATTTAAGTATGTTATACTAGCTTTTACCCGCGGCTCCGCCCGCGTGGATGTCGGTTATCGCACCAAACAGAGCCTATGTCCTTTCTCGAGGTCTAATCTACCCCTATGCCAAATTTCATCAAAATCGGTTCAATGGTTTAGGCATGAAAGCGTGACATACAGACAGACAGACAGACAGAGTTACTTTCGCATTTAAAATATTAGTACGGATTACGTTATTATAGAGTTATTGGGATATTTACTATGTTGTATTGTTTCGAGTTTCCAATGAGCTGCGATATTTCGAAAACTTGAAACAATACAACATGGTAAATATCCTGATACCCCTGATAATAATGTGAGTGACAATGATAGTTTAAATATCTATATGGTTATGTTACTATTTGTAAGTAATTAAGTACATATAAAAGGTACGATGGGCCTGGCATATACGTTTGTATAAAAGTCCCCGATAGTAAATAAAGATGAAAAAAAAGACGGGTTGCACTCCGGGAGTGCCGGCAGAAGTGAAAACTTTTTCTTTCTTTCTTTCTTCGTTATATACAGAGAAAAAGATAAAATTAACACACCATACCGTACCATACCATACCATACTTATAATATAGCGCCATTCATAGAACCTATCACTAATTTTCTGTCAGAAGAAATTAATGATTTACAAAAAGAAAAAAATATCACAAAAAGTTTTAAATTAAAAAAGGAAAATAATCACAAAAAGTAATAAATTACAAAAAAAAATAATCACAAAAAGTGTCAAAAGCCCAGGTTCTATCCCGGTACTATCTGAAACCATAAGGACTTACAGTCGAAGCGCTTACCGCCAGGCCACGAAGCTTCTTAACGCACCTAACAAAATAAACAATCTGTAGCTGTTGCAATGTTGTAAGACGTCAGTCGTCGGTTACGGTTCAAGGGTCAAGTAATCCTGACGCGAGTTTAACACTTTATACCCATCCACTGCCGCTAAAGAAGCTTCACTTCAAAAACCAATTAAGTGGCAAACAAGCACACAGCCAGCCTTATAATTAGTGGTTACTGCAACCTATGGACGTATGCAACCACAGGGGTATCACACTCCTGCTACCAACCCTGTAAGAACTAAATGTTGAGCAACCCCATATTACAGTCGCTTCAAAAAACGATAGAATTATTTATTTTAACTTGAGCATTTTTATTTCAATATGTTATATTCACATAAAAACGATTCTCTAGTGATTTTTGGACTCTTTAATTGTTAACGCTATTACTAGTTGCTTTTCACCATGCAGTTCAATCCATTTTGCGTGTTAAATTTTCATACGTTAAAAATACAAAATGATTTTTACCTGAAACATCTATACGGTAAGAACTTAACCAGCGGCGTTGAGCTCCTCTTCGAGCGACGAGTTCTTCTCCCCGCCGACGTCGCCAACACCTGTACGTCGGCCGGGGAGAGGCCGGCCACCGACTTGCCTGGGACCCCGACGCCCTCCGGCTTCGAACAGGGCCCCCGCTGCCGGTGGTGACGTGCACCGCATGCGATGGACTGTTTCCATAAACGAAAACGTCATGCGGGCATATTTTGCGGCTACAGAGGGGGGAACTAACCTCAGTGCGTACCGTTCTCGGATACTTCCTTTGTTTCAGGCGCTTGAACCATCCGTCAACACATCGGCACAACGACTATCGGACCAAGTGCGGGTCATTCAACGCAACCACATGTTGAATGAAACCGTACTTGAGACTCTACGGCTAGAATGCTTGCGAAATATCTGTGTCACCCCCGCCCCGGTTCCTGCTTCTACACCTGCACAAGGGACAAGCGAAGTTACATATGTTGCGCGGGATGACATACCTATTCCAGTAAGTATTCAGTGCAATGAAGAGATTCAGGAGGCTTTGGAATGTGCGTTACGGGAATATCGATCGATGCCCCTACATTTTAGGCCACGTCTGCCTCGTTTGCCTATGCATAGACGAAATATAGCTCTAGTGTGCGCCCTTGATTCACTATTAGCTAGGTATCTAGAAAATAGTGAAAACCTCGGTGACACTCATTCAATGCTGTATTGTACTGCTGTAGCGGCATGTCGTATGGCAGGTGTTAAATTTCCTATTAAAGACCCTGTCATACGACCTAAGTCTGCCATACCAGCATGGCAATGCAGGATTGAACGACGTGTGGCCGAGGCAAGGGTGCTCATTGGTAAGCTAATCTGCTTCAGGTCGGGTAATACTCGCCCTAGAGTGATGCGCTATGTGACTCGAGCGTTTGCGGGAACTGGTATCAGTCCCCAAGAATATACGTCTCGGGTCACAGAGCGTATTGACTTCCTGAAGCAGAAAGTCTGTGCATGGGCAAACCGTATCCGCAGATACAAAAAACGTGTCGATCGATTTACCGTTAATCGCATGTTCCGAAGAGACCAGAGGTGGGTGTATAGAAGCTGGGAGCGAACAGAGGAAAGTGTGGGTGACGTGCGGCGGCCGGATGCTGAAGCCACAAATGCGTTTTGGCGCAGTATCTGGTCGGTGCCCGTTAGCCACACTGAAGGCGATTGGATGCGTGAGGTTGAAAGAGCATGCGAGACCATTCCGGAAATGAACAATATAAATATAGATGCCACTGATGTAGATTGTGCGGTCCATTCGCTGTCTAATTGGAAGTCTCCGGGACCGGATGGACTGCACAATTTCTGGCTCAAGTGGCTACGGAGCTCGCATGTTGTTTTGGCTTCACAATTTCAATCTGCTGTTGAATCTGGGACGCTACCAGCTTTTATGACGACAGGAGTTACCCATCTGCTCCATAAAACTGGTAGTACTCTGGACCCTCATAATTATAGACCGATAACATGTCTGCCAACGATCTATAAGCTTCTTACATCCATTCTGAGAATCAAAATTACCAATCATATTAATAATAATTCTATAATGTGTGCCTCTCAGAATGGATGTAGGAATGGGGCCCGGGGTACTAAGGAGCTCCTCCTCATTGATATGGCTATTAGCCAACAAGCTCGCCGCAACCGTAAGGACTTGACGGCATGTTGGATAGATTATAAGAAAGCGTTTGATTCCGTGCCATATACATGGCTTTTGAGGGTGCTGGAGTTGTATAAAGTGAATGCAACTCTATGTACCTTCTTAAAGTCATGCATGGGGCAATGGAGGACGGTTCTTTTCTATCCAGGGTGTCGTCAGGCTTTGGGTAGTGGCGAGCCGATAACAATAGAGCGGGATATTTTTCAAGGGGACAGTCTGAGTCCCCTTTGGTTCTGCTTAGCCCTGAACCCACTTAGTACTTTACTAGTGAATTCAGGGTTAGGCTATAGGCTACGAAAAGAGGGTCAGATGGTATCCCACCTGCTTTACATGGATGATTTAAAATTATTTGCCCACACCAATTCTCAATTAATGGTTTTACTGAAGGTAACTGAAACGTTCAGTAATTCCATCAAAATGGCGGTTGGTGTGGACAAATGTGCAGTCGTTCATGTAAAGCGAGGGCGGGTGGTGGAGTCGGAGGGTATACAACTCTCTGATTCCACTAACCTGAGATCACTCCTCGTAGCTGAGACCTATAAGTACTTGGGTATGTCACAGGCGTTATGCATTAATGAGGCCGGCATGAAACAAATGCTACAGGAACGTTTCTTTGGCCGCCTGAAAAAGGTACTTAACAGTCTTTTATCAGGTGGTAACAAGGTGCGTGCTTGTAACAGTTGGGTCATGCCACTCTTGATGTACTCCTTTGGCATACTCAAGTGGACTCAGACTGAACTCGATACCATTGATAGGAAAGTCCGGACTCAGTTGACTGCATTTCGAATGCATCATCCACGGTCGTCAGTCATGAGATTGTACATCCCGCGGAAATGTGGGGGTCGAGGATTTTTAAATGCTAAGACCCTTCATAATCGCGAGGTGTGCAATCTCAGAGACTATTTTCTTAAGTCCAACGTGGATATGCATCGTGATGTAGTCAACGTGGATGTCGGGCTCACCCCGCTCGGTTTGGCTAAGGGAAACTGGCGTAGGCCTACAGTTATTGGCACTGATAGCCGCAGGGAGGTATGGCAGAGTAAGGAGCTACATGGCAGGTTCTATCGGGCCCTCCACACTCCACAGGCCCGAAGTAGACCTATTAGCATCTGTATCCTGGCTACGTTTCGGTGACCTTTTTGGGGAAACCGAAGGTTTCGTCTGTGCAATTGCTGACGAAGTTATCAAGACGAATAACTACCGGAAGTATATCATGAGGGATGGCACAATTGACATCTGTCGAGCGTGTCACCAACCTGGTGAATCCCTCAGACATATTACTTCCGGTTGTTCTCGTCTTGCTAACGGCGAGTATTTGCACAGACATAATCAAGTAGCCAGGATAATCCATCAGCGACTTGCTCTGAAATACAACCTTGTAGATGTTGAGGTGCCTTACTATAGGTATGTTCCTGAGCCAGTTCTAGAAAATAGTCATATCACATTGTACTGGGATCGATCTATCATCACTGATAGGACTGTTGTAGCCAACAAGCCTGACATTGTGGTGATAGACCGATTCGAACGCCGAGCATTGATTGTCGATGTCACTATTCCTCATGACGAGAATCTCGTGAAAGCTGAGAAAGATAAACAGATCAAATACTTAGACTTGGCTCACGAGGTTGTCGACATGTGGAATGTTGACTCTGCAATCATTGTACCGATAGTCGTGTCAGTCAACGGACTGATAGCAAAGAGCCTCGACCAACACCTGAAGAGGCTCGGGTTAGACGGTTGGATCAAGGGCCAGATGCAGAAGGCAGTGCTCCTTGATACGGCGCGCATCGTGAGAAAGTTCCTCTCTCTGGAGCCCTAACCACCGGTGGCTTGGTCCTTGTATCCGATACCGGTGGGACACTACTTTTTATATTTTTAAATAGATGTTTGTTTTTTTTATATGTATTTAAAAATATAATTTGTAAGTTTTTCAAAATGAATAAAGAGAATAATAATAATAATTGTGTAACACAAGCTATGATTTGATTATGAATAAATATAGTATATTACGTACATAAAAAAATGTTATTTTGTTTAATTTTGAATTTACATAACATTGGACCAATTGAGAATTGGACTAAACGCGAATTGGACCAAACGCGAATTGGACCAAACGCGAATTGGACCAATTGCGAATTGGACCAAACGCGAATTAGACCAATCGCGAATAAGGTGAATTGGACCAATCGCGAATTGGACCAATCGCGCCTAAAGGGAAATATCATATTGAAAAATTATAATACTGTTAAAGGATTATATGATTATTAAGATACATTGACTGCATTTCACTTTACAAAACTGATACATAATAATAAGAAGTATGTGTCCCTTTAATGTTAAACCATCACGCCCTCGAGGCACAATATAACACACGTACTTTATTAATAAATCGTGTTACGTTCTATGGTTGTGTATTCTCAAACATCTGCCCTTATATCATCTAATAAGATTATATTTGTGTTACGTTTACGTGCAGAGGATTAGTTTATGTCAATAGGCACAGTTTCTGGTGAACATTCTGGGTATTTCAAGCGAATGTGCTTCGGTTGAATGTCTGTCTGGCTTCCATTGTTGTGCTATCTGATTGGGTGTAAACGGTCGTGAAATATTAATATGTAGGTTTATGTTATCTAAAACATTTTTGCTATTATATCATTCAATAGTATTGTATTGCAAGTATATCATATCAATGAATATTTTAGAATATGTGATACACACGACGGTATTTTTGTCCAATTGAGCAGTCCGACTGGGGATGTACCTCCGCTCTACAGAATACCGCGGCCATAATAACCTCGTATTGTGCTCACTGAAGAGTTTTTGTGCTGTCGGTGTGAAGACCAAAGACTGATCCTGTTTTGTCTTCTACACTGACCTCACAAAAACTCTCTGTGCTTACAGGGTCGTAAGCGGTGTGCTTGTCTGCCATCTTAGTGGTAAAAAAACAGCCCTACGACCTCATGGTATAAATAAGGTGTATGTTTAGTTCAGTTGCGTAGGTATTAAATAAAACAACACAAAAATCTTATGGTTAATGTTGAGTACAATGAACACCTGAGGACCACTTGGTATAAACAAAATACCACCCATATTCTGTCCTCCGTGTTACATATACACGGAGGACAGAATATGGGTGGCATTTTTTTATACCAAGTGGTCGTCAGGTGTTCATCACGCTAATAGTTTTTATAATTTTTCAGGACTGACGTTTACCGATGTTTCGGTTGCATTGCAGCAGCGATGGTTACGATATGTCAGCGATAAGTCAGCGATAAGTTCCGAACAATTATAAAAACTATGAGCGACAGTTCAAAAATAACATAACCACGCTAATATCTGTACAACCGTTTTATACTACATGCATATGAATATAATAGGGTACATACACCAAAATAACATTTTTTACAGTATTTTCTGTCTGTTTGTTCCGGCTAATCTCTGAAATGGCTGGATCGATTTTAACGGGCCTTTTATTAGCAAGTAGCTGATGAAATAAGGAGTAACTTAGGCTACTTTTAACAACACTAAAGGATAACCGACATCCACGCTGGCGAAGCCGCGGATAACAGCTAGTTTCAAAGAAATCATCATCATCTTATCGTTAGTCCCAGTAGAGTATTAACCTGTGTAAATAGTGCCTATTGCCTATGTAGGAAAGAGTTTTCACAAACACTATTAAAGTCAAGTTAAACTAAACTGTGATGTAAAATATATAATTCCTTTTGCTTCAGGAACACTGTTCCGCTACGGAACATGTTCAAAGCTAAAATCTAGTGGCGCTTCACTACGGTGTGGTACCTGTGCACACACATGGATTGCGATAGTACACAGTTTGCGTTTGTTTATATAGGGAAGTTTAAATACCTCAAAGCAATGGAAATAACTTATAAATTTGCCACATTTCATTTCAATTTACTCTCCTCATCATCATGGTCTGCCCCTGCCACAGGTTCTATTGGACGGCCTCCAGTCTGATACACTGAAGACATGGAAATACATAGGTTATTCTATTGCCGGGATGCCAAAGGCGGAGGACCGTATACTTACATTAGGAGAGACCTATGGCCAACAGTGGTCTTCTATCAGTTAATTAACTTACCACAGACCACTGCTCAACATAGGCCTCACCTAATGCTGGAAGGGTTTGGTCTTTGGTTTCCACGTTGGCCTGACGGGCTGGTACAGGGTTTTATTTTGAGTTTTCCTTTTCTCGCAGTGATATCGTCTGCGTATGTTTCCGTTAGTCGCCTCTTGAAGGGTGTTGCCTTCAGATGAGATGGGGTGGTGGTACATGGTGTGTTTCTCTGTCTGCACACGGATAGGACTTCTACAGACTAGATCCTATAACTTTACTACGGCTATACTCACGTCACTTGTCAGGATGCGCCCGACTAGTTTCGGACCCGACCGGAGTCCTTATTCATGAGCAGAGTATCCAGGCGCGGCGACGTCTGGTGCTTTGCAGTAAAGCACCAGACGTCCCGTCGGACCGTCGGGTCCGAAACTAGTCGGGCGGATTCTGACAAGTGACGTGAGTATAGCCGTAGTAAAGTTATCGAATTGAAAAATGACTCACGATAGTTTCTATACCAAAAAAAGACTAGATCCTTCACAAGGTGAGGTTTCCATACTATCGCCTTGTTATCTCATTAGTGACTTGCTAGAGCACCTATTATACTAATTATGATTCTAATTAAATACTAGAAGTACTTATAATTATAAGCCACGTTGCATCTACCTAGTTAGTTAATTAAATTATCATCAATCAGTGGCTTTGGGTAGTTATATACACAGATATTTATGACTGTTTTTCATATTGATCTCTGTGATTCTGTGGATGTTTTTGGAATATTTATGTAAAAGTGAAAACATTTGAAGTAAAAATAACAAATAAAAACTAATAATACCGTTATAAATTATACAAAGATAATGAAAATTTTCGTAAAATTAATTGTGTGGAGTACTCAGAGCCACGTTGGGCACGGACCTCTCAATTTATCTGTTCACTCCTTGTCATATTTCTACCTGTACACTGAGATTACACTTAATTTTGTTCCAAACACAGCTACGTAAATTACAAAATCTAATTATGTTAGCCGACAGCCGCCTCGCGCTAATCTCGCGTTGAAACGTTACGACATTACACAGTTGAGATGAAAGTGATTGTTTTTTTTTAATTCTGCAGGTGAACAGATTATCACCATTACACACGATGATGTAACATTAACTTATCATACTTAGGGAATACATACATACATGAATATAATCACGCCTTTACCCCCGGTGGATTAAGCAGAGGTGAATTACCACCCACATTTCACCAATCTGTATTCGGTCCTACGTAATAGGGGGTGAGCCTATTGCCGTATTCCGGGCACTATTGTTTACTCGAGTCATGCATCGGAGGCTGAGTCTAGGCTGTACATATCTATCTGATGTTAAAAATAATCAGTCCTGTCCCTTAGTCGCCTTGTTCGACACCACATGGGAAGAGAAGGGGTGGCCCAAATTCTACTCTGCCGGGAACCACGCAGCTAACTTAGGGAATAAGCTGAACTATAGAAAATACAAGCCACCAAACATAAATTTTATTTCAGCCATAATTGTTATCGAAACTTTTCGTTAGAGCACCTATTAAATTTATCTCTGCACTAGTTTTGGTTAACTGGTGGAGAATGACAATGGCATTAAGTCCGCCTATAATATGTACTTGTGCATAAAGTTCAATAAAATAATAAATAATATTCATGTAGGTACAACTAGAAATTACATATATTTAGATAGATTGGAAAGCCAGGTTAGAAATGTCTGGATAAACGCAGATTGCCACCTGTTCTCCCTGCTTAATTTCTAGAGTACACATGCATTTAAAAGTGGAAAGGAAAGGAAAAAAAAAAAAACTGTATTTTTTTTTCAACCAGCTCTTACCTTGTTGCACATTATGTAAATGGATTACTAATGTTCGACCAAAAAATAATTGTCAAATGGTCATTCGACAAACAACGTTTCACCAAATGTTCATTTGGCAAATGAGACATTTGACAAAAATTTCATCTTACAAAAACTCACTTAGCAAATGATCCATTAACAAACACCAAATGTTCTTGCCAAATGTATTAAATATTAAAATGTCAATTGACCTTTCTTCATTTAACCAAATAATATGTTTCGCAAAATGAGCATTTATCCAAATGGCAATTAACAAAATGTTATTTCATAAAAGTACTTTTCTTTTCAAACAAAACGTATAAATAAAATCCTATATCTGGGTGGTTAAAAAAAAAAAACCACGAAGGCTAAGGCGGGAGCGAAGCGGAGCGGAGCTCCCGCCTGAGCCTTCTAACCTAACCTTTCCGAGTCGGGGTACTCTGAGTCGAGTTCGGAGTTAACCATAATGACGTTTTTTTATATATATTAAACGTTAGACCTAAGAATTTTCGATTACGTTTGTCACTTAATACATTATATTATCAAACATTTTTAGACCAATAGTAGTTTTATAAAATGACTCAGTTGCTAAATTAAAAATAATTATTTATTAAATGTATATTTATGCGTTGATCATTTGGAAAAGTGAGTCATTTGTAAAATGATAAGTAGTAAAATGATTAGTCGGCGAAACCATTGTTTTACCAAACGTTGTTTGTCAAGTGTAATTTTGCCAAATGACTTTTGATCAAACAGCAGGACCCCAATGTAAATAACAACAATACTGTCAGGCAGTAAAATATTCTTCTTTTTTGCTGCAGATGTTAAATACAGTTATTTTTAGTTAGATTTATACCACTTCAAATCACTTACACATATCCCGTGTGCTTACTTAGACACTAATATCAGTAGTGTTTCGTAACTTAATCAAAGCGGTCACGGGGAGCTTCAATATACATTCGCCATTATTCAATTACAGTGCGTCTGATGCAGGGTTAGAGCAATTATGAAAGTTTAAATAAGATGTCGATGCAGAAAATATTTGGCATGTAATAGTTTTTGGCACCCAATGTCAATGCTTTTAAAAACAAACTCGACAGAATCTCCAGTTCACAGGATACACACGCATCAGCTTAATAGCTGCTAGTGTGTTTTACATAAATAATAATAACAAAAATAATAATCTAAGAAATAAATTCTTTATATTAAGATTGAAAGTTGTTGAAAATATTCAAATATATACTAGCCAGACGAAGTTCTTGCACTGGTTATCTTCTAAGGGTTGATGGGTCAGAAGAGAGTATTTCGTAAAAAAAACTATGAGTAACTTAATTTTCGCAAGGGTAACAGGAAAATAGATCTCAGGCTCTAAACAGCAATCTTTATTGTTTTGCAAGACTTTAAGGGCCGATTACCACTTTTCCATTTAAACATTCCTAAGGAACCCTCCCTCGTTTGCCTTAACACTAAATATATACCAAACATAAGTATTCCATAATACAAACAATGTAAGTAAGAGATAAAACAATAGACGCGTGTCATGAACATAAATCAACTGTTTCAGGCAGCCTTGACTACATTTTAAAAGAATAATATTTACTTAATTCCATTGCTGTGCTTGACGTGACTTAATTTTATACCGTTTTACAATAGAGTAGGCAATGTAGAAGGCCAAGTGCGTGTTGGACTCACGCACTAGGCCTACCGTACGATCCATACTAATATTATAATGGGAAAGTGTATGTGTGTGTCTGTTTGTTTGTCCGTCTCAAGTCTAAACCACTAAACCGATTTTGATGAAATTTGGTATAGGGGTATATTAAATTTTGAGAAAGGACATAGGCTATGTTTTGTCGCGATAACCGACATCTACGCGGCGTGAACCGCGGGCAAAAGCTAGTTATCTTCCGTTTCTCCACTAAAAACGAAACATATCTATGCACTTAGGCGATAATTAAATACGAAGTAATAATAAAATATTATGTTCGTGTCTTACTCAGACAACTGATTTAGGAATTAATATCTCAGTCTGACATCCATCAAGTATATTAATTACCAATTTAGTTAGTGATTAATGTAGTTACTAAATTAATTACTATGCTAGCGAAATTTACATATTAATTAGATAGTAACTTAATAAATTTTCATTTGTTGGTTAACAATTTGTTGTGTTGTTACGTTTAAATTTGAATACATTTCAAATACACTATAATAATATCTCTCTTTATCTCTGTCTAGCTCTATTTGATTAGGGAAAGAGACCTCTGCCTTGGTTTTCTTAGCAGTAATGTGAAAAACACATTGATAGTCGGTTGTTTATGAGGCAGTTAGGTACTGATTTTGAGTGCCTCAGACCATATAATTTTTTAAAACATCTCCAAATTGATCGGTGTATGATCACAGAATACTTTACTACAACTTTGAGGTGTCATCTCACGTGCCCATACCTCCTCACTATTGTTATATAATTTTCTTCTTGTCAATAGATTGTCTTATAGTTAAGTGTACTGGGGTGCTGGTTGGGTAACCTCCACGTCGGCTTCTCCGTTTCTTCCCCCTTTGGACCGCGGTCCTGGGGAGCGGAAGCGGGGGGGCTGGTGCACCCTGGACAACGGCTAACAGACTCCTACCTTGGGAGTTCTGTTGGCCGTTGACAAATAACCCGACGGCTGACCTCACGAGGAGGTCGTGGGATGGCGGGCCTTCAAGGCCCGCGGGAAGGGGTCCGTAGGACACCCTTCCATTCCAACAGCCCTTTTAAGGGCTAGCTGACCCCATTGCACGTGGGGGTCGTGGTATGGCGGGCCTGCAAGGCCCGCGGGGAGGGATCCGTAGGGTTCCTCCCACCTCAACAGCCCTTTTCAGGGCTAGCCGTCGCTCCCAGTACCCCTCTGCTTTAGCAGAGGAGACATGGGAGAGGCGACGGGATCCGTAGGATCCGGGGACGGGTCGGCCCACTGCTCGCGCAGGGGCTGACGGGCATTCGTGCCTCCGTCGGCGTTGGGAGAGTTGGCTACTCCCCCGCATCGCGTAACCTCCGAGATATCGACAACGACCTGAGTGCTAGCCACACTCGGGAACGCCGATATCCTGGGGGCCGTGGGGCTTGCCTTAATTGGCCGGCCTGCGACAAGGAAAAGTCTGAAAACCCGACAGCGAAGTCGCTTAAAACCTGTGGATACCTGGGGACCTCCACAGTATGTACCCCGCTTCCTGGAATGGCCGTCACCCAGGAAGTGTGATTAGAGCGGTTCTACTCGTGGGAACTTATGGAGAATCTTGAAAACAAAACCCAAAAAAACCCCTTACCAAGCGAAATAGTCTGCGCGGAGGTCGCGCAGCACCAAGACGCGGAGGTCGCGTCCCAAGCGGTGTCGGACCACCCTGACACCGCCGCCCAGAGCAGGGCTAGCAGTCCGGGCGTAGCAACCCGGAGCTCAGCCGGAAAGAGGGACCAGGTTCCTCCCCTTCGGCCTTATGAGCCGGACCCGGAGGTCAGCATGACCGACGGGTCCACGTCCAGCAGCGGACAGGAGGGAGAATACCTTTCTCCCCCGCCCAAGTTTGCGGCGCTCGGTCGCCGAAAGACGCGGGGTGGCAAGAGGGCTGCCCCTCAAAAGCGTGCCCCAGCCCCAGTCCCGAAGGGTGTCATGGCGCCGCCGAGTTCCTCCTCCTCGGCGGCGCCCTTGCCTTGTGCCGGCGACACCACCTCTAACCAGGTGGTGGAGGCCCTTAAAGGCCTTGCTGAGGCCCGAACTGGGGCTATGACGCCGGAGGAGGACCGGCTCATGCGGTCGACGCTCCGCCTAGTGGAGCAATACAATCTGCTCAGGGCGGAGCTAGGCCGCGCGCAGCAGGAGCGGGCTGACCTCGGCAGGCGTCAGGAGGCCTTGCTCGGCGAAACCGAGCGGCGGGCGGCGGAATACCGCGGGGAGATGGCCAAGATGGCGGCTGAGTTGGCGGCGCTCCAAGACCGTGTGGCCCGCACAGAGAGGCGGAGGGTCGGAGCGCAGCCGGAACCGCCATCGCCACCATCTCGGTCCAGGTCGCCGGTGCGGCCGGGGGCGCCGCCTTCTCCTCCGGTGCAGCCGGCGCCACCGACGTCACCGGCACCACCGCGTTTGCCGCCGCCGCCGCTCCCGCCGCGCTTAGCGGTCCCGCGGCCGCCGCTGCCGGCGCAGCCGAGGCCGACGTTGCGGCTCGCCCAGCCGCGGCCCTGGCAGGCGCAGGCGCCTGTGCCGGCGGGGTCCGCGAACGCGCTGGAGGCCTGCATGGCGGCAATGGCCGCCATGGAAGCGCGGCAGGCGGCGCACGAGGAGCGGACGCGGATTTGTCTGGAGGCCATAATGGACTCCATCCGTCGTCCGCCCCTGGCGCAGCCGAGTGGCGGATACGCCGCGGCGGTCAAACGGGGCCCCATCCGTACGATGGCGGCGGGGACCCCGCAGGAGTCGGCCCGCGGCGCGCCCACTGCGCCGGCTGCTCCGGCCACTATCGTTGCACCAGCCGGGGGTGCCCAAGCTAAGGGCAGGGGAAAGGGGA
Organism: Eilema caniola; assembly: GCA_949126895.1. Taxonomy (NCBI): domain Eukaryota; kingdom Metazoa; phylum Arthropoda; class Insecta; order Lepidoptera; family Erebidae; genus Eilema; species Eilema caniola. The sequence goes on from OX421462.1 coordinate 2,242,699, forward strand.
AGGGCAAGGGCAAGAAGTCCTCGGTCCCTGCCCCGGCCCTGGCACCGGTTTCGGCCCCGACTGCCTCCAGTAGCTCTGCACCGGCAGAGGGCTGGGAGGTGGTCGGTGAGGCCAAAAAAAGGCGGAATGCCCGCAAAAAGGCAGCCAAAAGGGCCAAGAAGGCCCAGGCTGCCGCGAAGGGAGCGCCGGGAAGGCTGCGCGTCCCCCGTACCACCGCTGTCGTCTTAACGATGACACCGGAGGCGACGGAGAGGGGCGTGCAGTACGTGGACCTGGTCAAACAGGCGAGGGGCCTCATAGATATGAGGGCCCTCGATGTGGCGGGGACCCTCCGAGTGACACACACTCGGACCGGTGCCCGCCTCATCCACGTCCCTGGCGCCTCCAGTGGTCCCAAGGCCGATGCCATCGCGGCTAGGCTGAGGGAGACGCTGGATGCGGCCGACGTCCGGGTGTCCAGGCCCACCAAGTGCGCAGAACTGCGCATTTCGGACCTGGACGACTCCATCACGGCCGAAGAAATTCGGGCCACCGTGGCGGAGGCCGGGGGTTGCCCCCTGGAGGCGGTTAAGGTCGGAGCGATTCGCTACGGCCGTCGCGGACAGGGGGCAACAGTTGTCGGCTGCCCCATCGCGGCAGCTCAAAAGGCTGCCGAACAGAAGGTCCTCGCGGTAGGCGGCGTTGTGGGAGTCCGGGTACGGCTCCTGCAGGCTCGGCCGGACAGGTGCTTCAGGTGCCTGTCGGCCGGCCACGTGGGTGTGCAGTGCAAGGCGGAGGTGACGGTCGGCGACCGTTGCTTCCGCTGCAGCCAACCCGGTCACAGAGCCGGTACTTGCGAAGCTCCGCCGCACTGTTTCAGGTGTGCGGCGGAGGGCAAGCCGGCCGACCATAGGGTTGGCAGCAAGGCCTGCACCCGCGGGGAGCCGCTGCCGCGAGGCGGGCGTTCCGCCAACGGTTCGGTGCGGGATGCGGAGATGGTTCCATAATAGATCCCCAGCTCCGCATCCTGCAGGCGAACGTGGGCCACGGTGTCGATGCTCAGGCCCTTCTGCTCCAGAGCATGGCACAGTGGTCCATACACGTCGCCGCTGTCGCCGATCCATACACTCACCGGCCCCTCGGGCCCGCCTGGGTGGTCGACCTGGATGGATCGGCGGCACTGGTGCATAACGCCGCTGCGGGTGCCCCTCCCCTTGTAGTGATCGCAAGGGAGCATGGCATCGTAGCGGCGCGTGTAGGGGAGATTGCGGTCGTGGCCGTTTATCTCACGCCGGGGTCACACCGACTCATCGGGCAGTATCGGCGGTCGCTGGAGCGGCTGACCGACGTCGTCAATGCCTGTACGCCTCGTCCGGTTCTTGTGCTCGGGGACTTCAACGCCTGGTCTCAGGCTTGGGGTTCCCGGCGCACGAACGCGCGGGGCAGGGCTCTGGAGAGCTGGGCCGATTCTCTCGGCTTAGTTCTCCAGAATCGCGGGGCCGAAGCCACGTATGTGGGCACGTTTGTGGCGGGGGAGCGCAGGTCGATCATAGACCTTTCGTTCGCGAGCGCTTCCCTGTCACTCCGCGTGCGGGACTGGCATGTCGCCGTGGGGGTGGAGACACTATCGGATCACCGATACGTTCGGTTCGATGTCTCCCCTCCTGCGGGTGATGCGCCGGTCATATCGGCCCAACGCGAGCCGCGCTGGGTGTTGGGGCGACTGAATCGGGAGGACCTCCTGGAGGCCGCCATCGTACAGGCCTGGGCCATTGCGCCGGACAGGCCTGTCGACATAGACGATGAAGCGGCCTGGTTCCGGGAGGCCATGACACGGGTCTGCGATGCGGGTATGCCTAGGGCTCCAGCCTATAATCCGGGGCGTCGGGTCTACTGGTGGAATGCGGAGATCGCGAGGCTGCGTCAAGCCTGCGTGATCACGCACCGCCGGTGGGCTCGACTCCGTAGGAGGCGTAGCCGTACCGCAGATTCGGAGCCCCGACTGGCGGAGCTTCACGAGGGATACAGGGAGGCCCGGAATGCCCTCCGAGCGGAGATCAAGCGGTCTAAGGCCGCTTGTTACCGGGAGCTCCTGGAGACGCTGGAGCGGGACCCATGGGGGCGGCCTTACCTTATGGTAAGAGAAAAGCTGCGCCCCCGGGCCCCTCCGCTGACCCAGGTGCTCGAACCGGCTCTGCTCGGAGGAGTGGTCGACTCCCTGTTCCCGGCGCGAGCGGAACATGTTCCGCCGCAGATGGCTCCGCCGCCTCGGTCGCCTACGGCGCCCAGTGCGGTGATTGACGACGACGTGCCCGAGGTCACTTGGGTAGAACTAGAGCTGGCGGTGCGAAGGCTGAGGGCCAAGAAGAACACCGCCCCGGGACCCGACGGCATTCCAGGCCGCGCGTGGGTCCTAGCTCTAGGGGAAGACGGTCTCGAACCCCGACTGAGAGGGTTCCTCAGCGCATGCTTGGAGCGGGGCCAGTTTCCGAAGATGTGGAAGACGGGGAAGCTGGTCCTCATCCGCAAGAAGGGACGCCCGGCGGACGAGCCGTCCGGGTACCGGCCCATAGTGCTGCTCGACGAGGTGGGCAAACTCTTTGAAAGAGTAATTGCCAAGCGCCTCGTCGAGCATCTCTCTAGAGTGGGGCCGGACCTGGCGAATACCCAGTTTGGGTTCCGCCGGTGGCGTTCCACTGTGGATGCCATCATGCGTGTGAGGACTCTGGCGGAGGATGCGGTCGCCCGGGGCGAGGTGATGTTGGCGGTGTCCTTGGACATCTCCAACGCCTTCAACACCTTGCCCTGGAGTTGCATCAGGGAGGCACTCGTGTACCACGGTGTGCCTCTCTACCTCCGCCGCATAGTCGGGGCTTACCTAACGGAGAGAGCCGTCGTCTACCCGAGTTCGACCGGAGTCGGTAGGCGTGAGATGTCGTGCGGTGTCCCACAGGGATCGGTCCTGGGGCCGTTACTGTGGAACATCGGTTACGACTGGGTGCTTCGCGGTGACTTCGCGTACGGTGCCACCGTCACGTGTTATGCGGACGACACGCTGGTGACGGTGGGCGGGGCTACGCACCGCGAGGCGACCCTGAGGGCCACGACCGCGGTTGGTCAAGTCGTCGAACGGATCCGGCGGCTGGGTCTCGAGGTGGCTCTGCACAAGTCCGAGGCCATGTTCTTTCATCTTTCATCTGGGGCTCGTGCTTGACGGTCGATGGGACTTCGGACAACATCTCCGAAGCCTGCGCCCCAAGTTGGTCACCACGGCGAATGCCCTGAGTCGGCTGTTGCCCAACTTGAAGGGCCCAGGGACCTCCTGCAGGAGACTCTACGCGGGTGTCGTGCGGTCCATGGCCCTATATGGGTGCCCCGTGTGGGCGGACACCCTGGGGGCCAGATTCCTGCCTCTGCTCCGCACGGCGCAGAGGACGATGGCCTCCAGGGCCATCAGGGGATACCGCACGATATCCTTCGAAGCGGCGAGTCTCCTGGCCGGATCGCCACCGTGGATCCTGGAAGCGAGGGCCCTTTCGGCACTATACCAGTTCCGAAAGGAGGCGCGGGAGCGGGGATTCGATCCCGAGCCCGAGGACATTCGGGCCGAGAAATCCCGGCTCCACCAGGTCATGGTGGCCGAGTGGGAGCGACGACTTGGGCAACCACGCGCAGGGCACGCCGTCATTGCGGCGGTAAGGCCCATCATGGGGGAGTGGCTAGAGAGGCCACACGGGAGCCTCTCGTACCGTCAGACGCAGATGATAACCGGGCACGGTTACTTCGGGCGGTATCTGCATCTGATGGGTATTGAGCCAACGCCCGAGTGCCATCACTGCGACGCGAGCGTGGACTCGGGGCTGCACACGCTCACCGAGTGTCCGGCGTTCGAGACGCCGAGGCGGGAGCTTGTGCAGGCCCTGGGGGTGAGAGTGCTCACGCTCTCCACCCTGCTCGCGGCGATGGTCCGCTGCGCGGATGCGTGGGCGGCCAGCGCCTCTTTCTGCGAGCAGGTCATGCTCGCGAAGGAGACAGCAGAGCGGGCGCGGCGCGGTGAGCGAGAAAGACTCGCTGACATCGCTGCTCGCGCCCGAAGGCGGCTCGGGCGTCGGAGGGCGCTTACAGACCTCCGCCCCCCATGAGCGCGGGCCTGAGGGTGACGGGTGGAGCCACCCGTCACCCTAGCAGAAGCAGGCCACGGCGGCGGCGCGCATCGTAGGACGATGCGCGCCTCCCCACACCGGGGTTGAGTCGGGGACGGCGTGGTCCCCACCTCCCGAGGAGGGCCAGACCGAAAGGGATGGCCCTGGGTCAGCCGGGGTGCGAGGGATATGTCGCAAGACAACCTCACCTCCGGCCTAGCACCACGACCCACAGACGGCGTGCGGTTTAGTCGGTTCGAGTCCGACATAACCCACCCCTCCGGCTCCGGAGGGGCGGGTATCCGTGGGGATTTCCCGCACGTAAAAAAAAAAAAAAAAAAAAATAGTTAAGTGTACTATGTGCTTGTTTACTGCCTTATATTATACAAAAATAGAAGTATTTCACCTTTTTATCATCCATAAAAGCGACGTGTTTGTTAGAGAAATGTTTGCATTCAATTTTGTCGTACAAAAGCTTATATTGCGAAAATTCTTGTGTAACGTAGAATAATCATTTGTTCTAACAAAACCTACCGTATGTTTAACAAAATGGAGTATATTCGGACTGTTTTATTGATGAGCCAGAGTTTTTTTAGGTCTAAAATAAATAGGGATGATGGCCACGAGAAAATTGTATAATGTGTATTATGTTTTAGCATTGAGAGCTTCGGAATAGATTGATATTGTTATTTTATAATTAAGTCTTTTGGGGTATTAATAATAAATAGCAATGGCAATGTATGAATAATAATCCAACAAAGTGTAGTTCGAAATAGAATGGAGGATTTTGTACAATCAAATTATCTTACACAAACTACAGATGGAAACTTAATATTATATAAGTTATACTAGAAAATAACTGTTACCTTTAAAATATTAAAACAACTTTACACAGTGATAATTCTGAATAATCTACAATAATCAAACTGAACATAAATAAAACATAACTGGGGCTCTATCGTCAACCATCATATTTATTCACTCTCAAGTTGAACGATAAACACGTCTAACATTCATGCCCAACAAACTTTACACCACGTTTCAGAATAGCCCCTTTGTGTCATAAAACAGGCGCGATCACTACCCAATTTTACATCTGGGTGCTTGTGAAAGTAGCGCCGTGAGTATTAAATATACGCTGCGCAATAAGGGTATAATCTCACTTTTCATCATCGATTCGTTTTAGATGGGTGTACTTTGACTTTCAAAATGGCTCACCTTCAAAATACATTTAAAAAAATGCTTATGTAAGTACTGCGGTTTGCATACAACAATAACGCGCTTCAGTGAGGTGGACATACCATCTAGTGATAAATGTTTTATAGTTTTCAACCAAAATCAGCAATTTGTTATGAATCTTGTCATAATTAAATGATGGAACCAAATGTTCTGATTACTGAACTAAATCGTTTGTTATTTTTAGAAGATTCCTTTGATGCGCTATTAGCAAAAATTGTATATAAATCTGTATTTTTATGTCTGTGATGTGTTTCCCCGTTAAACCTAGTTCTCACGTTCTGTGAACTGTAAAATGATTGCATGGTGAGTGTTTTACAATCAATATGAAAATATTTTTATCTACAAACGCTTTGTGAACTCAATATATTTTTATTATACTTTTATTTATTCTGTGCTATAACAATTTAAATATTCTAACCCTACGACTTACCTGATTTTCTCATTTTCTCCTGACATGATATTTGCGTGTCATTTTGTCTAACTTTGTCGAAATAGTTTTAGCTTTTTTCGTATTCGGTTTGACCACCAAATATTTCTCCAGAAAAAGTAGAAACACAACACTTTACAGTCTTACTGCAGTATCATTGGCAAGTATTTTATAGAGAATCTAGCTTTTGCCCGCGGCTCCGCCCGCGTGGATGTCGGTTATCGTGACCAAACATAGCCTATGTCCTTCCTCAAGGTCTAATCTACACCTATACCAAATTTCATCAAGATCGGTTCAGTGGTTTAGGCGTGAAAGCGTAACATAAAGAAAGACAGACAGACAGACAGAGTTACTTTCGCATTTATAATATTAGTATGGATTTGATTGAGTTGATAATAAAAGAGATGCAGTTAAATTTTGAAACTGCTGGTCTCCCTCTCTTGTTCTTTGTCTCTAAGGTAGCTAGTAGTACTAGCTTTCAAAACAACATCAAACAACGTTGCCAAGACAAATTTGTAGGTAATTGCACCTTAACAAAGATTACCGCTTTAAACTGCGGCTTTGCTCGCTCGTATTAAACGGTTAACAACAGCAACCCACAGGTTGCCTGCCACATATGTGTACCTGTAAAACTAAAACTTACAGAGTATGAATTATGTATGAGCCCGCAAGTTGGAAGATACAGCGATTAGTAATACAATACTTTACTAAAATATCTTTGATGTTGTTGTAGTAACTAATCTTTTATTGAATTCTACATGATATTTTCTAAAGTTTACGCGAATATCACTCATTGAAATAAAACCACTTTTTAAACACTTTTTATTGTTTACTTTCAGACCGAAGTTTCGGCTGCTTTTCAACAGCCATGTTCGCGGTTTGACTAATGATGGTAGTTGTCATATAGTTTGAAGTGTAAGTTATCTCAAAGTACCCGAATCATGATGAATTGTTGGTGTTACTATTTACGCAGACTGAGCTCACTGTGTCGTTAAGTCAAGCTGTATTTTACTTTTTACTAGGTTTGATTAAGTGGATGAATGGGTCCCAGGCTGCTGGTACTCTCCAATCTTATCCTCTATTGAAATTTGGGTGTTTTTATATAACAAATAAATCATAATAGAATCCGTTAAAAAGTGTTTTTATTTCAATACATTGTATTTTATTCAAAGTTTAACAGATCTAAAAATGTAAATACTTACACCATGTTTATATAAGGCTCGACGCGGCTAAAACCGGCAGGCATATCCCTCGCACCCTGAGCGACTCAGGACCATGAAGATAGCCTCCTCGGATGTGGAAACACGGTATCCCCATCTTACCTTAGGGAGTGGTACGCATCGCACCACCACCTCGGTTTGCTTCTCCTAAGACGATAAGACTTTGCCGCAAAAGTTAGATTATACTTTTCATTCCTATCAATCCTTCGCTGGCCTTCAGTAACATGTGCCATACTCAGAAGTTGGCTGCAACTCGGGTTAGACATGTCACCTCAAAAACCCTCAAATACTCGCTTATTCGACTGACGACTGTTGAACCGGCTGGCGAGCGCCCTATGCTGCCCTGAGGAATAATATATAAATAAGTCTGAATATTATTCAGTTAGCATTCAAAGCCTACAAGCCGCCTTGTGAGCTAACGCTGAGTGAACTGTTTGATAACACACTTCGCAGTTCCGGTAACCTGAACATTTTAGGCACAGAGGCTCTACATAACTATGACGCCTTTGACCATATACTATATAGACACAGCACAAAGTGCATCAGAAAAAATCGCTTGAAATTCGAGTTATCTGTAAGTAACCGTTTATCAATATTGTTCTTGAAACTGTCAAGAGTGCCTGTTATGGGATGTATGTATGTTTCAACTTGTACCAAAATAGTAGATATTTTTTACGTCGCATCGTAGTGCCAAGTTTGGTGTCTATTCTGTAGAGTTTGTATATAGTCTAAGGTTCAGCTTTTTCGAACATTTTTGAGTAAATATTTATCGTGAAGTATGTAAGGTTTTGAGTCAAATGGCGGGCTGTTGTCTGTGCTGACCCCGGAGAGAAATAGGCGTAAGCGTATGTATATATGTATTTATTCCACGAAGACCAAAAGTTATGGCTGCATTTTTATAGTTAGCCTCGTAAAGTTTACAGCTTCATACATAACTGTTGTCGCTTCATCTCATCGTGCGAACCTTCATAAGGAATGAGGGGCTAATTTGCATGTTATTACGGCTTAATCTGTCGTCGTCCTCGCATGAGGATTTCAACTTGTCTAAACGAGATTGTACGTTGAGGGCTGTAATACTTATTTCTTTCATTTTTATGAATATCATACAAGTCTCACGAGAATACGCGTCACGTTGAATCCACGTTGAAGGTTAGCTGTTCCTTTGTTGCCTGGCTATCCTTTTCATTTTTTTTGTATATAATAAGAATCGTATTGAAATATTTAGTACATTGTTTAGCCTCATGATACGCACAAAGTTTCTGCACGTCATATCATACCAATATTTATAAATATGAAGCTATAATATATTCTAATATAAATAATTTATTTAATTTTCATGGCTATTTTACACCTTTAGAAAAGAAATTTCTAAAATCCTTTCTGGATACTTACACCATAAAAGGCATCAGAAGCCAAAGTTTCAAAATTGTGTAGGTCCGGCGATATATATAGATATATATATAGTCAGTCAGCATAAATTCATCATGAACAGTACCTACGGCATTCGATAAAATGATTTTCCTGGAATTTCTTACATTAGCAATTTCGAGTCTATCGTTAACTTTTGCTAAGTTCTAATTAAAGTGTTTGTATAAATACGAAGTCAATTTAAATAAGGTGATAAACTTCTGTACTTGAAAATAACAAAGCATTGAAAAACTGCGCCATTTCAAGCTACAATTTAGTCAATAACTCAGCCTGTACGAGTATAACAATATTGACCTGTATTACCTGTGGTTACGTATTGCTTGTAAATTGCTAAGCTAATTTCTTAGTAACCGCGTAAACTAAAATGGGGAATCTAAGATATGGAAATTATTTGGGACTTTGAAAATCTTGTAACTACTTTTTTATTTCCTTTTTAGAGTTCCGTTGTCAACACGGTCACATCACAATTCGATGAGTCTGTTCGTCAGTCCATGGACTAACAACGCATGATTTTATAAAAATGTATAGTTAAAATATAACTATTATCCTCATAGACCACATCCACAGTATTCGGTCTGCTTAGTAATCCGAGTATCATCTATATAAATTGTATAATTTTATGACACTAAAGGAATACCATAACAATGTGCGTCACTCGCAGAATCATTAATTAATCAACTCACTATAGTACCCAAACAATATGCATTCACATAATGTGAGTTAAATAACTTTTCAGTAAGTAAATGAATTACAGGTTTAGTTAGCTTAATTAACGTATTTTTTTAGGTTCATATTTAACAATCAATAAGTAATCTTATTTGATTGTGTTTTAAAATTTTGTAATTTATTTATATATGGCAAGGGAATACACAATGGGTGAATTTTGTTAATGATGCAACTACCACTCCCCTGTACATGATGAATCTCTTCTGTATGGGCTACTTGAGTGTGAAATATGTACTGAGAAAAATTATGTACGTATTTTCGTCATGCGCAGCTAATAATGAAATATAAAAGGATAGGTAGCCAAAGCAATAGCTTACCATCCACAAACTTATTCCAAGAGTAACCCAAACCTCCCGTAACTCTTTTATACGACTCTTAAAATCGGTTCCACAGACCGCTGGCTGGGGATATTCCATTACTATATTTTCACATCGACATAGTGAACTGAAATAGACCCGTAGAACTCGCTGGATGTTTTTGAAAGGAAATTTTAGGTTAAGGTTATAGATTCCTTGGCTTAAGTTCAGCATTAAGCATATTTCAAGACAAATTATATTTTTGCACCGTATGATACATTTAGTATGTACAGCACCAGAGGCGACACAGCACTGCCAATCCTATCAGAACATTCTCATGCCCCTCCTAAAGATACTGTTAACGAGTAACACCACCTGGCGGCGCGAAGGCGTAAACTTGGCGGGACGGCGCGGCGGCGGGGAGGAAAGCAGCGGAGCGCGGCGCGCGGACGGCGGCGGCCGAACGATTCACAATCCTTTCGAGCACACACAGTGCATTACGTCTGTCATTAATTATATATTTGTAAATCTATTAATAAGAAATACAGTACATATTTCAACTATTGTAATAAAATCGTCATTGATTCCAACGAACCCTGTTCTCATCCTAGTGGAAGGTACAAACTCACAACCGCAAAACCGCAGTCACACGATAATCAGCTGGGTGAAGCACCACAAACTCCACAACATTTGGTCCTACGAGCGCGGATTCATCTGGCGATCATCTGGAGCATCATCTGCAGCGACGGTCAGGTCAATCAACGATTTTTCCTTCCTAATCCTGAGCTAATATCGTTTTTTGTGCATTTGTCAGGTACCGACATATTCACACTGCCCTTCGAACGCCCTTCAAACTGTAAGTACTTGATTCTTTTCTCTCATACATCACCAAAATGACGAAAAGGAAGCATTCTCTTGTAGATATAGAAAGTAACGATGATATTATTCGCGATTTAGTCAAAAAACGGGGTTGTGTTAAGGGTAAACTCACATTGTTCACGAAATATGTACAAAATTTAGATGATTTGCAAAGAACAGAAGCTCTTATAACTGAATTACAGGAGCGTCTTGATAGATTTAAATCACTATTTGAACAATTTTCTATAATTCAGGACGAGCTAGATTTGATTGTTTGCTCTAGTCAGATAGAAAACGAGTTGAAAGAGAGAGAATCGTTTGAGAATCAGTTTTATGCTATTGTGGCCAAGTGTAAATGTATTTTAAAAGATAATAATTGTGCTCAGAACGTCAAAACTCAAAGTCGCGTTCCGAACGGTATCAAATTACCCACAATTTCATTGCCGAAGTTCGATGGTAGCTATGACCAGTGGCTTGAATTTCGCGATACTTACATGTCTATCATTCACAATAGTGACAATCTTGATAGTATTCAGAAGTTCCACTACTTACGCTCAATATTGACCGGTAATGCACTACAAGTAATTAAGGCACTAGAATTTTCTTGCGATAATTATTTAGTTGCTTGGAGTCTTTTAGAGAATAGGTATAATAACAATCGTTTGCTTGTTAATAACCACGTTAAAGCTTTATTCTCTGCACAAGCAATGAGTAAAGAATCGGCTACTCAAATACGAAAATTAATAGACACCGTTTTGAGAAACATTCGTGCATTAAAGACATTAGGTGAACCCACTGAAACCTGGGATACATTAGTTATCTATATTATAGTATCAAAATTAGATTCATCAACTGAGCGTGAATGGGAGCTTCACAAAAGTAGTTTCATGAATACTTCAACGGATACAAAATTGTTATTATCAGATTTAATGAAATTTCTTAAAGATCGAGCTGATTTTCTAGAAACGGTTAAGCCCTCTCAAGTCAAACAAACAGACACTCACACTCACAATACTAAACCCAAACAATCATTGCTGACAAAATCACACAGCTACCTCACAACACACAAAGAGAGTAAAAAATCATCCAATTCACGTTACAAATGTAACATGTGCGGTTCTAATCACCCTATATACTCATGTGAGGGTTTTCTTAGTTTGTCTCTTAAGGATAAATTAAAAATAATTGAAGAGAAAGGGTTATGTTGTAACTGTTTACGCACAGGTCACGTAGTCAACGAGTGTTGGTACGGACCATGCAAGCAATGTAATAAAAAGCATAACACTTTAATTCACAACGAATCTGTAGACACTTGTACCTCATCAGCTGTTGCACAGGCACACGTCACACAAGTTGCTTCTCAGCCCGGTCCCAGTACAAGTGCCACACACACACATCACTCCGCCTCTCACAAATCACACACATCCTCTAAGGTTAACAATAATAGCAACACACATTATTATACGCAACCTGTATTATTGTCAACTGCATTGGTGGAAGTGGCGGACGAACATAACGTATTTCACACAACTCGAGTGCTCTTAGATAACGGGAGTCAACACTGTTTTATATCCGAATCACTATGCAAAAAACTTAACATTCCATTGATACAGTCCACTGTACAAGTAAGAGGAGTAGGTAATACTATCTCACAATCCACACAATCATGTCACATTGAAATGCGATCTAAAACTACTTCATATCACACACGCTTTAATTGTATAGTTTTGTCTTGCATTACATCACAATTACCAAAATTAAATGTTAAAAATTACATTGAAATACCCGACTATATTCAACTAGCCGATCCTGATTTCTGTTCTCCTAGTGAAATTCATTTACTCATAGGGGCAGACAGATTCTGGGACCTGTTGTCTGAAGGTCTGGTTAGATTACCTAATGGTCCGTACTTACAGAACACACAACTTGGGTGGATCATATCGGGTATTGTTCATAAACCTATTTCACACGCTAAGCAAATTCAATGTAACCTTACACAAACACTAGAGTCTGATCTGAAACGTTTTTGGGAACTTGAAGAAATAATAATAAATTCCAATAAATTCACGAAGGAAGAACACGCATGCGAAAATTTATTCAAGGAAACTACTTTACGTGATGATAAGGGCCGTTTTTCTGTACGCATTCCTTTAAGTGAGTCAGCTGATGGGTTACACGACACCTTTTCTATGGCTCAAAACCGGTTTCTAGCACTCGAACGAAAACTAATTAAAGGTTCGCCAACGTATAGAAAAATGTATAACGATTTCATGAATGAATATTTAAGCTTGGGACACATGAGTCGCATTTTTGAATATGATTCTCCATATTATATTTTGCCTCATCACGGTGTTTACCGAGAACACAGTTCCACCACTAGGCTTAGGGTAGTATTCGATGCAAGTGCAAAGTCAACGTCAGGTAAATCATTAAATGATATTCAGCACATAGGCCCTGCGTTACAAAATGACTTGTTCGGAATTTTACTTCGATTCCGGCAATTTAAATACGTTGCATGCGCCGACATTGAGAAATTCTATCGCCAAATATTAGTGGCCCCTAATCAAAGAAATCTACAATTAATTCTTTGGAGAGAAGATCCATCTGATCCTCTCGGTGTATTTCAGCTTAACACGGTAACGTATGGTACCGCGTCCGCACCTTATCTTAGTATTAGGTGTTTGAGACAACTCGCGTTAGAATGTAAGGATGACGTCATTGCACAAGTTATTAATGACGATTTTTACGCTGATGACTTGGTCACGGGACATGATAATATGCAAACGTTAATAGAAATATGTAATGGTGTCTCTAAAGTCTTAGAATCAGCTTGTTTTCCTCTTAGGAAGTGGGTATTTAACTCATCAGTGTCACAATCTGAGTTGCAGTGTCCCTCTAAGGAATTATCATTGGGTGAAAACTGTAACACTAAAACGTTAGGTATGGGATGGTTCTATTCATCAGATGAGTTACACTTTGATACTATACATGATCAGAATGTAACGCAGGCCACTAAACGTAACATTCTTTCAGTCATCGCGCAGACATACGACCCTTTGGGTTTGATTACACCAACTATTGTTATCGCTAAAATAATTTTACAAAAGCTATGGTTATCCAAAATAGGCTGGGATGATCCGGTTCCTAAATTAATATTAGTAGAATGGCAACATTTTATTAACAAATTACATAATCTGTCAGATATACGCATCCCACGTCATGTAATAGGAAATAATACACACAAAATTGAGTTGCATATTATGTCGGATGCCGCGTTATCTGGCTACGGAGCCTGCGCCTATATACGAAGCTATACATTCACATCAATAAACGTCCACTTGTTGTGCGCAAAGAGTAAGGTAGCTCCAGTGAAACCGGTTTCCGTTCCGCGCTTAGAATTATGTGGTGCGTTAGTAGGTGCGAAATTGTATTCAAAGATAACACATTCATTACGATTAACGTTTGATAATGTTTATTTCTGGTCAGACTCAACTGTGGTTTTAGGATGGCTTAAGATGTCACCTAATTTACTGAAACCATTTGTACAGAATCGTGTAATCGAAATAAATGAGCTGACAGGCGATAAACCGTGGTTTCATATCGCTGGTAAACACAACCCAGCTGACTTAGTGTCGCGCGGAATGCACTTAGATATTCTAAAGTCGTGTGATTTGTGGTGGCACGGGCCTGCATTTTTGCAAACCCCTAACACAGAATGGGAACAAGTTGTTCGTTGTTATGACATTAGTTATGATGAATTACCGGAGTTAAAATCTATTAAAACCTCTGCGTTAATTCAGATAAGCTCAGAATTTTCTTTATTTGAACGCTTTTCATGTTTCAATCGTTTGCGTCGCGTTATGGCTTACATTATTCGGTTCATACATAACAGTCGTATACAAAAATCACAATATACACAGCGTCGGACAGGCTGTTTGTCTGTGGACGAATTAAATAATTCTGTTAGAACTTTAACGCGAATAGCACAGCAGCAATCCTTTACAGATATTTATGATAATTTAAAGCATAATCGTTCATTTAAATGTCCACGCAGCATTTCTAGTTTGAATATATTTTTGGATGAACATAATCTTATTAGAGTAGGAGGTCGATTATCGCAATCTGACTCATTTACCTACGATAAAAAACATCCTTTGGTATTGTGTGGTCGACACACATTTACTCGCCTTATATTTGAATACCATCACAATACGGTCTTATTACACGCTGGACCTCAATTGTTATTGGCTACAATACGTGAATCTTGGTGGCCTATTAGAGGTCGCAATTTGGCTAAACAAGTAGTGCATAACTGTTTGAAATGTAAGCGTATTCGAGCTAAGCCATTGACCATACAGATGGGAAACTTACCTAGTGAGCGGTTGGAGCCAGGGTATCCATTTATACGTTGTGGTGTTGACTATGCTGGGCCAATTTTTATGTTAAATCGCGTGGGTAGGGGCGCGAAGTTAGTTAAGTGTTACATATGTTTATTCGTGTGCTTCACAACGCGTGCAATACATTTGGAATTGGTCACAAACCTCACCACTGATGCATATTTACTGGCGCTCAAACGATTTATCTCTCGACGCGGCAAACCGTTGCAAATCTACTCAGATAATGGTAAGACATTTGTCGGAGCTTTAAAGGAATTTTCAAAATTTTTAGAGTCAAATAAATCAGATATTTTGAATTTCACAGTAGATAACTTGATAGAATGCACATTTATTCCGCCATATTCGCCTCATTTTGGTGGTCTATGGGAGGCGGGGGTTAAGTCTTGCAAGTTTCACCTATGTCGTATCGTGGGGAATGCGCATTTAACATATGAGGAGTTGAGTACGGTGTTAGCTCAAATTGAGGCCGTCCTCAACTCCCGTCCTATTTCCCCCATGTCCACAGAACCAAGCGACCTGCTTCCCTTGACTCCCGCTCATTTCTTGATTGGCCGGCCGCTCACTGCACCTGCCAGCCACGACTTGACGACTACAGCTTCGCAGCGCCTTCCACGATATGATCGCGTAGAACAGATGAGGCAGAACTTCTGGCATCGCTGGTCAACTGAATACCTTTCAGAACTACAGAAGAGAACGAAGTGGCAGCTCAACCAGGATACACTCGTTCCTGGCAACCTGGTTTTAATTAAGGAGGACCATTTACCACCACTGAAATGGCAACTAGGACGAGTACTGGAGACGTTCACTGGCAAGGATGGCATCTCACGTGTGGCGACAATTAAGACGGCAGCAGGAACTATTCGGCGTTCCTACCCCAAAATATGTCCGCTTTTTGATCCACAGAAAGCCTCTTTGGAACCTGATGCTTCCAAAAGCCGGGAGCATGTTAACGAGTAACACCACCTGGCGGCGCGAAGGCGTAAACTTGGCGGGACGGCGCGGCGGCGGGGAGGAAAGCAGCGGAGCGCGGCGCGCGGACGGCGGCGGCCGAACGATTCACAATCCTTTCGAGCACACACAGTGCATTACGTCTGTCATTAATTATATATTTGTAAATCTATTAATAAGAAATACAGTACATATTTCAACTATTGTAATAAAATCTTCATTGATTCCTACGAACCCTGTTCTCATCCTAGTGGAAGGTACAAACTCCCAACCGCAAAACCGCAGTCACACGATCATCAGCTGGGTGAAGCACCACAAACTCCACAACAGATACATATATTGCAGTCATTTACAAAAAGCCCATAAACAATAGCGTTGTAATTTTATTGGTTCTCTTGGAATATAATCTTCAATATAGAATTATAATGTCAACAAAGCTTCCTACATAAATAATTTCTATATTGTAGCTCTCACACAAACTCGCTTGATAATTCATAACGACGACATCTAATATAACTATCATAAACCCAAAATATTTACAACCTCATTGAAATTCCTGAAACACCTTAAAACAATAAATGCGGCCGTAATCTGAATACAAACACCAAAACTTTCATTATCTGACGTCCAAGTTATAATATTGCATTCCTTTATGGTGAGATCGTAAGTCCCATTCAAGTTTCTAGTTAGGTTGTAAGCAGGTCC
The DNA here is from genome assembly GCA_949126895.1 of Eilema caniola. Taxonomy (NCBI): domain Eukaryota; kingdom Metazoa; phylum Arthropoda; class Insecta; order Lepidoptera; family Erebidae; genus Eilema; species Eilema caniola. The sequence goes on from OX421462.1 coordinate 2,259,064, forward strand.
TTGGAGACGGTCGCGCAAACAATAGGAGTTGTCAACAGACCCAAGTGGGCGTTTTGGGGTGTAAGAGAAAGATGAAAGCGAATATCCAGTTGGGTAGTGAGAATTATTGCTCTGATTCAGTACCACGATAAGAAAGATCGGACAAGTTGCCCGACGACCTTACAGTCTGCGGGGTCGATTATGAGTATAATGCTTCTTGCTAACCAATTTTAATAATATAATTGTGTATTATATATAGTAAGGTCACGATAAGACAGACCACGCGAAGGAGTCCGTAGGGGTCTACGCATGCAAAAAAGCCAACTCAATCCCGGCTTGAAAATGAGCGTCTGCCCTGTAAACATTTATGCCTTGTATTACCTCCATAAGGGTCATTAGACGCATTAACAACATTATAAATGATTTAAGCTTCACGTTGTTAAATGAGTCAGTCAGGACTAGGAATTACATATTATTTGTACATAGCAGTATCCCAAATGATATAACTATATCACAGCTTCAAGCATCTATTCATATTTACAGAATGTGGTTCAACTAAAAGTTATCGTGTTTGTGTGTTTGTTGAAGGTATGGGCTTAAGGTGCATCTATAAAATATGATTGTTATTATAACCGTTATCTGCGGGTTCCCTCGACTTTTATTGTTATACGGTGATATTTTATCTCACCACGATAACAATGTTCAGATATATTTTTGCAGCGGTACAGAATAGAGCAAATACTGGTTGATATGGTCATTCCAAAAATTGTAAAAAAATTAAAAAAATACTAGGCGCGATATCATTTTACGTGGTCCAAAAAGTGTGAATTTTAGTTGAAAAAACTAGTTGTAAGAAATTAGATTAATATTAGTAACATGAGAATCAATAAACGAACCCGAAGAAATCGCTTGTATTGTCAGTAGTACTACTGTTAATAGCAGTACAAACTACTGAACCGAAGCGGAAACAAAAGGTTTTATTTTATTATAATCGACATTATTTTGATTAAAACACTGCTGTGCCAAATAATATAAAACGTTATTAAAAACATACAAATAAAACTAAAGATTTCGAGCTAGTAATTATCATTTTCACTGCATAGTTAGGTAGTAATCGTATAAGTACCAGCATGTATAAGCCAGTTCCATTAGAGATATATCAATTCGAAAATGCCTAGTACCTACCTAGTGTTAAAGGTATGGAATTTTTAAGATATCAGTTTTTAATTTTTATGTAGGCCAGAACATTAAAAGAGAAATCCCTGCAACTTCTCTATCGGAAGCCTTAATCGGGAGGTTTGAATGCCAAGTTTCTTCCTCCCACATTGTAGATTATATCAATCTATATTTAATAACTGTAGATATATAGGTCTGATCATATCACATTGATAATATCAAATATGTCCTAAAAGTCTTTAAGGCATTTATGAGTACATGGTAATTACATTAGTAACCAATAATCTATTTTTAATGTTCTCTTCATACACAACATTTTTAATAAAAATATATTCGTGTAGATGATCTCAAATTAATATTGAGAGTCTGAAAACTTCTTCGTTGTTAAGACTGCCTGTTATTAAAAATATAAGAAGATTCAAGATTTTATCAAGTCGAGTAATTTATAACAAAATTATCAACTAATTGGCTTGCAAGATCTTTGAAAAATAATTGAACCTAGTCTTACATAAAAGAAATTCAAGGTTGATTGCAATATTCGGTTCCATTTGATATACTGGTGACTTTACTTGCTTAGTTAGTTTTGTTGAGACAATATATATTTGAATGTGTATGTTTGTGTATCACATAATATAATATTTAAATTAAATTATATTTACGCATCAAAATTTTATTTTTAACTATCTGTTTCGCCCAGTAGTGACTTCGCCCGCGTGGAGTTCTGTTACCATTCCCGTGATAGCGTAACACTTTTTTATTTTTTTCTCTGCGTAAGAACCATCCTCGTACTGCAAGAAATATTCTAAAAAAGAATTAGCGAAACCTGTTCAGCTGTCCTTGAGATTTGCGCTTACCAACACATTTAGCTATTCATTTTTACATTATAGATATTTGGTCCGACATTGACTGCACCACGCTAGACGGTAAAAAGCTGAAGTGCAGTCGGCGTGTGGCCTTTACAGATGCTTTTACACGTCTCACTTGAAGGACCCAGAACTTTAGGAATAGGGAACGCGAGCACGGGCAGAGAATTTCAGCTCCTTATCGTGCGGTAGAGGAAGGAGGCCTCAAATCGTTTAGTGCGAGACGTTATGGATTCCACCGTATGTAGGTAGCACCGTAGGCCAGTATGAGTTGTTCTGGACACGAAATGTGACGTTGGGATCAGTTGAAATAGTCCAGTACTATTATACTAACAATACACAAGACAACATAAATATTGTTTACTGTATACCCAATTATGGGTACAATTTGCACACAAAAAAAAAATCTAAGTTCTATTTCCGATCCCTAGGTACTTCGTTTGTTTTCACCAATTCCTATTTTATTTGTAACTGTTGCTTGTTTGAAGCAATGAAGAGATGGACCCTCCGATTTTAATTTACACACACATACACGGGTTCAGTAAGCGGCCAATCACTATGGCCCGTTCTCTCGATTCTTTTACGTAGTTACGATAGTTTTTCGAGCTAGGAATACTAGTCAGGGTTCTTTATATTATCGTTTGAGGTTATTATGAATTCAAACACATTTATTTGCTATAACTAGAGTGAATCTGCAGCCTAATATCCAGCTACTCTGTCAGAACGCTTTGTCGAACACTATATTTTCCTCTCTTTACTTGGACCGTCGTAACTTCACCTTCTTGTAAGCGGCACCACTCAGAGAGTAGTTTAATTTAACCAGTCTTCAGACTATTAAGTATTTGAGCCGGCCTGGTCGTACTTTGCAATGTGCATCACGAATATAGTTACATAATAAATATTCTTCTTCGAATTCTAAATTCAATTCTAATTTAAGATATCGTCCCTCTATATGAAATATTCTTTTCTTTGTCTTACCATATATTTCACCAGCACACGTGCTTCCTTCTTCTTAAAGTTCTGGGTTCTTTAAGCGGGGCGTGAAAAGGCATTCGAAGAGGCGTTCAAACTAAATGTCACTATTGTCATATTATTGGTAACTGTAACGCTGACCATCTTATCTGAGACTTTGCTTCAGCTTGCCATCACATATTTGCTTAAAAATGTAACTCTACCTCTTATAAAGGTGTCGTATGTCCAATTTATTCTAATAAATATTTATTATCGTCTACGCAAGAATTCCTGTCTTATGTGTCTGGAATTGTATCTTATGAAATATATATTTATTAAATGTACTTATAAATTTACTCACGAACACAGAATAGATAATAGTACTAGCGTACACGAATCATTCCTTAAACAAAACAACAAAAATGTAGAAATTTCGGTACTTTAGAGTTCTGAAGTCATACTTACCTTGATATAATTAGCTTAGCCATCAACCACGCATAAAACCACAGGAAAGAAACATGACAGCTTGACATAATCTGTGCTTCATTATGTTCGCTCAACTCTTCCACAGACTAGCTTACAGCTAGCCCATACTTGATTAATGATAAAGTTCGCCACCGGGTACTGCACCTAACTTTCCCTGTTCTCAATATAGTCAAGTTGATTGAAACGCTGAGCTACGTCAAAGCTTCGTCTAAGTTATTACTCTCGAGGTGTTTACCTTACACAACAATGGCTGAAGTTTAATGCCCATGGGTTTGCATCGGAAGTATGCAGATAATCGGACTTGGTTTATTGTTATCCTTGAATATAAATAACACTGATCGGTTTAGCTCGTTTAATATGCACTTCAGTCAGTTTTATTAATATTCTTTTGTTAGTCATTGAAATAAAACAGATTTTGACGGAAACTCCGGGCTTATAGTCCCCAAACCACGTTTAAAATTTTAGTCAATGACTTCCTCCCGGGTGATACTTCGTATGATGATTATAGAAGGTTTATTATGAATTTTCATGGTCATCAGCTGCAATTTTGTTGGCGGGGTAAGCAACTGTATCCGCTCAAACATGTTATAAAAATAAAAAAAAATCAGTTAGTTCCTCCCAGCTGAAAATTGGGTTATTATTTTATACTATTATAGCTAGTCAGCTGCCCATGGCGCGGTGGAAAATACGTCAGCTGGCACTTTATTTATCACCATTTATATTTGTCATCGCTACTTATCCCACCAACAAAGTGGTAGCTGACGACCTCAAAAATTCATAATAAATCTTCCTTAACCATTGTACATGCTATCATCTGGGAGGCGTTTGGTCATGCGAACATGTCGCTGGCTTGCGGACCCTAACTGTAAATTATATTAAATAATACTTAATAAATCGCAACAGAATCTGTTCAAAGTCGTTTGATTTCAATTAGTGATATTTATCTAAACTCCCGACGACGTTATATTTTTTTTTTATTAGTGTTTATTCATTAGTGTCTATTTTCCAGTGTAAAGTAAATCTATTTCTTGTTTACGACTTTGTACTTTTTGCTCAAAATACTTTTCACGTAGGTAGCGTAGGTATATTAGATTTGAAGATCTTTGGCAGTTTCAGTTGATTATGACTTCCTAAAGTTTTATTCTATTTTTTATTAGGTAATAAACAAAGTTTCACTTTTGCATTTACGATTTTCAGTCCCATATAGTCTGGTATGACCAAGAATAGTCTAGATAACTACTACAGTGCGAAAGGATACCATGCTACTGTATTAGTTATCTAGGCTTCCAACTGACTGATTACACGAATGATTCGTTAACGCAGAGCCTACCTTTTTATAAATTCATGACAGCAAAGTCAATTAAACAGAACTAAATAACATCAGTTCGTTAGTATAAGGGTACGTTTCCACACACTCGAAAACAAGTGAAGTGAACAATGGACGTACAGTAATCGCTTTATCGCCTCGACTATAATCTTTGTGATTGATAGATCTCCACACATGTCTCCATGCTTGTCTACACTTCAGTTGAAGTGTACCCTTAAGCACGAACCAGCCATTATTCCCTTCAACTTGTTACATTAAAGGAAGCTATGATATCACAAGTAACAATGATTCGTCTCAATGAATTCATTACGTTCATAAGATGATCGGATCTAGTTCGAATGAAATAGATTCATTGACATTCAAGCTTCGATAGATAGTGATGTGGATGTTATTGTATTTAGAAAGGTAAGATTAACTCAGTTCGCTGTCATAAGAGTAGACACTTTCACATACACATCATCACAATAATCTGTTGGTTCATTAGTCATTTCGCTCTGTGGTTTTATAAATAAAGGAACACTACACCGGGATTACAAAAAGGAAAGATTACAAAGTAGAGCATATTTAATGATTTGCGATTATTGTAGAACATTACAAGCTGCAAGGGAAATAAAAATTGTCAAAAAGAAATGGCAAATAATGCCAAGGATAAGAGAAAAATGGTAAGAAAAAAAAAGGTTAAAGAAGTTTAATAAGCAAATCGTACAGAACTTACAACTACAAAAAATGTAAAATCTTCCAGTCGATCTTGAATATGAGGGTATGTCTTCCTTGTGTCCATCTATTTATGACATAAAACGTAGTGCACTACCTCCATAATGTTTGTATTTATTATCTTCACGCTGCAACGGCTCCCTGGATGCGAGCTCGCCTCGGGATAGATTTACCTTACATTGTGGATAAACCACAAGTAATGCTGTATTTTGCAGACGGTAGATTAGATAACGAGTATTTTGAACATATAAACGGCAAAAAAGTATACACCTTTTCATTAAAGTTTTATGTGAAGGTATGTACTTAACTCCTTTGCCGTCTATACTTATTACTAAATGTGACTTGACTATTCTTTACTTTTCAAAGACATTTTAAATACTGCCTTAGGGAAACAACACAATTTTCCCTTCTCTTGACAAACAAAACAAAAAAGCTCGCGTAAGCAATTTCATTAGAAAGAATGAGTCTTTGAAGACAGTATACAATTGTTTTTGTGCCTAACTTAATTGAGTGATTGTATTAAATCCTTGAAAATAGAGAGAGAGAAAGCTTTTATAACTATTCAGAAGAATGAGTTAATTTACTTTATTTAAGTCAACAATAGAGTTTTTCTCACTAAGGAAACATTCGTCATAAAAGTATTCATGTGTGTGAATATTTAAATTTTTTCTTATATACAATAAAATTGATTTATTTACCAAAGTAACAGCAAAAACGAGAGATTGGTCTAGTGTATTCTTTTCCTATAAAAACGCACTAATAGACTATTAAAATATCTGGACAAATCAGCCTACCTTTTCAGTTAAATACAAACAACTACATATCAATAAACACGAAATAAAATAAATGGAAATGATGCCACTACAAAATGCGCAACACCAGCTTGTACTTAAATTTGTGGAAAGAACCTTTGAGGCTTTTCATTGTATTTCAATATGATAGCGTGGTCGGATACGTATTACCGCGCTTGAGCCCGCAGTGACCGCTACAAAGCTGCGTGGACGTGGCCGAGCTTTGCTTCGACGGAATAAATTTAATACTGTATCTTTAATAAAATATCTCTTCAACACCCATAGAAAATAAAATGAAAAGGAAATACCCTGTAGCTGTGGCTTGTGTGGCCACGATGTTGTGAAGATGTGCAACATAATTAGCTACCATGATTGGCTGCTGGCTTGTTCGCTGATACTTGTTATAATCCATTAAGTTACAATTTACTGTGATGTAATTTGTCATAATATGTAGGTGTTAACATCATCATCTTCATGATGATGTATGTTCTTGATTGCATCGTAGACGAAGGTGACGTCGGTGCTCAGGGTCTGCCTTCCGACTCTTCCACGATCTTGGTCGGCCATGGTAGTGAGATCTTTGATACGCATGTCACCCTCCACGACGTCAAGCCAGGACTTCTTGGGCCCCCTTTACCTAGACCCGGCGGGGGGCCATTGTCAGGCAGGTATTTAGAATTTAATGATATGTAAGTGTAGTTGAGAGTAACTAATTTCTATTCTCATCCTCATTTAATCCCGGTCACATACAAGGCTCTCAGAACCCGGAGTCTGCCTTCCTCAGCACAACCACGATGCTGCTGATGTTCGAGGCTTGAAGGGCTACGTACGGACGACCACCATGTTTCGACCTCCTCCGAGACACTTCCTTTTGATTTGACGTTCTGAGTGAGAGGTACAGTCAGCATCAGATTGATCGTCACAATAAAAAGTACTGAAATGAGCTTAATGTAGTGTTTTCCCTGCTTTCTGTTAACTGATTTTTCTTATATTTTGTACGCACCTTTAATTCAAACAATAATATAATTTAATTCAATAAGACCGTTTCACTTGCTGAGCAAATTAAACGATAAACAAATTTGCTCTTAATACCACTACCTAATATCACACTTGGTATTCATCATCATCAACCTAGCGTGTCTCCCGGTTGCTCTTCCCGCCTAGCGCGGGAGAACCCAGGGACGGCTTCCCTACTTAGTCTTTTCACTTTGCAAGGTATTAATACGTATACACACACTACTCTTCTAAATAAAATATGTTTTTGAGAAAATTTTGTTACTTTGTGGTTGTACACTTCTAGCAGTCATTAATATATTATCTAAACAATCGTGAAAAATTAATACCATTAAAAGGACCACGGGTTTATTTGCCACCTACATGGTATAAAAAATTTAAACTCGACTCATAGCATGTAATACGAGTTCTACTATTTATTCTGCGCTCATAAGTCTAAGCTACATGCTACGCTTAGCATCGATGACCAGCGTATTCAGATCTTTTCAAAAGCCACATGCATCCAAACGAGGTTTCGAACCCAACCCCCAATCGCAGCAATCCCTTTTTAATGACTATACGCAGCGATTGAATGCTGAAAGCCCCTGAAATGTCGGAAATGATATAGATGTTGAGAAAGTCAAATAAATCGCAATATAATCCGTTAAAATTGGTTTCATTTTAAAACTGTTCACTGTGATATATCTGTTTCCTTAATCTACATAGTCTATTTGTCATTTCAGATTATATTTTATCATGGCATCAAATTGTATACAAACCCGTTCATAGTACTTGCATGATTGAGTAGTGAATATTTATGTAAAGTTTTACATTCATAATTATATTTAGATGCCTTGATATAATCTAAAGCTAGCTGTTCACGTATAGCATTCGTTCTCGTTTCTGCAACTTATAGGACCCTATTTCAGGGCAGAAACCTATACTCTATCCCTTTATTAAATTTAAACCAGAGCCATTCAGCGGCTTGAGCGTGATTAAGTTATAAATATTCAATTGTCTTTATAATAATTAACATTTATAATATTAGTAGCATAAGACGCTTTATTTGTAGGTTAATTTACCATGTTGACTTGCCAATTTTCAGAGTTCTATTCTTCCGATAATACAGTAATAGGCGTGTTGCACCACGCTCAAACAAAACTTATTACATCATATTCTTTCCAGATCACCCTGGCCTACCGCCAGAGAGACCGTCCTTTTGTTACCCCCTATTGTATGCGACACGCGTCTTGTTACCATAATTCCAGTTTATTTATAACTACCGCCGGTAGTAGCAATTTACTGGGTACCTTTCACCTTTTCAATTTCATGGCGGTGCGTGGGGAATTTTTAGTTTCAACAATTGGCATGTTGTGAGGAAAGAATAATTTTATTAAGCTATTGTATCATGTATATTTTTTATTGAATATATAATTCAAGGTTTGCTCCAACTTTACCTACAAGGTACATTGATTGATTCTGAGGATGGGAGGCAAGACGGCAGTTCCTCCTTTAATAACCGAATATATATAGGTACCTATACTTCAAATTTTCGAAGGAAGAAGTGGACTCATGATGTGAAAGGTATTGGAGATCGGCTCAAAAAGGTAATTCATTCAATGAATTAAGACTTAATATTTATTTGGTTACGTCCTTCATTCGTTTCTCGCCATTGCGCATTCACTGTGGTGCCGAGAAGCAGTGTCATCTAACGCATAGCTACCGCAGTATAGGAATTCTTTTTTTATGTTTGTAAGACCTTTTGTGATTCATTATTAATAACATCCCTTCCTCACAATCAGAAGCCTGTATAAACAGATACTAATGTATCATTAGTTTATTAACGTTCTTCGACAATGTCAGACAATTTACAACTTTCTATCTTTAGCAGAAGGCTATATTTTCTTTAAATGTAGCGTCTAATCAGTTCGTGACCAGAACTTTTGGTAGATAAACTCGCCATTTAGTTAATGAGTGATATTGTGTGTTTGTGCCAAATGCTCACTTTGTATTCAAGGCCTAAGAATTCATTACCTACTAAGATTTGTTTTTCGTTAGACACTTAAAGGTCAAAGTGCTGTTTTATTTCATATTTTGCCCGCGGCTCTTAACTTGAATAGTTTCTAAAGATATACCGAATATATTATTAACAAATAAGGTTTATATTTTGTCTGAACATGAGACCATTAGTAACTCTAGATGAAACGTGATTGAGAGCTTGTGGTTTATCAAAGTCAAGATGTTCTGTGGTTGCCTTCGGTCTCCAAGACAACTGTCCTGTGGTTTCGTAATTGATTAAGCTTAGAGAATCAATAGTCCAGTATCAGTTGTGTTTGATGTAGGCACAAATGGTATAGGTACTATGATTATGTTCCCGATAGAACAGCCATTATGGTAATAATAAATTGAAACTAAATATAGGTAGTCAATAATGTGAAATCAGGAGAAAATAATAGAGCTGTTTTACATAAAATAAAACAGTTATTATATGCCGAAAGAAAGACAGTATTTAATTGAAGAAGCTGTCTGTGATTTTTAGCATTTTTAGCGTAAATATGGTTCAAATCTTACCTGAATATCTAACTTTCGACTATGGTCATGTAAATAAACCTCACCAACTGACAACTGCGTGCCTCTGTGTTTACCATAGATCATAGGGTCTTCTCGCCAGCAAGGACCTTGCTCGAATACTGTCTTTCTTTCGGCATATAATAACTGTTTTATTTTATGTAAAACAGCTCTATTATTTGCCTTCCAGAAAGACAGTATTTAATTGAAGACCTGTTTGGTTTCTGCTGGTGATGGTAACTGTAACGCTATGTGATAATACTTAAAACGGTATTATTAAGGGTATGAATGAAAAAGGATGCCTTATTATAATTATAACCATAATGAAATGTTTAGACAAAAAAGCCACGAAGATGCAGCATGCTATATCATATTTATAACATTAAACTTAATTACCTAAACGAGACTTTTGATTTTCTCAATTTAAAATCTATGCTATGGGCATGTTTACAAACCAACCTCTGAAGGTCACTGCGGATCGAAACCTTTCTGAAGCCGCATCCATGTGTACTGCATCTAGGAATAGACACTAAATTGTGTCCCGGTAGCTGCTCTTACAGCACCTCTAATTGAGATAAAACGACTAGTTACATTAGTATTTGAAACTGCAGAGTTGAGTATATTGAAGCACAAACAGGCGTTTTGGTGTTCTGACATTAGCACCTGACCTGCCTATGCTATCTACAATCAGTTTTAGAATGTATTACATAATAAATTCTGTTCTTTACATCTTTTTCTCTTCTTCTGTGAAGATACTGCAAGATGTATCTAGTAAATGAACTTACGCGCTAACCTGTTTGCAGCTAGAAGCATAATAATTGCAACTCTTCTAGAATTCTTAAAAGAGAGCTGTTATATTGTACTGAAACTGGAAATTAAAGTGTGATTTGGGTATGGGTTACTAAGGGATACGGCTGCTTACCAACCAATAGTAGAAATCAGCCAATGATTCTCCATTTGAGCGCAACAGACTCGCTCCATGTTATATGGAACTGAAAAATGTACATAGTATGGGTGTCAAATAATACACCTCTGCCTCCCCTTTGGAGATCCACATGCATGAATATATTAACATATGCCATCTAGGGGAGTTAATGGCCTAAGGTTTGACTAAAGCAGTAGCTTTTAGGACTTGTTGAATGAATAAGTCCTTAGAACAATTGTCTACATTTGTAGCACAATATGCTGAGACTGCAGATTCCACTATAAAGAACTGCAGATCTTAATTGTTAAATTAATCGAATTGTAAGCAAAAGGTAAATAAATATATTTATGTTTAAACCAAGATATCTGGGATACCAAGCACCACCCTGGCCCTATAACATGAAAGAATGTCAGTGAAAATGCAATATATAACCCATAGTTTCAGGGTTACCCTGTATGCTCAGACTATACATCAAAGTCTATAGAGAAAGAAATGGCCCTTACAACTTGGCATAAAAATAGGTATTACTTGGTTGATATTTCTATAGACTAACCGCGGTAGCCTAGTGGTACGGGCAATGGACCGCCGAGACGAGGTCTCGGGCTCGATCCCAGGCTTTCCCTGGCACACACCGATGACTTTTCGATGCTTCTCGAAGTTATGTATCGCAGGTTTATAAGTGCCCAGTTAGTGGCAATAGGCTCGCCACCTATTACATTGGGACCTAAACATAAACCGGCGAAATGCGGGTGCCAGCACCCCTGCCTACCCCTTCGGGGATAAAGGCGTGAGTTTACGTTATGTTATGTTATTTCTATGGATTTCATAACATACATTGACAGTTTAGACTCATATATAAAGCATATTTCGAGTCTCTACAGAATATCAACCACGTAAAAGCCAAAGTGTTAAAACATGTATGTATGTATTGAGAGTGGTCGTCCGCCAACTACAACTCAATAACTCCTTTTCTTGTTTATTCCAGTACTTTATTTGTTCCCCCCCCCCTTTAAGCAGGATAACCTCCCAGTCCCTGATGAGGGCCTGTTAGAATCTTCCGCAGATTCTTTATTGGTAAGGGTCCATTCAGGCTGTCAATCTGAGATTGACCAGCCCAGTACTCATCCCACAGTAGGGCTATTTAGAAAGTGTTGTCTCTTGTCATTGTGTAAGGATCTTCCGCAAATCCTTTATTGACAAGACTTAGTGGTAAGCTCTCAATCTAAGATCGACCAGCCTAGAGTACTGTTTAGATGGCCCAGCCACTGAGGTATTAACTGGGTGGAGGAAACATCAATCTCAACGGATAGTTCCAGTCTGACTGAAAGCTTTGCAAGTCCTCGAGTTCCACATCCTATAGGACAATGGGTGAGTCCCTTGATCTGAAAGGGTTGGAGGTGACATGCCGTCAGTAATGAACTGCTCGATAAATTGGAAAGTTTTCTGGACACCTCTACGGGTTAAGGAGCAAGTGCTCCTTTTTGGTCCAGTTGGATGCTGTCTGATTTGACCAGTAGCACTTTTTGTCCATAAGTAAAGCTGCTTACAATTGCATCATATTGGAGTGCCACTTTTTGTTGGTCTAACTCCATTTGCTTGACAACATAAAGTTGTTCAATAGCATTTCCTAGTCCGCGACCATCACATTTGTAGTGAGTGGTCACCTTTTTGACTGAGTGTCCCTTGTGCGCTGTGGTCCCCACTCCTGAGCTACCACTGTAAATTGCACCGCACTAGGGGATACAGAGCCCTTTTTTCCTCTCAGTTTACCCTGTTTGAAGCAATTGCATCCTGAGACAATAAAGTTGTACATAGACCTCAGGTTAACTTTAGAGTACCTTGCAACTATAGTAGAGTCAACAGCAAAAGTGGTTAATTAGAAGTTTCATTTATTATTTATTTTTTCTCTTCCTAAAGTAATCACCATTATGAAATACATTAACTTTGTTCTCTAAACATTATACAATTACTTATACATCAACTACATTGATACATTACTAGGTAATTCAATGTAGATTTTGTACATATATTTATTCTTCTTTTGCTGTTGACCTTTGCTTGGAGTCAAGTCATATTTGGTAAAATTTTGATAAATAAATCACTTATCTAAAGTAGACTGGAAATTAATGTTCCAAGTGATTCAAGGTGGATTGATCTTTGGAATTTACCTAATTCACCTATCAGTTTGACTTTCCTAAAATGTGTATATGGTATATTTTAGATATATTCAAGAACCAAAATATTATTATGGGACCATTAAGATGGCATTAAGGAGATCAAAATAAAAGAATATTGTTGATTTATTTAGCAAAAAAGGACCATGGCTGTGACTTGTTTCCAAAGGATTTCCGCAATCCAATTAGTTGTCGTTGCAATGGTGATGATGAGAGGCCCAAAGGGAGGGCTCTTAGATAGGAAATTTCTTTCCTTATAGGTATTATGCACAGGAGCCTTCTGTGAGATCATTTTTTTGCATAGATGAAGAACTGCCTGGTACAATTCTTGTCATTCAATCTTCCTGTTGTAGGAATTGAACCCCATCTATTTGGGTGATCAACTGTTATGTTAAGTTCAAATTTTATTAAAATTGTGAGTGAGAAAGAGCTGTTTCTCAAAATCTAATTTGATTCCTGTTTGAATTATTTATTCAGGTGCCTATTACTTAAAATACTTGGAGTCGCTAGATTTCTTACGAGTGACACCTGTAAATCTCTTAACTTTCCTGTCCTAGGCATGGTGATCATGCTTGGCAGGTTGCAGTCCAATGTAATTTAAATGTTAAAATCTTGGTCTATTAAGATAACATGCATTTATGGTTACTACCTACTCTTCCTTTCAGATTTAGAGTGTGAACTAGAACTCTCTTTTTTAGTTTTACGGTATAACTTATAATATAATATTTATAGTTAGTCTTGGTTACAACTTATAACTTGTGACATCCTGAAAAATTCTACTGATGGCATAAGGATGTAAGAATCCAGTCACTAGACACTCTAGTCTTCTTCTCTATTAACCTACCAGGCCTTGGAATGTTATAGATTGCTATAACATTTTGTAAGATAGTTTCATGTTAATGCTATGTTAACAAGCCTGCTATCAACTGATCAGTGCCTGCCATAATCATTACTTTTATTACGGTAACATTTGTTGATTAATCACACATTAAATAGGTGACGAAAGTGGCCAGTAAACTTATATATATGTAAATAGTCTATATATCAAGTGTCTGCCGAGCTAGTATTGTCTAAATGACTTAAATTGCTGGGGAGTTACAATCTTTTTGAATGTTGAGGGGTCAGCCAAGCAACGATTTAAGCTTTATGTATATCAGTAACTAATGAGTGTCTTGGATTTTATTACCAATTCCAACAGGTTAATTCTTTGGTGTAAACCTTAGCTTATTGTGAAATTTAAGTCTAAGTTACGTTCATCTCTCGAACACGTTTCGACGTGATTCGACCGGTTGAACCGCTTATTCGGGGATGGCGAGGTAAAGCTATCCTGATCTTCCGAAGATGAGGAACTGCCTTCGGATTTATAAGTACTTCGTTCTCCCTCCGGAGCAACGATCTGGAGCACTCTCGCTTGCCTCTGCGGTATTCATTAGTATGGTACAATATCTACTTACCGAAGTTCTCAGCAAAGAAACTTCACTAAAATAATATACCTTGCAATTATTTATGTAGCACTGTACACATACAAACGGTAAAAACAACATAATTACTATGTAATTCACTTTTTAAGAACTTATTTCTTGACTTGAAAATTTTTACACCTTACGCGGTAAAAATCACAAAACGCTATGATCTATGGTAAACACAGAGGCACGCAGTTGTCAGTTGGTGAGGTTTATTTACATGACCATAGTCGAAAGTTAGATATTCAGGTAAGATTTGAACCATATTTACGCTAAAAATGCTAAAAATCACAGACAGCTTCTTCAATTAAATACTGTCTTTCTGGAAGGCAAATAATTATATATTAATAACACCATCATCTGTAAAAGCGCAACATAATAAGTGTCGATAGCTTAGTTGTAAAGAAATCGGCCTAACGATCGCTAGAATCAAATTCTGACATTAATGACGTGAGCTAGCAGAAAGACTTGGCCTCAGATACAAGCGGATATCTTTACTGCATGGCAAAGATGTGGAATGATTCTAACCCACACACGTGTTTCTTTCTACTTACAATTTCGGTTTCTCCAAGAGCAGCGATTATATGCATCTGTGAAGGCCGTCAAGGTAGGTAGTTTCACAGCATCTGAAATAGTGGTCTACACACAACTAGATGGCTGTGTATAAAAAAACACCAAGTTACTACATGAGCAATATAGTAGGTAACAAACATCTTCTAAACTACGTGAATAACTTCGATTGTGTTCTAACAGTAAATTCTCAAGGTAATAAAAATGGAGTTGGGCAATTACAAGGACTATCGAATGGCCAAACGTCGTTGTTGCTATTAATGTTGCCCATAGATAGCCACACACCTGGCAAACTACCTATATTTAGGACGGTCATGTTCTTTTCGGGGTCTCATGTAACTACATAAAAATAAATAATAACTGCTTTTCATTTATACACACATTTAGTAGACCTACCGGTACAGACAAGCATGGCATTTGATTACTAGAAGACCATTACTGATATAACATAAATATGTAGCTTTACCCATCGATTTATTGCGCGCTTTGAACTCACATCAATAATTTGCTGCAAATTTAATTCACTGTTATATAATTTACGAAACGGGAATTAACGCGATCAGGGTATAGGTACATACATACCTTTGATTGCCTGACGTTTCGACCAGGTTGCACCGGCCGTGGTCACAGGCTGAGTTAGCCCGTTTCGTAAATTATATATCATGGAACGCAAGAGTTTAAAAGTTAATTTAATTCACTGTTATTCATTTTTCAACATAAATCAAAAATTGAGGTTGGGTAACGCGTTACTTAGCCAAAACTGACGTATGCAGTTCTAAATTGTACGTAAATATGCATGGATAGAAGCCGCGTGGTTCCCGGCAGAGTAGAATTTGGGCCACCCCTTCTCTTCCCATGTGGTGTCGTACAAGGCGACTAAGGGATAGGGCTGATTAACTTTAACATCAAACAGATGTATACAGCCCATACTCAGCCTCAGATGCATGGCTCGAGTCAACAATAGTGCCCGGAATACGGCAATAGGTTCACCCCATATTACATGGGACCGAAGACAGATTGGTGAAATGTGGGTGTTAATTCACCTCTGCTTAACCCTCCGCGGATAAGGGCATGTTTATATGTATGCATGTATGTATGTATATGCATGGATAAGAATCAATTTGGATTCAATTTCACAATTTAGAAACCACCTATTTCGCTCCAAGGACTATTAAAACTTGATAAATTTATAGATCATTGGCACAGATTAGCATCCGATGTTTTTACTTTTAATCAACCGATTAAATTCTCGGAATTATTATTCAGTCTCATATAAAACCTTAGATTGTGCCTAGTAAGTGCGGGCATCTATAGAAACAAGGAAAGAAAAGCTCCGAATGAATCGCCAGTAACTGTTTGGTTACATGATAACACACTAGGGACATGCCTATAAATGTAATTGCTGACTAGAGAAAATAGTAGATGAGAAGTGAAATTCTGAGAGAAACAAATTGCGTGTTGTTACTGATCTACTAATAAAGTTGGACATAGATTGTTTACTCACTATACTGCTGTGATTGTTAATATACTTATTAATTAATTTTTTTATTTTATTAAATAACATAATTTTATTGAAATTGATTTCTATATGCATATATATATATCACTCAGCCCACGGGGAATACGAATTTTGTCAACGTTAAGACGTCACATAACTATTTCAAGCTTTTAGAAAATATTTAACATCCAAGAATTAAAGTGATAAGTAAGAATTTTGCTCCAACGAGGCAAGGGTTTGAAATGACTAGATTTGTCCAGTCATTTATTTAGTGTAAAAGAGAAGAAGCATTCGAGAAAAAGGAGAGAAAAGTGTAATTAATTCGTCGGTAAGTCGCTATCAAGAAAAGCAAGCTACCATGCACTATCAATTTTTCAATCTTCACTAAAACAATGAAATGCCATTTTTCAAGTACATATTCACAATTACATTATATAATTGAGTTAAATGTCAAAATTAAGTACGTTTTGTGCGTTTTGATTAGGTACACATAATATTTTGTGTGATAACGTCATGTGTTACGGACTGTGAGGCATTGCAGACAACAAACCCTTACTTGTCAGAGATTAGAGTGGATGTTGGAATTATGCCTTTGAGGTCGGACAAGCGGAGTAATTATGAGGAACTGTTTCTGTATAATACGCCATTGGCTGTTGCTTCTGACTTTGTACAAGATGTAATATCAAATTTGTCTTTAAATAGTGTAGCACTGCTGGAAGCAGTCTATTAATATAAAAGGGGTTAGGTCGCTTCCTGGATTATTGCAAGTTATTACAAAGGGAATATTATGGAGAATTCTCTGGTTTGCAAGTTTCTTTAAAGTGCATTCTATCGCTTATAGAAACATGACTATTTTTTACGAATGCTTTAGCGATTTATTTATTTACCTTACAACCATGCTTTCTTTCACGATGAATATTTTTGTGTAGTATACAAAAAAATAAGTATCAACAAATTCAATTAGCCCACTGCAGTCCACTGCTGGACATAGCCCGCCCAATGTGCTTCATTTTTGACGACCTTCCGCCTTCCGCATCCAAACTTTAAATAACACAGTTTATTTTGAAATTGGATACACAAAAGCATTATAGACTGATTTAATTATGTGGATATGTTGTAAAGAAGAAACACTAAGCCCATCATCAATTCCTTGAGAAGACATTTTATTATAACGATGGTAGATATAGTATCGAATGTATTTTTTTAGGTGTCATTTAGAAGGTGCGAGTTTCTCGCTCGGTTCTGGTTCGATAATCATATGCCATAATCGCTAGCAATAATTGCCCTACGATTGTCGTATCAAAATATTTACACACAGGCAAACGCTCAATACTTAAATACAATTATACATGTATCATGCGAGATTTACAAGTGACGTATTAACTTATGCCTTATGCTACTGCGTTAAAATTCTTTTTAAATGTACAATATCATTATTCAATTGCGAGGCGATCCTCCCCATTGGCAATTTTCCTGCGATTGTTTAGACGAAGCAACTTTTTTCTCTCCTTTCGAGAATCGTATCTTCGAGGCGAGAAACTCGCCCCGTCTAAATGAATAATCGTTATTAAGATTTTAGGTTGATCATGAGATTCATAAGCAACTTCAGCACTTCGTAATCTAATTTTGATCTTCAGTTTATCAAAGCTTTTCCCAGCGATATTATCGACGTAATATATAAAGCTCAATATTACAAGGCCTAAAGCGGTCCCTAATAAGATTTCGGCCCTGGTCAAACGAGGCTCGGCCAACTAACAAGTTTAATACAAGTTCCAGGTACTAATATTGGCGCCTAGGTATTCTAGGCACGTTCCTAGTGGATGATCGATACCGTTAGTATTCCTCTGTGATATTTGATGTGTTTGTAATGCTCATAGGTATGCTTTGAAGTCTACACCCGTGTGTACGCTTTGATATCAAATGTTGTGCATAACAAAACAATGTTTATTCTAGCAAGAAAATGCACAGACAACGAGAGAAGTCGTTTTAGACATTCTATTTTTTTAACTCAACCAAAATTTTAAACCTTTCATTAAATAATGAACAAGAAATATTTAATGTATTTAAAGCATTATATACGCCAACTTTTTCAAAGATTTAGATGTAGGAGGTAGGACACGAAGGGATTTCCGTCCAATTGAGGAGTCCGACCAGGGAAATACCTACGACCTACAGAATACCGCGGCTATAATAACTTCATGTTGTGTTCCCGACGGTAAGTAGGATAGCCAGAGCTCACTGGAGTGTTTTTGTGCTGTCAGTGGGAAGACCAAAGGCTATTACTGCTTTGTCTTCTACACTGACCGCACAGAAATTCTGTGTTTAAAGGGCCACGGTAACCACTTCCCATTACGTGAACGTATTAAAAAAAAATGTCGGAAAAAGTCAACTTCCAAGACGGGACTTGAATTCAGGACCGTCCCTTACAAAGGGAATGCTCTGACCATGGACACGGTTTGGACGTTCAAAATTCCTCTATACAGTCGTATTTATCATTTAGTATCTAGTAGAAACAATGATGTTAGCTATATTTAACTAACGATTTCAAATTAGTTTTCAACACTCAAGCACCCGACACCGGTGAGCTTAAAAGGTTTAATGAAAGAAGAGAGAGCTCGTTAAGCGTGTAACAACAGAAGCAAATGGCGAGCTGCTGTCTACGTTTAGAGCGTTTTCACATTCATCCGATATCCGATATCGGTGCCGGACGCCGATAGCCGAAATCGGCCCGATACGGTTATTTGCTCGAAAAGGGATGCTAGAGATGAAAAAAATGAATAAAAGCAATTATTGACCTTATTGTCAGGACATAGCATCGAGTTTTTTTTTCTTATATTCGTGATAAGCGTTACCAATTAACACGAAAAGACTCGTAACTAAGAAAATATCATTAAGGTCCAAAATTGCTTGCAGTCGCTGTTTTAGTCTCTTTGTGATCCGATATCGGGCCAACAAAGTGGTGTTGATACTGATAACCGATATCGGGCCGGATAATATAAATGACGGATACATATGTCATATATTAGACTTCCTCCGATATCGAATGTCGGATATCGGACATTGGACAATGTGAAAACGCTCTAAGAGCGGTTTCACGCTGGAGTAGGGGAGGTGTCCATATTTCAACGTGGATAAAGTAATGATATATATTTACTCAATTCTCAACAAACTAATTAGGTATAAATACAAGTAGTTCGCCTGTAATGGAAATAGACGATTGGAAAATTAATATTGAGGTATTACTATGAAATCACCAAGCATTGTTCGAACTAAAACTGTTATAAATTATATGTATACATTTTCCACTTTTTAGATGGGTCGTGTGCGTATCTGTCACCTACGTGGTGTACAAATATATAATTTTAAAGTAGTCGTGTCTGCACTTTGAAGATAAAATATGCTGCAAGTGTGTATAGTTGGTGATTATCGCTGAGGCGTTATTGAGACCCGAGCCGTTAGGTGAGGATCTTAAGAGATTCGAGGGCAGTAATCAACAATACGGTAGCAACAGTACGTTTTTCAGCACTATTTGTGAATAAAATAATATTGAAAATCATTTTAACAATTCATAAATATAAATATAGAAAAAATAAAAAGAAACCGTTAATGATAGTCATTACTTTTTTTGTTTATTTTGTTCCAAAAGGAACAAAATAAAAATAGTGTCTGTGTAGTTCCTTTTGGAACTGAAAAGGAAAGGTGCTAAAACCATGCTGCCTTGTCATTACGCACAGAATATTAAACCAAATTAAAAACTTCAATTGGAATAGTCTAGAAAAGTTTGTGGACACGACGCAACAAGGATTATATTAATTTATGTCATGGGATTAGATAAGGTAATGTATGAAACTACACATTATTTGATCTTAAAGTACTCGTAAAACTCGCCTAGGTCTTATTTATTTAACTTCACACTCGTATTTAAAGAAGCCTTTTCGTAAAGTACTTAGAGAAACAATTAGTAAATGTTTCACTTACTATTTTTGATGGCATTATTGTTAATTAAACACGAACAAGTTGAAATTATCTACGAACTTGCATGAAATGAACAAGCAATAGCAGGTAATATTCTAGTAAACGGGTTTGATGTGATATTTTATTAGAAAGATCTTGGTTAGACTCAATGTTTTCCGTATGTTTAATCACAATCTGTTGAGTAGACCCTACACCCACGCAGGAGAAGCCACGGGCATCCGAACCTATAATTATGTATTTCGTGATAATATAACCACAGTAACGCATGCAATGTGCGTGCTGTCAAATAATTAAAATGAATTGAGATTCCAGTTGAAATAGCACCGCACACCGTGAGTGTCAAGTATCCGGGATGGTTCCAAACCGCGGGGCGGTTAACCAAATTGGGTGAGAGCTTGCAATCAGCGACCGTATTGCGGTTCTGACGCGTCCTGCGCACCCCTGCCTCCGGGGCGAGCCATGTCCGAATGTTCTAGAACAGCGTTTCTTAAATGGTGGGGTACGACCAAGCACCGGGCCATGAAATACTCAGTCACAGAATCGTCCTAATGATTACAATCTATCGTACTCATTAATGATCAAGATACGTGTTGCTTTTGTGCCATCATTAAGTAAATCCACCCGCTTTGCTATACCTACAGTGTCTAAAGTTATCGTTTAAGGAAATGCAAAATAAACGTCATTCAATATATATTACTAATAAACACCAAGAAAATGAAAAGTTTTAGTTTTAAGTTTTATTGTGAAAAAAGTAAAACACTTTAAATTAATCATTGACATGAAGACTGTGAACTAGATTACATGTGTGACGCTCAAATTTAAGTATAGAGGGCAGTATTGCCATTGTAACAGCTAAAGTCATTTCGACATTTCATTTCACTAATTTTAAGTGGTTAGTAGTAGAGTTTTTAAATGATCAATATTTGTAAATTCTAGACATGATATTATAATAAAATGGACCTTATATATATAATATATAAATATTTACTAAGTATTATTAAAGTATATTAAAGGTCACAACTGAGAATTATTAAAATAATTGAGTAAGAGATTATAAGTTTGAGAAATGTTGTTTAGTATATTTACGTAAGACCCCTAAGACCAACTTAAATTTAATTAGAATACGCCTTTTGGTGCCAATGCTCACAACAGCAAGCTACTCATTACAAATCTGTAGTTTGTGAATTTATTGACTAGTTAAGTTAATTTAATTGGTATTTAATGAAACCTGTAACGATGCTCCCTTTGAAAATCGTTGAAGAGGAAATTAAACACTTGACTTAGAATATTGAAAGACTGAAAGGACTGAAAACACAACATTAATTAATGTTGTATTTTCAGTCATTTCACTCGATTAATTAGTTGAACGTATCTTATTTGGTAACAGTGGCTTAGTGGTTAGGAAGTCGGCGTTTGACGATTGAAAGCTGGGTTTGAATCTTGGCTATTACTCTATCGATATGAGATGAACTCCGGACACAAGCAATTCAGCTTAGTTAGTAGTTAGTAATTTTATTCGTCCTCTTAAAAAAGTAAAAAAGTGTCATTATCTTAGTAAATATTACGAGCTTGCTATGGTACGAATATTCTTTGTCAATATGGTGCAAAATGGCACCATAACAAGCACGGGATTGCCCCGAATCTGTGCAGAGAACCTCTTATTTACGACCAATAAGTCGGTATGTCAAGTTTCGGATATTTTTTTCTCATTATGTTCGGGTGCTTTCACGGAGCTGCGATGTAGAGTAATCGATTTTGCAAACAGTTCTTGTGGGTCGGTTTACAAATTTATTAGAAGGGCTTTTGAAATATTGCCAAGTATTTAATTTATTTTACAGCGGACTGACTGCTAGTGTTGCTAGCATTTTTTGATAAAAACTTAAAGACGTATGAAAATTTTGTCAATATTTCTTTTTTTGATAAATGAACAATTTCATTCACGAAATTGTTCATTTCTTCAGTAATATAACGAAGCAAAAAGTAATAACAATATTCCTTACTTTACCGTTGTTTTATTATTAACTACTTTAGTGACAACTGTCAAACACAATCAAGTCAAATATAAAATGCTAGTAAACGTTGTAGATTTTTTGCCACACTATAATAATTTGAAAATGTTGAAGTTTACCCTGCTTATAAGTGTCTATACAATAGTTAACGAGACACATAAACACTGAGGCATTAGGATATAAGAAGTCACTTACATTCAACTCATCAATAATTAACCTGTGGAGGTTTCCCTCTCATTAACCTTAAGAGTGCAGTTAATATCAAAAGTTTACAAGCCATTTAAACTGACCCTAGTGCATTGCTTTAATCACATAAATTTCACTATGGGTTCAAACGGAACCTTATAATAATCAAAACCTTGTAAATAAACATCAACAATATTACACAAATAATATCCTAGCAGTGAAATTCATTTAACACCAGACGACTCGCTCCAATATTCCCGAACAATATTATATAATTATGGATGTCCGACAGTCACGAACAGGAGACAGGTGGGATTATTTTAATTGTTCAACGAACGGCTATTCTGCAATAACTTAACGGTTTCCGGTCACGTATTAAACATCGTCCGGAATGCTGCTGAGGTTTTGAAGCCACGGACCAACCATAATCGTATCATGTTTAGCAATTTTATATTGGATTTGATTAGAATGGTACAGATGTGACCACAAAATAAACGGTTCCCTTTCCGTGAGTAGAAACAGAAGTAGATAACGTAATAGTAGATGACCCAGATTATATAAGCACACATATTTTTTTATATTATTTGTAGCCATTTCTATATAGCTTATAATATTCTGGAGTTATAAGAATTCTATCACAAAGTCCTAAACGAACCAATGCAATACAATAAAGTTAGAAAAATAATTGATTTTATTTTACATCATAGATATTGTCTTAAATTTAAAGTCTAAACTTCAAATGAGTAAATTATTAAATACTAGATTCTGACCACGGCTCCGCCCGCTTGGATGTCGGTTATGGCTATAAAATCGGTTATCGTTATAAATTGTAAAGTTTCATTAAAATCCTTAATTTTTTTCAGTAGTTTCAACGTGAAGAACCTAAGAAGAACGCGAAAGTTTGTATGGATGGATGAGTGGATCATCCATCCATACAAACTCTCGCGTTTATAATATTAGTAAAGTGTATTCTATAAAAAACGCATAAGAGAGACATTGCTCCCAGCCCCTAGAAAAACATCCTTCTTTATAACAATTCATAACTGAAATAAAACTATTTTCAAAAAATTCTGTAGTGATTCATTTGTGTTATTTTTTTATTGGATTCTTTAAGGAAGTTCATTTTTGGAATGACTGTGTATTAAGTGCCTCTGAATATCATTTAGGGTGGACCCACATTATTCATAATTTACAATACCTATTCAGAACATAGGTAAAGAACGCACACGTAGTAAACATTTTCAAATTTAGTACTGGATTATCATTAAAAACAGAGTTTCTAAGGCGTGGATACTGAATTTAGACAGTACCATACTTCGACATGTAGCGAACTTCGAAAACACATAGATCGACAAGTCATTGCTTTGACAGACAATTATTAGATAATACACACCTTCGAATTACCACTACTTCGACAGACGATTATTCGACAGACAATACTTAGACAAGACACATCTTCGAATGACCACTACTTCGACAGATTTTTTTTGTAGTCTTTTTTTGGTTTTAAGGCGGGAGCGAAACGGAGCGGAGGTCCCGCTTTAGCCTTCGTGGTTATTTTTTTTTAAACCACCCAGTAATAGGAGAATGATAAAAAATCTGTCGAAGTAGTGGTCATTCGAAGATGTGTTGATTGAAGTTCGCTACATGTCGAAGTATTGTACTGTCGAAATTCAGTCCGTAACTCAGTTTCTAAAGATTATCTAGTACTTCATTTTCACTAATTCTATGAACACATAAGTGTTAGAAATGAAATGTTTATACAATTCTCTACTTATAACTTCAGCCTTAAGATCGTACGTCCGTTACACGAGACGAAGAGAAATGGATTTTACTACAGTATTGTTAAGCGGGGATTACAATAGTGGATGCTCATTCAAGGCAATTGTAGACCCAAACATTAGTGGGGTATCATCAGAGAGATGAGAGGGTAAGTGTCTTTTAGTGCGGACTATCTTGAGGTTAATAGTTTAAACGACATACTGAAGTGATTTTGGACGTAATTTCGACTTTCGACTAAATAATCACTTCACGTTCTAATCATTTGAATTTGTCAACTACCTTCTAATTCATTCAATACAAAAATTTACTATCTATTTAAATACCTACATACCGTATAAAGATCAAAGTGATTTAAACGTTCTGAAAGTTTCAGCTTTTCATTTACATACTCTTCAGAAATTACCACTTTTTCGAAATATTGTCATGAATACCATAGGTACTATCCTCTTTTGAGCTTTAACATCGCAATCTCCGGTCGTAGCTGTGATACCGATCGGTTCAACGTGTATTTAACTTCAGATCGATTTCGTCATGGATTCTATACTTAAACTTCAATCACTTTTCAGTTCATTGTATATTATATCAATTTATTCAATAACTAGCCTTCCGTCCGCTGCTCTGCTCACGCGTATGTCAGTTAACGTGACTTTTGCTCATATCAACTCAAGGAACTGACTTGACTACATCTTTGAAATTAATTGATATTCTTTGAAATTTTGCATGCCAATTTTGGTGAAATACGTTAAGCTACCTATTGTAATAACCTAATACCATTGTAACTATAATGTACCGTATTTCGTGCGAATAAATTATCATTCATTCATTCATTCATTCATTCATAAGATTTTAAGTGCGGCCAAGACTTTTCAAATACAAAGACCACATCAAAATCCGTTCAGTAGTTTTTACGTCCATCGCGGATAAACAGACAAGAATTTAGAAAAAATAATGTCACACAAGTATTTTGGAGTGAAAACTTCTTTAGCGGCGTTGGATGGGTAAAAAGTATTAAGCTCGCGTCAGGATCACGTGACCTACTCGCGTCAGGATCACGTGTTAAACTCGCGTCAGGATCTCGTGACCTTTGACCCGTAACCGACGACATTGTAGAATGACATGACGTCATACAACATTCCTAGCTACAAAGTGTTCTTTTGCTAGGTACGCTAAGAAACTTCGTAGCTTAGCGGTAAGCGCTTCGTCTGTGAGTCCTTATGGTTTCAGATAGTACCGGGTTCGAACCTGGGCTTCTGACACTTTTTGTGATTTTTTTTTGTGATATTTTATTGTAATTTATTAATTTCTCCTTACAGAAAATTTGCAAAAAAATTAGTGATAGGTTTTATGATTGTCGTTATATTATAGGTATGGTATGGTATGTTCTTTTTATCTTTTTCTATGTATATAACGAAGAAAGAAAGAAAGAAAATGTTTTCACTTCTGCTGGCACTCCAGGAGTGCAACCCGTCTTTTTTTAATAATATCTCTAATGTACAGATACGTCTACTTTATTATTATGTAACTGCATAGATAAATATATTAATATTAGTAAGCTAACCGTGACATGAAATTTTGATTCTAAAGACAAAGAAAACGATTTTCATTCTAAATTGGTTCAGTCCCTGACTAGATTTTCTGCACGAGTGTTAAATAAATTCAGCTAAATTAAACTCGGTAAATAAAAGGCAACATCAATTGGCTCACCCAATCACTATTCTTCCCGCGCTTCTCGGGACAAATTAAGTGAGTTTATCTAATCCAGTGTATCAACACCATTACTATGGCTACGCCCTAAAAGCGATAATTTATTGGGGTAATTTCGTCACAGTTTGATAATTCCCCATTTTTATGGGTGAAACCGCTATAAAATTTATGCCATCGTAATACTCGGTATTCTCACCCAGTGATCTCATAATTGATACGTTGCGTTCTGCTATACCCAGCCCTGTAATAAAGGGAAGTGAAACGTAAAGTTTTTTTGAAGACACAAGTCAATGGGTTGGCTAATTGTTTTGTTCTTATCGCCTTAAAGTTTTGGAACGTTAGCGGCTTGAATGGTGTTCAGTCATTTGATTAAACGGCTAGACAAATAGCTTAGATCGATGATGTTTAATTTCTTGCCTAGCCATGATACAGCTAGAAAAATTAATTATTTATACATGGTTATAAAAAAAATAACCACAAAGGCTAATGCTAGACCTTTTAACCTGACCTATCCAAGTCGGATTGCGTAACGTTCTCAATAAACAAATCACAAATTTTCTGTGAATACATCTCAGCTTAAAACCTCGGGAATTTACAGGTGTGAATATAAGTTTGTGTGTATGTAATTTTATGTCTTATTTCGGGGTGGTGCCCCATCTTACGAATGGTCTAAGCATTAGCCAGCGAGGTTATTAAATGTTGCGATAAACGTTACGGGTGAATATTGTTACGAGCGTGGGGGTCGGTTTAAATAGAAAATGCGAGGACAACCGTTGAAGGCAGGCTTTATTCAGCTTCACTTCAATTACAGCAAAGCGCGTAGAAATTCGAAAACTCTTCCTTACACAACACACAGTCACTTGTATAATCGCACTGTTTAGCTTCACACACTTTATCGCTTTGTTCGCTTCGAATACTAGTCTTAGACTAACTTGAGCAGCGGCTGTTAGATCGCCTTTTATATAAGGCGCGGCCGAGTAGCGAAAGATCGAGAAAAGACAGGTACGTTCTGAAAAAGACAGGAACTTTCTGGGAGGTTCTATTAGGTCTTGTGTCTCTTTCTATCTATTCCATTCCTTCTAGAACAGTGACGTCAAGGCATGCTGTCTCTTTCTATAGTGCCGTCTCGCTCACTCCTATGGAAATTTGGCCATATATTGAAGTGGCCAAGCGCCGGGCGTAGCACTACCCCCTTCTTAGACATGCTCGTCCCGAGCATTATTAGATCCGTAGTATCTCGCCAGTCGGTCAAAATGTACAACCTTCAAGGGGCTTCGCTGGTTGCGTTGTATCCGGTATGTAACGTCATTGATCCTGGTGACAACTTTATACGGCCCTTCCCAGGTTGGAGACAACTTCGGAGATTTGCCTTTGCGACGCATCGGATTGTGTAGCCATACCAACGAGCCTTCGTCGAACCCGGCTTGATGAGAGTTGCGGTCGTATCGGGTTTTCATTCTGTCGCTTGCCTGGAGCCCAGATTCACGGACGTGGGTGTGAACGTCATTTAGTCTATCGCGCAATGCACTAGCATATTCCGTGATTTCTTGCGGTGAATCTGGAGGACGTCCAGTCAGTAGATCAGCCGGTAGTCTCAGTTCTCTGCCAAAGTTTGCACACGCAGGCGTCACCGTTGTGTTTTCATGTATCGCTGTTCTATAAGACAACAAGAACAAAGGAATATGACTATCCCAGTCCTTCTGGTGGCTCTCAACAACCTTAGCCAAATGCCTTTCCAAGGTTTGGTTAAATCTTTCAACCATTCCGTCAGACTGCGGATGATATGGGGTAGTCCTGGTTTTATGAATACCCATTATCCTACAGGTTTCTTGAAATACCTGTGATTCAAAATTCCTTCCCTGGTCACTGTGTATTTCCAGAGGAACTCCATATCGGCAAAACACTTCCGTGACTAGTCTTTCCGCGACTGTAGTTGCTTCCTGGTTAGGTATGGCAAAAGCCTCTGGCCATTTAGTAAAGTAGTCCATTACTACTAGGATGTATTTGTTTCCAGACTCCGATGCAGGAAATGGCCCTGCAACATCTAATGCAATCCTTTCCCAAGGCGCTCCAACATTGTATAGCTTCAATGCTCCCCTGCTCCTTGTATGCGGCCCTTTTACCGATGCGCAGCATGTACATTTCCTACACCAATCTTCAACATCCTCACGGCAATGGATCCAAAAGAATCGTTGACGAATCTTCATCAAAGTCTTCTTCACACCAAGATGACCGCCTGAAGTTCCGTCATGAATTGATCTCAAAACCTCATTAATTTTAGTCTTTGGGACAACCAACTATAGATGTGAGTCTTTCCCGTTTGCAGACTCCCATTTTCTACACAGGACTCCATTGTGTATCACGAGGCTTTTCCATTGTGCCCAGTAGCTCTTCGTAGCTGCACTCATTTGGGAGACATCACTCCATTTCGGCTTAGGTGTTCCTGTCCTTATCCAATCGAGAATAGGCTTGATGTCTCGATCCTCTTGCTGTGCTTGCTGCATGGTTTCGCTACTCCATTCATCGCTGACAGTAACAGTCCTAATCGTTCTAACCGCCACACTGTCCTTAGCTTCTTGCCTGGCACAATGGTTACGTTCCACCGGACAAGGTCTTCGAGAGAGCGCATCTACATTTCCATGCGCTTTCCCACTCCGATGCTCTCGTATTCCTGGCTTTTCAATCTGTCGCGCCGCTTGTTCTTGGCCATTACCATATTGAGTCCGTTTCGGGCAGCTAGGCCGAATATGTCCTTGTTCTTTGCAGAAATAACACCTGGGTGTGAATTCCCGACGGTACACACGTTGCTCATTTGTTGAGATCTCACGCAATCTATGTGGTCGAGGGTCATGTCGTACAGCTTCCACTTCAAGGGCGTGAGCAACAGCATCTTTAAGGGTTGCATGGTGACCCAGACGGACGGCAGCTCTCACCTCCAAGTCTCTGATCCCGTCAATAAAAGCTTGCACCAAAATGCTGTCAAGAAATGACGAGGAAGCTCCTTGGTAAGCTTTTCTCACGAGCTTTTCTATTTCCAAAGCCCACTGCTGCAGAGACTCATTAAGACGCTGGTTTCTGTCCTTCAATTGGGCACGGTAGACATGTTCCAAGTGACTATCACCGTAACGTGATTCCAACGCTTCAAGAAGGCGGTCGTAAGTCACTTCACCTCCAAGCGCCTCTAAAACACTGAGTGCTTGGTCTCGTAACCCCAATGTTAATGCTGTTTTGGCTTGCTCCTTATCCCAACCGTTCGCCTTTGCCACAGACTCGAACTGCAGTTTGTATGCAGTCCACGAGGAGGTCCCATCAAATGGCGGTACTTTGAACTTTCCGACAGCCTGTGCAGATGAAATGGTTACAGAGCCAGCTGTTCCGCAAGCTATTTTCGTCTCCAATTTTTTTACGTTTTGAGCCACAGACTGCAGCCGCTCCTCATAACTCTCAAATTTCGTGTCGATGCCTCCTAATTTTTCGTCGTGGCTTTCTAATTTTACGTCGTGGCAGTCGAGCTTGTCTTGCACTGAATGAATTTCTCTTTGCCATTCCGCTTTAGACTCTTTCAAGAAGGCAAATAGATCTTCTTGTTGTTCCCGGAGCTGAACCTTTAGTTGCAAGGCCTGCTCTTCCTGTTGACGGGCCTGCTCTGCCTGTTGTTGCTGGAGCTGTGCTTTCAATTGCAGAGTCTGCTCTTCCTGGCGACGGGCCTGCTCTGCCTGGTGACGGGCCTGCTCTGCCTGGTGACGGGCCTGCTCTTCCTGGCGACAGATCAGCTCCTCCTGTTGTTGCTGGAGCTGTGCCTTCAATTGCATAGTCTGCTCTTCCTGGCGACGGGCCTGCTCCTTCAATAGGGTCATAATCGCGTTCAGGTTAATTTCCGATGATGATCTTGAAGCACCCGTCGACGTACTCGGAGTAACCGCAGCCTCTTCCGCGGCCTGGTTTCTGGTTTTAACTCCCTCCCTGTCGTCTCTCGGCGTTATCGGCATTTTCTATCCCACTTCTGACACCAGTTGTTACGAGCGTGGGGGTCGGTTTAAATAGAAAATGCGAGGACAACCGTTGAAGGCAGGCTTTATTCAGCTTCACTTCAATTACAGCAAAGCGCGTAGAAATTCGAAAACTCTTCCTTACACAACACACAGTCACTTGTATAATCGCACTGTTTAGCTTCACACACTTTATCGCTTTGTTCGCTTCGAATACTAGTCTTAGACTAACTTGAGCAGCGGCTGTTAGATCGCCTTTTATATAAGGCGCGGCCGAGTAGCGAAAGATCGAGAAAAGACAGGTACGTTCTGAAAAAGACAGGAACTTTCTGGGAGGTTCTATTAGGTCTTGTGTCTCTTTCTATCTATTCCATTCCTTCTAGAACAGTGACGTCAAGGCATGCTGTCTCTTTCTATAGTGCCGTCTCGCTCACTCCTATGGAAATTTGGCCATATATTGAAGTGGCCAAGCGCCGGGCGTAGCAATATCATTTAGATTGTTCACCGAATGGCGCCCTTTAGTTAATAGCCTAGGCAGTTAATTGAATAGCTGATTAAGCTAGTTGGCGGCGACATATATACTTACTACTTACTACTGTATGCAATATAATTCTTGTAAAATATATAATAGATAGCGAGAAATATGTCCATATGTTATACGTGGAATACTGCTGGCATCTCTGGGATGGATCCGCAAAGTACGTATTAGATGCTCTCGACAGGTTGCAGCGACGTGCGGTCCGCATTATCGGAAATCCTGAGGTCACGAGTACCCTCGAGTCTCTGCAGATGCGTAGAGATGTTGCTTCCTTGGCAGTATTTTACCGTCTCTACCATGGTGAATCTTCTGAAGAGCTATTCCAATTAGTCCCACCCTCTCCTTTCCTATACAGGACGACACGTGCAGGACTTAGATGTCACCCGCATACGGTGCAGAACATTCCTTTAAGAACTAAGCGGAATTCCTTGCCAGTTCACATGTTTTCCTCTTCCTACAGTCCCGGGTCCTTTAAGCGGGGCGTAAAAAGCATCTGATGAGGCCGTCAAGCTGAGTGCCACCATTGTTTACATGGCACGTGTATATAATGGTGGCCCTCTCTCCTGAGACTTTGCCTTCAGCTTACCATCAGGCAAGGCAAAGTCAAATTGACGTGTCCTATATATCTAAAAAAAAATTCTGGTTGATTCCTATAACTATATTCTCTAAACTGATATATCCTATAACCTCTACATATTTATACGAAATAAGCTTTTGCACCTATTTGCCAACACTCGCCAACACTCGCGTTGGCTATACTCGACCAGTGTGTAAAGGCGCTTTAAAAAGATCAAATGCAAATTCTTTACAGTAAACTACTATTAGGACGTAAACCCACTCCTAACACAAGCAATTTAGTTTAGTTAAATAGAGATGTTCACAGGGAATACAAGTAATTCATTCACTAGTATTCTGTTAAAAATAATAATGCTAGGTACACATATCACACCCATCGCAAAACTATCAGGAATAAGCACTCACTATTAGCAGAACACAATACAAACATCGTATCTCCATATCTGCTCCACTATCGCACTCAGACAATTGCTATTCACCGGAGTGGATCTCATGTCGAATGTTTCAATGTCAGTCTGTACCCTTTTTCAATTGCCATACGTGACTCGCCTCTCATATGCGTTGAATTAAATGGAACGGGATTTATTTAGTACTGGCCATTTTTAAATCTAGGGTTTTGCTAGAATTTAAAAATATTCTACGACATTCTACACAGCGCTATTTACACCCAAAGTAAGTATAGCTCAACGAGCTTGTGCTTTGGTATGTAGAATGTGGATAAATATCCATAGGTACGTTTTTTGTTGTAAATACATACGTTTTATACATAGAGATATTGAAACTAATAGGCACACACATTCATGCATATTTTGCAGCTAACTAATTTATTCAACCTTTCAATTAACTGCCTAGATTGTTAACTAACGCCATTTAATGAGCGGCCTGAATTATTACCTGGTTTATTACTACATTATATAACCTGGCTGGCTAATGCTTAGGCCATTCGTAAGATTGGGCACCACCCCGAAATAAGACAGAAAATTACATACATACAAATATATACTTACACATGTGTGCACGCTCCCGGCCCAACACTCAACGCCAGACTTTTATCAGAAACAGAAACGGCGGGTGCGCTGAGTAAGGCCGGGAACTGCTGGGATTGCAGAGTCGTCACGGGCTGAAGCCTGAAGACACCTTCGGCGGGGTACCTCGATCGGCGTGGGCGAGCTGAGTGTGGGGTTCTTGCTGGTGAAATAAACACTTTTTGACAAAAATGTTGCAGAGTTTTATTCCGACTTGTTATTGTTACAAATTCTGTCCGACTACTGAGGTGTTGTGCCAACATGGCACCTGTTTTTATATGATTCGATTGACCTTGAAATATAGGCACGCGTCTGTTTCTGACTACTTTTATCTGATTTGTCAGTTGCGTTTAACTAACTCGCTCAGTGCCTATGCGGCCTAATGAAAAATTCTGACGTGCCTCTATTTCCTTATATACTACTGCTATGTACATAGTTTTTATATTAACTACATTCTTATGCTAATGGGATTCAATATTAATACGATTCATATAAGAAATCAACGATAAAATTCTTACGACTAAATGTAAACAATGGCAGTTTGCTTAAGACTATTTACATTAGTGCCCTATTTGTCTGTTAAAAATGTCTTTATTTATCACAAATACCTTATATACTAACTTATATACTATTTACCTATTCTATTACACCGTTATTTATCATATAAACACAAACACAAATTGTCTTTTGGTCTAATCACTGCACTTTCGTGTCTTTGTTCTGCACAACATGTAAATTCCCAAGGGTAAATTAGTGGTAGGCTTATTGAGAAACCATGCAGAAATAAGTCCTTTTTCTAGCTGTTTGATTAAATGATTCGACAAGTAATTACCGTCATCGATCCAAGCTACTTGCCCAGCCGTTTAATCAAATGGCTCAACACCAAATTTTCATAGTTGTATTTCTGATGCCGCTATAACAACTTATAATAGAATCTAATTATATAATAAATATATAAGGCTGCCCTTTTATTTGCAATTTTTTGCTCATTTATCATGATAATGGTACGGAACCCCTCGTGCGGGAGTCAGATTCGCACTCGACCGGGTTTTTAGCAGAACTCATTTCACCCGCACTCTTACTGATGTCACTTCAATTCATCGGGATCAACAAAGACGACCCCTGACAATACTACCTACGCATGACACTCGACAAGTCTTTGAGGAGGAAGCTTAACTATAGGTATTGATGTTCGCATACAAATTACCTAACGGTAAAATAGTCAAAATTACCTCTAAGCTTCTTCAAGGCTTGGGAGATAAATAAAAGCTATATAGAGGAAAACGAAAAGAACAGACATAAATTAATATTAGGATATTTCTGGAGCCCCAATAAGACCTTCAGGTCCTGAGTCTTCCACATCTGCTAATCGGAACACCTGCTGATTAACGGCCACGGCTCTGGCGCAGCCTTTCCTACTAGGGTTGGGAGGTCACACGAGAGTAACTTCCATAAAAGCAGGATACGCCAAGGAAAGAGAAGGAGTTTTTTTTTTTTTTTTTTTTTTTACGTGCGGGAAATCCCCTCGGATACCCACCCCTCCGGAGCCGGAGGGGTGGGTTATGTCGGACTCGAACCGACTAAACCGCACGCCGTCTGTGGGTCGTGGTGCTAGGCCGAAGGTGAGGTTGTCTTGCGACATATCCCTCGCACCCCGGCTGACCCAGGGCCATCCCTTTCGGTCTGGCCCTCCTCGGGAGGTGGGGACCACGCCGTCCCCGACTCAACCCCGGTGTGGGGAGGCGCGCATCGTCCTACGATGCGCGCCGCCGCCGTGGCCTGCTTCTGCTAGGGTGACGGGTGGCTCCACCCGTCACCCTCAGGCCCGCGCTCATGGGGGGCGGAGGTCTGTAAGCGCCCTCCGACGCCCGAGCCGCCTTCGGGCGCGAGCAGCGATGTCTGCGAGTCTTTCTCGCTCACCGCGCCGCGCCCGCTCTGCTGTCTCCTTCGCGAGCATGACCTGTAGCGGATCTCGAGTTCCGAGCTCGAACAACGTGACTCCATTAATAATAAGATACCTACCAAAATGTGTAGTTGATAAGTAGTTATATAGTAGGGTGGTGTCCTAGTTTTTATATGTATCGGAAACTATACCTTTTAAAATAGTATAATGAACTGTTTTTCTTATGAAAAATAGTTTTAAAGACATTTGATGTTGAAATTTCAATTTCTCGAGCCGCCCGAAAACCTATAAAAATATCGCAGCACACTGTGACGTCACAGTGTGCTGGCGCGTCGTGCAAATGTATGAAGCCCAAGAGAGAATCGCATTTAACTCAATCCACGTTGCGTTTACACATGTATGTACAATGCGTAATAAGATTGATTTGAATTTGAATAGGGAATCTAAAAGTTATAAATTTCACCTTATTTCGATTGTTTATATTTTGACCTACTTTCGACAATTAAAAAGAATGAAAAGTCAAAAAGTTTAGTTGGGCAGCATCTTAGTTTACTATGCATATTTGTTGAGAAAAAAACTATGACATTTAGCAGTATTGCGATGATCCGTTGACTTAGGTTGTAACCATGTAAGATGTTTGCATGTAACCTAGTAGACAACGGGGTCGACCTAAGCTCAAAATGCTCCCACGAAAAAACAATGCACACATTGCACACTACGTTTGAACAGTTTTTTCGATTAAGTTGAAGTACACAAATCGTTTTTATAATGTTGTTGAAATTTAATATCATGCCTATTGCACTATACCCGAGGGAATATTACACTTAAACACTGTTATTGACTGTTTATACTGGAGATAGATGGCACATGGTGGATTCTACTATACATATTAGGATAATAATGACACTTGTACTTTTCCACACTTTATTTTTATTTTTACCCTGACCGGTTTCCCCTCTCTGTATTATGAATCATTGTATAATCAATCAATTAATGTATATAACGTAAACCTTTGATAATGCTGTAAGGTGAAACCGGTCAAGTTAAAAATAAAAA
This sequence comes from Eilema caniola, assembly GCA_949126895.1. Classification (NCBI taxonomy): domain Eukaryota; kingdom Metazoa; phylum Arthropoda; class Insecta; order Lepidoptera; family Erebidae; genus Eilema; species Eilema caniola. The sequence continues at coordinate 2,294,285 of OX421462.1, forward strand.
TAAAGTGTGATAAAGTACAAGTGTCACTATTATCCAATATTAAACACTATTACACAAATATAATATTATAAGAATGATGCAATTATGAATAATTTTTTGTTCAATTTATAACTTACATGACAAAAGCTTGGCTGGCTTATTGACATCTTTATAACAATTTGTTAATAATTGAATGGATTTAATTTATTATTTACTAAATATGTACTAATAGAAAATAATACAAATTAATATGAAAAGCAAGGAAAGCAAAAACCCACATTATAAATTCTGTACATCGTGTATTGCACAAGCAGAAGTTTTTAATGGTTGTTCATATATTTCCCTCAGTAGACGTCGAGCCCCGGATTATATAAGTCACATTTTTCTGAATTTGCACCCTGAGACAGAGGCTTAAAGTTTATTTTTGTTAAATAATATGAAAAGAATGTTTCCTTTTTGCAAATTGTAATTAACCGTGTTAGTATTTTTGTATGCTGGAACGATATACGGCTTGTATTATGAATAGGATTTTCGTTGCCGTTTCTTACATTAAGGAGCTAGCTCTGTGGATGTTAGACCAAACACATAAATTGATGTAAAGGTGGATTTATACCAAAGGAATATAGATTATTTATACTGTTGATTGATGGCACTTGGTGTAATTTGTCGTTACACATATTGCGAACACTTGCACTTTTTCCACAGTATTTATAATTGAATCTGACCGGTTTCGCCTTACGGCAATAATAAATGTCACAAGTGCCCTCAATATATGTAAAGGAACATAGACCTAGTACTTTAACAAGAGCATTCATTCTTTTATTCTTTTAATCTTTCAGTGAACACGTTTTCAGCGTTTACGCCAAATGAGGTGAAGCATCAAGTGAGTGAGCATTATTAGAACATTCCATAGAATCTATGCAAGCTAAGAAAGAACAACGAAGTGATGTTCTGTCTTGATTTACACTATTAGCATTGGACTGAGAGGGAGTAGATTAGGTTTGCGCTCTTCTGATGTAAATCAGCCTTAAGAAGATGATTGTGTAGGTGTATTTACGAGTATTCCTTTATCGTGCCTCACCGAGCACGTTAAGCCATCGATACCAGTTGCCATTTCAACATATATGGCTGTCGTTACGGCTTGTCTTACTAGTCCAAGTAGTCTAACTACAGAACTTCGATATCGCCTTTGGTTTCGGAGGTCATATGGCAGTCGCAGACGAAAAATATCAAAATTCTGTCGCACCATAGTTAGACTGAGAACCCCAACTAAGTTGGGAAAATGGCTCAGGGCATGATGATTTACGAGTAGTTTTTTTATAAGTAATACTTATTTTTATGAATTTTTGTACTGGTAATATCTAGCATAGTGATTTATTAAATCTGCATAATAAACTAGTGAACATAGTACACATTTGTAAGCCAAGTTATACGTACAACGTATCCTAAAGCAATAAACAAACATTTCTGCCAACACAAACACAAACATGTGACGAGGGGATGATTGATGATTAGCCCTAGGCCAATGTTGACACATAGGCCTCACTTGTTTTTAGTGCGAAACATTATTGGCATACCTTGGGGCTACTTCTATTTCCAGTGGGGACGCTGTGTGGGTCATTTCACTTATTTCTCATATATAACGTCTGCCGGGACCGACGACGGCTTAATGTGCTTTACGAGGTACGGTTACATCAAGGACCCATGCATAGATAGATTTATGCACACAAATATTTGCATTGAATGCACTGTTGCAGCTAGCTATGATAGTAAATAGTGTAACGCTGTCTTATAATTTATTACCTCATCTTGGAAAGGTGAGCACAACTTTCTTAAAGGTTGTGATGAAAAACGGTCTCCTACATTGAGATATATTTATGAATAGGTTTAAGAGCGTTTTTACATTCGTCCGATATTCGATATCCGATATCGGTGTCAGACGCCGATAGCTGACCTCCGAGTCGACACCATGTGCTGTTTTCACATAATATATATCCGATAAATCGTCCCGATACGGCCATTTTCTCGAAAGCACAGACTAGTTAAGAATGCTAGAAATGAAAAAAAAAAATAGAGAGTGCAATCAATTTTCGACCCTATTGATATGGCATAGTAACGAGTTTTTGAAGTGAAAACTTCTTTAGCGGCGTTGGATGGGTAAAAAATATTAAACTTGCGTCAGGATCGTTTGACCTTTGAACCGTAACCGACGATTGACGTCATACTACATTAGCAAGAGAATGTTTATTTTGTAAAGTACGCAATGAAGCATCGTAGCTAAGCCGTAAATGCTTCGACTGTGAGTCCTTATGGTTTCAGATGTTACCGAGTTCTAACCTGGGCTTCTGACACTTTTTGTGATTGTTTTTTCTTTTTGTAATTCATTAATTTCTTCTGACAGAAAATTAGTGATAGGTTCTATGATTGGCGCTATATTATAGGTATGGTATAGTATGGTAAGTTCTTTTTATCTTTTTCTCTGTATATAACGAAAAAAGAAAGAAATAATAAGTTTTCACTTCTGCCGGCACTCCCGGAGTGCAACCCGTCTTTTTTTTTATTTTCGTGATCAGCGTCATCTGTTACAGACTCTTGGGATCCGATATCGGGCCAACACAGCGGTGTCGGCTCCGATAACCCAGATAGCCGAACAATGTAAAAGACAGATACATACATACATTTGACTTCCTCGGATATCGGATATCGGGTATCGGATAGTGTGAAAACGCTCATAGGGTAAAAAAGGTCGTGTGCCGAGATGGCAAACGGTATGAGCGTAATGTGCAATGGAACATTACGAGCCACTGAATGTTTAAAAATTCAAATCAACGTCTACATTATCAGTCCATGATGGCAATGGCATAGCTCGTATATATTCCTACTAACATTATTAATGTGAAAATTTGATTGGATAATTGGATGTTTGTTATTCAGTCACAATCCAACGGCTGGATCTGGTTGAATTTTGGAATAGAATTAGACTATAGTCTACTAATTTGAAATAGATGAGATCTTATAGTTTTTTTTACTGCCCCAACATAAACCCTAGCGAAATGATTTTGAACAACAACAAAACTGTAACGTTTTATGTTAATTTATATCTCCCTACAGGATAAATGAGTTTTATTTTCCTATCTCCGTTTCTTATTTTTTTTGGAAATAATTAATTTCTATTACGTGCTTAACAGTTAATGAAAAGTTCTGGAGGCTTACACATTAATTATTTCAGTATCATAAAAAAATAAATTACTTTTTATTTATTTATAGAAAATTCAATTTCAATTCAATTTATTTATTTCCTAACAAACATAGTTTGTACTGAAATGTCAATTATAATTATAATTACTAAATTATACATGCACTCAATAAAATATACGTTATAATGGTAATATAAAAAAAGAAATATAAACTATGACAAACATTGCATTTAAATAGAAAAACATTTCATTTCAGTCATCATCCGCAAATTCTTCTATTGTATATTTTTTTGTATATAGTATATATTTTATTGTATATAGTTTTATTCCAATTGCAGCTTAATTCCTACCGTTCAATTTCTGCCTGTGGATCACTGTTACCTTTAAGACATATATTTACACCTGTTAATCCCGAAGGGGTATGCAGAGATGTGTTTTGAGTTGCCGTAAGGGGTCATTTTGTTACGGACTGACATGATTTGTGATGGTACAGTCGGATGGAAGAGCTGTTATCGTTAAACAAAACCTGAAAAGAATAGTCATTAAGTTATATATATCTATCTATTCACCAAGTATTTTCTTCATCCTAGCGTTACTCCCAGTCGCATCTGAAGCTCTCACCTTGGAGTTTGGTATCCGCTTATTTCAGGCTAACCGCGGGTTTGGCTTAACTCCGATATGATGCTATTCGCCAGGTATACTAATGTATAAAACCAAAGTATTAGAGCGTTTTCACACTCATCCGATATCCGACATCCGACATCCGATATCTGACATCCGATATCGGAGGAAGTCAAATGTATGAGATATGTATCTTTCTTTCACATTGTCCGGCCCGATATCGGTTATAGGAGCCAACACCACTATTTTGGCTTCGGATGTCGGATATCCGATATCGGATGTCGGATATCGGATGTCGGATGTCGGATATCGGATGTCGGATATCGGATGTCGGATATCGGATGTCGGATATCGGATGTCGGATATCGGATGTCGGATGTCGGATATCGGATGTCGGATATCGGATATCGGATGAGTGTGAAAACGCTCTTAAAGTACGATTCCAAAGCCGACCGCATTCTTCACATCCATTACTTCTTAAACTTCTATACGGATAAAGGGGACCATTGAGAAGCCGCAATGAATTATGCGTATCTGCTGCGTGCGTCAACAGTTGTCGTATGCGGTCATCTTCGGAATCATAACTTTAGAATGACATTCATCCTTGAAATTTGCCAAATGACAAATCCAAACAACCATGAAAACAGACAAGTATTTACAGCGTCACCCATTGCCATAGCTAACCGATCTGCTGGTCTGTGTATGAGTCGTCACTGTTTTTATCGCCGTGTTTACGACAATACTTTATAGGAGCATAAATATGTCTTCATGTTGTTGAGACACGGAATATGGATCTATTGCGTAGTTTCTTTACTATTCTGAGGTCTGTTTAAGCAAAAACATAAATATGAAGTGGCAGATTTATGGTTAAGCCCGTCAATATTATAACTTCGCCACACCATTAGTTAGTTTTAAGTGATGTCTAAATAATAAAGGATACCTTTCATCGTCAGCATCTTAGCGTTGTGTCTCTAAGCCTTGGATTAAGGGATACGTAAATTTATTCTTTCGTCTACTTTTGATTTGGCTCCCCATTCTAGACTCGTTGTTTAGAACTAGCTATGGACGGAGGTTACACCCGCGTCCTTCCAAACGTCCTTACAAAGGTCCTTTCAAAGGTCTGGTCTATATCTGTACCAATTGTCATTTAAATTGATTCAGCGGTTTTGGGTGTGAAAGCTTAACAGACAGACCACAGTACAGTACTTTCGCATTTATAATATAAGTTTAGATTCTTGAAGTCTTGAAATGAAATGAAATTTTGTGAAATTCAAAATTCTGTAATCCTTCAGTATCATGTATTTACAGCGGTATCATTCAGATTCCCTAAAGGTCCTAAATAAGCTAAGCGGACAGTAATACTTGTGACAGAATTGGTCTTTATTGGAACCTACCTGTGGTCTGTATATAAATACCGTTACTTTTATGGTAACTTGACAGTCAATTCTAGAATTAGGGTTGACAAAAGAGGATCTTTTTAACTCGTAAAAGGGTTGCCAGTTGCCATTTCGACTGCTGCTACGAATAGTACCTAAATTATATAATTCACGTACTTTTGAAGAGAGCAGTTTAAAGTTATATTTTAACCTGCAACGGTAAATTCTAATGATGCTGTAAGTTATACCCTTGTTTAGTAGCTAATTTTATGATCATTTTTTAGGTGTTGTATTTAATAAATATTTGACTATCAATGGCACCGAATCTGCAAATTTCCTCGCAAGTGGCAGATTCGATGATATACTGTGTCAATAAAAACTGAAACTTCATTGGACGTGATAGGTTCGACAGTGTGCGCGGTTCACAAAATTATAGTACACATACACAGTTTACACGTATACTGTCGAAAGTGCCGCTTTCCATACTTGTCAACTGTAGGTATACTTTACTAACATCGGATCTACCATATTCGATAGACAAAACAAACGAATTGGTCAGTTACGAGGTGTGCGTGAGTACCACACGCATAAATACCATCGAACGTGTCACAATCGACGATATACGTTGTTCAAAATGTTTATTATCGATTGTACTTATTCGACTCAAAATTTACTTGAATATTTACTTTTCAAAAATATTTTATTGTTACTAATGCAGTAATATAACCGTAACATAATTTCAGCAGCTTTTCTCAGCTAACATAGCCGCATGGTTACCGGCAGGGTAGAAATTTGGGCCACCCCTTCTGTTCCCATGTGGTGCCGTACAAGGCGACTAAGGGATAGGGCTGATTAACTTTAACATCAGAGGGATATATACAGCCCAGATTCAGCCTCAGATGCATTGCTCGAGTCAACAATAGGAGCTGGAATACGGCAATAGGCGGCCCTATTGCCGTATTCCAGGCAATACGTGGGACCGAATACAATTTGGTGAAATGTGGGTGTTAATTCATCTCTGTCTAACCTTAACCTGTGTATGTATGTATGTATGTATGTTTCTCAGCTATACACATTTCATAAGAGATACTAAAAGAAATAAAATAATTAAAGTCGAATGAAGCCGCATCAGTGAACAATTCAAAGCTTAAACATCAGCCGATGTAAAGAAAACCAATCAACGAGCCGCAGCGGAGGCCGCAAATAGGCGATTTATTGCTGAATTGAGGCCACAATAGGCCGGAAGAAAGGCCCAGATGAAAGGATAGTTTATCAGCGAGTCCATTATTGTAGGACCTCTATTGTCGGTCCGGCCCGCTTGTTTTGTTACTTAATTTAATTTGCTTTCGAAGGGGTTTGTATTCTTTTTTGTGTTGTTATAATGTATTATCTTTCAATAGCCGAAAGGGATTGTCGAGGTTTTTATAGGATTGTTCTTTCTTGACACAAATGGTTTATTCGCTTGAGGTATTTGGTGATTCCCCACTATCACATATTTTGTTGATTTATTATTTGTTAGTTATCATTTTTTGTATATATACGTGTATTGCATATTCTATGTAAGTTCGGCGATCTTTTCCCCTTTATTTTCCTTATTATCTCTGATTTTGCCATATAGTATAAATAAAGTTTGTAATTGTGCTATGATATTCCATTGTACCGTAAATTGCTTAACAATGCTCCATCTATATTATAATAAATACAGTTAAACACAGCCGTACGCCCGCTTCATTTTGCTAACTTAAACATCTCGTTGCCATTCCAACCGTATATTTGATTCACATTCATGAAATTCTGAGTCTCTTGTTCCACTAATTTCAACCTCAACTTTGCTACAAGTGCAACATTCCAAAACTGCCATTGTTTTAAGACAGAGTCTTCAACACTTTGTGTATACATACAAGTTGGTCTATGTTTCTACTGTCTGAAATTTAGAAGCAAGCATCAACATACAAACATAATACTCAACTTTTTCCCTCTGGGGTAGGTAGAGAGGCTAACAGCCTACCATCTGCTTCTATCCTTAAAGCTGATTTAAAAGATGCAAGTTCCTTGCTTGTTGCATACAATAACATTGAAGCAATGAATGACTTGCATCGCATGTCACATTCTCGCTCTAGTAAATAGCGTATGTATGCAAAAAATTGAATTCCATTTTTGACGTATAAACTGTTGCTTACAATTTTTGTACTACATTTATTGTATTCAAATGATTACTCTTGTATGAAGGAAAAGACATCGTGTAGATGGGCCTCTCTACACTTCACGAACTTCTTCTTCTATCATTAAACCTCTCACGTAATCCCACCGGTTTATAATTATAATAATTTAGTTAGTGTATGTTCTGTGAGGTTGCCTGTTCTCGTAGGTACCTTACGTTAAAAGCATTAACATTTGATCAAACCTTTGGCCACAACTAACCAATCAATTAAGCCAACTACGCGTGTCGATTTTTTCAACTCATATAGTTTGTAGTACCCTGATTTATGCGACAATCTAGTGTTTGATAAACCACTGTCTAGTTGCAGTGATTTACGGCAGCAACTGGCGCTGTATATTCGGTAGATTTAGTGCAGTGGATTGCAGTTTTGTGTAGCCATATGGGCCTATGAAGAAAAATATAGCTTGGAAATTTTTCTAGCTTTGTTTGTTTATATTCGTATGTTTTGCTGTCTAGTTGTGATAATTTATTTTTACTTTATGTTGGCCCACAAACATTCTTTTGTTAAAATCTTAATAAGTAATTCCTAAATACATTATTTTTTAATGAAGTTGAAGGAATTGTTTTTTATGACATATAATAAATAATAAATAATAATAAATATTCCACAACATTTCACACAACGCTATCTAGACCCATGGTAAGCATAGCTTAACTAGCTTGTGTTATGGAATCTAGAATGCGGATAAACATACTTAGATACGTTTTTTTTTGTAAATACATACATATTATACATAGAAACACCCAGATCAATGCAAATATACATATTCATGCATACAGATATTTGCACTGAGCGGGAATCGAACCCGCGCCTCCTGCGTAGCGGCCGCGTTCACTACCGCCACGCCACGGAGGCTTCCAAATATTAAGGAATCCAAATATTGATTTTATTTAAAATGCAATTTATCTATGCACAAACTCCTTAATATCATTCATATTTAGTCAAGAATGGAATTTATATAAAAAAGGAAATTGTAAATTACAAACACACAAGTAAAGATTATGACGTATGAATATTCATACACAAAGGTAAATAGGAAATTAATTAAAGTCTAATGAATTAGAGCACGCGAACAAGGTGATTTAAGGTAAAAGATGATTAATGAAGCACCTTGCTGCGGTTCACAGTCGACACCTCGCGGGGCGATGTTCACATAACGCCACCAATAAATTAATTATAACCGTGACTTTGCCCGCTAATGTCGGTTTGGTACAGACCGTCATCGGCGGGTAAACTCATTAGAAATAGTGCATTACTGCCGCGGCCACCAAGTGTAGTGTTGCCGGACGATCGTGAAGTATGCGGGCCGAGGCGCAGCCGAGGCAACGCACAGTTATGGCCAAGTCTTGTATAGTGCTTTTCTCAAACAATGCGCGGAAATTAAAACTAAGTAGTATCTAGGCAGAATTTTTTAGTTACCTACTTTTCAAAATCAATGACGAACAACGAACAACAGTAATTTTTCACGCGGCGAAATGTTCATTTGTTTTTTATTTTTCTTAATAAACAGCATTCTATTTGCAAGCCAGTTCTATATTTGAATAACGCCTTGGATAAGTTACCTCCTTGGTTGCCATGGTTCGGAGTAAAAGTTGGTTCCATTTTTAAATTACACGACAGATATGAGTTTACATAGTAATTTATTTGGCCGCTAAAACACGCCAGATATGGATTTTCATACAACTTTTGCTGGCCGCTGCTCGCATGTACAGCAATTTTGATTTATCTCGAAGTAGGTTGTCTAAATAATGTTCACATTTCCAAGCATGTTTGAGAAAAAAATCTTTTTGTAAATTTAAAAAATTTAATCCTTAAAAATACATACGATACGATTTATTAAAATTAGTGAAGGACGAAAGTACATTTTATGTGAGAAAAAAGTATTTAAATAAAGAAGATCTGTATCATTTGATTTTATTAAAATACAGATTGAATAAAAAATTGGGATATCATTATTTCATCTCTAAAAGTAAATTACGTATCTTAATGAGAAAATGATCTCAAAAAACCTGATTATATTCTGTCACAGTGTCTTTTAGCCTTACGTATAAATTATAAGTCTATTGGTAATAACATATAATTATACATACATGCATTCACGCCTTTGAATACCCTAAAGGGTAGGCATAGGAGTCTTAACACCCACATTTCGCCAACACCGATTCACCTAATACGGGCTATTTGACTGTCTGGTGGAAAATAGTCCTATCCCTTAGTGGCTTTCTATAGTAACCATGGGACGGTGGCCCAATTCTACTCTACCGGGAATTAAACTGACACGGCATACATTATTACACTACACTATACAGACGACCATTAATGTGTAATAATGTTGTGTAGTAATTATTAATGTAACTATACGGTGTAACTATCGCTTGTGTTTTCATTACGATCGTCGCTGATGCGTGATAATCCGAGAGCTGGTACGATTTTTTAAGAACATGCTTGAGGCAAGCTGAAAACTTGTCACACACATCTCCTAACACGAAGGTGCAGATCTGGCTGGTGAGTTACGGGGCATAAACAATCCATTAATTTCTAAAAAAAAAATGTGTAGGGATTAAAAGTTGTCATTATAATTGTATACTAGACAACCTGCCGTATCTCTATAAACAAAATATTGAATTAATTCTCAAACAATGTACGAGAATTTGCTGGATTTGTTGGCATCTATGATTACTCCGTGTTATTAGTTCGTCGAATCCATATTGCTTATTATTTTTTGAAATTATTTTATATATGAATATAAATTTGCTAAGCTACTTGTGTCGTTGACGGTACGACACCCAAGGTGTGATGACACTCGGTTTCTGCTTCATTGCTTTATCTCATGAATAATATAAAACTGAGTAAACAAATGGGTTCATTTTTGAAGTGAAAACTTCTTTAGCGGCGTTGGATGGGTGTAAAATATTAAGGAAGCGTCAGGATTAGTTGACCTTTGAACCGTAACCGACGACTGACGTCATACAAGATTCGGTACAGACTATGTATTTTGCAATTTACAATAGATATCGTCGTAGCTTAAACGGTAAGCACGTCGACTGTAAGTCCTTATAGTTTCAGATAGTATCGGGTTCAAACCACCTGGCCTTCAGGGATTTTTTGTGATTGTTTTTTCTTATTTATAATTTATTACTTTTGGTGATTATTTTTTCTTTTTGTAATTTATTACTTTTTATGATAATTTTTTCTTTCTGTAATTTATTATTTTTTGTGATTATTTTTTCTTTTTATAATTTATTAATTTCTTCTGACAGAAAATTAGCAGAAAATAAGTGATAGGTTCTATGATTAGCGCTATATTATAGGTATGGTATGGTATGTTCTTTTTTATCTTTTTCTATGTATATAACGAAGAAAGAAAAAGAAGAAAATGTTTTCACTTCTGCCGGCACTCCCAGAGTGCAACCCGTCTTTTTTTTTTTATACCACTTATGTGGCAGTCAAGCACGCGGCCCACCTGATGGAAATTGGTTACCGTGGCCTATAGGCGTGTGCAACAGCAGGGGCGTCACACTCGTGCTGCCGACTCTGTTAGAACAGAGAGTTTCTGTACCGTCAGTGTAGAAGATAAGGCAGGACAAGCCTTAGGTCGTCCCACTGATAGCACGAAAACTCTCCAGTGAACTCTGGCTTCCCTACTCACCGCCGGGGATACAACACGAGGTTAATATGACCGCGGTATTTTGTAGGGTGGAGGTTGTTCTCCAGTCAGACTTATAGGTTTCTATATGGAAACACTGCTTTTCTTTAGACAAAGAATTTAGTACAAATCCAGCAACTATCACATGCTTGGCGGGAGTGCTAAGGGGGCGAGAGAGAGACAAACTACACCTCACATTTTCCAACAGGATTTGCTACCAATATACAGAAACAAACAAAGACTTATATTTTGGCATTGCCAACTTATAACAGGACTGCTCAATTCATTTCTTTCTATTATGTGAGAAACCATTATTCATTTATAGTTTTGCAAAAGATGATGGCTAATTGAAAACTTCATAACGTTAATAGAAATTCAACTGAAGTTTAGAACTCCCGAGTTCTGAGAATAAGTTATGTGCCTTGTGCAAACTGTAGTGAATACCAACAAAGTTTTACCTACTGTTTATCGAATGTACGCCGTTATTCTTGTGAAAAAGATTAATGTTCTATTTTATTAACATAATTATTTGCATAAAATTAATGCAAAGCAACCACAGAAATACATATTAAGCATAGAATGGCCATGTGAGCTTGAAACGCGTGGCAACGTTTTAGTCAATTCCTGGCCTATGAGACAGGAACTTTCGAACGCTTACTCTGTACTGTTAATACTAGATTATAATAACATTAACATGATATGACTATTATTTGTTGACATTTTATTTGATGGATAGTTTGAATATTATTTATTAACATATTATCTGGTTTATTGGTAGATTATTTGATTTTAGAAATTGATTGTTGTATTGTTGTTATTGTTTTATTTTGATTAGTATTTTATTGCTAACGTTTTTAGAATTCGAATTGTAGTTTTTTTTTTAATTTAGTTTAATATAATCCTGCACTATTGTATTGGTCTCGACTGTGATGATGGTGTAATGTATGAAAAATAAAAAAATAAATAAAAAACATCGTTAAAAATACCGTGAATATGCCCATATTGTGCTATTTCCAACTGTAGAATAAAAATGGAGAACTATATTTGAAAAATAAATGAGTTTCTTATCTCTCGTGAGTATTTAGGTACTTGCAGTGAAAAAATGACCACTCCGGACATACAGGTGTACACTGTGTGCCTATAGCTGTTCTATCCTAATATATTTCTGTGGATGTATCTATCTATCTCCGCCTGATTTATGCCGTCAATAAATTTGTAAAACTTTTACATTTCACAGCCTCCGTGGCGTAGCGGTAGTAAACGCGGCCGCTGTGCAGGAGGCGCGGGTTCGAACCCCATCTCAGTGCAAATATTTGTATGCATGAATATGGGTATTTGCATTGGTCTGGTTGTGTCTCAGAGAGCACGTTAAGCCGTCGCTCCCGGTTGACATACGAACGTATATGGCAGTCGTTACGAGTAGTTGGAGCTATAAAAAGTCTAACAACTGGTCTAGCTCCAATGCTTCGATATCGCCTCAGATATCGGTCAGATGGCAGTCGCGTCACAGAAAATATCGAATTCCAGGCAAATTCGCAGTTAGACTGGTAAAGCGGTCCCTAGATTCCAAGCTGATAGCTTCGGATGCGACTGGGATTAAAGCTAAGATGAAGAATTTATATATGTATACAGTTCTTTCTTCTAAAATCCGCTTAGAGCGCTGTCGGCTTATGAGATGTTATTATAAGTTGAAATGAGTTAGTATGTGGGCAGACCATGTTGGAATATGTAATCATGAAGTTAAAAGCAATGTCTACAGTTGTGTGATGCCTTTACGATTTATGTTGCTTTGTTATTAAGTTTTATACTTTCCTGAGACTTTAATTTCAGCTTACCGCTAGCGAAATGGGATTGCATGTGGCACTGTATGTCATTTCGTGAAATGATCATTTTGATTTATGTGACAGCTTCTTACGGCTATTCATGGTATATCACGCATACACACATTTTTACCGTACATTCGCCCTCAATTGAACGTGACTAATGAACTATTGAATCATTATTTTTGCCATCTTAGTGCCACATTAGTAAAATAACTACAATGAATAAAGCTTCTTTTTAATTCTTCGATTATAGACGTTGATCTTTGATTATAGACGAGACCTAAACAATTTTGAAGTCTGTGTGGTTGGTTAAATAATTCAAATTTATGTCGATCTTCAGCATGCCTTGATTTTCGTTTAATTTAGTTCACGAAATGCAGAAAATATCATTCAAATTCACTCGATAGTTTACTTGTTTTATTATTCTTGTGCTTGCCCGAAGCCCTTCGAGAAGGATGAATGCTATCACAATGATTAAAATGAAAAAGAAACGACCCTAACTTCATTACATTCTTTTGTAATATATTTCAGTGCATTTGCTATAATGGTTTCATTGATTTGTTAACTTTATATAGGTACTCATTTACATACATAACATACATATCCACGCCCGTAAATTCCCTAAGGACCAAACAGAAATATAATAACACCCAAATTACTTCAACTGTGATTTTAGGTCCCACGTTGTTAAGGGCGAGCTTATTACCGTGAAGTGGGTACTTTATCATGGGTTGTGTCATGTGTAAGGATAGAAGCAGATATCGAAGTATTGTCTCTGCTCACCCCGCTGGAAAAGTCAAGAGCATATGTTATGTATGTAACATCGATAAAAAAACAATGTATGACACAAATTTTACGAGTTATCATTTTACAAATTATAAGTTGTCTGTGAGGTTCAAACTACGTAAATGTTCCAAAACTGTAGTCATTAAGACCCTTCCGCCCTTTTCCTACAAATATTGCCAGTTTCTGATTGCACGTCAACTGTTTTAATCAGAACTAAACTATAGTCTCTATAACTATCTATACTATGAACTGGACTGAAATATTTGTAATGTGCGAGATGTCATAACATAACCAAATTTCTATAAAATTAGCTTGCAGGTAGTTATATTTTATTTTGTCAGCGGGTAGTCGTAGTTATAGTTGCAATTGTAAAGACAAAAGTACCCTCAGTTTCTCAAAAGAGATCACCGTAACGAAGTATAGGTTTACTTCGGGCCCATGACGAGCGAGATAAAACCTACCGTCGAGCTTCTTACTCTACCATACCTCCTGCCGATTACTAAAGCTCAGCACCACAGGTTTGCATCAGTTCTGCTTAGCCGATTTGAGCGGTGTAAGAGAGACGTCCACCGCAACAACCTCATTCACTCGAAAAAAATATTCTCTAAGGTTGTATAACCTCGCGGTTGTAGAAGTTCTTAGCATTTAAGAAGCCTCGGCCACCACATTTCTGCAGGATACAACCTCATCACTGATGAACGAGGCTTTCGATATTTTGTTAACAGTGTGCGAACTTTCCTGTCTGTGGCGTCCAATTCAGTTTGATATCACTTGATATTACAAACGCATAACTTTTATATGGAATAAAGACGGAAAACTTCCGCTATACAAAAAAATTGCGACATTCTTGATAGGTACGGGTAATCATCTTGTCACTAACATCTTGTCATGTACCAGTGAAAAGAGTTACCTATATTACGTACATGGCTTCTGTAACTTTTAGACTCTCGCGTTCCATCATGTCATGTATGTCAAAGGTATATACGTACCTATACTATGATCGCGTTAATTCCCTATATCATTATTGTTGTATGCATGGTTTCTAATGACCTCATGAAACATATTATATGAATTTTAATAAAACAGGATATCTTTTAGGAAAAAAAATTAGTTCGTGTCTTCACAGTTATAGAGTTCACATTGTCACGTACTAAGTACAAACGTAGCATGATAATAAATTATCTTAGTCACTGGCACTGTACATGTGAAATATTGTTTGTCTAAAATAAAACTTTGTAATGCGAATGTAATTTCTATTTTCAACAAAATTGGGTCACCCAAGAATCAAATGTTATTTTTCGACGCTTTTTTAATTAGTTGACGCTACCCAAAAAAATAATAGTGCTCATTGTCTGAAACCCTTTTGGAATTGAATATTCAGGGATTGGACTTGGACGTATAGTTCATGTGATATTGACATATTACCATCTAACATTTTAGCGTTAATTTCTTTTACAGGAGCCCAGGGACCGCTCACACGTTCACTCTTTCTCCTTCTTTTAGTTTAGGTTATAGAGCTTTTTTTTTAAAAGAATATAAGCAACCAAAATTATCGAAATTACTAATATTTCCTTTAACCCCTCCAACTAAGCTAAATTGCTTGTGCTAGGAGTGGGTTCACGTCGGTAGTGTAATGGCCAGGATTCGAACCCGGGACCTCTCGAGCATGAGTATCGCGTTCCATGATTTATAATTAAGAAAACGGGAATTAACGTGATCATGGTATGCCTGTGACCTCGGCCGGTGTAACCTGGTCGAAACGTCAGGCAATCAAAGGTATGTAAGTTCCTATGCCATGATCGCATTAATTTTCGTTCTCTTAATTATAAAACTAGCGTTTTAACTTGCGACCCCGAGGTAGAAGCTTACACCAAAGCCTCGTCTGCCAATCAACAGGCGTACTGGCTTACGAGTGAGGTTGGTTTAGCGTCGAAGGTCTTGAGATCAACATTTCCCTTGTGAACTGAAAATAAAACAAAAGTATAAATTGCAATGTTCCAAAATTCTTTCACCATTTTTAAGTTCTCTTTTCCCGACTTAAAAAGATTAAGTATGCGAATAAATTTATTCTTGCGGCTTCAGGTGGATCGGCGTCCGATCTGAAAGTCTGATTTTTGAATGGTCATACGTTTGCTTTTTGTAGAAAATATGTTGAAATCTCCATACTTTGTCAGGCACAAGGCATATTGTGAGCTCTGTCACAGTCGTTTTAGTGCAAATCCAATGCTAGTTACGATTGAACTAAGAAGTGCAAAAAAATATTGTTACTAAAAACTGCAAGCCATTATCACCGCACTTAGAAAAAACTAAATAAATTCCAGTTGGAGAAGTAAAATAATCTATACTAATATTATAAAGTTGAAGAAAGTGTTTGTGTCTGTATTTGAGTCGAACTCAAAAATCTTTACTATTAAATCGGCTATTGATAGAAAGTTCTAGTCTCAACTGTGCTACTGCTCAAGGGAGCGGAGCTGTGGCAGGTCGGCTAAGAATGTAATAAATACCTACGTTCAGTTTCAAATTAACAGGTGTACATAATGGTTTCCTAGACCCCATGGGTTTTCTATACTACGGGATCTAGTTTTCTACACGTCATTTGATAAGGCTTATTAAGTAAAATCTTGCACAATATTGTGCCACAATTTTTTTAAAGTATTCGTACTTTTGACGGTTACTTACGTTGTACTAATTTTTTTTTATGTATTTTGATGTTTGTTGTAGATAATGCAATATTATAACAAAAGCTGTTGCTAACAAAAGCTAGTGTTGAGTCAACACTATTTTTCTAAAATAAAAGTAGCCTTATTTACTCCTTATTACATCAATTACCTGCCAATAAAAGTCCCCCACAAAAATGTTATATTGGTGTATGTACCATATTATATTCATATACATGTAGTAAAAATGGTTATCTCTTTTATATTACAAACAGACACTCCAATTTCATTTATATATATAGATAAAAGTAGCCTAAGTTACTCCTTATTACATCAGCTACCTGCCAATAAAAGTCCCGTCAAAATCGGTCCAGCCATTTCAGAGATTAGATTACAGACAAAAATTGTAAAAAAAATTATTTTGGTGTATGTTAGTAAAAAAGGGTTATTTCAGTATTACTAACAGACACTTCAATTTTATTTATATGTATAAACTAGCGATCCGCCCCGGCTTCGCACGGGTGGTGAAAACGTTCCCGTGGAAATCCAATATAGCCTATGTTACTCAGAGTGAATGTGGCTTTCCACTGGTGAAAGAATTTTTGAAATTAGCACAGTAGTTTTTGAGTTTATTCATTACAAACATACAAAAATACAAATCTTTCCTCTTTATAATAGTAGTGTAGATTTATGAAGACCGCTGTTCAAATACTCTAAAAGCAAAACAGTTGAGGAATTTTTCCAATTAAAATACGTACAAAGGTTCGATAGAATGTTAAATAGACAAGCTAATTGAATTTCCAGTGCATCGCAATCTGTCTTTGTAATGGGCTATAGCCACTGCAGTTTACATTTTAATTAGTTGCGGTTCACTTGAGAAATGGTAAAGAGTTGAGCTTTGTTTTATTTGTTTTGTATGCAGACATTCTTAAGATTATGATAACCAGCACGACATCAAAGACGCATTTATAATCATCGTTACCTTATTCCCAGTTGCATCAGAGGTTTCTTCGAAGCCCGGGGTACGGGCCTTTATGAGAGCCATTGTCTGTCCGAGTCCGACCTTCCAGCACCGAGAGCGCAGCCTGCAACAGAGCCTCGTACTAACTCTGCTTACAGGAGGTGAGTTTGGTTTTGGCCATATACTCTCGATATGGGGGCCCACACACCTATTATTAAACATTAAGATTAGCACCTAGGGTGTCATACGACTCCGCTCGTCACCCTCAGGCCTATGCTCATAGGTTACGGAGGTTATTCTGCGTCCTGCGACGCTCAAGTAGTCTTCGCTCCCGGTCCCGCTCCCGCCCCGCCGCCACCCGCCGGCAAGCCTGAGAACTCTTCCTCCCAGGGCCGCCACCAGCTCCCGTCTCGGCGTCTAAAATGCCGGGCACTCGGTGAGCGTTTGCAGCCCCGAGTCATCGCTCGCATCGCAGTAATGGCGCTCAGATGTTGGCTCTTTCTTCTTCTCGCGCATACCACCCGAAGTACCCGTGCTCGGTAATCATCTGTGTGAGCTGGTATGAAAGGCTGCGATGTGGCCTCCCTAGCCCCTTCCCAGGAAGGGTCTCATTGCCGCTACAACGGCGTGCCCTTCATTTCTTGAACCTAAAGTATTTTTATCACGATTTTTTTTTACCTGCGGGAAATCCCCACGGATACCCCACCCCTCCGGAGCCGGAGGGGGACGTTATGTCGGACTCGAACCGACTAAACCGCACGCCGTCTCTGGGTCGTAGTGCTAGGCCGAAGGTGATGTTGTCATGCGACATATCCCTCGCACCCCGGCTGACCCAGGGCCATCCCTCTCGGTCTGGCCCTCCTCGGGAGGAGGGACCACGCGGTCCCCTTATCACGACTTTCAGTGAATATCAGTATCTAGAAATTATATTCTTTCCTTACACAATAAAATTGATCAATAATCAATGTACGTCTAAACAAGGAAAAAAGAAGAAAAAGTATTTTTCTTAATTCTGAAAATATCGTAATCTAACATTGGTCGGAGATGATTAGCTCATAATCTCATTTTCGAAATGTAATCAAGTTTTATGTTAGGTACTTATATTGATTTCGGATTTATTTAGTCTAGTGAAGTTCAATAACCGTGTTAGGGAATTTTATGTTTTGTCTTCTAATAAAATCGAAATTTTATGTCAAATGTAGCAACCAGACATAGTCATTAGATATACTGGTATGATCTGATCTGGCTGCTCTTGTAAATATTGTATATTAGAGGACTTTTCTATATTTGCTAGATCTACCTAACATGGCCGTCATATTAGGTACACCACTGTCACCTAACAGTCTTCTTTTCATTTATAAAACTGTTAGTAATAAAACTTAAAACTAAACTTAACTTAAAGTTACCTTGCCTTTTTTATGATATATGAGGCAAATGAGCTGACGGATCGCCTGATGGTAAGCGATCACCGCCGCCCATGGACACCTGAAACACCAGAAGGGTTCTAGGTGTGGTGCCGGCCGTGAAGGTGGGAGTACGCTCTCTTCTTGAAGGTTTGAAGGTCGTATCGATCAGGAAATACCGCACGTGACAGTTCATTCCACAGTTTAGGTGTGCGAGGCAGGAATTTTGTGTAGAAACGCATAGTTGAGGACTGCCAACCATCTAAGTGGTGAGGATGAAAATGTTGTGGCGTAGGGCGATGGCGGAAAGATGCGGCAGGGATTAATCCGAACAATTCCTCAGAGCACTCCCCGTTGTTCATGCGATAGAAAATGCAGAACGAGGTTACATCTTTCGCAGCGCTAAAGGGTCAAGCCGATCCGAAATACGGCAGTCGACAATTCGCGTCGCTCGTCGTTGAATACGGTCCAGAAAGGCAAGCTGGTACTGAGGTGCCCCTGCCCATACATGAGAACAGTATTCCATGTGAGGGCGAACCTGTACCTTGATAAAACTCTACGCATCACACCATGATTATACGAAATTGCACACGAATTTCTTGGATCCTATAACTGTGACATGATCACATACCAAAATTACCGAACCGCGAATTTGCTGCAAACCTTGGCTGATAACTTCTCTGTGGCTTGCCAACTATTGTTTTAGTGCTAGCCCTCGACCAGCTAACGCAAAACCACTGTCATTCCACAGACATTGCAAAAAATGGAATTAAATTTTAAACTTTCTTGCTTATAGTTCTAAAGTCCAAAATAAAATGAAAAGGGTTTACACTTTATCATTCAGACTACAAAAAGCCATTTCATTTCAGACTTAAATGTCATTACTTTAAAGTCTAAATTTAATTGGATATTTAGAATCGAGGTGTTAAAAGGCGTTGCTTCAGATTGATAACTACCCATAATTTAACAATAAGACCCACAAAATTATATCAAATTCATCAAAGTCATTGCTGTGTTAATATTAAGTTTGAGTAACAAGCAAGAGGTTTCTGCTAATAACAATGTTAATAATTATAACCTTATATTTATTAATACAGATGAATGGAGTCAAAATATTAGATTAAAAATGCTGTAACGTTATTGGCTAGCTATTTAGTAAAAACTATTATATATTATATTATATATAGCTATTTACTAAACAACTAGATAGTTCTGTATTCATTCAAATATACGACAAAATATTCTCATATTACTTTTAGTGGCTGTAACCCAAACAAAACTATTATTGTAACATCTAAAAATTTCTAAAACATAATACAACCAGTAGGTTGTGAGCGGAGTGTTGCGAAGTGTTAACATTGTGAGAATATAGCTGCTCCACTTTTCTTTTACAAATATGTGCTACACACAAAGAGAACCGGCTAAAAACATTCGGTAGCGAAACTATTTTTAGGGTTCCGTAGCCAAATAGCAAAAAAAACGGAACCCTTATGGATTCGTCATGTTTGTCGGTCTGTCTGTCCGTCCAAATGTCACAGTCACTTTTTTTAGAAACTATAAAACATTTGCTGTTGAAACTTGGTAGGTTGATGTATTCTGTGAACCGCATTAAGATTTTCAAACAAAAATTGAAGAGAAAAACAATAAAATTTGACTGTTGCCCATTCTTAGAACTGAATTTCAATATTTTTATTTCATCAATCCCATGCGTGTTGAGTAATGGATAGGTCTTCAAAAATGATATTGAGGTTCCTTTCATAATTTTTTTCTAAACTGAATAGCTTGCGCGAGAGACACTTCCAAACTGGTAAAATGTGGCCCCCAAATAAAAGCTAAAATAAGAGAATGATAAACCTAAAAAAATAATGTAAATTACCATGTAAACTTACACCGAAAATGAGATTGAACGAGACGTAGGTTTTTTTAATACGTCAAAATAAACCGCAACTTAGCTTTCATTCTATCAACTCATACAAGAAGTTTTATATTATGTTAGTTGCTGCTAATAAACCCTTCATGGGCGAGTCTGACTCACACTTGGCCGCTTTTGTATAAGGTAAGGATGACTAGACACAAGGCATATGCGCATAACAATGTTATCTCAGGAATTTTGGGACTGTTCTATACAAGTTACAGAAATTGACGTTATATTTGCCAAGTGTATCAAGCAAGTGTTCTTGATTTAATTTAATTCAGAGTATTTTCATGAGACTATGCCATATGTGTTATTGTGTGCAATGTCAGGGGGACAGGAATTACTCTGTAGTCATTATTGGGTCGATGTGTAAGTGGATAAACCTACTGAACAAAAAAAGCATATTTTCGTACTTTACAATGCTTTTGCCAATTTTCTAGGAACGCAACGATAAAGCAAGATAAAATTGACTAACAAACTAATCCTACGAATATTACAAATGTGACAGTTTCAGGCAAAAATGGCTGAATGGTTCTGGATAAAAATTTGACACATAGATTTATCATCATCAGTTTCTATAGGTCTGACGTATTTTGACTTTTACTAGGGCTACTGACGT
Organism: Eilema caniola; assembly: GCA_949126895.1. NCBI lineage: Eukaryota > Metazoa > Arthropoda > Insecta > Lepidoptera > Erebidae > Eilema > Eilema caniola. The sequence continues at coordinate 2,315,490 of OX421462.1, forward strand.
CTGACCTTCCAACCCGAGAAGAAAGTCTCCACCAGAGTTTCATCTGTGAATCTGCACGTGTACAGCTAGCAGGTGAGGCTGACTTGGCCCCTTATACATACAAACAAACAGTACCACTATATTACGATAATATCTGATAAAACATAATAATCAATGTTATTCTTGTACTCATTACATGTAGAACAATATTATCTAATTGTTTGACAACTCCGAGTAGTATTAGTACATGAAATTGAATAAAAGGACAAATTGTTCATTGTTATGTCAAATTTATAATTATTCAGTCCAGAATTGAATTTTATTAAGTCATAAAGTCATAAAGGCGTAGCGTTATAGTGTTTGACTGCTAAGCAGAGGGTGGTTTTGATTCTCGCTCAATGCTTGAATTGTATGCCCGCATTTCTATGTGATTGCCAAGATATTTTTCCAAAAAAGTATACATAACCTAGTATAATATACAAGCAACTTCAACACAATACGTTAATAAAAGTATACATTTTCAGTATTTTACAATTTAATAAATGCTTTTAAAAAGGTAGCTAGGACTTCGGAAGGCGGAGGATCGTATGAAATGGCGCACATTGGGAGAGGCCTATGTCCAGCACTGGAATGCAATAAGCTAATTGATGATGATGATTGATAAATGAATGGAATGCTTCTAACCGTGTTAGCTTACATACTTAACAACAGCTCAGCACCTAACACATGTGGTAAATAAAGACATTCTTACCCACGCCCGTACACCACACCTTAGGCAATATGCTATCGCCACTTTGAACCTGCAATTTTCTTAAATAACTTATTATACAGCCGCGTCATGAAAATATTTCATCTCTCCATATTTCTTCATTCCAAAAAGTTAATTTGAGTGTCATATAATAAGCAAAAGGCATACTTAATTTCTTTGGCTTGCATCACGTTGATAACACAATATTCTTAAAAGTTGAGAGACTAGGTATAAAAATTTTGTGGAGCTATACGATGTAAATTTATTATAAGGCGTTAAAATTAGATGAAATTTGTTCGCAGTGGGCGTTGAACTTTATAGGCCATAATGGCTGACGAGGTACAGATCGGATGAGTCATTACTATATATTATTATATGTTCAAGCGTTAGAAACAAAAGTACCTGATTGATGGCGACTTGTTTGAAAAGGAAAGGAGAATTATTATTAGAAAATATTGGAAATCTAAAAAAAAAAAAATATTATAAAATTAAAAAGAAGAAGAATTTATTACTTACTGAGGTGGCAAACTTGCACGCGGCCCACTTTATGGAAAGTGGTTACCGAGGCCTATGGATGAGCGCAACACCAGGGGAGTCACACTTGTGCATGCCGACCTTATAAACACAGAGAGTTTTTGTACCGTCAGTATACGAGACAAAGCAGGAATAGCCTTTGGTCTTCCACTGATAGCACAAAAACTCTCTAGTGAGCTCTGGCTACCCTACTCACCGCCGGGAACACAACACGAGGTTATTATGGCTGCGGTATCCAGTAGGGCGGAGGTACTTCCTCAGTCGGACTGCTCAATTGCATGGACGGAAATACCGTCGTTCCTACCTATACTACCTACCTACTCTATTGTGAAGGAGTTCTTATTAATGTTTCTCTTCTATTAATTGACATTGTTAAATAGAATTGATTAAAATAAATTACTTCGAAAGTATTAAGAATCACTCTTAAATATAACCCTCCGGACCATCTGACCACCATGAACTTGCCACGGGTTGTCAATTGAGACGGAAACCACCCCATTTAACCATTGGTGGTCAACTGGGAAAAACTTATTCCCAATTCACCACTAGTGATAAATGATTATAGGGTGATTTTCTTAACTCAGTTATGGTCGGCTTTCCCGTCTGACTGTGATGCGATTGATTTTCGATATTTTCAGTGAAGCGACTGCTAACCTCCACAACTAATTGGCGATATCAAAATTCTTCTAGGGCGATTTATTTTCATTGAAGTAATGAAGTTTTAGACACCGTCCATAAAGCCTGTAGTAAGCTAATACTGAAACAAAACGAAAAGTGATTTTGGCTTGGAACTTTTTAAGTCATAATCATAATTTTGTAGATCGAAATGTGGTTTTGTTACTTTTAAAACTTTGAATAAGTATATTAATGAAATAATCATATTGAAATTCAGATTTTATTTCTAGTATATAATAATTCCTAAGCCTGCCAACCTCTTCCTTGTAATCGGTATACCCTCTTCCTGCTAATCGGTATACCTTGTAATTGGTAGACGAGTCTAATCACAGATAAAATTTACTTAAAATATTTGCATACTCTCACTTTTTAGTACGGAGTTATTTTTCATTTTAACCCTGTAGGTACGCAAGGAATTCTTTCATTTCATAGAAGATGTCCGGCCCTTTGTCAGGCTTAGCTAACCTTACTTGTGTTTGTGTCCCTACGACACCGGTCCAATGCGTAGAGGTGCTTGGTGATTTTTAATTTATTATAAGTTGGGACACCTGCTAGGGACAATCCTGGCCTCAAATACATAGGAATATTTATTATATTATGTAGTGGTTTGAAACATTCATATTCTTTTAACACAGAATTTTATTTAAAAAATCATATTTTTACCTAAATTTACACATGATCGGAAGATAATATAAACAAAGAAGATTCTTCTTCATAATAAATTAAGAAGAGCTACATTCGTATCTGAGTGGTAACGGAGAAAGAATAAAAGTATCATCATCCCATCCCAACGGTGTCGTAAGACGTGACTAAAAATACGTAGATGATATCACTACGAGAGATGGAAAACTTGAAATTAAACCCCGTCTGGCTAGCGTGGAAATAGCAGGCTCAAGGTGATTTTCCACCAGAGGGGCGAGACGAGACGAGGCGAGGAGAGAATTGAAATTTGTATGGCAATCAATTCACGCCGCGCATATTCTCGTCAATCCACACTGTTTCCACCAAAGATACGCTGGGAGAGGATTGAAAATTTGCCATACAAATTTCAATTCTCTCCTCGTCTCGTCTCATCTTGCCCCTTTGGTGAAAAACACCTTAAGGCCCGCCAATATTAGAAGAGGCCTATGTCCAGCAGTGATAGGTTAATTACTTATAAAAAAAAATGTCTGGTCATGTTGCCTCCACCAGCTTCCGAAAATGTAGGTAGACCCATGACATGCGTGCCAATGGTCTCACTACCATGGGTGCCCAATGTGCGAAGTGGAGAAGTAAAAGCTGGTAAGTGGATTCAGGACTCCGAGATACGAGCCTGGGATGCTAAGGTTTAGCACTAAGATGATTAAGTAATTTGATACATTGCTCTTTCACTAGTAATATCTTACGATTTTCATGAAGTTTTGTATACAGAGGGTTTTGGAGGCGATAAATCGATCTAGCTAGCATTCATTTTTAGAAAATATCCTACAAGAAAAATATCGATCCAGGCTCGGTCATCCAGGTACTTTGAATTAATTATAGCGTAAAGGCAAAGTAATTTAGATGATAGCTGTCTAGTAATGTTACAATTTCGTGAACATTCAGGTCAGCGAGCAAAGTGTATACGACATCCAATTAGTGGGCGATTCCAGCGATTAAATAGCACCAGAAACAGCTTTATTCCTTGAGAGCTATCTAACTAGTAGCTAAGTACTAGGAAAATTGTGTTAATATTCCCGCTAATAGGCAATGAGTACCTTCTGACGTAGTCTGGCCTCTTGTAGTAATGGCGACAATTTTGTTGAGTGCAGCTTAATTGTAATCGCATTTTCGATGATTACTTCTGATTTGATTTTGTTGTTGGCAATTATTAATATGTGATCTTGCACAGATCTCACGACGAATATATGATTTATATAATGACCATTTTTTATCACCATAATAAAGGGGACAACTGGATCCCTAATGAAATTAGGGGTCTACCCATTCATAGTCTAATTAAAAGTAAACTTTTCAAAGAAGGCCATTACAAAGTTCAAGAATATTTAGACAAAAAACAGGAATTTAATTTGCTCACCTATGCAACTCAAACAATTTATTCTACTTAGAAATAAACTTGTTTGTAAATAGACCATTTAAGCCTGCTGAGTTTCTTGCTGCTGTCTTCTCAGATCAGGGCCGCCTTTCAAATCGGTGGCCTTTTTATCTTATTTCTTTTGAAGGGTTCGTTTTAATAGTCTATATAGAATAACTGATTTCAACTTTTCAAATTATAAAAAGAGCATTTCCATGTAGTATTTACACAAAAAAAAATGTTCAACCGCATAACCCTGGCTTCGCAGTGGTTATTTCCTCGACGTCGGACACTGGCAAAATGTACACACCCTATTTAGACCTGCAAAAACCTTTGCACCAATTCGAATATTGATTGCACATCTGCAAAATTAATTTCCATCTACATATGATTAATACGACACTACAGTTTTATGCGGTATTGGAAGCCATCCAACTAACCCTCAAATCCTGTATTGCCGTATCATATGATTTATACTCATATTTGCGATTGCATTCTAAACTTTATGTCGTGATAGAAAGGGACCGAACAGCCCGTGGATACTTGTAGCATTTGCAGGAGCCGAGGAAACATACATACATACATAAATCACGCCTTTATCCCCGGAGGGTTAGGCCAGAGGTGGATAACACCCACATTTCACCAATCTGTATTTGGTCCCACGTAATAGGGGGTGAGCCTATTGCCGTATTCCGGGCACTATTGTTGACTCGAGCCATGTATCTGAGGCTGAGTCTGGGCTGTACATATCTGTCTGATGTTAAAGTTCAACAGCCCTATCCCTTAGTCGCCTTGTACGACACCACATGGGAAGAGAAGGGGTGGCCCAAATTCTACTCTGCCGGGAACCACGCGGCCGAGGAAACAAAACAGCAAATACAACGGAGAAATAATAACGTAAGATTAAACCGCTTCAAGTTTTTTACAGCGCACTGCAATTTGTTACTACTACAGAGTCGATATCCCGATAGATATGACATGTATCCACAGTAAGTGCGGTAGTGGTGTCATCAACTGTGATGACTGATAAATTAGTAAGTGATTCTTAACTTTGTCAAAACATGCACCTCTTTTATGTAATTTTTCTGTTCGTGTTTTTGTACCTAAGTTCACCTGAACGGCTGGTCTGATTTTGATAAAAAATTGTGTTTGTTGTTGCTGAATAGGATGCTAGATAGTTTGGAAATACAATAGTACCCGGTAGGTGGCACTGCTGTTAGTATTTACTATTAATAATATACCTATGTTTGATGTAAAGTAAGGCGCACCAAATATTATGTAAAATATTGGTGTGATTTCGAATATGTTGCGCTTGAAGTCAAATACATTGGTCTTAATGGCATACCTTTATAATTAGATATTTACATTATGATCTCAAAACTCTTACCTGAAATCTGATGTCAATTATTCTCCATGAACAGAATGAAGATAAAATAAGAGCTACCCAGCATAATATAATTATGTGCAAAGTAATTCCATAATTCTCAAAATACGAAATATGATAAACATGCCCATTTAAAATTCGTCGCAAATTTGATTCACTAATACCTACGTCTTTTCGGCAAGCTGATGGCAATTCTCAAACACCTCCGACAGTCCCTATTCACCTGAATCCCTAAGGAATATTAATACAATCAGAATCAATTTATCTCGGCGCAACGAATGAATGAACAGACATAAATTATTCATGTTCAATTACTAGAAACCGCGGACATTTGTAAAATTTATGATATTGTAATATTATAAAGAGGTATAGTAAAGAGAAAATTTCGTACGTTGGCTGATAATGGCAAACTAGATTAACTTTTCGTCTGCTTTGGGGTCTACCCAAAAGGTAAAAGGGTCTCTGTAATTGAGTTAAGGATGGTTTGTCAGATATCGTAATGTTATTCCTGTTTCCTAGGCAGTCTCATGGCAATGATGTACAATGCGTAGTCCGGACTGGCAACTAAAATGGCGAAAAAAAAGATCATTTTATGCACCAATCAGCGAACGACAGTGCGTAACGGAAAGAAATACGTCTTTAATAATAAATTCGTCGTAATAATATTTTTAGTAATATAATTCATATAAATTAATAATATTGACGTTTTATTAGTAAGTAGCTATATTTTTTATATTTAGTTTCTGTGCCATTTTCGAAAGCTGCCATTTTCATTTTGTTCATGGTTATATTTTAAGTTTGTATTCCTTTTATATAGGACACGGCAATATGACTTCATGTTAGCCTGGGCCCTTGCGATTAACATATATGAGTTCAAATCAACCTCTCGGCTTGGCTCTGGTGCAGGTTTTCCGCAAATAAGACAGTAAGTCACTCCCTGAGAAGTCTACATGCCAATTAGAAACATTAAGTAGACACATGGCTTCAAAGTGTGGAAATCGCCATGAGAATGATGATGAATATTACTATCCTGATGTAATTGGAGCTTAAATAATGAAGCATCTCATTTATGGTAAAAAATAGTTAAAACTGAAATAGTTCAAACTTACACAATGATCTATTTCTACCACTGTAGCTACAGAATAAAAAATATTGTAACTTTGTCAAGTTTATAGTTACACAACAATAGTACTGTAACAACAAATACTAAAAACTGAAAAAGAAGTGCCCGACAAGTTTTATTTACAAAATCCATATTTGGACTCTAAAAATAAACCTTTACTCCAAACTTTGGTTTTATCAACTATGTTAATCAACACCCAATTTTCTAACTATTCAATGTATTCATTACATAAACTCATTTAAAACTGAACTAACAAACTAAAATAATCTTGTTACATTCATTAGAGCTACATAATTTTCTCGGAAATTATTATTTCAGAGTATGTTGATCTTGTACCGACCGACCGATGTATGTACTGTCAGTATGATGTGTATGATGATGAGTTGTATGATGTGTGTGATGATGAGTATGATTTTGACTAGCAAAGCACTCAAAATTATCTTAAAAACGTTAGTTTTCCTCCCTTCCTGTTAACCGATTGTTATGAGATTTGGAACACCTCTTTAGTTCGGACTATTATACAAATTTAATCAAGAAATCTGTTTCGTACCAACATCATTAGGAGGTAATAAGATCAGTAGACAAGATCGTTCTGAAGTTGACTGTACGCGCATAGCATGGATAATTCTTTTGTTAGTGATCGTTAAATATCAGGAAAAGGTTATTGATTGAACGAAAGAAATTTATTGGAATGTCCACAGGTAAGGCTTTATAATTTACTGGGTGCAAAATCCGGGCGCGTAATTAGTATAAAGCTAGAAACGACAACAATATGGGGTTCATCAAGAAAGGCCTTAGTAGGTATTTACGTGGTCGGCAGCGTGCTACTGTCCATCAGGTAGGCTGTGTGCTTGTCTGCTACCAAAGTGGTATAAAAAAGAAACAGAAAATTGTATAAAAAGCTGGCATCCATTTATCGAAAACATTAGCACTACGAAAACTGAACTAGAAATACATACAATGCCAATAAAAATAAACGACCATCACAGTGGAAATAATGTAAGAGCACTCTGCTAAAATTCAGACGTGAAATGGAACTGAGGTGTCGATACGTAACTTGGAACGGGGCACTTTATCAAGTAAACAAAAAACGGCTTACGACACTTCTCATTGAATTTTATTCTAACAGTCGGCCAGCAGGTTTGGGGTACCGCAAAAATTTAAAAAATATTGTTTAATTTTCTCATTAATTCACACGTCTATTTTGCTCTGTAACGAGAGACTATTGCCGTCAAATCTCAAGATTTTAACAAGAGTATGGTTTTAGAACAGATAATCACAATAACATTTTATCCTTACCAGAATTTGGGTTAAGAGTTGTTTTATTGCTGGTGTTTCTTTTATTCTTTTTTAGGTACGTCAGCTATCAAAATATAATAAACTAGCTGACCAGGCGAACCTCGTACCGCCAATATTTTTCAGCCCGCGTGGAGTCAGATCCCGTTCCCGCTGTACCCTCTACTGTATTAAACATGTATTATACATATAAACCTTCCTCCTGAATCCCTCTATCTATTAAAAAAACCGCATCAAAATCAGTTGCGTAGTTTTAAAGTAGTTTATGATACTGTTGCATAATAAGGGTTCTTATAACACGAGTGTTATAAGACCAAGTTATGTACAGTGTCATACAATACTTTATCTAGGTACTCTCATACATAAACTAATTTATTTTACAAACAAAACCAAACTTTGTTTAATTTAAATGTCAAATGTTGGCGCCAAGGCGCAAACATCGATTGCGCATGCGTGTTTCTTTTGTTTTTCTTCCGGCTAGGCGGATTCTTTTTTTAAAGTAGAGGTTCAGTCCAGGTGGTTGTATAGGTGTATCGTTATGATTAAAAAGTTATTTAATGATATAGGTGTCCATACAAGACCTGTATCGTAATAAAACTTTTTTTTGGCCTGTGCGTAATGTTTTTTATAAGAGTTTCGATTACAATTTTATAATCTTTGTATTATAGTATCAGAGGACAAAGAATGCGCCTTGTTTTATACTATGTAGTGATATAAATTAAATATATCGTCAATATTTTCATGATTATCTAAAATAACGAATATCAAAATATCTTGTTCCGACATTCCACCGCGACCGCAATACAATACCTAAATAGGTATATGATACCATTTCCTGCAACGATTTACAAAGATATTAGTAAAAAATGCCCTTTATTTGGAACCAAAAACAAATTTTAAAATTGGAAAATACTGTAAAATGCAATTTTTTTAATACTACTTTTCCTATTCCTTCCGTACGTCGTTCAATAGCACAGTGATCTATTCAGAGTCTTAACCTTATCGAATATCCATAAACCTACCGTTTTCCGATTTCAAAATCGCCCATATGCAAAATACAAAGCAAGTCTAGCCTTTGAAGTTGCAGTCGGCAGGAAAAATAAAATCTCATTTTAAGCACCATTATATTTCGCTTGTGGCACAGTTCTGACTGTTTACGCAGTAACTTTTAGTAACGTTTAGTAACTTTAATATCGCTTCCGTGACGTTTATTTCGTTTTAAACATTTATTTTGTTTTATACATGTAGAAATTCCTACGAGTAATTACTTATAGGGCTATCAGTCAGTCATTTCTCAGCCGTCTTTAGTGCTAAGATAGGTTTCGATTGATATAATTGATTCAATATTACCATCTTCATCAATTTACAGGCTATCTCATCTTGCAAAAAAAACAAGTAGCATAATTTTATTGTGGCTGCTAGCACAAATTGCGTAATTGTGTAGCAGAAGATGTAGTAGGGCACACCGTGATTGCGGCGGTAAGACCCATCATGGGGGTCATTACCGAACAGACGCAGGTCATTACCGGACACGGTAACTTCGGGCGGTACCTGCATCTGATGGCCATAGAGCTCTTCTTTTAAATGATTAAATTTTTCACCTAATTTTCAATTCCGTATTTTATTTAACTTTTAATCAACAACGTGATGGTACTAAACGTTGATAATAAAATATTATATTCACTATAAATATTTGCAGTGGAGAAAAAAGTACAAAAAAAAAAGAAAATCATCTGATTCTTTTTTTGATACAAGAAATAGTATAGTACACATCATATTTCAGTAATAAACTGAATGGGTCAAATTTCATACGTTAAAATCACAGTTCGTCTAGTCATTGCACTGTCGTAGTTATACGACTAAACCACTATGTACTGTCAAGAAAAACAAAATACTATAAAATTCTTATAACCAAGATAAATTAGCCAAACACACGGTAGTTTTTCCTAACATCAGTATCTCTATATTATTATTGTGTAATAAAATAATACGGAACCTCGACAATTTACTCAATATTTCCATTCAAAGGTATTACCTATTCAGTAGAAAAAATGTAAACGAAACAGCCGAGAAGTTACACCGCGACCGTCAAAAGATAAAGAAAGGTTTGTTCTAAAAGATAATGTCTTCAACCATTTGGTAGCGCGATATAGATTTTGAATATTGTAACGTATATCAATAGGGAGGGTTTTGAGGAATATGGAATGGTACATAGTATGTAGATTTTGTTTTCGGCGATTGAATTATCATACAGCGGTTTAGAATTTCGCAATCGGGTTATGTTGAAATATAATTTTTGAACTAGTCTTTTTCACACTGTTCCATTTTATTGATATGCAAAAACAATATTGCCTTGGAGTGCTTCGCTACGAATGCGCTGCGCCTAGGCGTTTTTTTTAATTGAAAGACTTTTCCACGTACTCTAGGGCCCGTGCCTCTTCGGAGTTATGATTATTTTTATTTTAAAGTACTTCGTCAAAAATCTACAATCGCCACAGCGCTCACATTCAGGCATTCTTTCTTCATCTTAATCTATGTTACATTAGTGAATTATAATAAATGCATTGATAAAATTTAGAGCCACAATTTACAATTGAAATATTATAAATTGTAACTCTAAACTCCATCACTATTAAATTATTTAGTGTTACATGAATATTTAAGTATTTTTCCACCACTTCACCCTCTGTTTTTTCAGGAATTCAGAAATAAGATGTATAAAACTTGATAATATAATAATCAGTGATCCTCAACAGATATCACAGGCATTTAATGATTTCTTCTTAACTAAGTTTCAGCCTTCTTCGGGAGATAATTCCAAAAAGTACAAAGCTACGTTAACGTGGAACAAAGAAAACTCGATATTTATCAGCCCAGCAACTCCTTATGATATGTATAGAATCATGAACGACCTAAAGAATACTTCCAGTACAGGCTATGACGGAATATGTACAAAAGTTATAAAATTCGTTTCTATGAACATAGCAAACCCATTAAGCCATATCATGAATTTATGCATTAGTTGTGGTACTTTCCCTGACAAGTTAAAAATAGCAATAACTATCCCTATTTTTAAAAAGGAAGATAAAGAGGATATGAAATTTTACAGACCCGTAGCGCTAATTTCTATATTCTCAAAAATCTTGGAAAAATTCATCCATCAATGTTTATATAAGTACCTAGACAAAAACGGAGTATTAACCGATGAACAGGTAGGGTTTAGAAAAAATAGAAATATAAACGTAGCGATTTATAATTTCCTCTCAAAGGTCATGGGGAACTTAGAGAGTAAACTACCAGTATATGCTATGTATATGGATTTAACGCGGGCATTCGATTATGTAGATCACTCCATTCTAATGGACAAGTTATATACATATGGAATAAGAGGAAATGCGTTGGGTCTACTGAAATCATATCTTCAAGGTAGAAAGCAGATTACACAAATAAGTAGAATTTGTCCTAAATATAAGATGGAAGTAAAATATTCATCAGAAATGAGAGCAGTAACGGAAGGTGTACCGCAAGGAAGCGTTCTTGGTCCATTACTGTTTATTTTGTACATAAATGATTTCCCACGGTCAATAGACTACCCGATGATCCTTTTTGCAGACGACAGTACTGTGATTTATTCGGGGCAAGAAATTGTGAATAGTGTGGAAAATAGCATAAACTACACTATAGACAAAATAATCAAAAATGTCAGCCACATCAAATAATCTTCTTATAAATCTTGACAAAACAAACATTATGACATTCGGAAATAACATAAGGAAATTAAATGACATGAATATAACACATTTAAATAAAACTAATGTTGATATAGAAAGCACCAAATTTTTAGGAATACATATTGACGCAAATTTAAATTGGAAAGTGCACATTGATATAATATGTCCTAAATTAAATAGTTTCTCATATGCGATCTATATGATGTCAAAAGTAGTCCATCAAAATGCGGTAATAACAGCATATCATGCCCACGTAACATCAATATTAAGGTATGGGATTATATTCTGGGGCAATTCAACCGACAGGGATAGGGCGTTTAAGGCACAGAAAAGATGTATACGAGCAGTATGTAAATTGCAACAGACAGACACATGCAAACCACACTTCATTAAATTAAAAATACTAACTTTACCTTGTCTGTATATATATGAAACTGTAAATTTTGTAAAAAAAAATATAAGCCGGTTCACTGCGTATAATAGTGTCCGAAATCGCTATAGAATATGTATCCCTCAACATAGAACAGCGCAATACGATAGGAGTGTTTTTTGTATGGCTCCTCGCTTATATAACAAATTGCCAAGACGTATTTTAGAACTTGACAAACCAAATGTATTTAAGAAAAATGTTCTTCACTTACTTTTAATGAAGGCATACTACAGTGTTGATGAATATCTAACAGACATCTTATAATTAAAAAATGTATTGATAATAAATTTCAATATTATATAAAATTTAATTTTACACACATTGATTGTTGCCTACAATTTTGATATTGACATTGTTCTATAGTTTTGACATAATTAATTTCATTTATTTCTTATTTCGTAAATCAGCTTGAGTGACTTAATTTTATTGACTTCTGTTTATCTATTTTTAAATTTCTTTAAAAATTTGCATACCAATTGGGTGGAATATGGAATGAACTAACTTACAATTCTGTGTAATATCTTACTGTACCTGTATTCGCAAATAAACTATGATTATGATTATGATTATTATGATTCAGACTATCGTTGGGGATGGTGATGAAACTGTGATGGAAACGTCAAGGGTTGGAATGTTCTGTTATTGTTTTTATAATATTATCGCGGGCGGTTAGGTCTCCCCTCTGTATGGCCATTTTAAAATTATAGTCCCTAATTTTTTGGGAGCGGCTCTCTCTGCCCTTGTTATTAGACGTGTCGTGGCATTATCACTAGGGTCATCTGTGTAGTAGACACAGGTCTTTGTGTGTCTGGAAATTGCCACTGCCGCGTGGAGGACACTCTGGAGGAGATGGGATTTTTTTGAAACTGTTCGCACGATTACCACAGACTCGAACGTTTGTCCCTGTGCTTCATGGATAGTTAGGGTGCATGATCCTTCGTTGGCACCATAAGCCTGGCGCCTAGGGTTTGTGAATAGCAGGTTCCCTCTTGATACGGACATACGAGATTAAAACATGTCACCTCATCTGGTTGTAAATACCAGATTGTTGTAATACCACTTCTGTTAAACCATTAACATATGATCAGAATCAGGTGAAATTAGAATAAATTTTCTGACGATGACTGTACACCATATTGAGTTTTAAAAATGTCATGGCCTAGTGATAGAACGTTTGACTGCTTCTACTACTACGGGCTATTTTAGTCATATAAACCTAGAATCAATAATTAACATGAATAACCAAGTAATCTGTTGTGACTGTAGGATTTCCATGCATGTGCTGAAATGATAAAAATATTGTAGTGTACCTAAACTCATATTGATACCTAATGTATAATATCATGTTTGCATGCCATAAAATGGTAAATGTGCTGCACAAACGATAATAATAACATCGGTATAACCACATATAAGCAAATAGAATAAATTTAAATTTGAAAAATAATCTAATTTGATAACTTTGGTTTATCCAATAGAAGGTAAGCCTTATAAAATATTAAAACTAATTCCTTAACGAAAAGCAATTTAAATTACAAACAGATTTTTAAAAACATTTCTTAAATCCACCGCTTTTATCTTTATTATATCGTTGGAAACCTAAAAGACTCATGAAAACAATATTTCGACAATTACAAATTAATTGCTGGGGATCAACCCCATGTCAAAGCTGTCCGAACCAAAAGCAGGAAAATTGCTATGAATTTTTACGTTAAAATAAAACAACCCCCCTCTCTTTAATGTAAATTAACAGGAGACAACATTAAATTATTCCGTATTTATAATGACTTTATGATGCCTATTTTTAGTAGAACATTATAATATATGATAGATATGCTTTTGATAAGGCAAACCTGTGTTGGTAAATGCAGCAAGTAGGTATTATTATTAGTACCTGGATGACCAAGCTTCGCTCGATATTTTTTTTGTAACAACGCCATCTGTAACGTATACCTCAATGATAAAAATGCATGGTCATCCTAATCTTTTTGCTTGCTCGCACAATATAAATCTATTAAAAAAAAATGGTTTTAAAAAAGAAACTATAATATTGTTCACTGAGTTTCTTGCTGGTTTCTTCTCAGTAGAACCAACTTACCGAACCAGCGAAAGAATCATTTTCAAATGATTTATTTACTTAATTTAATATTATATTAGTAAATTCTTGACATAACTGTAAAATTTTGACGTTCATATGTGCTCTTTATGTGCCTAAACTGCATAAACGAAATTGATTCTTTGATTGATTCTTTGATTCTTTGTTGAAAGCTTTGGTGTTGCTGTGTCGTTAAAACAGTTAGTTGCTCACATCTCCAATAGATGTCAGGAAGATTCATATTTCTTTTTACTTATTTTTTTAATAAAATGACATTTTCTAAAAGTGAATCCTAGCTAGATCGATTTATCGCCCCCTAAACCTCCTGTATACTAAATTTCATGAAAATCGTTGGAGCCGTTTCCGAGATTCCAATTATATGTATATTTATATTACATTTTATTATTTTAAAGATATAAGATATAGGTTAGAGATTGATGGCTTTTTCTTTGAACCTTAATAAATGTGAAAGGTTTGTTTTCGGTTCTCGATAGGTGTAACATAAACAATGGAATCATCTCCATCATGATCAGTTATTAATCTCTCTTGTATCATAAACATGTTTATTCGTATTCTTAACGATTTCCTCTTACCGGTCTGCGGAGAAAATTTGTTTAAGAAATAAGTAGTATTATTGTACTGTCAGTTTTCTTGAAATGATTTTTGAGGGCATAAAAACAGTGAATACGGAATACAGTACCGTACTCATAACCTAAAATGAAAAAGTCTTTATGTTATCAGTAAAAAATGATTTTATTATACTGTTTTATACCACATAGACAGCAAAAAAAGTAACGGATTTTACTTGCATTCTCGGTACCCCATCAATAGTTCGCTTTGATGGGGTAAAGGTTTCGATTTCATATCCATCTATTTCAAATGAACGAATGGATTGCATTCACTTTATGAGATAAATAAAGCACAAATATTTTGCACAACCATTCTAATGTAGAAAAGTAAAAATGGTAAAAGTTGAAATTATTCAAATATAAATAATTATTTTTGGTCTGTGACTTATATATACTCTAATTGATACTAGAAATAACAACTTTTAGAGTAAAGAATATTAACAACCTAAATTAATAATATTCCCTCTATCTCCTCCAACTAAGCTAAATTGCCTGTGCTAGGAGTGGGATCACGTCGGTGGTGCAATGGCCAGGATTCGAACCTGAGACCTTTCGAACGTAAGGCAGACTCCTTAATCACTAAGCTACAATTAGCGGTATTATAGTTAAAAAAACTCTATAGCCAGATTGATCCGCTTCTTAGTTTTAGTCATCACCATTTGAATTTTCATAATTATGTCCCTATATCCGTGGCTGGCGTTAATAAGTTGATATGTTTAAAAACACGATTTTACAGGGGAGTAATTTTAAAGTTTGACTTACTCTGTTAAATCAAGATATGTGTTATACTTTTATATTTTAGTTGTGTTAAGGATAAATGCATGTGATCTATCGAATTACGATGAGTAAGAAGCTGAAATCTTTTCAGGTTCTGAAATATTCGACTTATCAATATGTTTACCGAGGAGTTATCAATTTATTATCCATATTACGAGGAAAAAATATAGGAAAATTTTCAAGAGAGAAGTAAATTTATTATTGTTTATATTCATTATTAGGTACATAATTATACTTGTATATTAAATTAAATATTAAAATGAATTGAAACAACTATTATTATACTTAAATCAATTTTTATTTAGTGAGTAAGAAGGTAATTATATAAAATAGTATAAGAACAATATTAAAATAGCTTGTAATATAACAAAAATATAAAAAAGTAAGTACCTAGTTAAATTGAAAAATTGCCACAAAACTGTTCAGAATTAAAAATCGTTATCCTTAGGGTTAAAGTATGAAATTGCCGATTTGTACTGACAAATTGAAATTCGTTTTTTTTTAATTTAACGTATTTATTTAATCAAAATAATTACCATTATTATCTATACATTGCTGCCATCTAGCAGGAAGGTCATTTATGCCTTTGCGATAGAACTCTGGTGATCTAGGTTCGACAAACTGTGTGAAAGCATTTTGTACTGCCTCCTGAGAAGAAAACTTTTTATCACATAGAAAATTGTCCAAATCACGAAAAAAATGGTAGTCTGTTGGAGCAAGGTCTGGCGAATACGGAGGGTGACGGATAGTTTCTAATTGCATTTCCTGTAGAGTTAAAACGGTTTCTCGTGCTGTATGAGGTGTAACGTTACAGCTAGTCCTCGAGGAGGGCCAGTGTACGTCAGATTGTTAAAGGAAGAAGGGAATAATAAGACGTGAACAGGGATATGGCACTTTGTATTGTTCACAAGAATAAGATACACAGTTCATAAGAAAAACACTTAAGAGTCATTATAACCACACTATACTCTTCGAGTCTTCTCTTCAACTTTTCATATAAGATTCAGTGCTGTTATGGGCCAGGCTTGCACAGGCACTCAATGAGAAGATAAGTCCAGGCGAGACTACGATGCGCAGCTGCGTTCCATCAAAAGCTTGATGGAACAGAAGATTTTCAGAGTGGCCTCCACCAGAGGCACGAGACTTGGTCAATCCTTATGATTGAATATTCATTTAAAAGGCAGAGGCTTCTGAAAGATTAAGATGAGCTTCAGTAATAAGATTTTAAAGATGTTTTCACGATCCAAACCGGGGCTCGAATGTCGGCGTCCTGGATTTTCCAAAAGCTTGTTAGGAACAACGCAGCTGTCAGTACAAATTTGAATTTAAAAGTATAAAAATGCGTTAAGATAAAAAAGGTTGACATTATAAATAAACCTACTTAGATATAATATTACATTACCCCAAAAACCCCGATAAAAAAAAATTTGAACACGGTGAAAATTTTTTTTTTTAGTTGCTAGTTCCTTGCTCTTTCATACCCAACTATTAAATTCTTTCGGAACAATACTTTCAAACCAAAAAAGAACAAAATAAATTACAAGTCACTCTCATCAAGCAAAATCAACTTTCATTCATCAATCAACGTACTCCCAAGGACAGCATTGAGGATATATATGATGGAAGGGCTTATTTAGATTAAAAGGTGTCATCACCCGCACCTTATGAAAACCCAAGAGATGATGATAAAGGAAAGTATATACAATAGAAGGTAAGATAGAAGTAACTAAAAGATTCAAGATAAGTTACACAAGAGTAACTAAAAGATTCAGTTTAAGGCTTATTTTTTTACAAGAGTAACGTAGAACCGCTCTTGATGTGTTTTGGGCTTATTTTTGGTGTTCACATCACCGCACCATAAAGAAGAGATAGGGATGAACCCTAGATGAAGAAGAAGTAAAATGGAGAAGAGAATGCAAATTAGCGAAGGGAAAGGGAATGAGCGATTATGAAAAAGGCCAAAAGGTTAGGGAACTTGTGGAGAACATTAAGAATATATACAGAACAAATTAAACTAAAAAATTAAAAGTAACAGAATAACTAATTAAGACTAAAGTACAAGAAAATAAAAGACATAACTATAAATAAGATCAAATTAAGAATTATAAGAGATAGAAAATAAATCGGCAATGCAAAAGAAAAAACCTATAAAAAATCGAGCCCACGTTATGTAATGTTCTATGTAGAGTAAGGTAAGGATGAAAGGACATGGAGAACATGAAACTTATTTTAAAATTATTTGCCTGAAGGTCTGGAAATTGAGAAATTTAGATGTCGGAACAATAACAACCACCTTAGTTTTAGATTACATATTATAATTATTAAGTTAATAAATTTAGAATAAGTAGTTTATCACACGACCTGGCCCTTATCAAAGCTTGGGAAAAAGGAAATAATAGAACCCAAGATAAAAGAAATTTGTTGAAATTAAATGAAATTAAATTAAAAAGGAATTCAAGGTAAGAGAAACATGTAAGAAAGTTAAGAAATCTTTAAATTACATTATATGAACTATATTCCAACAATCTTACTACCCAGAATTAGGAATAGTCGCCTAATTAAAAGAATTAAGAAAGGGTAGTAACATTTAATGGGAAAGAAAAGACCATAATAGAGAACAAAATAACCATTACAGTAAGATGGTTAAATTTTGTTAAGTGGACCTCCCAAAATTAGTAATTTGAAAAGTCTAAAGAGAGATCTATCTTGCCCATTGGACTAAAGGTTTAAACGGACTTGCAAGCAGCCTATCCAATAATGAAATAAAAGGAAAAGTTTAGAATTATTACAACACTAAAATATAATAAGGTACAGGTACGTGTGTAAGTAAAACCCGTAAGGAATATTACTTAAGTAGTCAAAAATTCAAGAATTAGGTAAAAGATTTTTTTTTATTAATAGTAGTTATATCTTTGAATGGAAATTACTAGTAATCATGAAGTACCAGAATGAGATCTAGGTGATTAATAGATAAAATAAGAGTGTACTGAGTGTTAGTATCCAAAGTCGGACTGTACGGCGACCTCTGGCAAGACGGCAACGGATGCCCCAGAAAGTAACTTTCCAGTCTGAAATTGGTGTGCAAGGCTTGAAACTGAGGATATTGTCCACAGCCAACTACCTGTAAGTCAGTACTAGACGCACACACCAGTGTCTCCGAAGAGTTTAGCACAAGTGAATGCAGCTAGCTTATGATGGTTCAGATGTGAACCTTGGTAAAGTGTCACTGCCTGTATTATGCGGTGTAAGTGTTTTGAATTGAGTACTGTAGGAGTACTGTATTGAGTTGTATGAGTGAAGCTGGAAATAAGATATAATTAAGTGAGTTATGTGAAGAAGAAGATAGAGGTGGAGTTATCGTTACCGGCTCATCCAGTTATTTGAGAAAGTAAGTGAAATTTTACCAGACAGGCATCAAATTCATCACTATGTGGTATAATATCAACGTTACCGCTGCGCCACCTGAAGCAGTTGTAAGATTATATCAATAGGTTATATATTTAGAGCATATAACTAAAGCTAAAGGAAAATATGTATTAGTAACATACAAAAAACGTACACAAAGACATTTAAGTTTAAAAAAAAAAAATATTTTGCCAGGAGAGATGCCAAAGAAAATAACAAATATGCACTTGTGTAAGCTTGTTTTGGAATTTTGAGAATATTAGGAGTACAGAGAAGTAATATCAATAGAGCTAGAAAGACAGGGGAGGGATTCGAACGGGATTCTGCCAATTTCTGGCCTAGAAAAAGTAATTTAGAGAGAAAAGGAGGGCGCCAAATCTGTAACGTTACAGCTAGTCCTCGAGGAGGGCCAGTGTACGTCAGATTGTTAAAGGAAGAAGGGAATAATAAGACGTGAACAGGGATATGGCACTTTGTATTGTTCACAAGAATAAGATACACAGTTCATAAGAAAAACACTTAAGAGTCATTATAACCACACTATACTCTTCGAGTCTTCTCTTCAACTTTTCATATAAGATTCAGTGCTGTTATGGGCCAGGCTTGCACAGGCACTCAATGAGAAGATAAGTCCAGGCGAGACTACGATGCGCAGCTGCGTTCCATCAAAAGCTTGATGGAACAGAAGATTTTCAGAGTGGCCTCCACCAGAGGCACGAGACTTGGTCAATCCTTATGATTGAATATTCATTTAAAAGGCAGAGGCTTCTGAAAGATTAAGATGAGCTTCAGTAATAAGATTTTAAAGATGTTTTCACGATCCAAACCGGGGCTCGAATGTCGGCGTCCTGGATTTTCCAAAAGCTTGTTAGGAACAACGCAGCTGTCAGTACAAATTTGAATTTAAAAGTATAAAAATGCGTTAAGATAAAAAAGGTTGACATTATAAATAAACCTACTTAGATATAATATTACAGAGGTCTCGCGTTATCATGGAGCAATAATGGTGAAGATCGATTCATGACTCGGGGCTGTTTCACTGCTAGTTTTGCTATCATTGTTCGGAGTTCGGCACAGTAGACATCTGCCGTTATTGCTTGACCAGATCGTAGAAAGCTATAGTGAATAACACCATGCTGAGACCACCAAACAGTTACCATTACCTTTTTATTGGTAAGCTTTGCTTTAGGACACTGTTGTGGCGTTTCACCTGGGGTCAGCCATTGCATTTTTCGCTTACGGTTATCGTAAAGAATCCACTTTTCATCACATGTCACAATTCGATCCAATATTCCAAGATTCAACAAGGCAACACAAGTTTCAACACGCATTTCTTTCTGCAGATCAGTCAAATCATGAGGTACCCATTTTTCACATTTTTTTATTTTATTGATTTGACGCAAATGAGTCAATATTGTTGGTAAGGTAACGTTAAACCATGCAGCTAATTCCTGGGTAGTTTGGCTCGGATCGGCTTCCACCATGTCTTTCAATTCATTGTTATTCACCTGTGTGGACGGCCTTCCTCGTGGTTCGTTCTTCAAATCAAAGTTTCCATCACGAAAGCGTTTAAACCAAAATCGCACGGTGCGTTCATTAGCAGTCCCCTCTCCAAACGCAACATTGATATGGCGAGCTGTTTCTGCCGCGTTAGTTCCGCGTCGGAACTCGTATTCAAAAATCACTCGAATTTTCGAAGTATTCATCTTTCTTGTCTAAGCTGAATAAAAAAAACAACTGAAAGTCGATAATCGAATGTTGCACATTTTTAAATGAAGAACTACATAGGTACCATGTGGAAAAAGTTTCACTCAAAAATCTCAAACCATGAAGGTTCTATGTCAATTCGAAGTACCTGTTACAATGAAACGGCAATTTCATACTTTAACCCCTATTATTATCTTGTTCCTCTAAATCAGGATCTTCTACATCTACATCTGGGTCAGTAGGAGCAGAAGCAGTAGTTTTTAGTTGAAGATAAAAATCACGGAATGGTGGATCGATCAACTGTATAAGATCCATTAAATCTTTTTTCTTTTCAACACTAATGGGCAATGGCTCTTTAGAAATTTCTTTTAGTCTGAAAGCGTCATTACATGATCTTCCTCTTTTCTTAAAATTTACGGAGTTAAAGATAGATTCCCGATCAAGATGATCTTTAAAGTGAATGATGCCCAAACTAGACTTACTATATTGCAACCATTTAATCGGTTGCCAAAGAAATTTTTGCCCTGACACGCGTCATTCTTTTTTAAAGAAAAGGGTCCTTTCTTGGATTTTAACTCAGAAAAATCAAAAAAGTCGTCCAGAGTCATAACTACAACAACCTTAAATTCATTTCGAACTTTGCAAGTCCTTACCAGCTGTACCCAGTCATTTATAGTAGTATTTTATATTTTTGTTACCGAGCATAGACTCATAAATCGTTATATTAAATAGTTGACCTTAATATTTAAAGCGAGCGTAAGTTAATAAGTCAAGATAACAATGCAGTAATTTATTTTTTAGGCGAAAATAAGTTGATATGTCTTTATGTCAATACATTGACTGGTAGCAATTGCCTTTGTCAAAGCAGGCATAAGATGATAAGTTGTGATATCGATGTGTTGACTGTAGTAATTTACTTTTCTAATGCGATCATAAAATGGTAAATCGTAATATCAATATATCGACAATCTTTTTGTTTTGCTTCGTTAGCGAGCATAAATCAATAGATCGTTTTAACAATGTGTATTTTTTTTATTTCATTTGACATCTCCTTTTGTTAAGTGATATGCATTAAAAACGTAGATATCCAGTTACTTTCAAAGGTGATAATTCAAAAAGTTACCTATGAATATTTTTGATTTTTTTTAGCATAGTAAAACACATGTAGAAGAACCGTATAAAAGAATAAAAAAAAAAACATGTAGGTCGAGTTATCAACATCTGCCCGCCAGCCACGGATATATTAATATTATTCTTTATTTTAATTAAAAAATATTGTTTATTCTTCCAACAAAGTTATAGCAATAGAATAAAATAAAATAAAGGTAGAGGGCCTAGTGTAACTACTACTGCAGAGCCAATAAAAAAACAGAATTGTTATTAATTATGCCTTGATTTATCTCAGTTTCGTTCAACATAATGTATTTTGCGTCATTCTCACCTACCGTAGTTTATTGAACGTCAAAAGCATAGCACCAGGTTTTAAATTCCCTATCTCTATGTCTGAATCTGAGATAAGTCCCTCACAGCCAGAAATCGATTTGCCGAGTGCCAGAAAATACTAAGCAACTTTACTTTAACTGAATTTGAATATTTTACAGTCAAGTAACAACGGACAGTAGATACTGAAATTGTGACTGAATACTTTTGAACTTGACTGATTTTTAGTTGTATAGTACCTATGTCAGTATTTATAGAATATAAAATAGAACCAATATAAAAATAATGAAAGTCTTCGTAGTAGAAATAGAAGGTTGCTTTTATATAATTAAATTATTGTGGAATGCTGGGTTTTACTTTTTGAACAGAAGTGAACCTCAGCTTACTTGATAATACTAGATAGGTCTTCAGAAAAAATAAAAAGAACTATTAGTATGTTAAGTATGGTGTGTAAAAATCCCACATAATTTTGTTTTATATTGGGTTAAGAAAAAAATCGTTTTAACATAAGGCCAGAAATATGATTTATGATTATAAATAATTGCTAGAAACGAATTCAAAGTCCTAATTTCGTTGTAATTTCGGATAAGTAACTTTTACTCGTCCTTACCCAAAAAGGTATGTGGATGAAAGAATTATTAAAATCGGTCAGTGATGAGCTTTTTTTAATATTCGGACCGATAATACGACTGCATGATGGTGAGCTGACGTTCAATCCAAAAGATAGTGGCCGCTATTTCAGATGTTGTTCCTAGAATTTACTCATCACAAACTTACCTCTTTCTAATATCAGTATTGACATGAAAATCCACATATATCTTCAAAATGATCCCTCATACCGCTTTTATTAAAATTTTATCGGTACTTAAAAGCAAGCATGGCTCTTGCTACCTAAACAGTGGGGTCAACATTCAACACAGGTGCAAATAACTGCCCCACTTGGGCACTACTAAACGTGAAATATCTAATATATTATAAAAGACGTGTCTTATCTAATAAGACGATTATGGCAATCAGTGTGTTCTGTAATACATTTTTTTGGGGCATTTATGTGCCTATTGTTGATGCTTTTGTGTAATGTGATTGGAGGTATGTTTTATTATTCTAATGAAAAAAACATGCTTCTAATACCTAATGTTATTATGTTTGTATACGTTCACTTTTGCACCAATTAATGTTTCTTCTTTCTTCTTTTGCATTGTTGGTTCTCGGTGGACTAGAACAGGTCACTCTGTCTCTTCCTGTTGGTGTCATAGACGGCGATTATGGTTTAGAGCTGAGCTCCAGGAGTAAACATACAGCTAATAGCTAAGTACCCATTTGAAGGCAATAGGCTAGTCCCCTTTTACGTGGGACAGAAAATCATAGTTAGCAAAAGGTGGGTGTTGATTACTGTTGAAACACTTACGCCTACCTCTTCGGTGATTTACAGCCGTGAGTATGTAATAGATATTTTTTGTTACATCTAAATATATATATGCTTATACTGTTGATTGATGGCACTTGGTGGAACTTGCTAGACATCTTCAATGAAAATACTTGTGCTATTCCACATTATTTATTAAATTCCGGACCGGTTTCGCCTTACGGCATTATCAATTGTTTTTTGGGTATCAGATGTCAATTAGAGTAAAATATATAAATATAATAAGTAAATATATATATAACTCAAAAGTGACTTGACTGACTGACATAGAGGTCTATCAACGCACAGCCCAAACCACTGGACAGATCGGGCTGAAATTTGGCATGCAGGTAGATGTTATGACGTAGGCATCCGCTAAGAAAGGGGATAAGATAGGGGATAAAAGTTTATATGAAACTTTGTCAATTTTAAACCGATCGGGCTGAGACTTTGCATGCATTAAGCTACTATGTTGACTCAACACTAAGCGAAAACCGAAATCCAGGCGGGCGGAGCCGCGGGCAACAGCTAGTTATTTATATAATCAGGGGGTATTGCTACATTTTTACTATCATCATTCTCTGAGCCTTTACTCAACTCTACTGAGGTTGACTTTGCTGTTTAATTCTGATGAGCCTGAACTTTTCCATGAAGTGATTACCATCAGACTTCCACAACCATTGCCAATTGGTTGTGGAAGTCTGATGGAATAGAAGTATAGAAATTCTGTAGTTAAACTCGTCGAACTTTTTAGGGCTCCAACTATCTATAATAACTGCCCAAGGTGTTCGTATGGCAACCGGAAACGACGGCTTAACGTGCACTTCGAGGCAAAATATCCAGACCAAAAACATTTCTGCAACCATAACCACAACAGGCAATGAATTTAATAAAACCGCGTTAATAGCATTTTACTCTACACACGCTTTAATTGTAAAAGGTACAATTTAATTACTACTTAATTGATATTCCGAAGAAGGAACTGTAATCAAACAAGGAAGTCTTATAATCTCGTTTTGTGCACGTTTCGTTTCCACAGCCGTAAATTAATTATAAGTCTGATGACGACGCGACGTGCGAATTTCATTCTCTTACATTATAATTAATAAAGACCGAAGCCGCGGCAAGGCTTTCGGGCAGGAATCTATATTTAAAATTGATGAGGCTCATGATTTGATTAGCAATTTAATAGATTCTGGTGCCGAATATTGGTATTAAAACTGTCAAAGGTCACTCATATTACTATGAGAGTTATATTTGGAGTCTCCAATATTTCGGCGCTGTTGTGCAAGCACAGCATACATATATTATGTGAAATATCCCGATAGCTCTAATTGTAATCTCGTGCTGAAAACGCAATATTTAATCAGATTAAGAATGCATGTAACAGCCTTAACTGCCCAATATTAAAAAAATCTTACCTATTAGTTTTAATAAATGAAGTAAAATGAGAAAGTATAATGATTTTTGAAGTGAAAACTTCTTTAGCGGCGTTGGATGGGTGTAAAATGTTAAGGAAGCGTCAGGATTAGTTAACCTTTGAACCGTAACCGACGACTGACGTCATACAAGATTAGGTACAGACTATTTATTTTGCAAGTTACTATAGATAGCGTCGTAGCTTAAACAGTAAGCACTTCGACTGTAAGTCCTTATAGTGTCAGATAGTATCGGGTTCAAACCACCTGGCCTTCAGGGACTTTTTGTGATTGTTTTTTCTTATTATAATTTATTACTTTTGGTGATTATTTTTTCTTTTTGTAATTTATTAATTTCTTCTGACAAAAAATTCGCAGAAAATTAGTGATAGGTTCTATGATTGGCGCTATACTATAGGTATGGTATGGTATGGTATGTTCTTTTTATCTATTTCTATGTATATAAAGAAGAAAGAAAGAAAGAAAAAGTTTTCACTTCTGCCGGCACTCCCAGAGTGCAACCCGTCTTTTTTTTGTAGGAGGTAGGACACGACAGTTTTGTCGTCCGATTGAGCAGACCGAGTGAGAAAGTACCTCCGCCGTATAGAATACCGCGGCCATATTAACCTCATGTTGTGTTCCTGGCGGTGAGAAGGGTAGCCAGAGCTCGCTGGAGAGTTTTGTTCTGTCTGGATATACCAAAGGCTTATTCCTGCAGTCAGCTCTACTGACGGTACAGCAACTCTCAGTGTTTACAGTGTCGGCAGAACGAGCGTGACTCCCGTGGTGTTGCACACGTCCATAGGCCACGGTGACCACTTTCCATCAGGTGAACCCGTGCTTGTCTGCCACAGTGGTATAAAAAAGTAATACTGTGTTATAGGTATAGATAATTCCTGTCGTAATAATAATTTACTCTGATTGAATGAAATTTTGAAGCATTTACTATGCTAACTTTTCAAATCGTTTAAGATAGGAAAAAGTGAATGCCCAGGTGGGATGGCTCAGTGGTCAGAGATCTCATATATTCCTGGTCGCATCTGAGGCCATATATTAGGGGTTAAAGTATGAAATTGCCGATTTGTACTGACAAATTGAAATTCGTTTTTTTTTTAATTTAACGTATTTATTTAATCAAAATAATTACCATTATTATCTATACATTGCTGCCATCTAGTAGGAAGGTCATTTATGCCTTTGCGATAGAACTCTGGTGATCTAGATTCGACAAACTGTGTGAAAGCATTTTGTACTGCCTCCTGAGAAGAAAACTTTTTATCACATAGAAAATTGTCCAAATCACGAAAAAAATGGTAGTCAGTTGGAGCAAGGTCTGGCGAATACGGAGGGTGACGGATAGTTTCTAATTGCAGTTCCTGTAGAGTTAAAACGGTTTCTCGTGCTGTATGAGGTCTCGCGTTATCATGGAGCAATAATGGTGAAGATCGATTCATGAGTCGGGGCTGTTTCACTGCTAGTTTTGCTATCATTGTTCGGAGTTCGGCACAGTAGACATCTGCCGTTATTGCTTGACCAGATCGTAGAAAGCTATAGTGAATAACACCATGCTGAGACCACCAAACAGTTACCATTACCTTTTTATTGGTAAGCTTTGCTTTAGGACACTGTTGTGGCGTTTCACCTGGGGTCAGCCATTGCATTTTTCGCTTACGGTTATCGTAACGAATCCACTTTTCATCACATGTCATAATTCGATCCAATATTCCTTCATTTCTGTATCGATTCAACAAGGCAACACAAGTTTCAACACGCATTTCTTTCTGCAGATCAGTCAAATCATGAGGTACCCATTTTTCACATTTTTTATTTTATTGATTTGACGCAAATGAGTCAATATTGTTGGTAAGGTAACGTTAAACCATGCAGCTAATTCCTGGGTAGTTTGGCTCGGATCGGCTTCCACCATGTCTTTCAATTCATTGTTATTCACCTGTGTGGACGGCCTTCCTCGTGGTTCGTTCTTCAAATCAAAGTTTCCATCACGAAAGCGTTTAAACCAAAATCGCACGGTGCGTTCATTAGCAGTCCCCTCTCCAAACGCAACATTGATATTGCGAGCTGTTTCTGCCGCGTTAGTTCCGCGTCGGAACTCGTATTCAAAAATATCCATCTTTCTTGTCTAAGCTGAATAAAAAAAACAACTGAAAGTCGATAATCGAATGTTGCACATTTTTAAATGAAGAACTACATAGGTACCATGTGGAAAAAGTTTCACTCAAAAATCTCAAACAATGAGGGTTCTATGTCAATTCGAAGTACCTGTTACAATGAAACGGCAATTTCATACTTTAACCCCTATTATACATAATATCCTACTAAAATAATACAATAAAATACAAGAATTGAAAACAATACAATACAATAAATGTACAATAAACGATTATTATTTATCTATCTCGTAGCAAAAATAATCTAAATCTATAATCTCTCTATATTAGAGACTGCGCACGTATATTCAAGTAAGATTTTCAATACATAAAAATCGAATGGATGTTGATAAATGTTATTTCATATGAGGGTTGAATAGTACGTGAATGCGATAGCCAAGTATCAATGACTACGGATGAATCCTAAAAATCAATACGTACTTCATAAAATGCATTAGGTGAGCGGGGCCATAATACCAGCGGCACACACTCGCATGACTTTCTTAAATATATCTTAACGTTACGTCACTATGACTTCACCTCACCTGCTGATAAGCTGAAGACAAAGTTTCAGTGCCCACCTCATCAGATGCCTTTTCAAGCCAAAGCAATGAAAAGAGTCATCAAATAGTTTGGTTATTGATGGAATATTCTTCACCGAATGAGGGTGATATCTAATCCCTGTACGTGTTGTATAGGAATATAAAATTATCTCCTCGCCAGCAGTAGCATTTTCTAACTAAAAACTCACTAGCTGTTGTACGTGAAAGCGTAACAGACTGACAGACAGAATTACTTTCACACTTATACTATCTTTTTTTTTTACGTGCGAGAAATCCCCACGGATACCCCCCCCCTCCGAAGCCGGAGGGGGAGGTTATGTCGGACTCGAACCGACTAAACCGCACGCCATCTCTGGGTCGTAGTGATAGGCCGAAGGTGAGGTTGTCATGCGACATATCCCTCCTACCCCGGCTGACCCAGGGCCATCCCTCTCGGTATGGCCCTCATCGGGAGGAGAGGACCACGTGGTCCCCGACTCAACCCCGGTGAGGGGAGGCGTGCATCGTCCTACGATGCGCGCCGCCGCCGTGGCCTGCTTTTGCTAGGGTGACGGGCGGCTCCACCCGTCAGCCTCAGGCCCGCGCTCATGGGGGCGGAGGTCGGACTACGCCGTCCTATGACCATCAGATGCAGATACCGATGATGATACCGATGATGATACCGGTGATGATCTGCATCTGACTGTACGAGAGGCTACCGTGTGGCCTCTCCAGCCACTCCCCCATGATGGGTCTTACCGCCGCAATCACGGCGTGCCCTCACACTTATAATATCTGTGTCATTTCTCTTCCAACAGTAACCATTTTTTAATACTCAGTTATCAAAAACAAAAAATGTTTTCAGTAATAAAATTATAAAACAGTTCTTTTTGATATTAAAAAACGTATATAACAGTTTGCTCATTACGCGTAGTTGCATTAGTGTAACTGCACGTGTGTAGTAGAGCATAACTCAGAAACTGCCATCAATAACAAAGTTAGCTTACGAGGCGAGAACATCTAGTGCTCCTAAACTATTGCTATCGCCGGTGTCATGGCCGTAACCCGCACTCGACGTGGAGTTATAGTCAGGGAAAACGGAGCGCGACAAATAGTAATTATTTCATTCTACACAACGCTCGCTCTCTCAACAATATCAGGCATAACGTGTATTTATGCGTGGATGTCGGTTATCGTGACCAAACATAGCCTATATTCTTTCTCAAGGTCTAATCTACCCCTATACCGTTTCATAGAACCTGTACTAATTTTACGGAGAGTTTCACACAAATTTCCATCCCCTATTTAAGGGGCTGACAGAATATTAAAAAACGGTAGGTATTTTTCGTTGGTAACAAAGAGTCTGTGTACCGAATTTTAGCTTCGTACCTTGAAAACTACGAAAAATCTCATATAAAATTTCACCCCCTCTTTTAAGGAATGGGGGCAGATTTCCGAAAAAACAATAATGCACTATTTTTTTGTTAGTCACAAATAGTCCGCATAGCAATTTTAGCTTTCTACTTTGAAAATTGGACAATGCTCCATACAAACTCCCACTTCGTTTTGTTTTGTCGTGACGGAAGGACAAACAAACAGACACACACACTTACCAATTTATAACATTAGTATGAATATAATATAATAAAATATAATGATATCATCAATCAAAATCAAAAATCAAATCAAATAGTTCAGCAATATGTCAGATAAATTGTGGAATGCCCAAAAAAATTTACCAATATGCAAAATTTGCCAAAATATTAAATCGTTTATAACGACCACTTAACGGTCGAATGACATTATCAGATCAATTTAAAAAAAGAAACGTTTCATGTATTTGCAATTTAAATAAATACAGCATAAAATCATACTCCAGAGTTCCACAAAAACATATTTCACGCGAATATTTATATCATCATATGTTTTGTCTATATTCGCAAAAAGCTATTAACGATTCCCCTACAGTCGTTTACCGGTCCCCTGTATGCGAGCGGTTGATCACTCGTTAACGATAATGGCATACACTTAAAAAAACTGGGCGTTTATTTAGAAATTGTGCTAACGTTGTGCCAATTTAAAACCTAATCAAATGAGTATAATGAAACATACCGTTCATCATTATTTTAGGGGTAATGGTATATTATAATGGTAGTAATAATGGTAGGTATATAGTACACGAACAAGTGTGTAAAGTTGGTGATTACCAATCGTCATTGTGCTTAAGAGAGCCAAGGAAGGTAATCAACAATATGAATAAAATAATACTAAAAATAATTTTATGTACTCTCATACTGAAATCTAAACATTAAAATATTAAAAACTAAACTTAAAAATATTTTTTATCTTTTCTCATACCTGAACGTTAACATATAAAAAATGAAAATAAAACTTTAATGACGGTCTTACGCAGAGATTATCAGAAAAAAAATTAAAAAAATGCATTAACGCAAAGCTCTTCTATGGCAACAGCATAATTTTTTTTTTTCATTACGATACAGCTTCAGCTAGACACACGGACGCGGCGCAACGGATATTGGCGTTCCGTAGAGAGATTCTACCGCTCAACTTTTGAGTCATTTCAAGCAAATTATATAAATTATTCATGAGATTAGGTACATAAATTAATGAATGAAACTACACATAATTTTGGTCATAAATATTCATGTGATACAATTAAAAACCCGCCTATGACTCTTTTATTTACCTTTTCTTATAAAATAATTAAATTAATTAAACTAAGAACTCTTTTCTTATACTATTTAGAAAATCAATTAGTAAATGTGCAGTTAGAGAACTTAAAATTAACAGATTTTGATTATTAAACACGTACAAGTTGAAATTATCTATCAAGTTAAATGAAATAAGTAATCAAAAGGTATACTAATTTATTAGTACTATTCCACACGGTCTTTTTGTAACAAAACTTTCTTAAAAACAAACTAACTCTACCAATAGAATTGAAAAACAATTTCTATAAGTTACCTACTTGTCAATTATTATAGTAATGAAAAAGTCACAGTGACAATATGTGCTAATTGCGTTGAAAATAGAGCCACTTGTGCAAGTATGTTGAAAATTTGACTTGTTGAATAATAAGTATTGATGGTTAAGTAAAAACGTACTCTGAGTTTGTCTAGATGTGGAGTTGTACGCGAGAATTCACTCGAACGTCTCAATTTATATTGCGTCCAGATACCGCATTTTACATGCGTTTCTCGTTGAAAGGGATCCAACCAGTTACAAACAAAGGCTCGGCAACAGCGGTTTTATGACTATGTCGTATGGCAATGTTTTTTTTTCAACTTTGTCAATAAAAACTTCCGTGTCGAGGTTATCACGCACTATTTGTTGTCAAAATATGTCCCCTGGCAACGAACTTGCGTGTAGTCCTGGGCGCAGCTGGGCGCCAGAGTATCTCGACTTGCGCGACCCTCAAGCGTAAAACGTGCGAGTCGAAAGTCCCGATTACTGCACACGTTTCACGCGTAAGTGAGGTAACGCACGCAGGATATTATGTAGCTCTAGTATCTCGGGTCCGCGCGAGTGTCAATGTGCGAGTAAAGCGCCGCATCTAGAAAGGCTCTTACAAACAATCATTCTACTCCTTTGACGAACAGCCCCTCAAGACAAGTAGCATTTCGTTGGCCGGCGTTTGGTAGAATAAAATGATGAATGTATAGTATTTGACGTTAATGACATGCGTTAACGACTGTTAGATACGTTAAATCCCATGCATTTTTCATTCTATTCTATGAAAGTGGGGCTGGATAGAAACAGGATTTAACCCATGACCAGTCGCTTACAGGGGGAATGCTTTGACCACTGGGCTACCACCTTAAATTCAACTATAATGTCCAAATTCTACAATATGACCATCTTGGGGCGATGGTGGGAGAAAACTATCGATATATAATTTAGAAAACGGAAATTAACGCGGTCATGGTATACTACACACCATGATCGCGTTAATTCCCGTTTTCTAAATTATATATCATGGAACGCGAGACTTTAAAAGTTAAACTACCGATAGTCGTACGAACTATCGGAAACTATGAATGATGTTACAATAATTTTCAAATATTGTTTTTGGATTTTTCAGCAATTAGTATGCTGTGATAGTAGTATGTATGTTAACAGTTTTATTTGTCATAACTGTGTTAATAGTATTCTGTATTATTTCTATAGTGATTTTAAATTATAAAATGTAGCGGACGGTTACGTATTATAATAACTACAGTTATTTTAACTATTTTCAAGACAACTACGGTCAAAAAAACTACTGTTTAAAACACCTAAAGATCGTTTCACATATTTTTGTAATAACTACTGGTCGAAACAAATAACGGACGATTCACCTACGGTTTATTCAACTACAATTAATTGTGCTAAGGTTGATTGAACTATGTATGAAATACCTAATAGTCGATTCGCCTACGGTTTATTGATACTACTGCTTTGTCACAGAAATTTACGTTGTTGCAAAACCGACTTCGTGTAGTCTTGTCTGTCAAGGTCGACGGAGCCCCGCTACGCGGGGCTCCGTCGTCTGGGTGGTTTATAAAAAAATAACCACGAAGGCCTAATGCGGGAGCTTCGCTACGCTCCGCTCCCGCATTAGCCTTCTAACCTAACCTATCCGAGTCGGGGTAATCTGAGTCGGGGTGTTAACGATAATGACGTTTTATTAATAATTTAATAACAAAATGATTATTTCTGTCACAAAGTAGTAGTATCAATAAACCGTAGGCGAATCGACCGTTAGGTATTTCAAACATAGTCAACATGTCCAATATCTTAAATGAACATTATATTAATCGTCCGTTAGTTCAAATAATTTTAGTTTATTCGAAATTATGTGTATGAACCAGTAGTCGAGTCGTCCAATATGCGTTATGACCATATGTGAATCAACCGTAGTTATCTTGAATATAGTTGAAGTAACTTTAGATATTATGATACGGAACCGTAGCGGACATTATCTGAAGCATAAATTGACACTATAATGTTGTATTGCATTATGGTATTACGTCAAGAATGACAAAATGTTTTAAAAATTATAATTACCTACTTTGACAAAATGAAAAATGGAAATGTAATATTCTAATTAATAAATAAGTTGCAATTTTATAATTTTTCAATTTGTAACAATTTTATATTATGTAAAGGTGTACCCACTGACAATATTATATTTGACTCGTGTTAACTCTTTAGGCAACACCAAATCAGCAGTCAGTTCTCTAGTGCCCTATATCTTTCACGATTTCACGCCCCCCGAGCCCTTCATACGGTCGATGTCGTTCACGATGATAAATGAAGAAAAACACCTTTTGCTGTGGGTGAATAATGTGGCAAACACGAGACAAATTGCCAAAAGGGGCATATTTTTTTTGAGCTCGTTTAAAAAGATTGTAAGTGAAATCATTGATAGTCATAAATTCACAAATCAATATCATGCCCGACATGGCGGCGTGACGTATGTCCCGTCTCTGGTGCAAGATGGGCATACCATGGTTCCCATCCTATACCCAAGGTGGCCAGTTTAAAGCCATTGATGGCTCAGTGTCAGCCGTGGTGCGAGGAAATCACTTCATTGGCGAGGCATACGAGACTCGAAATGGTCTAAGGTAATAAATAAAAAAAAAAATTGACAGTGAAATATATATTTGAACCGCATAAACAGGATGTTTACTTTAGATTAGTGGCCAATGTGGCCAAACGTGCTTTCCCTAGCAATATTCCGATCTAAACAAGTAAACACTAAACGCCGGTCATCTAAGTTCCCAGGGGATCTAGACGCAAATATTCCAACATTTTAGACTAAACCTAGAACGTTGATCGAACTTTCAGTAGAACAATTTACCTACCAACTTCCTGTTGACATAATATTATGCACGCTGTGCTTTGGAATTTATTGAAAATGCACAATTCAAAGCTGTCTATAGATATTTAAATCCTTCACAGATAACTATAAATATAATAAGTTTATCCAAATCCGCAGTTAGACTGGTAAAAAGCGGACCCTAAGACAAAGAAGACTCTAAGTTATAGAACCTTCGGATGCGACTGGGATAAACGCTAGGATGAAGAAGAAGATAACTATAGATATAAAAGAAAAGAAAAGTAAGGACTTACTTATAATATAAATAAAATTGCAACAAAAAACTAAAACGACTTAAAGAAATTAAAAGGGACTTAAAAGCCAAAAAAAAACTATTTACAGATCTTGTAGAAGTCGAATTACAATTTAATATTCAAAACGTACGAACGTTGTATATGTGTTTACTTATTGATTCAAAAGTTAAAATGTCACTTCTATGTTAAAATAATAAAGTACCTAAGTAAATAGGTAGTGCAGTGAAAACATTCAAATGGGCCCTATAAAATGTTTGCCGAGAAATTAGCGAGCTTGTTGACCGCCACACTGGTTTTTAAAATTCATTAAGACTTAAAAGTATTTTAATTAAATCTTTAAGAATTTTTCATGTTATTTAAATATTCGATTTATATATTTAGCTTGAAAAATGCTTAAAGATTTATTTCAAATAATATGGGCGCAGTAGTCAAAAATCTTTATTTAAAAATGATTGTAAAATCATTCATTGGTTCCGATAGTTCGTAAGAATGTTGCTAGACGCTCCTCTGTCGCCTCAAAGACAGATATAGAAGGAGAAATTTTAATTGGAAGGCGAGGTCTGGTAACTTAGTGGTCAAAGCATTGCCCTTGTAGGGCAAAGATCACGGGTTCGAACCCTGCCTGGACCGATTCAATTTTTTCTCTTTATTCGACCTAAAAGTATGTATAATTAATTATTTATTATGAGTGAAATAACAGATTGATAAAAAGGCAGTTACTTTAGCCATGTGTTCTTCACAGTGACAGAAGTAGAAATACTAGAAAGTACTTTCGATTAACAATGCTTCAAAATCGATTTACTTAGAAAATCCTTTTAAAATAAGCATATCTTCTTAATAGTTCTTGGATCAATAAAGGGTCAGCAAAATAGAACGAAGTAAAAAGTTAAATCGGTTTTCCTGATTTTGCTATATTTGAAATATACCGTTTAGTTATTTTATTATAATAAACAATAGGTAATAAATATGTTACCTATAAAGAATCTGAGGTACCCTTTTCAACATGCATGGAGGATGAATGAAAATTTTATAAGCAGAGAATTGTAAATACTCTTCAAGTCTGTATACCAAAATAATGGGTTGGATTAATTCGTATGTTTGATAATAAATATTGAAAATTAGCCGGGAATATTAATTCATTACCAATGAAATTCACCTCTGACCAAAAGGGAGAATTCAACGACTAGCATGAGAGATCAGTCTTCACGAGTGTGACTCGGCGGTAAATGTTGAGGTATCGTGTATTGACCATCGTAAGAATTCTATATGCATGTGAGAGGATCAACAGTTCCTTAGAAGTTCAAATGGATTGTGTTAGGTGGAGCATGCATATAGAGAATTCGGGGCTCATAGTGCGTATAATTATTTATAATAAATCATAGCACGTATCGTACAAAGATGGATTTTCAAGAGAAACGTACAAAATAAATGCTGTATTGTGTGTTGCAAGAGAGAATTCAGCCGAAAGGTTGGTCGGTAGCTAGTATCAAAAGTAATTAATTTTAGAAAGTTAACCAAAATCACGACACATAGAACACAAAGTCATAACGCAACCGAAATTTCAGACAAAAACTTTTGCAAACGCCCTGTCATTGTCCCTATGACTCGTTCTTTCCTAAAACATTGCGGTTGACAGAGCTGACATGGGTCGACTAAAAAAATTTTGGTCCAAGGTATAAACACAGATGTTCCATTATGGACTGAGGAGTTCGGGTTGACTCTTGTCTTTTGTGGTCAGGTTCCGTGCTAATGGAAATTTTAAATGTACCCATTTCAAGGAACAGACGGCTTGGAATGAAGGATTCCCCTGTTTTTTGTAAACGGACAAAATAGGGGGCTGTTTTATGAATTCGGAACAAATAAACTCCCAGACAGATTGCGAACAAATACCAGCGTTTGCTTGAATAACCGGAATCGCCATTTGGTATGTAAAACTTTATTGCGATAAAATAAAAAGTTCTACCACGATTTCGGCGATTGGTATAATAGAAATTAATATTGTGATCTGCTAGGGTTAAACACGAACGAAAGATATATTTAGGCATAGAGGTTTGATATCACCTCGGTTCTTGCAATATGCCTTAAGCTGAGCTGAAGAGTAACGAATAGTTGCATGAAATCGGTTGCCCAAAACTTTGCTTCGCAACTACGGATATTTCATTGTAGGTCTTACTGATGGATTTTGAGTCCAGTTAGGTGTATCTTCGGGTAGTTTTATTATCACCCCGAATAAAACGCAACAAGCAATGCATTTTTTATAGGATTTTTTTTATACCACTAGGTGGCAGACACGCATATGGTTAACCTGTTAAAAAGTGGTTACCGTGGCAAATGGATTTATGCAACACCAGGAACGTCACACTCGTGCTGCTGACCCTGTAAGATTTTTTTAATGCTATTACTCCCTAGCCCTAATCAGACCGTTATTAGTTTTTTAGTTGGCACTAAACACATGCACGAACTTTTTGACGTTGGTCCCATTTTGCCGATATAAGTATATACATACTTACTGATGTCGTTTTGGTTAAGCTTGAATCTACGAACACCAACAGAATAATTTCAATTACTAAATTAGTATTTATTTCGTTACTTCTTATATGAATGATTACTCGAATTTCAGTACAGCAATAGAATTAACCAAACCTTGTATTGAGGGAACAGGTTGTTTAGTATTCTCAAGTATACAAAGGGCTTTTGTATATAAATATCTGATTAGGAGGCTCCTGTAATCAAAGGAAATATTAAATTTGTTATACTCCCTTGCGCTAACAGAAAGCGACATAACGGGTTTCATCATATAAATTATCGTCGGCATTTACAATGAATGAGTTTCAACATCTTCTTTAATCATCACCCTCATTGCGATTTTATAGTTGCGTCTGAAATATACACACTTTCGTCGTTCCAATTCCGTGATAAAATTTTACATTGAAGTCTGCGGATTAGCAGGTGCACCGAATAGTAGGTGATGTTTTGAGAATGATGGTAAGATCATCTACGCATCGTTTTCTTCTTTCTGTCCTAATAATTAACCCGGGCTGGAAAATTCATACATAGGACTAAACTTTGTGTTAGCTTTTCATTAAATGAGTGATGCAGTAACATATTGAAAGCAGTTACGATATGTTTACATTTCCAGAGTTAACAGGGTGCCTGGTAATATAATTGTGTAATAATAATATTCTCCTTACTTGCTTGGCAAAGTTTTATTAGGCCGGTAGTTATGCCAAAATGATAAACAATGGACTTGGAATACAAAATATCTTGTATTGAAAAATTTAAGTTTTGTGTGTGCATGAAGTATTGAAATTATTTAGATATAGAAGATATTGACTGATTGTCTTACGTACTTCGATACATCCTATTAAAATTATAAATGCAAAGGTTTGTGAGTGTGGAGGGATACCTATATGGTTTGTTACTCTTTCAAGTGAAAACTACTGAATGGATTTTAATGAATCTTTACAATTATATAACTTATACATCAGATTAACACAT
Source organism: Eilema caniola (assembly GCA_949126895.1). Taxonomy (NCBI): domain Eukaryota; kingdom Metazoa; phylum Arthropoda; class Insecta; order Lepidoptera; family Erebidae; genus Eilema; species Eilema caniola. The sequence continues at coordinate 2,352,662 of OX421462.1, forward strand.
AGGCTATATATCATCACGCTACCACTCAAGGGAGCGGAGCAGTGATCATTAATATCAACAAATCTGGCCGGAACAAACAGAGAAGTGACAGTTTGGTTATTTCTGTTGCAAGCCACAGCGCTGGGCATCGCGCAAGCGCGCGGACTTAGCTGTTAGTGGGCGAGCAGGCCGTCACAAAATATTTGAATATAAAAAATGTACGCGATGATAGGGTTGATACTTGGTACAAGAATGGATAAAGCTTGTATTGCGATAGAAAGGGTTAAAGGGAGGGGGGGATGGGGTAAGAATAGAGGATGAATGTTTGTAATTTTTAAAGATATACTGATTAAATTTGGTACAGAGGTGAATTAAAGCTTGAGAACACTACGCGATAAGCATCCACGCGGGCGTAGCCGCGGGCAACAGCTAGTATTAAATATATTAATATATAATGATTATACGTTCTATAGAGCAATATATCTACTAGTTTTAAGATATCACTATCTTAGCATATTCTGCGCAAATAAGCGTTTGATTAATTGATATAATCTCAATATGAGAAGTGTATCAATTGCTATATATTCTGTGAAAATTTCGTGAACTTTTTGGCAGTGAGTCCTAAATGTTACACCAACAAAACATATAATTTCTGCGTTTCAGTCACAACTCACAAACCTAATACTTAACTTTATACAAGTTTCGTATCAAAGGTCATTAGTATTCCTTCGCTATTCCACATAGCACTAAACAACACAACAACTAAAGTAATTACATTGTAAAGTACTTCAAAGTACTAACTAAAAAGGTTGCATCTCTAAACAGAGAAACGTGTCTAGCTTGACTCTCTCCGTATGTGTTGAAACTGATGTTAAGCTATCTTAAGAAGAACAACAAGAGGTATATAAGAATTCTACTAATATTATAAACGTGAAGACTTATGAGGAGGAATGAAAATATGTATGTACTCGTATATAGACGGCTGCTTGTAACTCTTTCATGTAAAATTTGCTAGACGGATTTGAAATATATCTAGTACAGATATATTATTTTCTGGAACAGTAGGTACTATGACAACCTATACAACAGATTAACGACAGTAACTTGTGAAAAACACTGACACTGGCAAATTTTCCACCCAAATGTTATTGGAGGAGTAGATAGTAATAAATTCGTTTCTCTTTCTGTCGAAGTAAAAACAAATTGCAAACAGCCTGTAAAGTAAGAAAGTACCAAGTCCAATCATTTGACAAAAAACGAATGACAAATCTTCATTTGACAAACAACGTTTGACAAAATTATAGTTGGAACTATTATTTAATAACTACTCATCAGAAAAAAATATTTATTTGGAAACCTTTCATTATGCCTTAACATCATTTCACAAATTGATTATTTTTTTAAACATGTTATTTGACACAACTTTTACCCTTCAAATATTGTCTTGAATAGTTGAAACTTAGTGATAGAAATAAATCTCTGCCAATCCGACTTTACGCGATCTTGTTTGCCCTACCCCTAGAGTGTTATTCAACTCGCGCAGGCGCGGAGGGGTGAGGCGACCACGACCTGAGGAGCAGGTGGTTGTAAAGCCCGCCGCGCTGAGGTGGGTCGGCGAAGCCGGCCAGCAAGCCGAAGCTACGGTGGTGGGTGTTACAACCATCTGCGACGACAAGCTCGTGTGGGGCCGCCGGAGCCCCGTGATAGAAACGATGTTTGTTACATGCTACTTACCTACTGTATCCTACACGCGTGGTTTATGCTTGCTTGTTTGACTGTTTGTTAACTGACTTAATGTGTCAAATGAACATTTTAACAATTGACATATTTTCTAAGTGATAAATTTGCTAAATCTTTATTTATCAAATGATTCTTTTTAAAGTAATATGTTTGCGAAATGAAAGTTTGTCAAATGATTAGTTTTTCAAACGTTGTTTGTAAAATAATCGTTTGTCGTACATTTTTTGTTGAACAATAGTAAACCATTTTAGCTCATATTGTTTGAGGGCTCAAATGATAATAGTCTAAAGTTACTTAATGTGATTGTTGTTAATATCCGGGTTTTAAAATTACTAGCAGTCCTTTTTAAATCCTAGATAATGTGAACCCCACACAAGGTTGCAGTAATCTTACAAAATTAATACGACGTCTGCTATACCCTCTAATCTTCAATCACCCCCTGCGGAGAGTAATAATAAATCGTAAGCTCACGCGAGTCAGAGTTAATCTTTAGATTCTTATAGCACATCTTAGGCTGCCTTTGATGATGCTCACCTTGATGTTAATGCTCTTACTTCTTAAGACAGTGTCCTTCCTCAAAACGGGGGCATTACCTTTTGAAGATTTAGTGCTATATACTATGTTCTAAATATTTTGTTGTTTTGTATATCAATAAAACTATCATCAGTAATGCATGACTGCTTATTCGTTGAGTTCCTCTTATTAGGTTCTCTCTTGTATTGAGTTACCATTATAAATATTTACATTTATACTCGGAAAGAGCCCGTGTATTGGTAGTATAATATAAACAAATTATTGAGTCTTTTGCAGCCCCTTGTCTGCTCCCAGTAAAAGTAAATATTGATAAAAATATATATATTTTGATCTCATTTGTTGAATTAGGTAAAATTGTTTAAAAAATGTGCTTTTTTTCTGTGTAGCATAAACGTATGTTGGTCTGTGATATGCACTAATGACGTGAATTTATACTTAACACAAACAATTTAATAAAATTACAACTAATTTTGTACTTCTTTGTCTAACTTCGATACCTCACATAGGTTGTGGACGTTATGTGGTAGTTTTTTTTTTTTAGTGAAACTTAACTTAACAAAAGAAAAACACATTTGTGTTTTTACTTTTAAAAAAAACTTAGCAATGGTCTTATAGTAAGAAACGCGAGGCTTTGAGCCAAATACGAGAAATTCTAATAGGAAATATTTATTTAGCGCTGACATCACATTCCTGGCACAAAGGGCGCATTCAACAAAAGCATCAGAGATGGATGTTGTCATAACGCTCTTGCGGAATTTTGATTATTTACATTTCTGTTTCCTAAGGATATGCTTTTTGCTCATTATCCATTATGTTTACACTGTTTTACTTGAATTAAGCGATCGTGCGGTACCTATAAATAGCGTCTTAAAGACAACTTTACTAAACATCAAATATGTATAACTGAACTAAATCGAATACTGTACTATAGAAAATCGTTTTCATGAACATCTAAAAAAAAATACTGTTTTTTTTTTAAATATGTGCTGTTTATTGCGCCTACACTGTACCAAGTACTGTTGCACTTAGCTCAGCATCTAATATTCTTTACTTATACAAGATTCTGTGAAAGTCTGGTTTCGCTATGACACATTAATAAGACTCGAATTATATAACACATTATTTCTTGTAAATTTATGTGAAATCACAGATATCCATAGGTATTTTTTTTTTCAATTAAATTTTTAGCATTTTTCGTGCTAAAAATTTAAATCAAATTAAAGAGAAGGAATTTAATCGTTCCAGATGGGGTTTGAGCCCGCAATTCGTTCAGTTTAACATGGTTTACAATTTAAAAGACACAGTATCAACATGTATTTTTATTCGCGGTTTCGAACCCCGCCTAGACCGGTTCATTTTTTCTATTTACATCAATATGTAAGCTAATCTATCCAAGTCAAAGTGCGCGTTGTGGACACTGAGTGCCCCGATCTGGCATGTACTTGAGCGCTATGTAACCCTGTGTCTATTTTACACGAGTATAATTGAAAGGTATATTTAACACCCGGAGTACCGCTTAATTGCAATTTCTTCCATTCTGTGAGAGTTAGGCACTATTTGTGCTTTTCAAATTCGTTAAAAAAAAAAATATCCTGGTGGATCTTTACATAATTGTATGCCTGAGAATATATCCGCCATTCAAACACAATCGTAATCCCTATTATGAGCAGTTCAAATATTTAACGACTTAGCGGGCGGATTACAGCATAATATTGCTGTACTAAATTTATTATTGGCGTTTGATGCTTGGTATGTTGTGAAACTACGGTGAGATATTTTACAATGTTGATAATATTAAATACAGATGCTTTTATGCATATTTCAAGAGAAACCATGCACATTCAAACACACACACACACACACACACATGCACGCAGGCGCGCGCACATACACACATGCACGCAAGCGCGCGCACACACACACACTCGACTTTTACTGTCAATATTATTAGATGTAGGCTAAGAGCAGCAATTCCAATCAATTTCATTTAAATCATAAATTCAATTTTTTCAATTCAATATATTATATGATATGTTACAGGCAATACATTTAGGTTCCACCATATTTCAGCCACATTGGCATGCAATAAAGTCACGATATTGTGACCATTACAACAATTATTTAATTAGGTATTATTAATTAGAAATTAAGAATTTTTAATTAAATATAAAAGATAAAATAGTTAAGCTCAAAATATTATAATCACCTTCTTGCAACATATAACATAAAATTAGTCAATACATTTTAAATACCTACCTAATGAAAAATGCCAAATTTTGAGTGAATTCAATAATTTACTTCATATTTTGTCATTCAAATAATGATTTACCGTGTAATAGCATTTGCTCAGTAAAATATTCTTAATTTATTTTTTGTACACACTTATTTCTGCAATCGCCATAATTATTTTCGGCAATTTGTTGTAAATTCGTGGAGCCATACATAAAAAAGTCTTGTTTGATGGTATAGGTACATAGGGTTAATTTTTTTCTTTCACTATTTAATGTTGTAAACAGATGCATATTTTTGGGAACAAAATAGTAGCACTGCCAGAATATTATATACATGGCAGTGATAATACCTTTACCTGTAGAAGTAAGGATCACAGCTGTCCGTCGGTTATACATGGCATATAGACCTTATACACCTCTTCTGTGCCACAAATGCCGATTCGTTTTCAGAAGAATTTACCCAAAATATGATACCATACCTCAAGAGAGGTACAACATAACTATGGTAAGCAGTCAGGACAGCTGATTGACTAGTAGATTTTCTGAGTATGTAAAGTGCATATGAAAATGAAGAAAGTTTATTACACAATATCTCTATATGGTGGTTATAAATAACATGTTAATTGAGTAATTATTCAAATACTTTATAATTAAATATAAGTTATCTCAAGATAATTTGGTATAGGTAATACAATTTGGGACGATTTCATTGAAACACGGTCATTGATCAAAGACTGACCAAGGTGTCCATAATTGATGCTTAGCTTCGATGACTTACAAGCCTCATTTGATAATTCTATAAATCGTTTTGGTATACAACATTCATTTCTATTCAAATTAATCTTACATGCTGAAGCGGAGGGACAAGCTTTGTAATTACTGTATGGTGACCACAGAAGGCCAATTATAATATGTTAAAAATTTGGTCTAGATCTACGTTTAATCTCAATCACGGTTTCAGAGATCAATCAAATAATTAGCCCACCGCAGTCCAGTGCTGGACATAGGCCTTTCCCAGTGTGTGCCATTTTGTCCGATCCTCCGCCTTGCGCATTCAATCTGTCCCAGCCACCTTTTTCAGGTCATAAGTCCATCTGGCTAGGGGGTGTCCTACCTTCCGTTTACCTTCTTGCGGTCTCCACTCTATGACTCGTCTACTCCAACGGCCATCGGTCTTACGACAGACGTGGCCAGCACATTGCCACTTCAGCTTATTCTGCGAGCTATGTCGGTAACTTTGGTTCTTTGTCGGATGACCTCGTTTCGAATTCTATCCTTCAGAGAAACTCTAGCCCTACCGTCAGTGTCAACGTTTCGGCACCGTAAGTCATTACAGGTAGGACGCACTGGTCAAAGACCTTAGTTTTCGGGCATTGCGATAGAGAAGAAGAGAAGGTTCGACGTAGTTTGCAAAATGCTGCCCAACCCAATTGGATCCTTCTGGTTTGTAAACGGCCCCGGCAAATTTTAAAGAAAGGAGGGCCAATTCTCGTAATTAATATTTATTCATTAACTTTGCCACGATGTTCTTGCTGTTGAGATATCACTATTACTAGTCGATCTTAATGTTAATTAAAAATGACCACCATATCAATGTTCTTTCTTGAAAATTGTATTACAAGATAATTGTTCAAATTCAAATTCAAATTCATTTATTTGCTTAAATGTGGTTATACAGGTGTTATAATTATAGTTTGTACAGCACATTTACCATTTTATGGCATGCAAACATTTTATTATACATTAGGTGTCAATATGAGTTTAGGTACACTACAATATATTTATTATTTCAGCACATGCATGGAAATGCTACAGTTACAAAGAATACAATAAATAAAATAGAATGTCAGTATATAAATGTCAATAGCATAAAAACAAGTCATTAAAAAACATTTGTGAAAAATGAAATGAAAAATTTTTGTCATTTGATTTGATTTCAAGACTGAATTTTGAACTTTTTGTTAGAAAAATTCACCTTCAGTATATACATAATAGTCATCACCATCAGAGTATTAATCCTGGTTGCTCCAAGAGCTTAAATGGTACATTTTTTATATAGGACACGTCAATTTGACTTCACCTCGCCTGATGGTAAGCCGAAGGCAAAATCTCAGGAAAAAGGGACACCATTACATACACTTGAAAGGTTAACAATGGTGGCACTCGACTTGACGGCCTCATCAGATGCTTTTTCACGCCCCGCCTAAAGGACCCGGGACTGTAGGAAGAAGGAAAAGTGTTAACTGGCAAGGAATTCCAGATCTTAATTGTGCGACAAAGGAAAGAGTCACCAAACCGCTTGGTTCTTGAAGGAATGTTCTGCATCGTATGCAGGTGACATCTGAGCCCTGCACGTATTGTCCTGTATAGGAAAGGAGAGGATGGGACTAATTGGAATAGCTCATCAGAACATTCACCACGGTAGAGACGGTTAAATACTGCCAGGGAAGCAACATCTCTACGCATCTGCAGAGGCTCGAGGATACGCCATCCCAGAGATGCGAGCAGTATTCCGTGCAGGAAGGAATTTGTGTCTTTTATAGAAGACACGGTTGCTCTGGCGTGAAAAAATGTCTCACTCTGTTCAGGAGTTCGAGTTTACGCGGGGCTGTTTTGATTATACTCTCGAAGTAGTTTTTGTTATTCAATTTGCAGCGAAAATCCATACCGAGGATGTTGAGGTTGTCCTGTAGTGGCGGTGGTGTTATGAAGTGTGGGAAGGGGAAGTAAAGAAGATACTTTTGCTGTGAACACACATGCCTGTGTCTTCTTGGCATTAAACTCGTCCAAGTTCTCAGAGCCCCATTGGGAAATGTGGTTCAGGATCCGGTCAAGCTCAGTGACAAGAAGCTGCGTTTTTGCCGTAATATCCTGCTTATCCGCACGACGTCCATGATAACTCCCGTGCAAGGTGCTATCATCCGCATTCATATGCAGTAGAAGGAGAGTTGTTGATAGGACGGACCCCTGCGGTACGCCGGCATTTACCTGCAAGAACTCCAAGGCTTGTCCATCATAAAGGACGCGAATACGGCGCTCCTGAAAGAAGCCGGCAACCCAGGGTCACAGTCTAGGAGGCAGACCAAAGGCTTGGAAAGAAGTGGTTTGTGCCAAGCTATATCGAAAGCTTTAGCGATGTCAAGACTAATTGCCAATGACTCGCCGTGCTTGTCCATAACCTCACCCCAAATTTTGGTAAGTGTTTGTTAAAATACTTTAAATCTGCACATAATCTCTGTAATCTTGCATATTTGATCGTAATCAATTGAATAGAAAAGTCGTGATAAACGACGTTTACGTTGAAGTGAAATCACGGGCATCAGCTAGTATTATAGTTATCCTTGGTGATTTAGCGCACGTACCAAAAAGTAGTATTATAGTACTTAACAAATTGCACTATGACGTCACACGTTCTTTATGAAGATTGTTAGCTTACTCAAGCAATAAACGCATTGGACAATAAACTAGTAAGTGTGATCAAGTCCAGTCCATTTTGAAAAGTTTGACCTTTTGGAGCACACTCCATCAACTTTAACTATAAAATAATACTGCTGTTGCGAATGAGTTTTGCGGTTACCAAAATCACATACTTGCTGAGGACTACACTAACCTGGCTCTGCCGGAGGCAGCCGCTTCCTTTAACAGCACTCTGAAAGATACTACGGATTCTTAACGTTTCACTCGACAAATGGCAGTGCCCCCAGGCCACCCTGCCAATAAGATGTGGTGGTTTCGGACTACGACTCGTGATAGCGGTTGAACTGATGGCCTTACTAGCGCCAGCTCACGGGGTGGCAGACTTGGTCGCTATCATGCTCTCCTCAAACGGCGATAAAATGTCCTAAAATGTCAACAAGCACTAGTTTGATGAAAATGATTTATGTTGTACAACGTCCGTTATGTGATGTGATTGAAGTGAAGCCCTTAACGTTTTAAAATGTTTACTACCTGAAAACTGCAAGGATATCTATTCTAGTATTATTTTATTCACCAGAGTGTTGAGAATTATTAACGTATTGATGATTACCGCCCTAGGCTTTTTTAAGACCCTCACCTAATGGCTCGGGTCACAATGGCGCCTCAACAGTAATCACCAACTTTACACACTTGTATCATAATGGTAAAATTCTCAAACATGTAAGTTTTGTCGCGTAAAAACAGTGAACAAAATGCGATTATGCTCACTGCGTGAGACAAAGTAATTTTTATTTTTTCTTTGAAGAGTACCAACCATTAATTTAGAAAGAATCGTTCCACGATAAACTTTTGATACTCTTCAGTGAAGGATTCTAAAATTGTATGGATTGTATGATTTGTATGGATTGCATGGATTATATGGATTGTATGGTTTGAATGGATTGCATGGATTGTATTGGTTGTATGAAGTGTATGGAATAAACAGATACTGTTTATTGTAAATTCTTATTCATTGTTCTTGTTATTTTCTACGTAATACTTATTATGTGTTCACGCCACTGAAGTGAAAAGTAATTTGTGCCACACGAGAGCAAAATTATTTGTATCTCGTGCATTTAAATCAATCAGGATCAATATCGCTTGCTCGAGACATAAAATCAGCACACGCAGCAAAATTTGCTCACTTGTTGCACAAATATCTATTGATCTTATACCTACTCGACTTATTTCTATATCGGTCGGCGTGTTTGCACACACAACACTCTACTTACTTACATATTAACGGAAAACTGATTGCTAACATGGTTTGAATAATTTAAAGTTTTGGTAATAAGATCATCTTGAGTTCTGTTGCGGTCAATATTTTTCTGATGCTGACTACATCTGCATCGTATTTCACAGGTAGGAACCACCACCACCATTAAGGAATTCAAAATACAGTCGACGAAGCTAATAAGTTGTAAGTGAAGGTGCAGTGGTGTATCCTTTGTCAAATGTTTATCCAAAAAAAATGCGGCCCAGTGCGTGTCGAACTCGCCCATGAGAAGTTCCCGTTTTGAGTTTCAGTTCTATGTATGAGGAACCACCAAAATTTTTTATTTTTATTTTTATCTAAATGCGGTTCACAGAATACATCTACTTACCACGTTTCAACAGCATAGATTTTACAGTTTCCGAAAAAGTGTTTGTGACTTACGGACGCACAGACAGACAAACAGATAGACGTTACGAATTCATAATTGTTCCGTTTTTGTGATTTAATATGGCTATGGGGATGTTACTTCGACCTCAATGCGGAACATCTCAACAAATTTGACAGGCTTTTAAATAACTGTATTAGGTTCGTCTTCAACCTCCGCAAATACGACCATGTCTCTGCTTGTCAGCGACAAAACTTGGGGCACTTACTACTCTCTTCTCTATACTCACATCTCCTTCTACTCCTATTTATTCATCTCCTTTCTTTCAGTACCTTCACAAAGACCTTCGGTCAAAAAGTAATCTCCTCTTGACTTGTCCTACACACAAGACTAATTTCGTGCACTCTTCTTTTGCTGTACAATCTGTGTTACTATGGAATGCGCTCAAGCGAATGTGTTCAAGCTGAAAGTTCGCTAACTACTGTTGGTTGGGCAGGCAGAATCATCGGAATAATATAATAAAGAATTACACATGTTAACACAGTGCGACTGAGAATGTTACAGTAAGCTTACAAGTTGTACTACGTGAGCGACATTACATAGGTACTTCACGTGACATATTCACGCGTCTCATCACAACGTACCACACAATAAAATAAAATAAAAAATGATAAATGGAACAACGCTCACATAGGACAACGCCTTTGACAAATTTGTGTTTGGTTTTAGCATCTGCTGCTGAACTAGGCTTTTGGCCTGTATCTCAGCTAACAGTGCCTCCACCCTACGCTGAATATCCAAAACAATTACAACTGCATCAAGAAAAACTTCATGATCGTATACCTAATTAAAACAATAAAACAAGTGTGCGTGTGAGTGAGTGTGTGTGTGTGTGTTTGTGTGTATGTGTGTGTGTGTGTGTGTGTGTGTGTGTGTGTGTGTGTGTGTGTGTGTGTGTGTGTGTGTGTGTGTGTGTGTGTGTGTGTGTGTGTGTGTGTGTGTGTGTGTGCGTGTGTGTGTGTGTGAAAAAAATATGGTGTGAAAATGGTACTTCTCTGTAAACTTTTTTGCCGGAGCAAAAATGAAGTTGCAAAAATAGTAGAGAATGGCATCAATATTAACTATTCAATTACTTTAATAGTGAACTCAGTTTCGTCGTATGATAATTTGCTCAGATAATTGGACACTGTTCTCTTTACATCTATATAAGCTAATGGGTATATGTTAATGATTTTATTAAATTTGTTGTAGGTGTAGGGTCCTAGAAATGGAAAGAAACTGCGGACAAAACATGTTTTAGGTCTAATATTACGCTCGCACACCGCGTAAGATCTTCGTTGAGATGGTTGTCCTTGGGTATAGCTGACTAAGGAATGCTGTTTCAACGTTAACTTTAATAGAAATAGCCGGCGGACGGATAGAACTTCACAGTATTCGTACAAAAGCTCAGTTGGATAGCGATAGGGTTTGAAAGTACAGAGCTTGAGAATACTTCGCTGAGCAACCTCAAGCGGAAAGAGAGTTGTCTTCCGTACTCCGCCCCAGGATGTTATGCAGTACGTAATCAGTGATTCACAAAGGGCATAGTAGACCTGTTTAAGAGTTTCTGGTAAAAGTACGTGTCTCAGAGTTTTAAAGATAAACGCAAGTTTGCGAACCCTCTTACTCAGCGCCTCTATGTGAGCCTTGAAGTTTAAATTTTCATCAATATTTACACCCAAGTACTTAATTGTTTGTGTACGCTGTAGTGTCTTGCATGTTGACGTGCAGGAAGCATCAGTTGACGATATTGGAATGCAGTCATGAACAATTAATTCCTGATTTGTTTGGACAGGGCCTCGAATTGAAAATTGGATGTATTTCGTCTTATCGGCATTTAATGTGAGAAGGTTTTGGTGAAGCCAGGATTTAACTGTGTTAATTCCAATTTGTGCGTTATAGTATGTCTCTTGCCAAGTTTTCGCAGAAAATATGAGGGCTGTGTCATCCGCATACGAAATAATTTTACCTTCAGGTATTTTTAAAGATAAAAGATTATTCACATAAAGAAGAAAGAGAGTTGGCCCGAGAATACTTCCCTGTGGGACACCGTAATACACTGGAAGATCAGTACTTATGTGTGGACCCACCCTTACATATTGAGTCCTATTTGATAAATAGTCCTTAAAAAGCTTTAATTGAATACCCCTTACTCCGACCTCCTCCAGTTTATGGACCAGGGCGGGAAACAGAGACAGTATCAAATGCTTTAGATAAGTCTATAAAAATAGATAGACATTTATTGCCTTTATCCAGATTGGATGTTATAAAGTTTGTGAGGTTACTAACCGCATCGTCAGTAGATTTTCCTTTGCGAAAACCAAATTGATTCACGGATAGAATGTTTTTGCTTTCTAAGTAATTAACTAACCTGTTATTAATGATTTTTTCAAGAATCTTTGATAGAGTTGGTAGAATTGATATTGGTCTAAAGTTCTCAATACTGTCCCTGTCACCGCCCTTGTGAATTGGGCGTATTTGAGACCTTTTAAGGTCTATAGGGAAGACGCCGTTTGTGAGACACATATTAAAAACGTGAGTTAAATGAGGTACTAGAATGGCACTATTTTCTTTTAAAAGCGTTGGTGAAATATTATCCCAGCCCACCGAGCACTCGTTTTTGAGTGCCTTTATTAAACTTGTAACCTCTGCTTCATCCGTGTTAAGGAGCACGAAAGAATCACAGCATGGTTTCGTTGGTCTTGGTTCACTGGCAGAAGCTGTTTGGTTTGGGGTTATTTTCTCCGCTAGAGTTTTACCAACACCAGCAAAATAGGTGTTAATTTTATTTACAGAGTCCTGTGGAGAGTGCGATATGTTAAGTAGCTCTTTAGGGTAGGATACGTCTTTGGTAGTGTATGTGATGTCTTTAATTGTTTTCCACAACTTTTTTGTATCTTTACCGGCCCTCTGAACACGTTCCCTTTCATAATTGTTTTTAAGTTTCTTTAAGATTGAAGAGCAAAAATTCCTGTACCGAATGTAGGTAGTCTTTAGAACAGTATTTTCAGGGGAGGATTTTGCTTTTTTATGTAATTTGTCCCTGTTATGAAGGCAACGTAACAGACCAGGTGTAATCCACGGTTGTATAATCTTTTTCCGACGTGGCAAGGAGATCGTTATTGAGTTTTTATCAAGAGCTGCCTTTACTTCAGCAATGACATGACTCATTGCGAGGTTGGCGTCACTATTAGCATAAATTGGATAGAAATCTATATTAGCTATGTGGGTGTTTAAAGATTCCTTATTAATTTTGGTTTGAGTCAATAAAGAATAATTCCGACTTTGTGCTCTCTTGAAACATAGTATAACTGCTTTATGATCAGTGAGTGTTGATTGTGGAACTATAGTAACCGAAGGAATTTTAGTTTTTAGGATGACATGATCAATACATGTTCCACTGGCATCGCGGGTAACAAAATAATGAGTCGGGAGTAGTCCGTGCATGCTGGTAAGTTCCAAATATTGATCAGAATTGGGGCTTGGGGACTGAATATCAATGTTAACATCACCCATGATAGCAATACTCCTGAAATCCGATAGGTTTGACAAAACAACGTCCAGTGAGGTAAGAAAAGGGTCCACGTTTGCATAAGAGGGTGACCGGTACACAGCTAGGATAGCTGTGTCATTGGTTCCTATTTTAATAAGCAGGCAGTTGCTGTTCTGTAGCAAAATTTCATCAACACTAAAGGTGAGCTGGTCCTTTACATAAACGACAACGCCGTCATTTTGTATAGGGTTATTTCTAGTTGCAAAAGAACAGTAACCTGGCAGGGTTGGTAAAAAGCCCACACAGGATAATCTACATTCAGTGAAAATCAGCACATCGCATTCAATCCCCAGTTCAGTCAACAATGCCAGAAAGCCTAAAAAGTTACAATTTATGCTACGTATATTTTGGGACAAAACAGAAAGAGATGAGCCAGTAGGAAATATTTTCTTACAATCCTTCACTTCGCAAGCAAATGATTCCGAAATATCGAGTCCGTCGATATCCGTTATTAAATTATTTATATTAGCCATGGGTGTCATTGTTGCATAAATGTCTCAAATGATGATAATTCTTAAATCTATTTAAGATACTTAAGATTGTATTGTAATATTTTTTTATCAATTTATGCACTGATTTACCCCCCTGAGCAGATATAGAAAAAGAGCAACATGGTCTATCCACACCAATTTCCGCACCAGAACATTTCCAACATATAAACGGTTTAGTATCATTGAAACTTACAACGATGCAACAGAGTGAGTGTAGTGTACTGTGTGTGTATTCAATTTGTGTATGCATGCATATTTTTAACCTACGAATAATATAGTTTACAAAATAAAACATAATAAGCAGAGTGCGATCACTTCCGCAGTTTACCGACATTAGCACAAAAACTAAGGCATAAAAAACAATGAAAGAAACCAATAGTCATTCCTTTTTCTTCAGAGACTCAAGAACCAATTCACTTGATATGCGGATTTGTGAACTACCGACTTTCTTGCGTAAATACACAATTCCATTCGCAGTCCAGCAAAAGGCGAAGTTATGGCTCTTTTGAACATTCCTTGCTAAGTAGTACAGCTTCTGGGTGTAGTGAGTAAGCATTTCTGAGACGAAAATCGGCTTGATACTTTGTTGTGAACCTATTGAGCTGATATGACTGGTGTTCAGCTTTAGACCTGGGTTCTTATTTTTATTAAAATGTTTTACCGACCTCAGGAACTTATCCTTTATTATTACTGTGGTAAAGTCAACCACAACCGGATTAGATCCGTCTTTCGAGCCTAATCTGTAGATATCTCGTATGTCACTTTTCCCAACAGAAAGTTCTAAAATCTTGCCCATATCCAGTACAACATCGCACAGAGTATCTTTGGTCTCGCCTTGTATTTTCGGCAGGTTTCTGACCTCAACCCCAGTGGATCGAGATTTTCGTTCCAACGTTTCAATTTTATCCTCCAACTGTTTAATCGTTATTTTGTCGCCCAGTCTCTCCCTTTCCAGCGAAGTAATTTTCAATAAAAACTCGTCATATTTTGCCGACATCATATCTACGCTATTTCTAAGTTCACAATTTTGGTCCTTCAGGTCAACAATAGTCGCCTGCAAGTCTTGAAAACGTCTGTTCTGTTCCCTCGAGAATTCAGCAAACATATCCTTTATTATAGTCGCAATACTAGAGGAATCCCCGTCACACTTCCTCTTTTTTCGCTCCTTCATCGCTGCAGTGATAGAATGGAGATCTGGGGCTGACTCGCAATGATGTAGCGATGTCTCATTAGGTGTTGCCAGAGAGGTGACACTGTGCACACGAAGTATTGATGATTGGGGTACTACTTCCGGTTTTGACGTCTGTGGTGATGGCGGGGGTGTTCGCTTAAGGGGCATATTTAACGAGGTAATGCTATGAACCACAGCAGAAAAGTTGTAGAAATAAAGTCTCCTCTTGAAATATTAGGGAAATTATAATCCTGATGATGCTTCTATGTATAGCAGTTTCTCAGTGAGGGATCCCAGGTGTGTAGTACAGAGTACAGTAGTGTAGCATGAATATTCAGAAAAAGTTGCACATTTATCCCACGAAAGCCAAACAAAAAGCGTTAAAAATATGCAAAAATGTATTGCAAATGACAAAAAGTCTCATCAGTTCAAGCACGATTTGAACCCGAGACACGTTTATGCGCTACCAAGCGTGTTACGGCCCCAGCCACGGACGCTTTGGCCATATGAGTCTAAATTTGCAATCAATAACAGCACTGTGCAAAGTAGTTCAGTAAGTAATGAATAGAGTTACTCGGTCTCTTTTGTTACCGCTAATGGGTCCAAAGTTCAACTTGACACAAGTTTTTAAAATCACCGTACAAAATTGAAATTAAAAAATGTTTTTATTAAAGTTTACACACTTTTTCCACTGTTACTTGTTCACAGAATTGTCACTAATGCACTATGGTATACTTGTATCAATGTTTGTACGATAAAAGTTCACCCTTTTTCAGTTTAGCAATAAATAGTACGGAGACAACTGATAGCACGTCTGCTGTATTGAGTTAGTATTTGTATAATGTATGTAAATATATATAATGTGTAATGTGTAGGTAAATATAAGTATGTTTATGGTATTTATAATGTGTATGTTGTAACTTTATGTTTATATCTGATGTATATATTTATAAGCATGTATATTTATGTACACCCATGTACTTATATGTATCTTAGCACTAAGTACCTATATCTGATTTTACATACTTCATCTTTCTTTCTTAGTAGGTGCATTATTGAGTAACATTAGGGTCTAATGCCTGTGGCATTAAGTCCGCCTATGCACACGTGTGCATGAAGTTTTATAAATAAATAATTAAAAAGGTTTCAAAAACTAAACCAAACTGCAAAGAAATAAAACCACTTTTTATCGGATTCTACATTATATTAGTACGATTTTAATGAGTAATATTCGCGTCAACTTTAGAAAATATCATGTAAGAATATCTTGTTAAAAAGCGAAAGTGGCTCCCCACTAAAAGCGTGTATATAGTTTTTTTGTACATTTATTTTAGATTTTTTTGTTTTATTTATTGCAAAATACTTTTAAAACAAATATTTTTGCAAAATTTGAAAGATTTGCAGTGCCTTAAAATCGAGTTCAAACATTCCGTTACATACAAACAAACAAATATATAATCTATATACCAAAACAATTAAAGCTACCCATCGAGTCACACTTAAAAACAGAATTATTCTTCTCAAAAAATAAAGTCAAAAATCAATCTGTGCGGCTAGCTTGTTTAACGAAATTGCCCATAATCTTAAGAGATTGTCTGAAAAGTTCTCTCGTTCTTGAATAAGTTAGTGGGCTATCGTGCCTTGTTAGGTACAGCTTCGTGAAGCAAACCCCTCGCGGGCTTTGTGTTGCGGTTTCAATTATGAGCACGCGTTAATGTTATGCACAAGCCCTGTAGTTTTTACTCCAAGGGTGTCCATAACAAAAAAATGTTTTGAGACATTTTACGCAACAACAAAAAAGTATTACAGTGTCCGAATGACTTTTTGTTGGACTTGAAATAAGAAAAAGTTTTTCAATTTGACCTTAGCAGGTAGCCTTAGGGTTCCAAAAGTCACCCGGCTCTTGGTTAGATATTTTTTGTATAATTGAATTGCCGTACTTTCTAATGCGTAAGATATTATAAGGTTGAACATGAGCGAGTAAATCGAAAGAAAATAGTTGTAAGGACTGAATGCTTGTAAATGGCAATACGTTATACCTACAACAAAGCTGGAAAACGAGAATCTTCGAATGAAATTTGATATCTAATTATCTTATATTCATGAATATACTTGTCTAATTATGAAGAGTTTACACGTGTTCCTAGAATCATATTTGGAACACTTACAATAAAAGTAAGTTACCTAAAGGCGTTCCCGGTAGTCCCATTTCTTCCCGTAGGTGTCATAGAATGGGACTTAGAGATAGGGCTATTCGTTATTGAACATAAAATATACAGCGCACGAGAAAGTGCCTTGGCAATAATAGGCTCGCCTCCTTTTATTTTGGTAAACTGAAAATCATATTTGACGACAAGTAGGGTTAATGTTGCTCACCGCGTTGGAGATTTACAGGCGTGCATATGTATATATATCGGCAGAATAGATACCAGAAACGCTAAACAGTTGTTAAATATCCACACCCCTTCAAAACTACGATTATCATTACACGAAACGAAAATAATACCATCGACACGATGTTACTATCGCTCTTAACCTCACACAAGAACACACTTTTGTCTCTCCTCGCTCCTGTTGTGTTACAGCCATACTATGCCAATAATATATTCACTCCGCAAGCTCCTACGTCACACGTACGGGCCCGGGGTGAACAGGCAGCACGTTCGACGTGTCAACGACGTCGTAGGTGCTTACTAAAGGGCATTTCCTAATTTATATTACAGTTAGTACTGTCGATATGATAGGTAGATAGATTATTTTAGTATTCAGTACGTTTAGTAGGAGATATAAGGTAATGTTGTATTTAATGTGACTATTTTCCTAACGATTAATGAATTAGTGAAATTCATAAAATTTCTGCATAATCTTTACTGGTTATATATTGGTTATGGTGAAGTATAATAGACCTACCTCCTTTCTTCCTGTGGGTGTCATTCAAACGACTAGTAATGGGGGAGGGATAGGACGGGCTTTTCTCCATCTAGTAACGCTTGACAGCAATAGGCCCGTACCCTATTACGTGACAATGAAAATCACCTCTGCCTACCTAATGTATGTACAAAATTTGATATTGGCATCATAATGACATATCGTCGCCTGTGCGTGCTCACATATATGTAGAAGCTGATTTGCCCGCTTCGACCGGCCGGCGGCGATCGGCTTTTGTTTAAACTAGTAGAGTGTGCATAAATGAGCTTTCATGGCGGACAGTACCTACTATGTATCAAGAGTTTACTTGTTTTATTGTTAGGTTGGACGCGATCATCGCAATACAAAAACAGTAAATTTAGTAAAATTATTCTTGTATTGAACCGTCCGTTATTTTATATATAGGCGGAAGTATATCATTATAAGAATGAATATCCACGAATCCGACATTTTCCCATACGTTGTTCACTACATAGTAAAACAAAGTTTCTCCTCCTCCCGCTGTCTGTCCCTGTAGGTGTATCTGCTTTTTCTTTAAAATTACTTATTCAACCATACAAAACAACAAACAAACTCTGCCGCTTTAAAATATTAATATAGTACACATAGCATAAATTTTATAAATAAAGGAAATCAAAAAGTCATTGCTACCATAAAGAAATATTAAAACTGTCCCCCATTCAAACTCATTTACACACACCCTACTAAGTTAAAACAAGCGCATATCACGCTGGCTCGCGCTGGCTAACTTGCATGTCTATGTAAGCACCCTATCACTCAAAAAACCGAATTTCTATATACGTTGTCACATTAACAAAATATCATGTATGACAAGGGTAACATTCAAAATGTTAATACAGTGAAAGTGTTGGAATATCAATCGAAATTCCCAGTGGTGTTCTGTACTCTGTCAAACTGTGATTATTTTTGATACTCACGATCACTTTACAGAAGTAGAAATAAAAGTCGTTTTATTGTGAAAAACTGAGTTTTACTTCTAGCAATGTTCTATTGAAATTATAACCCGTCCTATCACTGCTTTGAATAACAGATAGGTATCATTAAATATGAGAATTTCTTGTCGCCAGATTACATATAAACCAGAATATAGCCTTTTGATTTAAAAAAAACTATTTGGCACTATGAAAATATAGTTAATACATAATAGATCAAACATACATGTATTATATATTAGCTGTTTCCCGCGGCTCCAACCGTGTGGATGTCGCTTACATTATATAATTACAAATATTAATCTGTAATTCTAAATGAGTACTTATATACAATTTAATGTTTGAATACGATTTTGTTAACACAAGTTTGTTTATATAAATTAAGTCTATGTATTTACTTTTATTCATATAATTGCCGGGATGTGATGAGCTATAAAAATTCATCCATCGGAGCAAAAACGCGACCTGTATAACCTCAGTCCCATTCAGATTATTATATTATTGCTCACATCTCTGGATCTACTCAACCGATTACGATCAAACAAAGATTTAAGTCTGAGAAAGCTCTTCCTACCAAAAAAAACCCCGTTAAAATCCGTTCAGTAGTTTTTGCGTCCATCGCGAATAAACAGACCAACAGACGAACGGACGAACGGACGAACGGACTCTCCAGGGTAGGCAGAGACAACAGCCCGCCCCCTATTCATATCCTTACACATTTCATGAGCTTCCGCTACTGTCTTAAATCTTTCATCCCTGTCGGTTTGAAGTGCTTCTGACCTACCCTTTTTTCAATAACCTACTAATTTAGTCAGTGAATGTACTGTAAAAAATATCCTTCAAATATTTTAAAACGTGGTCACCTTAGTTATTAAGAACTTTGTTCCACCAGAAGCCTCGGATGTGACCACAGTGTATGTAAATGAGTTGGCTGCAAAAATATTAACCCTCCGGGGGTGTCTGTGTGGGATAGTGGTCAGATGTCGCTCGTTCCATTCACACGGCATAATACTTGTCTCATACATATGCTAAGCGAATGTTCAAGTGTACGTACATTATTATTATAACGAAGAGATTATAATGCATTCTTTATCTTTGGATTTTCTAGAGTAAAATTATATCTAATCTTTTATCATTTTGGAACTAGATCTTTTTTTCTTCTATCCATACGTATAGTTATTTTTTGTAACGAATAAATGTTTCAATGTGAATACCTACTTTTTATTTTTGAGACCCTAAATTTTTTATAATACTTTTACGTTTATAAATAAGAAAAAGAGGCTACATAATAATAAGTATAATTTCATCTCCCGAGCCTCCCAACTGAGTTGAGGTCAGCTTTCCAGTCTAACTGCAACGTGACTGAACTGAACTTCAACATTTTCCGTGAAGCATCTATCATTTTCATATATCATTCAACCAATTGGCGATACTGAAGTTCTATAGTTAGATTGGGTGTCAGAATTATCCAACTACTCGTTATACCAGCCAGAGACATTCGTTGAATCAACGACCTAAATTGCTCTCCGAGGCTTGACTCGAAAAAAATATTATTTTTTATATGAAGCGTTGAAAAACTCGAAATTTACTTTCAGAGCGCACCGAATATTTTAATGCTTTTGTGCAAGCCGCGTTCAACTCATCGCGATATTTATTTAGGTATTCATCTGAAAAGCACTTCAACCCCTTTGGCTGTAATGAAAACTGTAAAATCTGTTAAACTTTGATATTTTTCCATTTCATTTATGGCGTTTATTGCTATAATATAGATTTTAAGGTTCGAGGTTAAATTAGTACTTGTAATAAATATTATATGTTTTATTATTCCTGTGTGTTGTCGTAGAAAGAATACAATTACTCGTCTCACCACCGTATCTCATCTCTCGACTTACGGAAAACTACAAAACCGACAACACTGCGAGAGAAAGAAAATTCGAAATGAAGGAGTAGGGCAAGGCCTCCCAACATTGGTATAGGCTTAGGTCTATGCCTATGGCAATGGACTAATTGATTGAATTGATTGATATTTTATATTGTTTATCGATTGATTATGGAGGTTAGATACATGGCAGTCGCTCCACGGAAAATATCGAAGTTTAGCCGCGTCACAGAGAATGACGCTGGTCGATTGAGCAATACAAGGTGGTACCTACCTAAAACTATTAGTATGCTTTTTGAAATTTCAATATTAATGTCCTTGATTAATCTTAGTTACCCTTGATACTCTGTGCCAGTGGTTATAAATTCGGTGGCAAATAATATGCGCTCAAATAATCAGCCAAACGCATCTCGATGAACGGAACTATGACATAGTGTACGCATTACAATGGACATATGTATTATTTACAGGGATTTACATTATATTGGACATACATATTATTGCAGAGAGGTAAATTATATTGGATATTCGTATAATTTACAGCGATGTACATTATATTGGACATACGTAATATAGTGAACTATAAATTATCAGGGTACGCAACTAATCCCTATCAGTAGTTATAGGTATTGCCATGAGATCTTCGTTGGTTTAAGTAAATTTATTGGCTTGATGGATATGTAAATTAAAATGTAAATATATATGTAAGGAACATTCAGAAGTATTCAAGCATCGAGTTATTTTTTATAGACAAGAAGCAGTTTTCAGGGCCTATGGATGTGTGCTTGTACCTTTTAATAATACCCTTCTCAAAGAACCTCATATTGAAGCCGCTTGAGAAAATTTGATACAACATACAAAACTATGTTAAAATACCTACTGCGGATATGATTATTTGTGTTAGGTCAACCTAAGCCTAAACCAACCCAAGACTTTATTAGTAAAAATAAACTGGGAAACCAGTGTAAATGGCACCAACAAACAAATGCATCATGCAAATGTCCTGACAGCAAGGTGTAAATTTACAGACCGAAGACTCCTACCATACAAATGTTTTACTGGTGAAGAAATGGTTAAAAAAATCTCGCAATATTTATCGTAAAAATTTTATTTTCATTCTGAATGTGTAGTTTTTGTAAAAACGGTCGCATTTCCAATAGCTATGTGTATTTGCTCTGTATTAAATATTGTAACTTTAACAATTGGTCCCAGAAGAATATTTTAACAGTAAACTGTTTAGGGCATTACTTAAAATGACATAAAGCAATTTGCACAGGTTTATAGTTCATGCATAGTAACCACTATTTATCAGGGAGAAGGGCTTTTGCTTCTCGGTCACCTAGGAAGTATATTCAAGGAGTATAAAAAAGTTAACTTAGCACAGCCATAAGCCACACAGCTTTTGGTTATTTTTTTTATTTTAATTCTTATTGCATTTGTTTATTTATGTATAGTTATAGTACACCAGACAAAAACTTTGGTTCTCTTCAAAGTGCACCCACCTGGTCAGTCATACGGTTGTTGTGTGTTTAACCTTGGTTGCATAAGAAACCTCAAACGCAATCATTACCTGAAATAAATAAATTACCCATTCATTTTCATTCACTAACCAACATAACAACCTTACAGCCAACAATACAATAAAAAAGATTACGGCTTCATACAGCCTGAGACAGTTGAATTCCAATAAATCGCTGTTCAATTCGTAACAGTGAGTGAGTGACGTACTCAAACCGAGGGTGCTTGCCTGTTTGGATGCGGAATGTTAAGCGCTTAAGGTTTGATTCTCGTGAGTGCGTATTGGGACCCAAATTACAGCCTAAGACTATATACACACTATATGGACACAATAAATGATACTTCAGTGCGTCGTAAACAATTTGTACTACTTGGGTACAAGTTTACATGCAGACATTGACAGTTTAAAGAACAACATTGGCATTGGTATACTCACCATAGCGCGTATTTCAAGCCGGTTTATGCGATTCAACTACATTTTGTTAACAATACTGTGTCTAGTATGCGGTCAAAGATGTTACCTTCGTGCTTTTTCGCTTCATAATTATGACACACAATCAAAACTAGCCTTTGAAACTTTTCCCAACTCTATTTGGGCCGGCTTTCCAGTCTGATTGCGATGCAGCGGAACTTATGATATACGTTATTTTCCGTAGAGATATTTGATATGAGTGATATTGAAGTTCTGTAATTAGACTAGTTGTGGATTTTTTTAGGGTCCAGCTACCCGTAACGACTGTCACAGATATTAGTATGGCAAACGGAACAAAAGTATGTGGAAAAAACGAATAGAAAATAAATTAAAGCTTATGAAATGAATTAAATATGGTTTGTGTACAATTTAAACTGCAATTGTTTTGTTTTTTTTTTGTTTATTATATGTTTATTTACTTTCATCGTGAATTCCATCCCATAATAAGTGATACATTTTCGTGATGATTTCTTTTTTCATTTCTGACTATTGTTTACCAGCAGGTCAAAATTAATCGATTTTCTTAATTGCGATTTTTTATAGGAAATATTGGAACCGCACTTTAAGAGGAAGCAATTATTATGTAGTGTCGCGATTCGCAATTGTGAAACCAAAGTAGAAAAAAGAAGAAATGTCACATGTTTCGTTCTTAAGAGAACGGTAGGTACCTCCTGTGCTAAAGGTTTGCAGTACCTAATTAGTATGGAATACGTTTGCTCAATACTTTCATATTTACCACATTACTTTTACATGTATTAGAAGTCTTGAGGGAGAAGTCAAGTAAAACTTGCTTAGACAGTATTATTGTTCTATAGAAATCATTATCAAAATATTATGTTTCAAAAATTAAACCGATATCATGGCATTAAGACTGCAATAAAATATAATATTTAGGAATGTAAATTAACAACAAGTTGGTTAACTAAACGTAGGAATGCAATATTTTATTCTAGATTATACCAACAGAATAATACGCCTCATAACTGATTCAATTTCGAGTTCGGAAATACACCACAGAAAATGTAATACATACATGAAACCCCAGCTGGCTTCGAGTTTAAAGGAGCTGCCCCCAATAGATAAGTGAAGGGCTTTACAAGCAGAAAATTAACAAAACTATCAATCTTCGATAATGTCTTTCAATAAAGCCGTTGTCAAGAGATGTCACAGTTTGAAAAATGTACGAATCCGGCTCGGGATGTCCCCGGGTAGGCGTAATCAATCAGTTACAGAAATTGAGACCGTTTAGATATGTACGGTCGTAAATTATGTAAATGATAAACATCTATTTGTATTTTTCTTCATCATCAACATCTTTTTATTGATTTTGTAATGTATAAATAATATATGTGTTATTTTCACGTTGCCATTGTATAAAATATACAAATAACTGTTACCCGCAGCTCCACCCGCATGGATGTCGGTTATCGCGACCTAACATAGCCTTTATTTTTTTTTTCTCATTGGTTGAGGATTATTGTGCCTATATTATGTTCAAAATTAGTTAGTCAGACCATTTTGCTTTTTTTATTATTATTTTTTATTTAGGACTCGTCAATTTGACTTTACCTTGCCTGATGGTAAGCTGAAGGCAAAGTCTCAGGAGAGAGGGCCACCATTATATACACGTGCGATGTTAACAATGGTGGCACTCAGCTTGACGGCCTCATCAGATGCTTTTTCACGCCCCGCTTAAAGGACCCGGTACTGTAAGAAGAGGGAAACACGTGAGCTGGCAAGGAATTCCAGGTCTTAATGGTGCGACAAAAGAAAGAGTCCTACACGTGTCGCCCTGTATAGGAATGGAGAGGGTGGGACTAATTGGAACAGCCCTTCAGAACATTCACCATGGTACAAACGGTAAAATACTGCCTAGGAAGCAACATCTCTACGCATCTGCAGAGGCTCGAGGGTACTCGTGACCTCAGGATTTCCGATAATGCGGACCGCACGTCGCTGCAACCTGTCGAGAGCATCTAATAAGTACTTTGCGGATCCATCCCAGAGATGCGAGTAGTATTCCACGCAGCACGCGTATATAGAAAACACCGTTGCTCCGGCGTGATAAACCGTCTCACTCTGTTCAGGACTCCGAGTTTACGCGAGACTGTTTTGATGATACTCTCGATGTAGTTTTTGTTATTCAGTGTACAGCGAACATCCATACCGAGGATATTGAGGTTGTCCTGCAGTAGCAGTGGCGTGCTCTGAAGAGTGGGAAGGGGAAGGAAAGAAGATAACTTTGCTGTAAACGCACATGCCTGCGTCTTCTTGGCATTGAACTCTACCAAATTCTCAGAGTTCCATTGGGAAATGTGGTTCAGGATCCGGTAAAGCTCAGTAACAAGAAGCTGCCTTTTTCCGCGATATGCGTCTGCTTATCCGCAGGACGTCCATGATAACTTCCGTGCAAGGTGCTATCATCCGCATAGCAATGAATGCTGCCGGTCGACAGCATGTCATTGATATGCAGAAGAAAGAGAGTTGGCGATAGGACAGACCCCTGCGACACGCCGGCATTTACCTGCAAGAACTCCGAGGCTCGTCCATCACAAAGGACGCGAATACGGCGGTCCTGCATGAAGCCGGCAACCCAGTCGCACAGTCTAGGAGGCAGGCCAAAGGCTGGTAGCTTGGAAAGAAGCGATTTGTGTCAAACTCTATCGAAAGCTTTGGCGATGTCAAGACTAATTGCCAATAACTCGCCGTGCGTGTCCATAGCCTCACCCCAGATATGGTTAACATACGCCAGAAGATCACCCGCTGACCGTTTTGGCCTGAAGCCATATGTATTGCCGGTCATTAATTAGGGAGTGATCTTCAAGGTGACGCATGAGCTGTTTGTTAATTATGTGCTCGAACACCTTACACAGCACTGAGGTGACGGCTATGGGTCGATAGTTCTTTGGGTCTGAGCGATCCCCTTTCTTGGGGATCGGCTGTACTTTCGCCTCTTTAAGCCGAAGGCACTGTACCAGAGCTGTAGGACAGCCGGTACTGCCACGCAAGCATTGGAGACAACTCTGCTGCACATTTTTGCAGAACCACCGTTGGAATATCGTCCGGACCACTGGCTTTCCGGACATCAAGTGACTGCAGTACTGCTCGGACATTGCGTTGCCTAATACGAATATCAGGCATTGCATGGTCACTAATGGGCAGTGTCGGCGGCTCCATACCACAATCATCGACTCGGGAGTTGGCCGCAAAGAGATTAACCAGCAAATTTGCTTTCTCTTGCGGCTCATGGGCCAGGGATCCATCGGGATTGCGCAGCGGGGGCAGGGAAGGCTGGCATAAGTTGGCTTGCACGGCTTTGGCCAGTCGCCAGTAGTTACAGCTGCCCGTGGGATGCGCTACTAGCTCCTGACCAAGTCGCGCTATGCCTTTGTGGCTCTGTTGTACGCCGCCTTGAAGTGGCCCACGTTGGGATCGCACGTAGCGCGCGCCCTCACCCAAGCGCGGTACGCAGACTGTTTATAATTAACAGCCTCCGCGCACTCGCGCCCGAACCAGGGGCGCGTTCTGCGTACACCGGTGACATCAGTGTAGGGGATATAATATTCCATGCCCAGACTGATCTCACCGGCGACAGATGGGTATCAGATGGGTTCTTAACTTCAAAGCAGCGTTCAACCCACGGGATGGACGCAAAATAATCACGCAGTCTATCCCAGTCCGCTGATGAGTAGTGCCAGAGACGCCGCTTCCCGTGCACGGGTCGTGGGGGCGCTATAATGGGCACCTCGGAACGGACCAGACAATGGTCGGATTCACCTAAAGCGGCGCTCAAACTCAAGCTGGCCGAAACACTGTACTGGTCCGGGTGACTCGTCAGCAGGAGGTCTAGCAGATAGGGCTCATGGTCCTATCTTTTTGGTATCCTAGTGACCTCGTGTACCAATTGGTTCAGGCCATGCGCCAGAGCAAATACATGGGCGGCTCTTCCCGCGTGGGTTGTTAGACGGAGCCCAACCAGATCTCGTGGTGGGCGTTAAAATCCCCCAAAGACACCAGTTCAGTGTTCGGAAACCGCTCCTGCGCATCATCTGCCGCCTGTCTCAGGTGTTCAAAGAGTCGAGTTGTCTTGGCATCTCCTGTATGGGAGCGGTATAGGCACACATAGATCTGACTCGTAGAGCCATGGTCTATGTGTACCCAAAGGGTGGAAAAGGATGGGTCCTCTAGGCAGCGCAAACGGCGACAACAAACATCCGCCCTAACAAACACACACACACCCCGGTTTTTGCACGGAAATTCTCCTCAAGGACATAGCCGGGGTAGAGCTAGTAGGCCGTGTCATCAGGGAGGCGTATTTGTGTCTCCGTAAGAAACAGCATTGCTGGTTTCGCCGTCTGCAGGTGTTGGTGGACGGCGTTGGGGTTTGTATGGAGCCCACAGATGTTCGTGGACTCCACCTCAAATAGCGAGCCCGAGAGAGTTTGTAATATTATATCTAAGTAGGTTTATTTGTAATATTGTCAACCTTTTTTACCTTAACGCATTTTTATACTTTTAAATTTAAATTTGTACTGACAGCGCTGCGGTTCCTAACAAGCTTTGGGAAAATCGATATATATATATATATATATAAAAATCGATAATTTCTATTCAAAGATATAACTACTATTAATTAAATACATTTTCTTTCACCTAATTCTTGAATTTTTGCTTATTTAATATTCCTTACGGGTTTTACTTACACACGTACCTGTACCTTATTATATTTTCGTGTTGTTATAATTCTAAACTTTTCCTTTTATTACATTACTAGATAGGCTGCTTGCAAGTCCTTTTAAACCTTTAGTCCAATGGGCAAGATAGATCTCTCTTTAGACTTTTCAAATTACTAATTTTGGGAGGTCCACTTAACAAAATTTAACCATCCTACTGTAATGATTATTTTGTTCTCTATTATGGTCTTTTCTTTCCCATTAAATGTTACTACCCTTTCTTAATTCTTTTAATTAGGCGACTATTCCTAATTCTGGGTAGTAAGATTGTGGACTATGGTTCATTTAATGTAATTTAAAGATTTCTTAACTTTCCTAACAGGTTATTACATGTTTCTCTTTACCTTGAATTCCTTTTTAATTTCATTTCATTTAATTTCAACAAATTTCTTTTATCTTGGGTTCTTTTATTATTTCCCTTTTCCCAAGCTTTGATAAGGGCCAGGTCGTGTGATACGCTACTTATTCTAAAATTAACTTACAATTATAATATGTAATCTAAAACTAAGGTGGTTGTTATTGTTCCGACATCTAAATTACTCAATTTCCAGACCTTCAGGCAAGTAATTTTAAAATAAGTTTCATGTTTTCCATGTCCTTTCATCCTTACCTTACCCTACATAGAACATTACATAACGTGGGCTCGATTTTTTATAGATTTTTTTTTCTTTTGCATTGTCTATTTTATTTTCTATCTCTTATAATTCGTAATTTGTTTTTTTTTTTTTATAGATATGTCTTTTATTTTCTTGTACTTAAGTCTTAATTAGTTATTCTGTTACTGTTAATATTTAGTTTTAATTTGTTCTGTATGTATTCTTATATTGTTTCTCCACAAGTTTCCTAACTTTTTGGCCTTTTTCATAATCACTCATTCCCTTTCCCTTCGCTAATTTGCATTCTCTTCTCCATTTTACTTCTTCTTCATCTAGGGTTCATCCCTATCTCTTCGTTATGGTGCGGTGATGTGAACACCAAAAATAAGCCCAAAACACATCAAGAGCGGTTCTACGTTACTCTTGTAAAAAATAAGCCTTAAACTGAATCTTTTAGTTACTCCTTGTGTAACTTATCTTGAATCTTTTAGTTACTTCTTGGGTAACCTTCTATTGTATATACTTTCCTTTATCATCATCTTTTGGGTTTTCATAAGGTGCGGGTGATAACACCTTTTAATCTAAATAAGCCCTTCCATCATATATATCCTCAATGCTGTCCTTGGGAGTACGTTGATTGATGAATGAAAGTTGATTTTGCTTGATGAGAGTGACTTGTAATTTATTTTGTATTTTTTTTTCGTTTGAAAGTATTGTTCCGAAAGAATTTAATAGTTGGGTATGATAGAGCAAGGAACTAGCAACTAACTTAAAAAAAAATTTTTCACCGTGTTCAAATTTTTTTTATCGGGGTTTTTGGGGTAATGTAATATTATATCTAAGTAGGTTTATTTATAATATTGTCAACCTTTTTTATCTTAACGCATTTTTATACTTTTAAATTTAAATTTGTACTGACAGCGCTGCGGTTCCTAACAAGCTTTGGGAAAATCCAGGGCGCCGACATTCGAGCCCCGGTTTGGATCGTGAAAGCATCTCTTAAATCTTATTACTGAAGTTCATCTTAATCTTTCAGAAGCCACTGCCTTTTAAATGAATATACAATCATAAGGATTGACCAAGTCTCGTGCCTCTGGTGGAGGCCACTCTGAAAATCTTCTGTTCCATCAAGCTTTTGATGGAACGCAGCTGCGCATCGTAGTCTCGCCGTGGACGTATTTTTCTCATCGAGTGCCTGTGCAAGCCTGGCCCATAACAGCACTGATTCTTATATGGAAAAGCCGAAGAGAAGACTCTGAAGACTATTGTGTAGTTTTAATGACTCTAAGTGGTTTTTACTTGTTAACTGTGTATCTTATTCTTGTGAACAATACAAAGTGCCATTTCCCTGTTCACGTCTTATTATTCCCTTCTTCCTCTAACAATCTGACGTACACTGGCCCTCCTCGAGGACCAGCTGTTACGTTACAAGTTTCTTGCCGCTGTGTAGACCAATCTACTGATATTGTGCGCTGCCATGAGGATGAAGTGGTGGGAACCGCGTGACAAAGCGTGGGGTATTGGTTTTATCTATGAATGTGAGGTATGGCGAGAGCCGACGCGCCGAACGGAAGGGCCCGAGTATGGTCACCGGGTTCCCTCGTCGTAAAATTAATTCCCAGTTTCATAAATAATTAAATTGATATTATTTGTTGTATAAGAAGCGTTGTTACAATGTTTATTTACAGTTCTGTTTATTTTAAGAGTAATCTGATCAAGTATTATTAAAATGGTTGATCAATTATGATACTGTCAAAAGAAATTTCATGGAAGTGTAAATCTGTTTCCGAGAACTAATTTATGCGGCGTTAACTGAATTTTTGTATAATAAATGCAGGCGTGTTATAGGAAAAACATTAGAATTCTCAAACAATTCTTATATTATTTTTTTGTGAGAATTATAATGGTTTTAAAAATATTGTAATCACGATGATAACTTTCTCAATTTCAAAGATATTGTCAAACTTAGAACTAGGTTGGTACACACCTTGCCCCATAATTATTATACTTCGTAAATCATCTTTGTCCATCTTGTTCATCATTATCTTCTCTTAAAGTTCGAAGAATCATAATGTCTAATCTTTCTACCTTAGTCACTAAATTTTCTTTCATACCATAACGTTCCCTTTTAAGGTAATACGTAATTTATATTTCATCAATCAAACTTCGTAATAACCAAAGTTATTAACGACCCTCAACTTATCTAATAGCCTACACGCGTTTACACCACCACAGCCTTATTAATTTATATGAAAAAGTTCCAAAAGTTTACATGGCGTCCCGATGACCCACATTTCCTGTGAACCATAATTTTGTACCAATGATTTTTTACAAGAAGGTAGGACACGACGGTATTTCCGTCCAATTGAGCAGTCCGACTGGGGAAGAACCTCCGCCCTACAGAATACCTCGGCTATAATAACCCCTTGTTGTGTTACCGGCGGTGAGTAGGGTAGCCAGAGCTCACTGGAGAGTTTTTGAGCTGTCAGTGGGGAGACCAAAGACTATTACTGCTTTGTCTTCTACGCTGACGGCACAGAAACTCTCTGTGTTTACAAGGTCGGCAGCACGAGTGTGACTCGCCTGGCGTTGCACACGATCATAGGCCACGGTTACCACTTTCCATCAGGTGGACCGTGTGCTTGTCTGCAACCTCAAATTGTATAAAAAGCTTTATTATAATTCGTAAAGGTCTAACAAATGTTTAGTAAACGTTAATTTTTTAATTTAATTTAATTTAATTTTAATTTATTTATTAAGAAACAAACAGTCATTTATAATTACATTGAAATAGACAACAATTTAACAAATACAGACCTACAGTTTCCTATATTTTTACAAAACATATAGCTAATTGTGTTCAAGCATCCATACTTAACTATCAAATTAAATCTAACCATACAAAATGTATAATCATTTAGAGAGACCCTCTATGGCTAATCTTTTGAAGTGTCTGAGAGATTCACTGAACAAATCAACGTTTAATAATCTGTCATTGTACAACCTGCAAGCACGTCTTATAAAAGCATTTTCTGCATAACTTGTACGACTACGGGGTATCGCAAAGAGAGGTTTGTTCCGGCAACTTCGTTCGCGACGTTGAGGTACCCTAAAAGATAATGAGTGCAATAATGGGGGAGCATCGATAATATTATTAATAATTTTATAGATAGTTAATATATCAGTGCAGTTTCGACGACTACCTAATGGATACATATTATACCTGTTCAGCGACGTTACATATTCCAAATATTCGTGACCGGTACGGTAATCGAGAGTTCGTATAAATTTCTTCTGCACCTTTTCTATTTTATCGATATGGGTATTAAAAAATGGACTCCAGACCGGACTAGCAAATTCGAGACGACTACGGACATAGCTATTAAACAGCACCTTATACGTTAAAGCTCGTTTAAATGGTTTTCCAACGCGAAGAATAAAACCCAATTTTTTAAAAGCTTCCTCCACTATGCCTTCTATATGAGGTACAAAGGTAACCTTGCAGTCCATAATAACCCCAAGATCACGAATTTGATCCACGCGGGCTAATTCTTTTTCACAAAGTTGGTATTCAAATCTAATGGGTTCTCTCTTCCTACTAAAAGTTATGACAGAACACTTGTCAGTATTTAAAAATAGGTTATTTTGTTCACAAAATGCCTCGAAATTTTTAACATCTTTTTGAAGGACCTCACAGTCATCCACGTTCCGAATAATTTTAAAGATTTTTGTGTCATCAGCGTATAAGAGTAAATTTGAGCCGTTTATACTATCCGTTACATCGTTAAGGTACAGTACGAATAACAACGGTCCCAGATGCGATCCCTGTGGGACGCCAGAAGGAATGGGTCTGTACTGAGAGGTATACCCATTTACCGCAACAGCCTGCGATCGGTTTTCGATGTACGATTTAATCCAACGAAAAAGATCACCATGTATGCCAATCTGCCAAAGTTTTAAAAGCAAACGTTCGTGACAAATTTTGTCAAATGCTTTGGCAAAATCAGTGTAAATGGCGTCCACTTGATAATTATCGTCTAAGGCTTGGAGAATAATCTCAGTGTACGATAAAAGATTTGTTTCAACACTGCGCCCCTTCAGAAAACCATGTTGATCTGTAGTAATGTGGCGTCGCAGAGCGGCAGACAATTGGTCAGTAACAATCTTCTCTAATATCTTGCCAAACTGGCACAGCTTTGAGATAGGTCGGTATTTCTCAATATCAGTGCTGATGCCTCCTTTAGGTATTGGGGTAACCAACGCGCGTTTCCAAAGAGAGGGCACACAACCTTCGCGAAGCGACCTCTCAAACAGTAAGGTGATAGGAACAGACAACTCGTGCGAGCACCTACTTATGATGACAGGATGAATATAATCAGGGCCAGCTCCTTTGTTCACATTAATTGATTTAAGATACTTGTAAACAAGTTCCCTAGTCAAAAATACTGTATCAATGTCAATAACTGTATTACTAACCGGTGGAAGATTACTGAGATCAATGGAGCTAGTAGCGGGTTTCTCAAAAACAGAGTGAAAGTGCTCGTTAAACATGTCACATATCTGAGTACCATTTGAAACCGATAAACCTTTGTAACACATAATTTGTGGCAATCCACTCCTAGCACTGATTGACTTTATATAAGACCAGAAGAAATTTGGATTTGTGGTGATTTTATTTTCTGTGTCATTCATATAATTTCTGTAGCATATAGGTTAACTAGATCATTTATGAGAAGCTCCGTTGGCTCCACCTGCGTAGATTTCTGATCCCATTTCCGCAGCCTACGGGAACATAATGTAGTGTAGGTGTTATTTCAGACTATTATTTACCTAATCTATCTCTGTAAGCACCAATTTCAGCCAGATTCATCCAGCTGTTTGAGGGAGATTGAGTAAAAAACAATAAAATACCTTCACACATTTTCATTTGTCACACACACAATGTCTATAGGTTCTAAATTAGCATATACGCTATAAGGGGTATGAGGGCATCGACGTGGCATCGGAATATTAGCAGCTGTTGGCGTTGAAACGTGCGGTGAATTAATCAATTAGTTACGTAGGTACAAGTGTTTACCCATTGATCAACATTCGATGGATTCAAGTATCGAGTATTTTAAAAATATTACTCAAGATGGAAAAATTCTTTCAGTATTCCTTGAATATACTGATAATTTAACACGCAGTATCACAAACATACCTATAACAATACGGCTAATTTCACTTTGCTAATATCACGCTGGAACTAAATGAAATTAGTTAGGGTTGGACACATCTGCGTCAAAAGAGTTCCTAA
Source organism: Eilema caniola (assembly GCA_949126895.1). NCBI lineage: Eukaryota > Metazoa > Arthropoda > Insecta > Lepidoptera > Erebidae > Eilema > Eilema caniola. The sequence continues at coordinate 2,385,832 of OX421462.1, forward strand.
TAACAAACCGTCTGATGATATCAGAAAGTTTGTAATCCTATTCCTAACAAATTGTATGAAAGCTAAAGCTTTAGTTTCAATACTAGTTATGCCCCATGTATTTGCCAACAATAAAGGAGATGGAAAACGGTGGGCCCAAATGTAATAAGTTGAGATATGATCTAAAAAATTTGTCGTATTTTTGTATCTTAGAATATGAAAAATCTCTTCAATTCTCACTCTGGAAGCGGAGAAATATGTGAAAATAGTTTTCGTGAGATTATCGATTGAGTAATCGATTACACAGTTACAAAAATAAAACATTTGCAGTAAATAATTAACTCAAAGTAATTAAATGCAATATATATACTTACACGCAATATAGTGCATATAATTACAGTCATATTATTAAATCAAATATCAATTAATTACTGAAAAACCAATATTAATGATTATCGATTTTGACACTAGACAGTTTAAATAAGTTTCATCCTCCTATAGTTGATCGTGTAGATGCTGTGGAAATAATACAAGAAATAGATAGGTACATGAATGTAGAAAACGAATTAGCTGATTTTATTATTAGTAATAATTATAATAGGCGTCGAGCTAATTCTGAAGCTATCACCGTACATGATGATAACCTTAACGATTTTCCACAGCTCTCCGATAGTGAATTAATATTGATTTCTTTAGGAACATACCAAATCAAGCAGGCACGTTCCTACTATGGTGAACATGTAAGAGGAAATGATGGTTTTAATATAGAAGTGTGCAGGGAGGTCAGCAGTAGCCTTCTTCGAGAGCTGTCGGCTGCCAATTCCTCCTGGTTACTTAGGGGTCGCATACAATCCCGACATATAAGTCGAAAAACTTATTTTATTCATATTTTAGTCGACGGCTCTCGTAGAGGAAGGGAGGCTATAGTAATGCATTACTGCAACTGTGTTGTAGGGAAACGAACTGTAGGCTGTTGCGCTCATATAATGTGCATTATATGGTACCTTAGCTGGGCTAGGTACCAAGATCATATAGTACCACCTGCACAATTTCTAGAAGACATTTTAATTATAATAGAAGGCGAATAAAACACTATATTAAATGATTTTTTATTTTATTTTAGACATTCTTTCCCTATCTCCTTACCTGTTACCTACCTATCGCTTGAAGTCATTGACGTTCATTCATATGATTTTTTAAACATTTTTTAGTAAATATAATAACTATTAGTGCAAAAGAACACATTTTGCACTTCAGGAATCAGCTGTTAGTTAAAGATTGTAACATAACCTCACTTTTACATAATCTCTTATATCTCTGTTCTCAGATTGACAAAATCCGCAGAATTTTCAGTGAAAGGTTGAAAATATATATGCTATTAATTGACACCACTTTCATCTTCTTACAACTAGGCCCAAGATTGTATGTAATCATTTCAGTCTCCTTTGAATAATAAATGTCAAGCCATAACTCTAAAGTCTAACCAAAGCGGTAAAGCGCTATTGGTTTAGCTGGCAAAGGAGTCTAAGTAATATTACAGACGTTGGAACTGTGCCCGATAAATTGCAATGAGGGTTTTCGATACTTTTTCTGCCACCAGACTGCGCTTCGTAGGCGTAGGGCCAAGCAGCGTATCGCGTGTTTATTAAAAACCGATTTTACTGAAAAACTACGGATACCAGTGAGACGAGAAAGATACCTATTGAAACGTCTCGTCAGCACCCACACGGTGGTGCTATCAGTTAGGTAGGCTTACCTGGAAAATTTTGAAAAAATCACCTAATAACAATTTGCTTACCGGAATATTTTAGACTAAAAGTTGATTTTGAGGCAAAATAAACCACCCAGAGAATCGGAAATGGCACCTACAGAGTTCGACCACGTGGATTCGTTCCAAGCACCAAGAGTACAGATTTCTATGGATAGAACACCAAAAAAGTGCAGCACAAAGTATAAATGAGTAGAAATTTGCACTATGTGCCCACAGAAAAAAAAACAAGGTTTGTTAAATAAACTGATAAAAAGAGGCGACAATCCCTATTTCGCTGACGAAATACGGTCTTGTGATTCACCAAACCCACCTGATTTACTTGCGTTTGGTATCAGACGTAGCGAGACGTCGTCGCACACAATATGGTATAATTATTATATTAGGGGTCAGTACTTAACAGTTTTCGTAACAAGCAATAACTGTGATAGATCGCCTAAGATCGTATAAAAAATTGTAAATGTAGCGGATTTTAAATTTGAGTTGAGCAGTTGTAATTTTGGTGTGTATGGCTTTTACAAGTGGCTTTTATAGACGAGACTATTTTTATAGAGGTAAATTTATTTCTGCGATTGGCTACATGCCATTGTGTTAATCGGTTTTTATCCTCCGTAGGGAACTTATGCTCTGCTGTTTTATTTTCACACATAGGCATTACACAACTGTGGCATTTTAAAAAACAAAATTCATATGGTAATGATTAGTAGAATAAATAAACCAAAAAAAATATCGAATATCACATTTCTAGTATGTATTTTGACAGTTCGTTGAACCTGATGCTACCGTGCTGCCATCTTTCATAAACTGTTTTAGCAAACCCTCATTGGCTCGTTTTGTTTGTTTCTTGCATGGTATTAAATTCCCAGAACACTAACCTATGTCCGATCATGGTTAAATTCCTCTCAGATCAACTATGATATGCTGAGAAGTTTGTATTTTTAGTCAATCTTTAGATACAGTGCAAACGATATTGTTTTGGGAAATTACACTTTACAAACCCTACAGCATATTCATTTAAAAGCGTTCAAAACGATTTATGATCTAAAACGACTATAATAAGTATATTTTATTCATTAAATAGTTACTGTGTTGTCTGATTCAGGTATTACATAAGTAATAAGTAAACATAACTACAATAAAAATGTTCCTCCATCGACCCACGTAAACATTTTTGTAGGTTCACATTTTAGAGTTTCCACAAAATTCAAAAGCAAGAAAGATTTTAAGCGAGAAATTTGGCAGTGTTGGTTTTAGTTCCAATAAACTATTGCCGGCAAAGTTTGCCCAAAATCAGCTGAAATATAAAAGTAATGGGGCCAATAACTTTGTTTAATCTGCTTAAGACTTTGAGAGATGTCTCGTCTCCAGAACTTTATGAGTTTTCCTTATCTCATACTATTAAATTCAAAATTTTAATAAAATATGATAAAATTATAGAACTGTCAACCAGTTGCGAGGGATCTTTATAACCGGCTTCCAGACAAACTAGATGTAGGGAAGTTTTTTAATTCTAATTCATATATTTAATTTTAATATTAATTTTTCGATAATGCTATTGAGTGTAACATATGTACAAAAAACTGGTGAACGCGAATACACCTGGAAAGAACACATTTTTAGTTATGCCATTGTAACACCCATACGTATGATATGGTACTTATGAAGATTGAGTAATGTTGTAAGGAAGGTTCAAAGTATGAATGTAGAGTAGGGTGTCCCGAAAATATCATTTCTCTGATTGTGCTGCACATAAAAAATATCTTGAGGGCTCTACCGGCAGTTTTATTTTTCGAAAAATCACTCAAGTAACACTTACATATCATTTTTTGTTCTTTACACATTACTCTCAATTTATTTTTAATCACAATAATAGTGGAATAATAAATTATGATTTCTAAGTTACAACAGGTTGTTTTCAGTTAAGAATAGGTTTCGCTCGAACTCGTGAAATTCATGTTTTGACTTGCTTTACTCAAATTCTCTTCTTCAAATGTGAGAAAGTTCGTCTCATTTCTAGTGCTGAAACAGTGACGCTCCGTACTTTCTTGTGATAAATTAGTAGATAATAATGGGTTCAAGACGAAGTTAGACAACTTGTACTATATTAGGACCATATAAAGAACTTGGCGATCGCCAGTTACCGGTGATAAGCGACGTTATAAAATTTATTTTGTTCACAAAAAAACGAACTAAAACTACACAAAAATGGGAAAGCTCCCTCCAACACTGAAGTTTTTTCAATCGTTTCTGAAAATCTTAATGATATTTGGGCTAAAACCTCGATTCCCATCGTTTCCAAAGAACGTGTTGCCCAATTGCTGAAATCATATTTTGCTAAATACCTGTCAATAAAATAAGATATCCCAAAAATAAAAAGCAACATAGCAACGTAAACAAACTAACGTGCTTTTTAGAATTGTGTGTATTTGTAAGTGCACTTGGTTTCATATTTGTTCCTGCATAAACCCTAAGAAAGTTCCTAAATATAAAAGAGACTTTTGACTGGACCAAAGAAGTGATAGAAAATGGCCATAATGAATAATAAAATGGCGGTATAGATGCAAAAGAAACGGCAAGACTTTTGATGAAACATCAAAGACAAGAAGGTTTGGAGCTGATGGATGCATGTTTACCAAGTACATCGCAAGAAACTAATTCTGCTCCGGTGCGCGAGTTGCCGCCTCAAAAACATTCGTAAATGAGAAAATAGGTAACCCGTAGAGAAGTATTGGAAGAGCATATTTCAGTTCTCACAGAATCGGGTTCACTTTATTTGGGACACACGTCGCCAAGTCGTGGCACTGCCAAAGCGATCGCCACTTCTGTCATATCTTTATTAGAAAATCAAGGGTTTAACTTGGAAGAGGTGATCTGTGTGGTGAGCGATTGTACTGCTACGAATACAGGTTGGAAAGAAGGTGTCATTAAATACCTAAAAAACGATTTGAAGGGACCATTGCAATGGTGTGTTTGAATGCTTCACGTAAATGAATTACGTTATGTATGTCTCAGGATGAAATCATATCTGAACCAAAAGCATATTTAGGACCTATTGGAAAAGAGCTAGCTGGTTGTGAAAGTAAACCTCTAGTGTCTTTATGTGCAGTGGCTGGAAATTTGCTCGAATTACCTGATAATGTAGTGAAGGAATTAATCGCGAATTAAAAGTATCTATACGAAATGTCCCATGCTGTGATGGCTGGTTTCTGTTGCCCCGAGCTAGTGAGCCGCCAACCAGGAAAAATGGCACATTGGAGAAGGCTTACTACTGCCAATCGAATACTATTACTATTTTTCACTGTCTTTTAATTTGGAACTGCTTGTGAACTACGTGGTCAAAGTTTACACTCTCATTTGGTTTCTCATTAAGCAAAACCAATCATTTAAGCACGGAGCTAAGCATATTTTTAAAATGATTATGTACTCCTGATTTTTACCTGAAAGACAAGACGAAAGAAATGCTTTTTTTGCGCCTACAGAAAACTTGCTTATTACCTTGTTATTCGATGATAGGAAACATATTCGAGAGCTTGCGTCTCGCAGGATATCAAAAGCTAGAGAAGAAAAAAAGTTTCAAGAGAGTCTTTAAGTCACCAAAAATCAATTTCATAGCACAAGATTATATGCTATTTTGGCAAGACTGTGAAATATCAGCTCCACCGGTCCTGAAACACGTCTCCGACGATGAACTAATTAAAAGCAAAGCCTCTTTATTGAAGACTTCCCTTGTCACACACAGGCAGTGGAAAGATGAATAAAATTGGTAACAGAGGCTTCTCGAAGCGCAGCAGATACCACAGGTGGGGATGGATTTATTACGAATAAACTGAAATCTCGCGCCGAAATGCCTTGCTTTGGCCACAAAAACCATTAACTTTTTCTCTCTTACCAAGTTCATTGTTGTTCTCTTTGATTTAATAAAAACGTTTTAAACGTTAGTTTTGTATGATTTATAGTTCATGTTAGGAACCCCTGAAAATTACGAATTTGTATAACTTCAAGTACAGGTAGAGGCCTCAAGATGATTGATATCTAATTAAATTTTATGATAATCGTAATGTGTGGTGTCACACAGTAACTTTTGACACGTCATGCATAACCGAAGCTCAAAAAAAAAATTCACATACATTGACAACACCCTAATGCTTTGTGAGCAGAGGTAAGAGAAAAGATGGATGGATTGCTTAAAAGGTGGTATGGTAAAAAAGGGAGTAACTGAGGAAATGTCATCTGACAGGAAGTTATGGAAAAGAATGACATGTTGCGCCGACCCCAAATAATTGGGACCAGGGTAAGTAGATGATGATGAGTCACAAATGTCTGAATATAATAGAATCTTTTGACAAAAAAATGTTTCATTTGAAGATTGTTGTGACTTTGAACCCTTGAAGCCTTTGTAGTCTCTGCTCGTCTGTGTTTAACAATTTGTGATCACGTATTACGCAATTTCAAAGGAATTTCCGTCCACGAAAGTTCAAATTATGGAATTACGTTTTCCTCATAGTTTTCTAAACATAAAGCTTTCTCCAAGCCTGGTAATATTCACAAACTACAATGTTTCATCAAATTTATGTGACCACGAAAATATTTCATTCATTCCAGTTATTGCCAACCTTTCTACTTCTGAACAAAGCACATGAATTGGCAAATAAAATTGTTAACACTTCGTAGGCAGAAAGTTTATTTTTTCATAGATAACCATTTATCACGCGCTTTGATGGTGTGTCACGAGGAATCGTTTCAATTCATCATGGAACCAAGTGGTCGGAAGCAAGTGCCACTTATTAGGATGAAAAATTACATTACTTTTGTGTGAATGTGGGCTTTAGGGATTTCATAGAATTTAGACTAATGTTATTTAGAAAATAGGTAGTTTTAAGTGTGTCCGAGCACTAGTGTTTTTGGAGCCTTCTTATATTTTGCAATAATGTTATTATTATTATAATGATAACCTAGCAGTAGCAAGTGCGGTTGCTGTGCATGAGGTTTTGGATTTGATTTCCGGAACGGGAAAGTGTTGTTGTGTGTTGAGATACTATTTTCAGTAGTAAGTATTTTGCAAAGTTTTCGGTTAATAGAAATAGACTACCCCATTATCAGCTCATTAAAAGTTGAGTTAAACATAATATCTGACTTATATATTTCCTTTTTTACCTGCGAGAAATCCTACATAACCTTCCGGAGCCGGGTTATGTCAGACTCGACCCGACTTATCCGCAGGCCGTCTGTGGGTCATTGTGCTAGGCCGAAGGTGAGGTTGTCTTCGATATATCCCTCGCATCCCGGCTGACCCAGGGCCATCCCTATCAGTCTGGCCCACTCGGGGTGTCTTATATATTCCAAATCTATTTGTAAAATGCCTACTTGAAGCTTTTATTAAATGACCTTTTAATGTATTATAAAAGGGTCTAGGTCGTAATAAATTCCAATCGTTCGCAGACGAGACTTTTTATTATTAAAAAACCTATAATGTGTAATAAACTGAGTCTGACATTTTTATATAACTAAGATTTTTTGATCGAAATATAAATAGCTCTGGTATGTTCTATAATGGTTTCAGTAATAAGCTTATTTTTTAGACAGATGTCCAATATTTTTGGTAGTTGATGGTAAACGTCGATAGCAAAATGTAAATTAACTATTCGTAAGTTAAGCAATCTTGTAAAATCAATATGTATATATCTACGAATGTTAAACTGATTTATATTTTATAATAAATTCATTGAGCTATTACTGGCGAGAGCGTGGGTGTCATACAAGGCGGCTAGGGCATATGATACTTATATTTATAGGTTACCCGCAACTCTGCCCCGCGTGAAAGTCAAAATTATGAATTTTCACGCAAACTTTCATGGCCTATTTGGACATCTTCAAGCCTTTTTTTCGCGATAAGAGGTAGTATATATCTTTGCCCAAGCTCTAGTCTATCTTCATACCTGTTAGTGGAGTGTCTGGGGGTTTTGACCTCAGACTTTTGTTACAGTGAATGAATTTAAATGGTTGAGGGGGGGTTTTCTTTTTTATACTATAAAGTGTAAAGTTTACCCAAAATTTTTTTGTGCTTTTGATTTTTTTATAATTTAAACAAAAATTATAAACAATTAATACTTGAGAATGCAATTTTATCTGAAATATTTTTTTTTCCTATCTATACGTTGAATAATGCCTAAATAGACATAAAATAATATTTTTTTAAAATGTTGGAGCGTATGAAGGGTCGTAACGACCTTGGACAGGTAGTAGAACGTGGAGAGAGCAATTAATTTAGAAACAAACAATGTTGTTGTCGTGTCAGAAGATATTGACGTCCTCGTTATATTAACAGCATTGGTGAATCAGGATCGTGAAATATATTTTCTAAAACCATCCCAAGGCAACGTCCAACAAAAAATATTTTCTTCGAAATGTTTAGAAAAATCGTATCCAAAATGTAAAGAACATATTCTTTTTTTACATGCCTTTACAGGTTGCGATACGACATCAGCATTCTTCAACAAAGGTAAAATTAAGTTTGCCAAAAACTTTGAGAAACGTCATGATTTACATGAATTAGCAAAAGTATTTAAAAATTCAAACGAAGACTGTAATAATATATTTCAAGCGGGTGCAGCATGTATTTTGGGTTTATATGGAGCTCCAGCCAAAATCAAAGACTTGAACTCATTGAGGTTCCATTTCTTGGTAAAAGGAACAGCCAAAAAAACAAGTGTTCTTTTGTCATCATTACCTCCAACAGCTGATGCAGCGTTTGAACACCTGAAAAGAGTATATCTACAAATCCAACTATGGTTAGGAAATGTAGATGAAAATGTAGACATTGGGGCTGGAAGTATTTTAATAACATGCTTATCCCAATAACAATGAATCAATCACCAGCTCCAGATAATTTATTGCAAATGTTGTTTTGTAGCTGCAAAAAGGGTTGTGGAGCTGCTTGTGGATGTCGAAAGAGTGGCTTATACGGCAGTGTAGCATGTCTACAGTGCAGTGAAAATACTAGTTTTAATACTCCACCAATCATTGAAATAAGTGAAGTTGAAGAAAATTCTTATTTAGCCAAAAATGTAAATTCTTTAAATAAACATATGATTTTTTGTCAATTTTTTTTTATTCTATTTTCCTTCATTTATTTCTTTCTCCTAATTACTATCTCTATACGAATATATAAATTAACTTAATTTTGGTGTCGAAAATGTTCTACAGCCTCATATCATGAGATATTGTATCATTTAAACTATCAAAATTATAATTATTTCATTTTTTTTTTATCGAGATCACAATTTTTTAATAGGTAAACTTTTTTGTATATATTATAAGCTAAACATTCCACTTTGAATTATAAAATTTCATTCACTGTAACAGAAATCCGAGGTTTTCATGTTTTTAACCCCCCAGGCACTCCACTATGTAGTTGTTAAGGCATGAAAGCTAGTGCGCTAGTAAATCTGTTTGTGTGTTACAGACAGATTTACTAGCGCACTTTATAATATTACCATGGATGAGAAAGAGACCCCTTCCTATTTAAAAAGAGACCGAATCACATAAATTAATGTTCCATGTTAATGATATTTAATACGTTACCGCTGTCTGCGGTCAACGCTTTGGGGAAAACAGGCGCGAGTATTATTAACTATAATTATTATTATGTATTTGTGTGTGTATTTAAGTGTGTGTATCAATAAACACACATAATCCCTTATCACGCCGCGACACAGCCACACACTATTAAATATAATTAGTAACAGTGATTTTGAGGTAAGCATAGTGTTGATAACTATTTAATTCTGACGTACCTATTATATAATGAAACTATCAAATAATGATACTAATGAAAAATAATTGGATTATATATAATAATTATATGTCGCTGACATGTGATCGTGGCGGTAGTGTACACAATTGCGACGCATTCATGCGTGAATATGTCTATTTGCATTGGTCTGGGTGTTTTCGTTTCTCGGAGAGCACGTTGCTGTCGGTCCCAGTTACCATAAGAACATCTATGTCAGTCGTTACGGGTAGTTGAAGCGTAACCTCGATATCGCTAATTGGTTGTTGACATCAGTGCCCCGAGTTCGAATAAAATTCGAGATAGGATTATCCAGAGAACGAAGCAATGCGATTGGCCGCCCGCCTACTGCGGTGCACCAATCGCAATCGCAATGCTCCATTATTTCGATAAGTTTACGTTACGAATTCGAATGTTATTCGTGTTCGTGGCACAGATTGCAGTCGCTTCCCGAAAATATCGGAATTCTAGCTAGACTGGAAAGGCGGTCCCAACGGGGTTGGGAAAAGACTAAGGGAATGACGTCATTAAATATCTCTTTTTAAATGTCCGAAGAGCCTCATTTCGTGTCCATTTTCTCTACAGGGGTCTGTACACGAAAGGTAACCGAAAACCCTTATTAATACTTGAAAGTCCACAAGTCCGACTCACAAGTAACTTAAGAAACAATTTCTGTGATAAAGATCGTGAGATAGGTCACCATAGTTCCACATCCGAGGGGGCCTTGGATGATCATGGATCAGCCGGGGTGTCCGGGAGCCCCACCCTCTATTTCTTAAACAGGACAACACGTGCAGGACTTAGATGTCACCCGTATACGGTGCAGAATATTCCTTCAAAAACCAAGCAGTTTGGTGACTCTTTTCTTCAATACTCGGTTTATACAGAAAAGACGGGGCAGCGGGCGGTGACATTCGGCGGCAGCGGACAGTTTAAGTAACACAACATATACCTTATGTAGTGTACAATAACGTTAATTACGTGATGCGCGCCACCAGATGCGATGGCGCGGCACTTTAGTGGCGTGACGTCGTCGTCGCCTGGAGGCCTCTAAGACAAAAACGATATTATTGCTAAGAACATAAGGTTTATATTGTGTTACTTAAATTGTCTGCCACGTCATATGTCCCCGCCACGTCTCTTCTGTATTAGCCGCGCTTAAGACTTGGAACCCCTTGCCAGCTCACGTGTGTCCTACTTCCAACAGTCCCAGGGCCTATAAGCGAGGCGTGAAAAAGCATCTGATGAGGCCGTCAAGCTTAGTGCCACCATTGTTAACATGCTACTTGTTTGTAATGGTGACCCTCTTTCTTGAGACTTTGCCTACACATCAGGTGAGTTGAAGTCAAATTGACGTACCGTACGTAAAAAAAACAGAGGCTACCTCAACGGAGCCACCTCTACCCGGCAACTACAGTTTTGTTAGTTCGAGTCCTACTTAAAAGCCCTCGATGTCTTCCGCACGTTTCAAAAAAATCTCAAGTCGAACAAGTTAGATCATAGTTTTGTAATCCATCTAACTTCACTTTAAAGTATAACTAGCGACCTTATAAAGAACTTTAACACGCAATACATAATGTTAACGAGTTCTTCGCTCATCATCGTTATAGAGAAGAGCCATAATTGAGCTGAATAATGTATGATCTGGTACAGACACGCACAAAACCACTTGCATAATTTATTTTGCAAATTTATCATCGCCCACATACATCACGCACTATATAGAATACAATCGAATCTTAATATCTCTCCTCCTGAAAATAAAAGAAGGGTGGCCCTGGTTTTAACGCGATCGCAGATAACTTAAACAACATTTACACACATGATTAAAGTCATTTTGTGAACGTTTTTCATAAAATTTTAACTAATTGTCGTGTGAAAAACAAAACTGAACCCGCTTTTGCTAACAATAAAAGGTACTGCGTATTTTACAAAAATGATATACATAATGCCTACATACTGAAGGGATCTTTGAAGTCCCCCAGGCGATACTCGCGGCTTAATGAGCTAGGGCTTCATCCGTTCAGGATGTCAGAACATAGGATTATTACATCATAATATAGAAAAATTTCTATAACAAGTCCTCGTATTCATTATATCTCTGCAGTAAAGAGCGATAAATTGTGATTTTTTTTCGTAAATTCGGGTTTTACAATATAATATACTTGCTGTTTCCCGCGACTCCACTCGCGTCGACTTCTGATCCCGTCCCGTCAGCGTGATGATATAACCTATGATACTTAAAAATAATGTGGCCGTCTATTGGTAAAAGAATTTTCAAAATCGGTTTAGTTATCCAGAGATTACTCTTAAAACGTCACAAATGTCTTTTTGACAATAAGTATAGATTTTATTGCCATCGGACAATTTATATGCTACTAGAGTATCATAAAATCATCTGATGAATAAAATCATTGGCATCCACTGAAGAAATAATTAAAGTTTCCATAAAAATTAATTTATTATACGTTATCAAACGCCACCGACACCGACTGTACCTACATTCTGCGTGCACGTTTCGAATGATTACAAAACCTTCTAGTAATTTATGGCTAGATAAATTGAGCCGTAAAACTTATCTAGTAGACAAATATAGCATAGAGATATATCATCCTATATAAGGGTTCGTGATAATTTACAAAGGAGATTAACTTAGTCATGCTTTCTTATAATCTGCATCACGGCGTTGTTAAAACTGAAAATATATTTTCATTTCTGTATTATGACGGTATTAAATGTGCTAATAGAGATAGTGATTTTCCTCTTTTTTTAAAACCCGCATCTCGGGTCTCATAAACCCAATAAGGCAATTTCCTCGCACCTTAAGTTAGGGCCACCATTGTTAGATCGTAGGTATCTGTAATGGCGAACTTCCTTCCTAAAGCTATGCCTTTAGCTTACCATCAGGGAAGGTGAAGTCAAATTGCGAAACAAACGTATATTTTACATTCAGGAAAAATATTATCACACTTGAAGTTTAATTTACCAACAAAATATTAATCTGTCGCAACCATAATCAGGCATTAGTAGAATCACCGGCGTCGTTCATCATTGTAATTGACATGTCAAAAACAGCCAGCTGTGAATATTACCGCATTAATACGAGCCGGCTGCGATATAGAGTGTTCGGCATTTTTAATTATATACCAACCAAAAAAGGTCTGTTCACTATATTGCGAAAGTTATTATAACTTTGAAGCATGGTTTTTTGGTTAACGTTCATTATGCGTATGGAAGTACTTTCAAACTTAGTTTTTAGTGAGTGTAGGTTATTGTGTGCTGAGACTGCCTTTTTTTCCGGCCGCATAGAATTCTGATCCCATGAATTTCAGGGAAAAGAGTAGTGTAAATATAAATGTTCTACGACATTTGCAATGAGTAAAAATTTTGTAATTGTTTTATAAACGATATTAAGAAATGATTTGTAAACAAAATGATGTAATTGATTTGTAAACAACATTAGTGACTGGACTAATTGTTGAACTCTACTCCTAATTAGGTTTGGGTTGTATAAATGATAGCTCTCTCCCTCAATAAGGTCAGTAGTGTCTTTGTGTCTCTTTGATTTGTTGTTAATAAACTCTTGAGGATCTACTTTGTTATTGTTGAAACAAAACTTCTTCTGTCTGGCCGAACATTAAATTTTTGTGTCAGAATTGGAATAGTTATTCGTAAAGGAATCAGTATAACTGCTCATACAACTGGTCTAAGCGATTGCTCAACATCAAACGTGGGATAAATATTCGAACTGGCGTCACTACTCTTGTGACCAGATCAAGAAAACATTCCTGGTGTGTGCGTGAAATAAACTGCCATCCCAACTAGTAGGTGTTCAAGGCTTGCAAGTAGCTCGACGGTGAAAAAGCGGCACAAAAGGTGAAAACAAGTGGATACAAGGAAGGTAACTTTTTCGGGTTTTAACAGTGCTTCTTTCGTGTCTTTGAATGCTACCCCGCTGCGATCGCTATCTTGGAAAATAGAGTTCCTCGGGAAGGAGCCTACAGTTCGAAACGCGTTTACTCCATAATATAACATAAGGTATTCATTATTTTAGTTATACTGTGTAAAGTAATTAAAAGTAACTTAAGTTTTAAGAATGCCTCTTAAAAAGGAAGCTATCGAAAAAAGTGGTGCCTTCATAGATTTAGACATAGCACAAAAAATTATAGGAAGGTACGATGGGGATAGGGGGAATTTATACGTGTTTATAGACAACTGCAATAGTGCATATACGCTTTTAAATCCAATTTATACATTTGCTTTTATACCATTAGTTATATCCAATATAGGCGGGAACATTAGATCGATTTTATTACAGAGGACTTTCGATACGTGGGATAGTTTAAGAGAATATCTTTTAGAGAACTTTTCCGAAAAAAGTACATTCGCTAGCTGTCAATTAGAATTGAATTGCTGTAAACAAGGCCACAACGAGTCTGTATCAAACTATGCCAATAGATTTGAGAGCTGCTATATAAAATTGATAAACTCATTGGACCCCAGACTTGATGAGCACGCTAGACTTGCCAATATCGATCTGTTAAATTCTCAAGCGTTGAATATTTTTATAAGCGGATTAACTGATCAACTACATATGTTGGTGAAATTTCAAAGACCAAATAGCCTGGTAGAAGCAATTTCAGTTGCTACTTCGGAAGAACAAGAAATTAAAAAATTACGATACGAAATGCAGCGCAGACAATCACATAGATTCCATCAAACATATGCCAACTTAGTCTATCAAAATAACGACATAACATGTTTTATCTGCCAGAAAAGGGGGCATAAGGCTAAGGATTGTTGGCATAATAAATCTAACAATCCATCTGGAAACAATAACGGTAGGATTAATTACAGAAATAATACTGCAAATAACTATCAAAAGAATAACAATTATCGAAATAATTATCATAATAATAATAATATTCAAAATAATTATTAAAATATCAATCGGAATAATAAAGCAATGACTATTTATACTGTTCATTGATGCTACTTGGGGGAATTTATTGTTACTCATATTGAGAACACATTTGTTCTTTTTCCACAGTATTTATTATTGAGCCTGGCAGATATCGCCTTACAGCTTCCTCAAGGATATATATTGACAGTCGAATTCATGAAATTTTGTAATTTAAAAGGAATACATAATGACCTGTAGCCAACCAATTATTACTGTAAGAAAATTAAAGATAAAAATATAACGTACATAAAATTTGTTCCATTGAAGTCGCACAATCAATTGGACATGGAAAGTTTGAATCTACCCAGCCATAAAATTTATAAAGTAGAGGAAATCATAACTAAATTAAAGGAAGATACTATTTATACTAGAATTATAATTAATGTTTATTTTGTTTATATATCTTCATGTCAATCTTAAAAGTGATAGGATATTATTTGTTATATCTTGAAGGATACTGAATTGGAGGAAATAATTATAGAACCACTACGTAGAAGCGCTAAAATAGCTCAGCTAAAGTACGAGAACAAGAAATAAAATGTAATGTTATGTGTCATGATTCATGAGTCATGACAAATATATGGAAAGAAATATATAAATGATATGTGTCTTGATAAAGAAAAAAAAAGGAAATGTCGTGCTGTGAAAGTTATATGAAACATGTAATGTAGAATGTTATAAAGAAAGATATTTTATGTTAGAATTTATCAAGTTACTATGTTTTAGATGTATGTATTATATATGTCAAATTAAGTAGTATACATTTTTTACGCCGCTTTGAAATGACACTTGTCGCGTCTATAGTGTTGTATATAGTTTAAGCATACAACATTATTTCTTATACTATGTATTTAATGTCAATATTGTTATTTACACTGTCAATGTGTTCACGTCATGGAATGTATGTATTGTATATGTCAAATAACAACGAAGTAGTACACAACAATATTGACCTTAGCTTACATAAACAATAGGTACCGATTTTTCACGCCATTTTTTGCTACGAATATTCTTAGTGAAGCTGTGTTGTACGTTAACGATAGAAGAATAAGAAGTAATATTTATAAGAAAGATAAGAAATAATTATTGTGTCAGCACCAAGAGTAATGCTGGAAAAGTTAAATAAGAAATAGCGATTGTATTATCCTTTGAACATGATAATTATTATTGTGATGTATAATTTAAAGACAATCCGTTGTCTTTCTTAATGTAGGATTGTAAGGAGTACCAGTTTTGTAAACGATTTATAAACAATATTAAGATGTTATTTGAAGTTATTGATTTGTAAACAATATTAATTAATTGATTTGTAAATAACATTGGCGACTGAACTCATGGTTGAAATAAGGACGTCATAAGGACGCTCCTAAGTAGATTTGGGTTGTATAAAAGATGCCTTTCTCCTTCAGTAAGTTAACATGTTGTCGTAACCAAATAAACTAAAGTGAAGATCGTATCTCCCTCTCTCTTATTTGTGTCTCTTTGTTGTGTTGTTAATAAACTCTTAAAGACCTACTTCATTTTTATTGGAGCAACTCCTGTTCCCATTCGGCCTGTCCGAACATTACCCATTCTACACAACGCCGTTAAGACCCAAAATAAGAGGGTTCTAGCATGCGGATACATGTACTTAGATACATTTTCTTTTGCAAATACATCATTATAAATATGAACACCGTGACCAATACATATATATGAAGATAAATATTTATTCCTGACTATAATCTATCCATGTATCACTTGTCAACCAGATTCGTGGAGCCGTATCTGCACAAAACATCAGATTTACAATTTCGGTAAGATAGTAGAATTACAAAAATACTTTGTTGATATATGCTTTTCTATCAACCTTTAAATTTTGTTGTCAACCACTCCAATATCCAACCAACAATAGTCGCTAAACAGATGATTATCATAAACAGCTATAAAGTGAAACTTGGATTTGCAGCTAAGCCCGTAAGTTACCTACAAGTTTTTGTTTCCGCTCAGACTTCGCTCAACTGTTCTTCAGTTATTGAGTAGATAATAGTTGTTTTTACTTTGTTGAGCCAAGGCCGTAAAACACTTACTTATAATATTTTTATTGTGTCTAAAAGTTTGTGTGTTTGTCTAGGGTCTCAGATGCAACCAGAAGCAACACATAGGTGATGATGATGGTGTCTGGAGGTTATTCACCACCACGCGTTAATTCCTAACATTGAATATCATGGAACACGATAGTTTCAAAGTTATTATTCAAAATTTGTTCACACTTTTATTTAGGTTTCACTAAAAATCCAGATTTTTATTACGTAAGGCAAAGATCGCGGATTCAAACCCCGACTATACCGATTAAATTTTTTCTATTTAAAGTGATACAAATTCAGATATCAAAATTATTGTAGATTCAAGAAGGGCATTCACAGGTTCTTATGGGGTCGGCAGCTTGATTTAGGAATACTGTTCGGCATTTCACTATCTATTGAAAAAAGAAAAGATTTAATATATAAGATACGAGTTGACATCTTAAATCTACAACTAATCGAGTGCAAAATCCTCTCTAATTACTGGAATTCTTACACGAACAAACAGTGTACCAGTAGTAGCGCTGTTTGTTCATGTAAGAAAATTGTCTTATTTCATTTTGTGTGCTAATATTTTAACAAGTTTCGCATATCGCTGCGCTTACTTCTTATGAAGCTACTCCGTTTACGTAAATTAAATAATTATAAGAAATAGAACTCGAAATGTAACTATCCATTCATACATACAAATATCGCGCCTTTCTCCCTGCTGGCACTATAATGTATTCAAATATAAAAATAATTTCTACTATTCCAATATGCTCACTACTACAGTACTACTACACTAACAGCACATTAAATCTAGATTGAAAATGTAGCTCACAGCAACATGTTGAAATGAAATTGTAAAATGAATGTAATTTCGGGTAGTTAACTTGACGCTCCCTGGAATTTAAGTTTAAGTTAAAATGTTTCAACCATTGCTTAATTCTGAGTTTTAAAGATTAAAATTGAGGGCTTTAATATGTGTGATGATTAAAATTTTTACTCATCAATAATATGAACTGTATTATGAAAAATGTCTGTAAAACTATAACTTTGAAATATTTGGGTTATTTTATACTCGTAATTCAGGTGTACCAATAATGTCTTATGAATAAGTTATTTATTTATTTCTTTCTTTCATTATTTTCTTATTAGCAATATAAGCTTACAGTCTACACCAAAGCGCTTATATGCTGTACATTAAATTACGTATTACACTATATTGCATTACAAATACATTAATAAAAGTACTTAGTTACATTCTTACAGTTCGTCAAATAATTAGATAAATAATCATTAAATTAATCTAAAAAAGAAAATAATTAAAAAAGGTCCAGTACAAGCACACAAAATCTAAATACAATAAACTGTTATCCAAAAAATAAATGCCTTTAGGAATTTTCAGCTGCGATGCGTCATATTACCGCTACACAGTGCCGCTTTATCACCAGCTAATCACATTAGTCCAGCAAACTGAATTGAAGCCTTCACGGTCGTTGTCAACGGCTGGAAAACGATGACGACTTTAAATACGAGCTAATTGTTAGCAAATGGCACGGTACGGCTTACGGTAATCAATTATACTAAATATACGTATGTGTAATATAATTTTCATTCAGACTCGAGACAAATGTAGATTCATCCACATTTAAGGATATAAATATTGTAAGTTGACGTGGAAGCGGTGGTAACCTTAGGTTAAGTAGAATTATTTTTGACGTCAATAAGAAACAATCATGTTGTTCAAGAATAAATAAAATCTTTGAATTTGCATTTAACGTACTACGTGTATCGTTGCACGATAATAATAGTGAGAAGGAGTAGGTAGTATTCAATGAAATAGCTAAGAAGAAGATGACCCAACTGATATAAATGATCGATATCACCTGTAAGAGCTTAAAATACCAGAATATTGTTATTATTATTTCCTTTATTCATTTTAACAAAACATATAAATTACATTTTTAAATACATCTACAAAAAAATTAAACATATTTAAAAATAAAAAAAATAGTATCCCACCGGCATCGGGTACAGGGACCAAGCTACCGGTGGTTACGGCTCCAGGGAGAGGAACTTCCTCACTATACGTGCCGTGCCTAGCAGAACCGCCTTCTGCATCAAGCCCTTGAGCCAGCTGTCTAACGAGAGCCTCATAAGGTATTGATCGAGGCTCTTGGCGATAAGTCCGTGAACTGAGATGACTATCGGTACAATAATAGCTGACTCCACATCCCACATGTCGACAATCTCATGGGCTAAGTCCAAATACTTAATTTGTTTGTCTTTTTCTGCCTTCAAGAGATTCTCGTCATGAGGGATAGTGATATCAACTATTACTGCACGGCGCTCTGTTTGATCTATTATCACTATATCAGGCTTATTGGCAACAATAGTCCTGTCAGTGATAATAGATCGATCCCAGTACAACGTGATATGTCCATTTTCGAGAACTGGGTCGGGCACGTACCTGTAGTACGGTACCTCTGATTCCACAAGGTTATACTTCAGGGCAAGTTGTTGATGGATTATCCTGGCCACTTGGTTATGTCTGTGCAAATACTCTCCGTTGGCAAGACGAGAACAACCAGAAATTATATGTCTAAGGGATTCCCCGGGACGGTGGCATGCCCGACATATGTCAACCGTCCCATCCCTTAAAATATACCTCCGATAGTTGTTCGTCATAACAACTTCGTCCATAATTGCAAAAACAAACCCTTCGGTTTCCCCAAATAGGTCACCAAAGCGTAGCCACGATAAAGAGGCTGGTATATCTATATCAGGCCCATGTAGGGCCCGATAGAAACGGCCATGCAACTCCTTGCTCTTCCATACATCCCTACGGTCATTAATACTCAATACCACAGGTTTGCGCCAATTCTCTCTAGCCAGACCGAGCGGGGTAAGTCCGCTATCCACCATCACTACATCGCGATGCATATCCGTGCCATTTTGTAGGAAATATTCCCTGAGGTTGCACACCTCGCGGTTATGAAGGGTCTTGGCATTTAAAAAACCACGACCCCCGCATTTCCGCGGTATGTACAACCTCATCACAGATGAACGCGGATGATGCATTCGGTATGCAGTGAGTAGCGTACGGACCTTCCTATCCAGGGCATCAAGTTCTGTCTGAGTCCATCTGAGTATGCCAAATGAGTACATTAAAACTGGCATGGCCCAACCATTACAGGCGCGAACTTTATTACCGCCTGATAAAAGACTTTTAAGAACTTTTTTCAAGCGGCCAAAGAAACGGTCCTGCAATGATTGTTTCATACCAGCTTCGGAAATGCCTAACGCCTGTGACATACCCAGGTATTTATAGGTGTCGATTGCGGAGATAGCCCCTATTTTTAAGGAATCTGAGAGCTCTACACCTTCAGATTCCACAATTCGACCTCTCTTTACATGCATGACCGCACACTTGTCCACACCAAACTCCATCCTGATAGAGTTACTAAATGTTTCGGTCAGTTTTAATAACTCTATCAGGTGGTGACTGTTGGGGGCAAACAATTTGAGATCATCCATGTAAAGGAGGTGGGATATAAGTTGACCATCTCTGCGCAATCGACAGCCCAACCCTGAACTCTCCAGTATAGTACTGAGAGGGTTCAGTGCCAGGCAAAACCATAATGGACTAAGACTATCACCCTGGAATATACCTCGCTCAATCTTTATAGGCTCGCCATCTTTGCAAATCTTTCGACATCCTGGATAGCACAAGACCGTTCTCCATTGCCCCATACATGTCTTCATGAGGTTACATAGAGTTGCGTCGATTTTATACAACTCTAGCACCCTCAGAAGCCATGTATGCAGCACAGAGTCAAAGGCCTTTTTGTAGTCTATCCAGCATGTCGCCAGATCCTTTCGGGCCTGTTGGCAAATGGCCATATCAATTATAAGGAGTTCTTTAGTACCGCGGGCCCCGCTTCTAAATCCATTCTGAGAGACAGACATGATAGAATTGTCAATTAAGTGTGATGAAATTTTTCCTCTCAGAATAGATGTAAGAAGCTTATAAATTGTAGGTAGACATGTAATAGGCCTATAATTTTTAGGGTCCGTGGTACTACCTGATTTATGAAGAAGGTGGGTTACACCAGTTGTTAGGAAAGTAGGAAGCGATCCTGATTCTAGGCATGATTGGAATTGTGTTGCCAATCGACCGTGTGAGCCCCGGAACCATTTTAACCAGAAATTATGCAGTCCGTCTGGGCCCGCTGATCTCCAGTTAGGTAACAGACGGACTGCATTGGTAATATTATTATTATTATTATATTATCTTATACTTACTTACAAGTTTTCAATAATTGCTCACACAATCCTAAACTCTAACCCACTATATTCGTTTGAAAATGTGACCAAAAAATTTTTAGAAGAATTCAAAAACGTTATTATAAAGTTGCCGAAGCTAGCAAACTTGTTAGATTTTCAAATGATTTGTAAATAAATATATTTGTTTAAATCGAATACATTTTGCGCTTAGTCTCGAGTGGATTTTACGTACTCATGAAGACATTTGCTTGAATGATAATTCAAGAAAATTTCGAGAACCTATTGAAATAGCCTAAAGAAAAAAGTTAGCCAATAAGGCCAACTTTTTTCTTCAAGGGTTTTCTTACATTCAGCAGGTCTATAAAGTTTTTGTTTGTTTGTAGATTCATACCTTTTCATACCAAGTACTAAAAATTTATAATTGACTAGCTGTTGCCCGCGGCTCCGTCCACGTGGATGTCGGTTGTCGCTTAGTGTTGAGTCAACGCTATTTTTCTAAAATAAAAGTAGCCTAGGTTACTCCTTATTACATCAGCTACCTGCCAACAAAAGTCCCGTCAAAATCGGTCCAGCTATTTCATAGATTAGCCGAAACAAACAGACAGACAGACAAAAAATGTAAAAAAATATATTTTGGTGTATGAACCGTATTATATTCATATGCATGTAGTAAAAAACGGTTATTTCAATATTACAAGCAGACAATCCAATTTTATTTGTATGTGTAATAGATATACAGATAGAAGATGTATAGATTTAAGTAAAAATATTGAAAAAAATCTTAATATCACTTCTAACATTAAGAAAAAGTAGATACTGATTTAATGAATTTAATATTTAAATCATCTATTTTCATAAAGCAATACGCATATACGGTGTTGAATGTATCACACGAATTCCAAATTGAAACATGCTTCACATTAATCAACTCATCGCTTAATAAGAAACGATTCCGCTTCGCCCGGCGACATGGAATAAATTTAAAAACATTCATTCGCGACTCACATCGTCGTTGTTAACGTTTTGTCGCATAAATACGCGTCAGTTGACTGATTTGCGTACATTTGCGCTCCAGGGTCCTTATTCGGCTTGACCACCCGTAACGTAACTGCCCGTGTTCATTTTAACCGTCATGTTTAAGTTTGTTTAGTTTTACGCTAGCATGTCATGTCGCTATGCTGAGGCTGCTGGCGTCATTTCTCATTGACCAGTAAAATATCTGAAAAAGATTTTACGTGACCATGTCACGATATAGACACATCTTTTCATAGCTCTTCGAATAGCTACACGAAAAAGAAAGAATATTACTATACCGCGATGCTGAAGCTGCAGTTCTATCTTTTATGTTTATCACAAGAATTGAATAAAAATCTTATTCCGCCTTTACCGATTTAAATTTTTTGCCGTCTTAATCGATTTACCTATAGAAGCCTACTGCATTATCTCGTTACGACTGCGTTTGAAAGTCATTGTCAAGCAGAATAATGATCCGGATTCGAGTAATAGGGGACGTTTTATGCAACGCGTTAAGTCTTAAATTTAACTTTTGTTATGAATGTATGTTTATGAATCCAACCAACACTCGCGGTAAATACCCTTACGCCAGATTTAACATGTATAGGAACAAGGTATTAATTTGAGGGGTGCGTAAAGATGCTTAACGTAAACACTAATGTGGAGATATTAACAAAGGAAAACATATTATTTAATATGGAGTATACATATAATTATTTATTTTAACTTGACTGTTAAACGTTAACACAATAAAATCTTTATCATTTTGCTGTTTATATTTGAGAAGTCTGGAAATAGTCTTGGATTTGCTCTGCAAATGATTATATTTTACTAGATTAACTTAAGAAGTATTAACTAAGAAGACTTTACTAATTAAAACTTTGTTAATCCTCGGATTAATGTGGAAACTCTTCTACAAAGAAAGGAATGATAAACATTACCGAAAATGTGAAATCACTCGATTGTATGTACACAGGGCCAAGGAGATAAGTTTATACGTTCAGATCTGAGATGATTGTATAGTAAATACATATCTTCTTGGCCGAACGTATGCTATTATACTTAGTTTGGCTGCTCTGTAAAGAAAATTCTTTTATTTATTTCAAGTGTAGCATTTTTTTTTTCTTGTAAGAACCTTTACTGGCATGTCTACAAAATCTTCACAAAGATTTAGTTAGTAACATCGCAATATGATATGTCAATAGAAATACATCGATCAAAACGGTTACGTATTAAAATTCCTAAACTCATAATACCGACTTACGAAAAATCGAATTTCAAAATCCCGAATATTCGTTTGACCGAATGTTCAAAATACTGAAAGTACAAAATCCCGAAGTAAAAAAATAGCGAAGTACACGATCAACGATCAAAACGTTGATTTTTCATTAAAGTGTTAGAAAACTACCATCTTGGGTATATCTAAAGTTTGCATTTTGGAGCCCGGAAGAATGACTTAATTGGTTTTGCAAGAGTAACTGCCCCTCAACCTCAACACCTATAAGCAAGGCAAAGTTGTCCTTTGCCTGGTAAACAAGTTCACTTTAAGGTACTTGTCGTTACCTTGTCCATCAATCAGTAGATACGTATGTACCAAGTTTGCAAGCGAGGTGGGCTTCAGCTCCAATGATCTTGGTAGACCAAATAAAAAATAAACGGGTGTTTACGTATACTATACACTTTTTAATGTAATCATTAATTCTTTTGAACTGTTTTGATAAAAAAAAAAACAATTTACCACTTATTATTATTTTAACAGAATACAACAACCGTCACAAGTATATCCTTCATTATAAAAACGTCATGTTGTAACAAAGGAACAGACCTCATCCTAGCATCGCTTCAGGCGCACAGCAAACATGTAATAATATCAAGATCTTTACGCTATCGAGAAAATGCTTCAATAAATTTTGAGTCTTATGCAAATAACCATAAAGTCAAAGATGGTCCAGTAGTGGAACTAATTAAAACGTAATTTGATCGACGTGTAAATAAGTGAGAACGCGAAAGTGAAGTGAAATTTAAAACAAGAACAACAAGAAGGAACATTTTTTTTAAAGCTACAGATAAGGTTAGGAGTTGTAATATTTAAGCTTTATTCACCATGGTACCATAAGACAGTACCATTGATAGCATAGATACCATTGATGGATTATGACAATTTTCATTTGCTTTTGAACCATTAATGATTGGTACGTAGTACGGTATGGTAGTCTAATTATTTCCTGAATGAACCACGGTTAGCAAAAATAATATTTACAATGGTACGATTTAAACACTGAAAAAAAAACAATAGTTTAATTGCAAACCATCAATGGTACTGACTAATAATAGTACCCTGGAGGACAGAGGAGATTTAAAATTGTAACAAGAAATTCTATTTCAGATTACTTTCGAGCTAGCTTTAGTGTATTGAGAAATAATGTTACACGTCACGTTACTTATCAAACGTCTGATAAACGTCGAACATTGAAGTAGCTGTATTACTCATGTTCAATTACAGTATCGATAATGATGTTGAATCTAAAAACAAACCTTCTGCCTTAAGGCTTACATATTGAGAAAGTAAAAAGGGTGAAAATAAATGGTTTTATTGCGGATTTTTAAGCTATTGCATAGCTTCTATCGAGGGCCTTGAGCGCGGGGACCGAATCCAGAAATTCCTTAACGAAAAAACCTCACACTCGTTTCTTTTCGGCAGTCTTCGACACGGTGTTCGTGTGCGTGCAACTAGCCGTATTGTACGACTCTACGAAGCTCGCACGAATCGAGACGAGCTGCTCCGAAATCGGACGAATACATAAGCAGCTGTTTATGAGAAAGTATATAGGTCTATAGGTATTTATGTATAACAGTGAATAGCTGTACTTGTAAAATTTGTCGATAATCTCTTCTTAATATCGTTATTTTTTTTTAAATGAATAATTTTGTTTTGGTGTGTCATTACACTATTTATACCTAATTATTTATACCTATTATTTATACCTAGATATTTTCGTTTTATAGAGAAGAAAAGCGTAAAGAGCTAAAAAGAAAAAAAAACTAATGCACGTCAAAGTGCATATTATCATAATTGCATAAGTTGATACAAAATGCTATGCAATAGCTTTACCGCGGCAGTCACCGAGTGCTACACGTCTTTTTTTTAGGATCTAACTAGGCTACGTGGCGTAGAAACACATAAACTCATGATAGGAGTGCATCAAGTCTCAAGCACCAGGGATAAACTATGTAATTTATTATATGTGACAACAATAAAATAACGATGTGTTTAAATGGACGCAAAAGCAAAAAAATATCACGATACCATAGAGACTTCTTAAGACTTGTTTCAATTTTCCTACAGTTCTAGGACCTTACGGCGGGGCGTGAAATAATGTTTGATCAAAAATTTCTAAGAGATTTGAAGAACCTAGTGAAGAGGAATAAGCTTGTAAATAAAATACCGAGCTGTGCATTTCCGCATAAAAATAAGAATATTTGATTCTCAGTGTACTTAGTCCGCTTGAACTCACTTCAGAATTTTTTTCAGAATTTTTTACTTCAATTATATGAGAAAAAAAAAAAATGTATTGTTTCAACTTACTAAGAAACAAATATCTCGTAAATAGATGTTTGATATAATAATGTACAAACTGGAAGAAATAACAACACCATGGTATGAAGTTTTTAAGTATGTTTGAACATTGTTATTTTCTGTTCCAAGAGTTGTAAATAAAACTTTAGAAGCGCAGTAATAGAGGAGACGTCCGAAATTATTTTTTTACCAGGAAAACAATCTTTGATGCACAGATTGCACAGTTTCAGTGTATTTAATGTTAAATTCATTAGGTGCACTGAAAGTTTTGCAGTTTTGCTGTATTATTTGCCGTTTCATCTTTCCAACTGGCATCTCTCCGCCGGAATCTTAACTTGTAAAAATAATAGATTCCTTCAAGACAGACTTATTTCACTGTAGACTACATCATCACATACTACCAAGTGAGATACCAAGCGAGATTAAATGTGAGTCTGAACGATAAGAAAACTATTATAATTTGATTCTCCAATTGCTATCTACAGGTAAGACTTACGTTATACGATTTGTCTAGAAACAATTTAGAACTAATTTTGTCACAGGTATTAGAACATTCAATTTTACGCGGCTGCTAATTACAGTAAATCTTACTTTGAAAGGCGTAAGATGTCAAATAAACTTTTAGAGGTTCCCTTCATTAGCGAAACGCCAAAATTGTCTTTAAGGCCGCTAAAGTCATGATAGTAAAAATTACTTTCAATTTCCTTAGCTCCGTTCCGTTTTAAAGTATTCTTGCTTACAATTTTAATGAAAAACAAATTTGAGCGGGTTGAAATTACAGTATTTGAGATGCTACTGTAATGGAAATTGGAGCGAAAGGCTGCATTTATTGAAATTTAATCCTGTTGATTTGATAAGAATTCGCAACACCCTTCGTCTGAAACTGGCCTATTTCATTGATGGAAAATGAATAAATAAAATTGTAATTTCAGCTCTGCTTGGCGTTGAAATAACAGCTTTTCAATTAATGTTTTTTCAACAGGATTTGTTTTAAGCTGAGGTGCAGTTCAAAAATTGACAGTACATTCTAGATGCTTTAGATAGATAGATAGACAAAATGGGCAGTCTATCGATTTTAAAATCGCTGAGAAATAAAAACAAATGCGATTCGGACTCGCCCATGAAGGGTGCCGTAGCAGCAAGTAACATAATATAACGGTTCTTATAGTTCGTTGTTACTTTGATCGATGTTTTAATAATAGTGGTTCACGGCTTAGAAAATAATGGTTCACGGATTATGCATACGGCTTATGTTTATGAAATGAAATGTTTTTTTTTTTAATATTTGAGTGGATTGCAGTTTACGATTTATGACGTATTAAATAAAACTACGTACTAAATCTCGTTCAAACCAATTTTCGGTGAAAGTTTACATGGTAATGTACATAATTTATTTTTTTCAGTTTTATCATTCTCTTATATTAGAAATTACAAAGGGGGTGGGGGAGACACTTTGGAAGTGTCTCTCGCGCCAAACTATTAAGTTAAGAAAAAAATTAAATATAAGAAACCTCAATATCATTTTTGAAGACGTTTGATGAACAAAATTGAAGTTATGTTCTATGAATGGGGAACCCCGAAAATAATTTTTTGATTTTTTTGGTTGAAAATCATAATGCGGTTCATAGAATACATCTACTTACCAAGTTTCAACAGCAAAGTTCGGAAAATAGTTAAAAAAGGTAAAAATAAAATAGGTAAAAAGTGAAAATAGTTTCGGCAAAAAGAAGCTGTAAAATACGGACGGACGGACAGACATACAGACAGACATGACGAATCCCCTTGTATTCCGCATTTTGCCATTTGGCTACGGAACCCTTCAAAATATGCAATATCCTAATATTGTGCAAAACACTCAACCGTTCTATGAAAATCTATCCCATTCCATACGGACGCATCTACATGCCTGACCTGTCACTATCCGCATCACATATGACTTTTGTGCTGGGTCGAACGTAGTTATTGCATTTGCACTGGTCAGCGATATAGTTAGTTTGCAAAATTCAAACTGATTCGAATAATGGAACTCACCATCTCTTGCAATGCATTCTTTAAATTAATAATATTCTTTAAAGCATTTAGCTCTGTTCTGAAGTATTGACATTAGTTTAAATTTGTGAAATGTTTTAATAATTAATTGCAAAATTTTACCTAATATTAACAGAAATTAAGGCGATCATGATATAGGTACATACAAACCTTTAATTTGACTGACCAATTGACCAGGTTATACCGGCCGTGGTCACAGCCTCACAGTGGTGGCAGCTCAAAGGTATGTATATATGTACCGATGCCATGATCGCGTTAATTCCCGTTAACATCATGGAATGGTTAGGTTAATCGGGGATGTCTAGACACTGCACAAGACAGGAAAGAATGGAATACCTTGCAGGAGGCTTTTACCCGAACGGAGTCCACGCAAACACAATAGATAGAAAAACTGTTCTAATATTATTTGATTATTTTCAGTTTTATTATTCTGTTTTATCATTTTCTTTCATTTATAATTTAATTTTAACTTTAATTATATGGTTTGTTCTTTTTTTCAATATTTCTATTTACTGCATAAATTATAAATTTATTGGAATTTGTTTGCATGGAATTAAATAAAGCTATATTATTATATCATGGAACACGATAGTCTAACGTTATAATTGCAAGGTTTTCTAAGCAGCACTTATGTAAGTCTGGGACTTTGATAAATCTTTTCACTATCTATTTAACCAACATAAAAAGGTGACGGCTTCTCATATCTTCTTCATCCTGGTGTTAATCCTAGTCGCATCCGAAGCATTCATCTCAGAGTCTGAGGTCTACTTAACACCTCGATATTTTTCGTAAAGTGACTGCCATCTGACCTCCACAACCCAATAGTGATAAATCAGTCATATATTTATATATTACTCTCTATTGTATGAACATAAATGTTTAAAAATATTGCACCTTCCATAATATTAATCACTTGTAACTAACCTATCTGTATAATTTTGTTTTAAACTTTCTGAGTCTGGGCGGTAGGTGTAAATAAGTAAAAAAGTATCTCCGATTTTAAATATTTAAAATAAATCTTCTTTCACCATTTTCCTAAGTTTTTTTAACTTCTTGGAGGCCAGTACGTTACAAGTATTCAGTACTTACGTTTGTGGAAGTGTTTATGTGACTTAACATCGGCAACTCAAACACCACCTGCCAGCACAATACCGCATTGTCACTGAACCATAGTTCACACTAAAACTATTGTCATCAACACAATCAGGAAGAAGTCACAATGTCTCAGCTTGCTGATATCGAAAGTGCACAACATAACCTGGAGGAAAGTTTCTCTAAAAGAATGGCAGAACTTGAGGCGCAGTTGCAGACTGGAGGACCTGCTAAGGACACTGTTGCGAGAGTGGCAGAGGAATTTCGAACATTCAGAGAACTCATGTTTGCCATGCTTAGCTTGCTCAGAAAGCAAATTACTGAATGTTCTAGAGCATTGGACACTATGGAAACGAGGCACCGGCGTAAATCGCTTGTCTTCATGGGAGTTGCAGAGACAGCAGATGAGGACTGCAGCGCCAATATTCGCGACATTATCCAGAAGAGGTTGGGGGTAGACAATATCACTACTGACAGTATTACATACTGCCATAGGATTGGAGCCCCCAACAAGGACCATCATCGTCCCATCTTGGTGAGGTTCTCTGGGCTGAATCTCCGGTTGGCCATATGGCGTGCCAAGACAAAATTTAAGGGAACTCCCGTCTCAGTCAAAGAGTTCCTGACAAAAGCTAGGCAGACAGTTTTTAGCAAGGCTCGGCAGCATTTTGGGATGCGAGCATGCTGGACACAGGACGGCATCATTGTCGTTAACGTTGCTGGGAGCCGACATAGGTTAACAACCATGGAGGAGCTGATCCCGCTGATAAACAAGCATCCCAGTGTGGCGAGTGAGCGAGGTGTAGTCCCTTCCCGGAGTGTCGCAGGCAGTGCCGATATCGCGAGGACAAAGGTGCGAAGAAACTGAGTAAACTAGTGCAGTTCTAATAGTTTGGCATAGTTATTCACAAGTTCACACTTTAGACGTTAAATCTTTGTGGATCATTGTTGTTGCGGCGTGTTGACTTGTTTCTATCACGGCTTGTTTCGTAAGTACTCTGTGTTTGTTTTTAGATTACCGTAACATAACTTTCGTTGTATTAAATACCCACAACAAACAAGAAAATTAATGTTTACAAAGTAGTTTAAAATACCAATCACTTGACACTGACAGAGTTGAAAATTGATATGTTACGTACCTGTCAAAACGCGAGCGCAAGCCAATGCGAAGCAAGAGTGGAACGTTCGGAAATGCGTGACACAACGTTTAGTTCTTACTATCCCAAATTGTATTTTTTTTTTCTCTCTACATTGTTTTTTTGTATTTGTTATTTATCTGATTTAGTGTGTTTTAGTGACCTGTTGTTTAAATGAATGCGGTTGCTGGCGGGTGGTGCAGAGACAACGTGCTGCTATATTTACATTGCATTATTTAACTAGTTTAAACTTAAATCCCATTCTATATCTATATTCTTTATATATATTTTATAGACGTATACCTACAGTATTTATATATATCATATTTTATTTATATATTTTAACATTTTATGTGAAATGTATTCTGATGATGATCAGTATGTTTCTGCTAACGAATCCATTACGTTGTCCGGTGATGAAAGTTTCTCATCAATCGATAGTACACTTGGTGACTTTGTGCGAAAAACTTTTAACAATCAACCTCAAGACCTAATGAATATCTGTTACCTTAATACGCAAAGCTTGCCATGCCATTACAGCCATTTCATAGAAGCCTTTACGGACGCGGACGTTCATGCCATTCTGATTTCAGAGAGCTGGTTCAAACCCCACCATCTTTCTACCTCCTACCCTCTCCCTGGCTTCGTTCTTATCCGTAATGACCGAGTAGATGAGGCGGAGAGGAGGGGGGGTGGTGTTGCAATATACCTCCGCAGTGATTTTCCCTACAAAATTCTCGCTTCGTCCCCCTCTACACTATCTTCTACTGCAGAGTTTCTTTTCTTAGAGGTTAGTGTCAAAGGAGAGAAAATCTTGCTTGGGGTTGTCTACTGTCCACCTGCAGTAAATTACTTCTCCAGCATAGAACCAGTCCTGGAAGCTTTGGGGTCGGAGTATGTACACCACATAGTTATAGGCGATCTCAATACTGATATACTGCCCCCACAGTCTTCCCGCTGCCGCAGGTTACTTGACATTGTCGAGTCTGTTAAATTAAACATCCTGCCTCTACAAGCTACCCACCATAATACTGATGCTGAGGACACATGGCTGGACTTAATTTTTACCTCCAACCCAGCGCTTGTTTCTCGTCACGGGCAACATGCTGCGTCTGCTTTTTCGCGACACGATTGTTTGTTCGTATCATACGTCCTTAAGCCCCCTAAACCCAAACCTCGCGTACTGCTTATGCGTAGTTTCGGACGTATGAACTTGGACCAACTATGCAAGGATGCCTCGGCAATAAACTGGGATCGTGTGGGTGAGACCATGTCAATGGACGAGAAAATTCGCTTCTTTAATGACGAGGTCATCAGTCTCTACGATGTCCACGCGCCTATCAAGAGAGTAAAGCTGAAACGTCCTCCAGCGCCTTGGATAACGGAAGAAGTACGCATGGCGATGCGACGTAGGGACCGGGCCTTTCACAGGTATCGAAGGGATCGGCGGGATGAAACGTGGTCTTTATTTAAGTCTGCTAGGAATCGGTGTAACCAAGTGATACGTAATACAAAACGCCGTTATATTCATGATAACATAACTTCTTCTTCTTCTTCCGCCAATATTTGGAAGTTCCTGGGAACACTGGGTGTAGGTAAACAGCGTTATTCTGAAATCCAGGCAAGTATTGGTTTAGATGACATAAACCGACATTTCACCACAGTTACTCCTATGAGTCATCAAACCAAGAGTTGCACAATTGAGTACGTGGCAAACCTGCCCCGTCCAGATATTGGTCCTTTTAACTTTTCTCCGGTCCAACCGAGTGAGATCAAAAAGATAATTTACTCTATCAAATCCAACGCCGTGGGCTATGATAGTATTAGTCGCCGTATGATCACTACAATCTTAGACCATCTCCTGGAGGTAATTACCCACATTATAAATTATTCTTTGCACTCAGGGCAGTTCCCATCTCTATGGCGTAAGGCCTATGTTATTCCTCTCCCTAAAATATCAAACCCATCCCTACCTAATCATTTCCGGCCCATTAGTATTTTACCGTTCTTGTCAAAAGTGCTGGAGGCCTGTGTGCACAGACAGTTATCCTCTTTTATTTACAAGAATAACTTATTAAGTCCCCTACAGTCAGGTTTTAGGCCCGGGCACAGCACAGTGACCGCGCTGTTGAAAGTGACCGGTGACGTTAGGGCTGGTATGGACGACACCAAGCTCACGGTACTGGCACTGGTAGATTTCTCAAACGCGTTTAATACTGTCAACCACGATCTTCTTATGACCACTCTAGCTCACTATATGATCTCACCGGAGGTTCTGGAATGGTTCACAAATTATCTTCAGGGGCGCCAGCAAGCGATTCGCCTGCATGAAAAGTCTTCGTGCTGGTGCGACACTGACGCTGGCGTTCCTCAAGGCGGTATACTGTCTCCATTATTGTTTTCGATATTCATCAACCTCCTCACCAAAAATCTTCGATGTGCGTATCATTTGTATGCCGATGACCTACAGGTCTACGCTCAGGCGGGTGTGGGAGAAATACACGAGGCTATTAATAGCGTAAATCAGGATCTAGAGCAAATCAACAACTGGGCGAGCAGATTTGGATTGACTGTGAACCCTTCTAAGTGCCAGACCATCATTATTGGTAGCCATTGGCTGATCAACCGTGTGGATACACTGTCTCTTCCACCTATTGTATTTAATGGATCGACCATTCAACTGAGCACTTCAGTTAAAGATCTAGGTGTTTTCTTGGACTCGACCATGAACTGGCAAAAACAAGTTTCTCATGTTAGCCAGAGAGTAACTGGGACACTTCGGGCATTATATCCCTTACGGACCCTCCTACCCACCGAGACAAAGACTATGCTCGTTCAGGCTTTACTGTTCCCTATATTTGACTATGGCGATGTATGTTACTTCGACCTCACTGCGGAACATCTCAACAAATTTGAAAGACTTTTAAATAACTGCATTAGGTTCGTCTTTAATCTCCGCAAGTACGACCATGTGTCTGCGTGCACTCTTCTTTTGCTGTTCAATCTGTGTTTCTGTGGAATGAGATATATATATATATATATATATATATAATATATATAAGTATGTATATGGTATTTAAGAATTTATGAGGTGTATATTGTATCGTTATGTATATATTTAATATATGTGTTTATTGGTATGTATATTTATTTACACAGCCTTACTTAGATGTATCTGAGTAACTGTATCAGATTTACTTTTGATAATGCACCTACTGAGTCTTTCTCTGCACCACCTTTGGTTGACTGGTAGAGAATGCCTGTGGCATTAAGTCCGCCTATGTACCTACTTGTGCATGAAGTTTATAAATAAAATAAATAAATAAATAAGGCAGGCACGCATGCGCACATATCTTGTTGGTTCCGTACATCTGTCGAGAGATACTTTTGTATGTTCGCTCTCGTTAAAATTCAACTTTGAGGCGCAAATCAGTTTTCTAACAGAACTTTATAGCAAGAGTTATAAGACGCGAGCGTTATAAGTTTCTCTGTCACTTTAAAGTCCAAGGCTAGGTAATAATACTGTGTTTGCGTAAAAAATAATTGAAAGGAATAATGTCTTGAACTATTTTATATTTATCTTGTTGCTTACTCCGTACCTCTTTTGTTTATCCTCGATTAAGAACTAGGGCACGACGGCTTTCCGTCCAATTGAGCAGTCTGACTGGGGAAATACACCCGCGTAACCTCGTGTTGTGTTTCCGGTGGTGATTAAGGTGGCCAGAGCTCTCTGGAAAGCTTTTTTGATATCAGTGGGATGACCAAAGGCTATTCCTGCTTTGTCTTCTACACTGACGGCACCAGAAACTCTTTGTGTTTACAGGGTCGGCAGCACGAGTGTGACTCCCCTGGTGTTACACACGTCCATAGGCCAAGGTAACCACTTTCCATTAGGTGAACCGTGTGCTAGTCTGCCACCTTAGTGGTATAAAAAAAGCTATAATGGTTTCTACAATACATGTGTTTTTTCTAGACCAGGTGTTGAACTTTTTAGGTCTCCAGCTACCCGTAACGATTGCCATAGATGTTCGTATGATAACAAGAATCGACGGCTTAACGTGCTCTTCGAGGGACGACCGCATTCAAGTATTTACACTGAGCGGGGATCGAACTCGCGCCTCCTGCGTAGCGACCGCGTTCACCACCGCGAAGCCACAGAGGCTGTCACTCAACCACAATACGTGTTTTTGTCTTCCTGTAATCACCGGGCTGTTTTTATTTATACGACTTAGGTGGCAGACAAGCTCACGACCCACCAGATGGAAAGTGGTTACCGTGGTCTATAGATGAGTGCAACACCAAGGGAGTGGAAGGACACTCGTACTGCTGACCCCGTAAGACCAGAGTTTCTGTGCCGTCAGTGTAGAAGACAAAGCAGGGCATGAAAAAGAGCAAAGTTAACACATCCAAGGATTTTTACGAACAAGCCATAAATGGGATGAGATGACTGATATAGTTGCAAAATAGTTGTTTTATCGCTCACGTTTATTACTTAGAGTACCTAAACCTTTTACAAACATTTTCCTATGTATTCAACTATCAATGGGTTCCAATAAATTTCAAAAGAACTCAGCAATACGTCATTCGTTGAGAAGGAAAGCTTCAAGTGTGAAAACTTATCAAAACCGAATATATCGGTTTTGATAAGTTTTCACACTTGAAGCTTAATAATATATATAATTGATTTTATTGAATTTTCTTCTTTATATAATAAAACCGATATTAAAAAGAAGTATTGAATCAGACAGTGGTGAAAAAATATTTCTGAAGTAGAAAAATAAATTGCTGTAACTAGAAAACTAAACAATAATAAATACATAGGTACCAGTGGCAGAAATAGAACTATCTTTGGTATTTGCGACATGTCGTTATATACTTGAGTGCTAAAAAGTAATTGCTTGAGATGTCAGCTGTTCCTGGAAGAAGTAACGTTTATAGACTGAGTACTTGTGCTACTAAAATATAATACATTACATTTGTTTGAGTATTGTGCCAACATGCTGTTGGTTATAATACAGACAAGTTTTAAGAGTTCAAAATAAATGTAAGAGCATCTAATTAAAAATTTTATAGGTAATAAAAACTTTATAAAACTTTGTAAATTATTTAGAAAATTTTATGGCTCGAAGATTAATATATTCAGAAATTGTATTTGTTTAATGCTTGTAACTCTATACATCAATACATTGTAGATATCAATATTGGGACTAGTTTTGACTATATCTAGTGTACTAGCTAGTAATTATCAAGACATGAAAAGACATCTTTCGATATCATTATTTTCTACGCGGTCAATAGTTTTGTATCAAGCAAAATGAAGACAACTCGAGAAACCATAGTAATAGCAACATTGTGACCGCGTTTTATAAGCTAGTTATAATAAATTATAGATCATACTCTTATAAGTTAACTACTAAATATAACTTTTAGCTATAATATCAGCAATTTAAAACACAATATCTACTTTCATTGAATAATCAAAGGGATCAATATCAAACTCAAAGGTACAGCGATGATTATGTATATCAAACTCGTTACAATCCAATTAAATTAACTAATAGAAAGTTAAAACTCTGCTTAACTACATCGAAGCAATTTCCTTGCAAAATCAACACAAATTATTTTTCTTTCCAATGTAAATACTTGGTTGCTAGCGCAGACTAGTGGAATCAGTACTTTCATGTTGGCTCAGTCTAAAACTAACACTTCTACTGAACAAACTAAATGTTTTGCTTTAAAAGCAATTTCGACTGTTCACTTGAATGAAATTAATTAATTACATTAAAATAATCGCAAATTATGAAACAATATGTAATAAGTTTGTTTAGAACTAATAATATAGGTTTTCTCGACAATCTTTCACCGTCATCATTACTTTGGGCACAAATTTAAGTAGAAAAGGCTAAATTCGCTCTTGCGGGCATTCTCTTTTTAAAATATCGTGTTTTGTGGATGGAAGAGTCTTTTACCATTTATTTAATGGATGGCAATTCAATGTTAAGAATTTGATTCTTTAGAGTATCATCCTCCGAATAAATAGGATTTCTTGCCCCTTTGCCTGTTACTCTGTAAAATGCGCTCTGAAACCCAAAGTGAAAGGAAATTTAGAAATCCTGTATAAAATTTATTGAACAAATTGCAGTAAAATAAGAGGATTGTATGATTTCGAAGTGAAGCATAATAGATATGAAATTGTATTTTCATAAGTAGTTCTGCGAAAAAGAAAAAAGTTGTCTTGATTTTGAAGAGACATCTTGTGTTATGAACAATACAAAATAAAACACTTATTTACAAGATTGTGAATGAGAGATTCAGTAAGAAAATACTACTAAAGAAGACCTTTGTGAGGCACCTAACCTAATTTCACAATACATTCTTATTTACACTCTTATTTTAGGGAAGTAATTATTTGCTTATGCTCTTTATTCATACTTCTACAGCGAATAGCAATTAGTAATGCTTCGTAAATGAAAAAATAAATTCCATGCGTGCAAAGTCATAGTCACTACTCGCTCAGTCTTCTGTAGCATTAGTTTTACTTGCGGCTGCTATTAGGAAACTTAAAACATCAAAAAGCACTACTCTGAACTCCATTCATGGCATTATATTGCTAAGGACACCTCTTTCCTCACTGAAACATTTTGCTGAGTGTGTCATTTATATCTGTTTTCCGGGTGGCCGCTCTAAATAACGCAGGTAAAGTGGAAAAAGCGGCCATTAGCGCTTGAATGTGCTCTTGGTCGCCGATACTGGAGTGTTATGTGCTGGGTACTTCATACCGATTTTGTATCCCTTGAAGTATCTAGTGTGCTTTCGGTTATAAGTTTTGTACAATAGTTACTCAAGTTGTCATGTTTACTCTGTGTATCATATTTCAGTAATTACTTAAAAGAGGTTTACGTCGCTCTAGAAGTGAACTTTTCAGTGAACTGAAATTTTCACAAGGGAAACCAGTGGAAAATAAAACTAAAATCGATCTAGTTAGTTATACAATATGCGACCCATTGGGAAATCGGCAGGAATCTAGTTATAACTGCTATTGGTTGGGTGTAAACGTGCAACTATTTTTACAGAGCTCATACATGTACAAATGAAAGTTAAACTATTGCAAACTGAATATCCACGTACCAAGTCAGCCTTTGAAGAATATCTGTATCAGATATTATATTTGAAGCGTGAAGTATTCCGTTTGTCACACACGTTCTTGTGTAAGCGGTGCATTTTTGGACTTGATTAATCAGCTGCAAACGTTCTCAGCAAAGCAGATCGCATTTAGCGATAAGGCCGCCCATTGTGCATTTAACTATAATTACTGTAATCCATACTACTGTCTCTTGTAATCTAATATTGGTGTACGATGAATGAATCTATCTATCTATTTATCTTCCTCGACAAAAACTCACTACCAATTTTATAGGTGAAATTCCACAAAGAATTTCTAATAGCCCTTTGAGCGTGCGATTAGTTAATTAAATAAACTATGATTGGTTACTGGGTGCGGAAGGCGGAGGATCGTACGAAATGGTGCACATTGGAAGAGGTCTAAGTTCAGTGGACTGCAGTGGGCTAATTGATTGATTGATTGGTTTATTGAAGGACGCGTCGTACGCCCCGCCTATCACCGAAGAGACCTATACACACTGTTAGTCCAGCCTGAATGCACTGTCACAACTATAGAAGAGTATGAATAGCTTGCTGAGTGAGCTACGTAATGGCTTATGTTATGTCTCTCGTTTAGCGGTGAACCATAGTTTGATTATACCATAAACATTCATGGGTAGCCTTAAGCGTTTATAGATATGGTAATCTGCTTTGCATAAAGGTTATCAGTAATTTACTAGTAATGTTAGTGGGAATTCCCACGATCGTAGGGAGCACTACATATTCTATGCATGTGGATGCCTATAAGATTAGTCAGACCAAAGTGTAAGCTGCACTTAATATTGCATTACTTATTCTCCAAAGGTAAACAATCACTGAAAACTAGGCTAACTTACTCAAATACTTAATAATAATTAATTAATAAACTGAATTTTAAATCAAGCATTTTAAGAACACGTCCGGTATGTTTGCGTTTAGTACCTAACTGAATGGATTAAATTTACACTTTTATATATCACTTCACTGAGAGTTTCAAATGCAAAGTACAAATAATTTATACTAATGTTATAAAGGTGAAGTTGGTTTTAGTTGTTCAGTTGAACGCGCTAATCTCAGGAGCTACTGGTTTGAATTGCATAATTCGTTATATGTTGAAAAGCGCGTTTGTCGAGCAAGGGTATATAATATCACGCTACAACCCAAAGGAGCGGAGCAGTAAGAAAAAAAGACGAGTTGCACTCTGGGAGTGCAGGCAGAAGTGAAAACTTTTTCTTTCTTTCTTTCTTCGTTATATACATAGAAAGAGATAAAAAAACATACCATACCAATAATACAGCGCCAATCATAGAACCTATCACAAATTTTTTGCTAATTTTCTACCAGAAGAAATTACAAAAAGAAAAAATAATCACAAAAAGTGTCAGAAGGCCAGGTTTGAACCCGGTACTATCTGAAACCATATGGACTTACACTCGAAGCGTTTACCGCTATGCTGCGAAGCTATTTATTGTATACTGCAAAATAGACAGTCTATAGCTATTATTGTATGACGTCAGTCGTCGGTTACGGTCCAAAGGTCAAGCGATCCTGACGCGAGCTTAACACTTTTTACCCATCCAACGCCGCTAAAGAAGTTTTCACTTCAATAGAAGATATTATGGCATTTGTATTTGGACTGCATATAAGTATTACAGTAACTAAGTATAATAATAATTCAGTTGATACTATATCCACTAAGTATCTACACAAGTTCTCTCAATAAAATTATAGCCTTATCGTACTATTTACCCGTATAAATATTTTATGAAGAGTAAAAAATGAGTTATTATTATAGTTCCTACTAAGACTGGTCGTTATTAACGTTTAC
The DNA here is from genome assembly GCA_949126895.1 of Eilema caniola. Classification (NCBI taxonomy): domain Eukaryota; kingdom Metazoa; phylum Arthropoda; class Insecta; order Lepidoptera; family Erebidae; genus Eilema; species Eilema caniola. The sequence goes on from OX421462.1 coordinate 2,424,502, forward strand.
CAAATTTTTAGGCTTACGAATTTTTTAGTGCCCATTATCAGTTTATATAGTATATGTAGCAGTAAGGAGTTTGTAGGATGTGTTTTTTATGGTTAACATCTATGTCGGAAGCAGTAAAGTAGGTAAGTGTTGTCTTCAAGGTTTTAGAGCGAAGTAACTTAATATAATTTGCTTGTAAGTTGTAAAGCTTAGTATGTCATAATACCGGAATTATAAATTTAATTAGCTGATGTCCGCTGGTCTACCCATTTGCAATCTTATCCCGGGATAAAAGTAGCCTATGTCATATTCCTCGCTTGTAGTCTACCCTTGTACCATTTTTAGCCAAATCTATTAAGCCGTTTAGTAGCATTGAGTAACAAACAACGAAATATCTGAAGATGTTAAATTTACTTTCGTAGGTTGAAAGCTGACTAACTTCTGGGTGAAACTGGAGAAAATATTCGTAGATTGCAAAAGTGAATTGAAAACGGAAATACCCGTCAAACTCAGATACATTATCCCTGATGAATCGATAAAAGTCTCACCATAGGTAACATGCATTTTTAATCAAAAATGAAAGAGGATGCGACCGTATCTTACAACTATTAATATTAAACTCATACATGGGGACATTGAGAGCAGCAGGGGACATTAAATTACACAAGTTGTATTTTCCCCACCAGAGCCAGGAATACCAATTCTTCAGTCAGAACGACAAATGCATCTGTGATTACTTCTCGTTAAAACCACGATTCAACCGTGAGCTTGAAGTACGAACAGGGTCTTTAATAGGCTTGACCAACCGTAACGTTACTCACGTTCGTATTAGCCAAACATTTAAATTGGTTTAGTTTTACACCAGCTCTTTCTTCTTAGTCCTATCGTTAATCCCAGTCGCATCCGAAGTTTTCAACTTGGAGTCTGGGTTCGCTTTACCAGTCTAACTGCGGATTTGGCTGAACTTCGATATTTTCCGTGAAGCAACTGCCATCTAACCTACATTCGAAGCATTTTAGTTAGACCAGTTGTTGGATTTTTGGATTTCCAACTACCCGTAACGACTGCTATAGATGTTCGTATGGCAACCGGGACCGACGGCTTAACGTGCTCTCCGAGGCACGACCAGATCTATGCAGAATAATGTCCCTGGTTGATTGGAATCTAACACAATATCATTGCGCTAAGAATTACCGGTATTCGTCTACTTCCTTTTTATGTATTATTGCAGTTCCACTCAAAGGGCTCTATCAAGCGATGTTGTAATTTCAACATTCTATAAATAAACTAATGAAACATTAAAAATACTGTATTAATATCAATTTATACCTAATTCAAAGCATTAAATGGTATACGGGCTATATCACTAAACGCTTTCATTGATTCAACACTATTAAAGGCACTATAATATATTACCAACTAATCCACATTTGGACCCCTTGTAGACCTCAATTAATCAGTTGGTAGCCGTTTTGATCTCAAGGATAGGAAAGATTCTGCTATATTAATATATATTGTATGTATATTATGCTTATGTTAAGTATAGGGTGGTTGTAAATTAATGCAATCATATGACAAAAATTAAAATTAAAATCCCTGATTTGTTTTCATATCAGAATTTGATGTTACAATTCAAAATGGTATACTTTTACGGGATCTTATGATCTGTACGCATATTAGTAGTTCAGCTTTAATAAATAGTCTTCTGCATATAAGAGGGCTAACAGAACACTATGTGTACTTAAAAGTAAAATTCTCAAAATAAAACTTAAAGAAATAACTTAATAAAACTCGATAAACGAACTCGAACACCTAATCGATAAATTGCATGTTTTGATCAAAAGTAGATTAGATTATTTTCTCTCGTGAGACTGATGCAGACAAATGCAATCAAATATCTACAGTGTAGGCAGCTAATGGACATTTTCCAATACCTGATCAATTAAAAAGCACTCGGCGGATATGCAACGAGCGGATTCAATCACGTTCGTTTATTGTAGAACTGATTTAAATATCACAGATTTTAAATAATGTCTTAAAAATATTTGGTATTTTAATCGAGGGTAATTGTAACATATATTATAAAATAGAAAGTTGTGTTTGTACATTGGAGATAATTAAAAACGAGTCCAAACATTATTTTTTCTTGATGACTTTTTTCTGTTTGTTCGCGATGGACGCAAAATCCGTTCTGTAGCATTTAGGTGTTCTTTGTTCAAAGAGAGGTCTTGGTTAAATCTGAAGTTTAAAAATATAAAAATATCAAAAGATAACAATGTCATTTTGACGTACTGACTCCTTTTTATTTACTATCTAAATTATGTATGAGAGAAAAAGAAACAACTCATCATAACGACTCTCCGAAATTTGGTTATTTGACGTACTGTAAATCTTATAGGCACAACGTTTACAAGTACTATTTAAGAGTATCCCTATGTGGTGAGTTCTCTCCAAACATAATGGACACAAAATACACCAGACCTGGTAACTATCTGTGATTTACACGAATAGTTGACTTACGTCCAGATCGGACAGCTGGCGAAGTGCCCACTTAAACTGCCATTCCATCCGTACTGTCAGTCAATTAGAGGAGATTAGAACAAAATAGAACAAAATTACGTATAGAACGTCAATTGAAGTCGTCACATGAGGCAGAGAGAGACAGAGACATGAGAGAGATAGAGAGACACTCAATATTATTGCGATTCAAAATCGACATGTGACAAATTTATGTTATGCCCTCAAATTTCTACCACCATCTAAATCCAAGGGCTAACTTTGTTACAAAGGTAGCGTCGAGTGGTCGGGAATAAATTGAAGTTTGGTTAGGACACATGACAGTGCCTATCCCACTACTTATATACTGGGGATAAACTTCAATATTCTAAATGAATCCTTTAAGATTTAATCGTGTCAAAACAGAAAAAATCGTCCTAAAGGTCAAACATACAATTTTTTGATAAACAGTATGCGTACTTCAGAGTTGAATTGCCGGCAATATTATAAATAAACCGCACGATTACTTAATCTGTGGATGACATTTCCACGCGCCTGAGTAACGCGACGATCAAGAAACGGCGCGCGCGTGCGCGCACACTTCCATACCGTCACAATTTTTAACTAGATGGCGCTCTTCTCATGACGTCACTTTCTGCATTGCAGTGTTAAGATTCTCCGTAAGAGAATGAGCTCACTTGTGCTAGCTAAATTTGTTAAGACCTTACTTCATAGGATCATTTCTATAGTAAGCTCTTCTCGAGACTTTCACACTATGTGAGTCATCGCAAGCCACGATGAGGAGACGTGGCGCTGCACCCTGAGCGTGAGGCAGGCGATGGTGGTAGATCTACCATCAGCCCTCGATGATCGTTCGCTCCCCTTCACGGGGGAGGGTGGGGTGTTGACGCTGTCTGAGTGGTTTTTAAAATATTAAAATAACATGAGTCGAATTAATAAGGAATCATATTCTGTCCTCCGTGGTGGTTATTCAATACCTGATATTTTTTTGAGATCAGTGAATCATGGACTTGCATAGTTACTATACAAGCAATACAAGTCTTGGAAATATTTTGGAGACAGCATTACAATAATGACAGTTAAGTATTATTTTTCGAAAGACTATAGTTTATTTTTTCTTTTTCAAGAAAGTGATCAATACCCCAAAAATCAAAACCTTACTTGAAACAGAAAAGGTATCCAAATCTAGATAAACTTAAAAAAACAGATTTATATAAATAGGTACCATTTTATTTTCTCTCAAATACTTTCTTATATTAATGTTTTGCGTGTCAACCCTGAGATCGTTCCATGTATCGTATGCCCTTGTTCAGCGCTAGTCGCTTATTACCTGCGACCTTCAACGGAGTCCCGAGGCACAAGTCTCATTAAGGCAGTTAGGGCCAGTGGTCTAATTACCGCCGAGTGTAAAAAAGTAATTTTAGTAATCACTTTGTTGTAATTCAGTGATCAATTTGTTTCTAACTTATTTGGAAATATGAGTTGGTTATCAATTAGATATATTTGTATTATTTAATTTGACAATTTTTTTTTTATTGTTGGACATTTCTATCAAAAGTAATATTATTATTATTATCTGATGTAATTTAGTCCCTGAAATCCATGAGAAATTAAGGGAATAACTCAAGTATTCTAATAATTTTGTGATACTAAGTATACACATTAGCGTTTTGGGTCACAGTCAAGTTTTTGTATTCAGAAAGTACCGTTAGTTAAAGTAGATACCTGCTGAATAAAATTACAGGTAACTGTGGTCTTAAAATTTGTGTTCAAGAGTCATTTCATTCATAATTTCAGCGCCCTTTGAAATAAGCCAGTTGTTTCTTGACCATCCTAAATTGGCGTTGCAGTTTACCATGATAAAAATATCTTATGAACCTTTAGAAACAATTCATGAAAAAATCTTTTTACATTAGTTTTCAAAACGAATGGCATCAAGTCATTTCACCCCAATTTACGACGGGGACGTTAATAGTACATTACTACAGAGACCGGGAAGAAAGGGGTTGCCGGCCGAAGACATATAGACATATAGGTCTGAGGCAGGCAACCCCATATTTCCCGCCGAGGTATGTATAGTGCTTTTCTCAAACAGGCAATAAAATAAATAAACAACAAAAAAATTAAAGATTTATTTTTAAAGAAATTGAAAGTAAACAAGATAAAAACTAAAACTAACGTGTATATTACTATTTTGTCTATTTTAGCTTGATTTTAACAGAAAACATTTACATTTATGTTCATTATCATGTTACTTAATAAAAGTATAAAGGCACGTTTCTAAACGAACAGTGACACTTGTCATTGTTATAAATGTCAATTTGTGGCAACTAAACTACATAATAATTTTTCAATGTTTATATGTATAGTTAAGAAAACGTGGCGGTAGTGAACGCGGCCGCTACGCAGGAGGCGCGGGTTCGATTCCCGCTCAGTGCAAATATTTGTATGCATGAATATGTATATTTGCATTGGTCTGGGTGTTTCTATGTATAATATGTATGTATTTACAACAAAAAAAAAAGTATCTAAGTATGTTTATCCGCATTCTAGATTCCATTACACAAGCTAGTTAAGCTATGCTTACCATGGGTCTAGATAGCGTTGTGTAAAATTGTGGAATATTTATTTATTTATTTATTTATGTTAATGTGGATTTTTTATGTAAATAAAACTGCTCTAAGTACATACCAAGTCGTTTATTGTTTTTTTTTAATACGCATAGTGGTAGAGTGTCGATGCCTTTGCCACAAATTTATGTGGAATCGAAATTAAAAAAGAGGACTTTGCCGGCCTAGGCCTGCAAGGTTTGTATGAAATTCCATTACCGGCCTCTGGTCCTAGCTGCGCCTGAAACGTCATACTTCGCAGTCCATTAAGAGGAACGTAATGTCAATATTTCATTGCATGTTTGAGAAAAGTGTATTTTTACAACGCCACCTAAATTATGAAAGTTATAGCAGTCATTTTTTTTGTATTAAAAACTCAAGTGTACAGAAGATACCTATATATTGTTGACCTTCTATTTTACTTCCTGATTTTTATTGCGGAAATTTTGAAGCATAAACGTAGAGAAACTTGTTTTAGTTACAGTAACATTGTACAACATGGGTCCATTGTCCGAACATGGGAGGTGCTTGGGAGAGACTCGTGAGAACAGTGAAAACAGCATACGCGGCAGTTCTCCACAAGAAATCGCCACCTAAAGAAGTGCTTCACACACTCATGCATGACCGAGGTTGAGCACACCGTGAACTTTAGGCCCCTCACATCTATCTATACTATTATGTAATTGTAAGGTGGTCAAATTTTGGAGTTATTTAAAAAACATACTTAAGTCATTTTATACAAACTATACTGAGATAGCATTAACGTGATTTGAACAAGATATGATACATTTTCCAATACGTGATCAACTTTAAAGATTTGCTTTGCGATTGGTACCGATACCGGATTGCAAAATTAGATCAAAGTATGGAATTGATTGTGTACAAGTGCCTCATATAGCCTAGAGATCAAAATCCACGATAACTCGGGTAAGTAAAATAATCCTCTCCAGTTTCTTGTCACATACAAGAGACGTGATGAAGTATTGACTAAATACTCTTTACAGATAGTACAATATGTTCATATTCAATTTCGAAAGATCCAAGGGCTAACTTTATTACAAAGGTAGCGTCGAGAGGTCGGAGATAAATTAAAGTTTGGTTAAGACACATGACAATACCTATTCCATACTTACATACTGGGGAAATATCCAGTATTCTAACTTCTTTATGATTATATTTTCGGTCATGTAGGAATGAAAGAAAAACATCAAAACATATTCTGAAGTTCGGTAGAAAAAAATTACTTTACATTTTTGATGTACATCTACACTCATCAGTTCCTTATACACTAATCTGACAATTTCAACTCATGGTAATATGTATTCGGTGTTAGAGGTTAATGTATCGCTCGAATTCTTATTTCTATCAAATCTTTTTATTATATTAGGGAACATAATTTATATTCTTGTTTGCGTAGATCAAAAAGAATAAACAGAACTCTTTAATGATTACTTCTCATCACTTCCTAGGCATTCATTCTTCCTATTTCCTAAAAACTCGTGAAGTTATCAAGTTTAAAATATCGAATTTTCATGTCAAGAATAACAACAATTACTCTAAAGTTCCAATTGAAAATAAAATCCTCCTAAAGGTGAAACATATAAATCATTTTTGGTTAACATCATTTTTGTACTTCAAAGTTAAATTGCCGGGAAAATCATAAATTACTGGAGGCCGTGACGACTGATGGCGTATTTACGCGCCTGAGCAACGCGGCGACCATAAAGCGGTATGCGCGTGCGCGGGCCCATTTACAACCTCACAATTTGTCACTAGATGGCGCTCTGCACATGACATCACTTTCTGCAAGACGGTGTTAAGATTCTCCGTAAGAGAATGACATCATGTGCGGCCGCAACATTTATTAAGACCTTACTTCATAGGATCATTTCTTTAGTAAGCTCTTCTCGAGACTTTCACACTATGTGAGTCATCGCAAGCCACGATGAGGAGACGTGGCGCGGCACCCTGAGCGTGAGGTGGGCGATGGTAGATCTACCATCAGCCCTCGATGATCGTTCGCTCCCCTTTACGGGGGAGAGTGGGGTGTTGTCGCTGTCTGTGTGGTTATTTTAAACATTATTATTAAGAGTAGTTAACATTGCGGCAGAATCTAATACACGAGATCGTAATAAGTGAAACGTGACTAGTGAATAATGTGGTGATTTAAGTAAGATTCGACAGCTAATATTTTCTGTAATAACTATAAGTGAATCATTTTGGTTAGTTACCATGCAAGTCTTGGAAACATATCTGAGATGGCATTACAATAATAAAAGCTCTTCTTCACAAAAAAAAATACTCAAAAGAAAGAAGGAATCCAAATTTTAAGATCCCCTAAATTTTTTATTACAAATAGGTACCTTTTTATACTCCCAAATAATGTCTTATAGTTTCGTAACGCTGTTCGTTTCACTCCTGAGACCATTTCGTGTACCGTGTGCCCTTGTTTAGCGCTAGTCGCTTATTACCTGCGACCTTTAACGGAGTCTCGAGGCACAAGTCTCATTAAGGCAGTTAGGCAAGTAGTCTGATTACCACCGAATGTAAATAAGTAATTTCGGTAATCACTCTGTTGTAGATATTCAGTAATTAATTTATTTTTGACTCGATTCCAAAAAGGAAGAGAATCCAAATTTGCTGTATTTTGTAATCTGATTTTATATTTTTATTTGAAAGGGAGATTTTCAGATTCCAGATTGCCTTCATTTTTATCAAAATTTATGATGAAATTTAGTCCCTTAAAGCCATCAGAAGTCAAGTATCCTAATAATTTTGTGATACTAAGTGTACACATTTTATACATTGGCATTTTGGGTAACAATTCAAGTATTTGTATTCAGAAAGTAGCTACAATTAGGTAAAGTAGGTACTTGCTGAATAACTGTGGTTTACAATGGTCCACTGAATTTTTTTTACGGTCTAAAAACTTGTGTTACTAGTAATTTCATTCATAATTTCAGCGCACTTTGACATAAGCCAGTTGTTTCTCGGCCAACCAAATTTTCCATTACAGTTTATCATGATAAAAACATCTTAAGGACCTTCATAAACAATTCATGAAAAAAACCTTTTTACATTCGTTTTGAAAACGAATGGCATCAAGTCATTTCTCCCCAGTTTACGACGGGGACATTAAAGTGTTATTTTTACAATGCCACCTAAATTATGAAAGTTATGGCAGTCATATTTTTTGTATTAAAACTCAAGTGTGCAGAAAGATACCTGTACTTTGTTTGATCTTCTATTTTACGTCCTGGTTTTATTTAGGAAATTTGAAGCCTAAACGTAGAGAAATTTGTTATAGGTACAGTCAGCATCATTAAAATGTTGCTAACAAAAGTACTCAAAATAATCCAAATACCAAAATTCCAATTTTATATTGGTTATAAGAGTACTCAAATAGTTGTGTTTATCAGAACCGCGGGTGTACTTTTTAATTTGGATGAAAACTATCTTAAAAAAATTTACTACTGAACGGCATTTTATCCTGTATTTTTTTTTTGTTAGAAAGACCTTGATCAGAACTAAAATCTTACATTTGTTTGATTGCAATCGGTTGAGTAGAACCTGAGATGTGGGCAATATAATGAACTCAATGTGACTTCTTGAATTTTTACAACTTATCACATCTGGGCAACTTTGTAAAAATATACGTTATTTTTATGTGTAAACAAATACGTATTTAATCATGAAATTAAAATGAGAAATTCTATAATTATGTTAGAGAAATAAAACGAGATGGCGTTAACACGATTTTGTACACGATGAGGTTTGCCTGACGAGACAATTATTTATGGAATAAGAGCCCATGAACCCAGACCCTCGACATTTCATAAAAGCAGATTTCAAATTTTGTTAGCGCGTGTTCCCAACACAGGTAAGAACAATAGCAAATTATGAAGTTTGGGTAATAGTGGCTTTTGCAGATAAACGGTACTAAAGGTGTGAAAATAAAAATTTATTTTCGTCAAATTATAAAGTTTGAGTTTTAGACATTCTTCTCAGTAATTTTAGAAATCGTGTTATTCATGAACACATCCTTTGGCATAGTGGAACCCCTTGCCAGGCACCCTTAAAATTCATAAAAGTACATGTTATAGTATAAAAGCTGATTTTTATGCGTCTTGTACCAAAATTTAAGGATACATTTTCACCAACGGGTGGGACCTGCTTATAGTAACTTGAGAAATAAAAATGTTGTTTCTCTATTTTTTTTTAAATTAGTTACTTAAAACTTTTTTAGTCATCGGCACCAATACCACTTATGATATTTTCTACTACCAGGACCACAATGAACAAGAGCCTGTGAACTCCAGACCTCCGTTATTTTTAATAAGCTGATTGTATGTCAGCGCATAGCGATGGCCCATTATAAAGTCACAGTGAATTTGGCAAAGAAAAGTAGGCACTAAAGACGTGAGAAAAAAAGTGTGATTATTAGTATTGCTAGACACTTAACATCGTGGAAATCCCTTGCCAGACACCCTGAATGTTCATGAAAGTATAATACTATTTATACTTCAACCCCTCCATGATCATGGTGCTTGCAACAGCGCCGAAATATCGGAAACTCGAAACAATACAACGTGGTAAATATCCCGACACCTCTAATAATAATATGAGTGGTTGGATTTTTTTTTCTTTTCGTACTTTCGTTTCGTTACTTTTCTTAAGTACCGTTTATCTGCCAAAGCCACTATGAACCAAACTTCATAATTGGCTATCGTTCTTACCTGTGTTGAGAGCATGCGCTGACTTCAGCTTTTATAAAATGACGAAGATCTGGCATTCATGGGCTCTTAGTCTATCAAGAAAGTTCTTAGAGTTTATTTTTCACTAGCTCTAGCTCTTTGAAGTATAAACAGTTTAAGAAGATGTCAGTATAGTACTGTTTACCAAAAAACTTTTTACGAATTTCGATTCGTAAAAAGCTTTTTGGTTTAGATTTTTTTCTTTTCACACAGACACGCAGACTAGCACACGGCCTATCTAATGGAAAATGGAAGTATGCAACGCCAGGCGCCTTACACTCGTGCTTTCGACCACGAAGAAACCCTAACAATGCCCTTCTTGAAGAACCCCATATTGTAGTCGCTTGGGAAAACTACAACTAGGAGTTCAGCTTTAGCGTGCCTGAAATGAAGTTCCTTTCATACCGCACACTGCTCACCGTTTCCGGTCGCAATGTGTGAGGATTAATTACCTGCTTATGGCAAGCGGTGCGATGATAGAATATAGATATGGGATGTATAAACTCAACGAATTGGGATTTATATTAAATACTATATCCCAATCCGTTGAGTATTATGACATAATATATGTACCCCAAAATATTATGTCGTAGCGTATCACCGATTCTGCATAGGTATGGTATGCGGTCACATTATTAGATATATCTATCGATATCGATATTTTTTAGGTGTTTGCTTAGTGCAAAAGTTTTCTGTATGTGGCTTCCAATTTAGTTCGGAGTCAAGAGTTAACCGTCAAGCTTCCGACGCTATAACCTTTGATATAATAAATTGTTGTTAGCTTCAACTTAAAACATCGCATTTACAAAATTCATGTGTCTTTCTTGGTCATGCATAAAATTCCACAGCCATTTCATATCTGGGCGCATATCACATTATTCTTAGAAAACACCCTCATTTCGCACATTCGCTCGTAGAGCATCGCATTTTAAATAAATTTTAAAAAGCGGCAACTCGCAACTGGGGCATGGTTGACACGTAACAAGATTAAGTGTCGCAGCTTCCATCGCCTGGCAACCAAGTGCTTGTGAATATTTAGCATCTAAGATGAACCGTTTGCACAGACTGAACGAGCGTCCGAAATTCTTGTACAATTTCGTCGGTAAATTAAGTAGCCCAATTAAATTATTTAAATATATTTTGTTTTTGTAAAAGATATCTTCCTTCATTACTTTCCATACTCTTCAGAGAATACTACACTAAAACTATAAAGGAGATAAAGTCACAGACGGCGTGCGGTTTAGTCGGTTCGAGTCCGACATAACTTCCCTCTGCGGCTCCGGAGTGAGTATCCCTATTAGTATTACAGTTATGTGTGCTATATACTAATTATCTTCTTTAATTTATTATTTTTTCTATTGTCACCAGCTACCCGTGGGAACCTATTTTTGGGATAGAAAGTAGCTAATGTGTTATTCCAGACTAAAATCTAATCTAGCACTAAATTTCAGCCAAACACGTTTAGCCATTAGTTGAGTAATAAATATACAAACATCTTCACAAACTTTCAAACTTACAATGTTAGTAAGGAAATAGTTTTTTGTTAGAAAATGTCAATACTAAGATGAGCTTCGGTACACATTATCGCCTCTAGAACATTACTATGTTTGCCATCTTGAATGGCGGTGATAACGATAAATGATTCCTCCATTTTCCCAGAACGACATTAGTAAACATTGCTTTTCTCATAATGTTGAATAATCTTTAACATGTATGTAGTAATAAAAGAAAGTGCAAATGTATTAAGGCAGCGAGGGTTGAAAAAAGTACGTCGTTTCTGAGCTTGTATCGTTTCATTTACCGTAACGTTTACTCAGTATGCCGCTTTAATCAGCTATATTTTAAGAAATACTATATTTTTATTGTAAAGGTCACTTCCACGTTTCCATTTGAACGGGAGAAAGGTAAACTGGCGAAAATGAAAACAGAACGAAGAGAGGTAGAACTTCTGATAGTAATAAAAAATTATAATTGATTATTATTAGTACGCAGATCTTAAGCCACTGTGCAACTTCGTGTCGGCAGCAGTGGAGACCCTGGGCAACTGGGACAAGGAGATCAAAATCTTTGTAAAGGAATAAGTACGAAGACAACTGACGACTATCAATGTTCCTGGTGCAAAAGCTGGCCTTCGCTTTTCCACTTCCCGGTGAAAAATATGTCAGGTAAAAAAAAGATGCCGATCGAATTCAGAATCTCCTCCTTTTGGGAAGTCGGTTAAAAACTATAAGTATAGATATTTAAACTATTATGGTCACTCTTATTATAAATAGAGGTTTCGGAATATTTACCATGTTGCATTGATTCCAGTTTTCGATATTTCGGCGCTGTTGCAAGCACCATGATCACGGAGGAACTGGAATATTAGCGGTGAACAGTGAAAAAGTATTTAGGTGTAAAGCACTTCAGAGCAGTCAAACAACAAACGGCATAAATTAGCAATCGCTCAACATTTACTGGAGATCGGTAGCGACCACTGGATTTAGTTATATAACCCTCAGATGCTGTCGACAGAACGCAACTATATACCAAGATTGGTTAGCGAAGATATTGCAGTCAAGAGGTACAGAAATTTCACTCGCCAGGATAGTTTCAATTGCTGAATGAAACATGGTAAATGTCCCGTTACCTCTAATAATAAAAATAAGTATAGATATGTAATTCTGACATTATAAAACGAGATAGCGGTAAATAAAAAACATTTCAATTGTTCATTTCAATGTATTTACTGTGTTTATACCCTTTCAGCATCTAGTATATTCTAGTAAATTATACAAATGACAGAACAAAGTCTTTCTAGTTTATAGTCAGCTGAACAGATGGGAATAAAATCTTTTCAGTTCAGTGATCAGTCGGCTGAATGAACTAGTAAAGAAATTTCACACTCAGTCGTCCGGTTCAGCCAATTGAACTGGAAAACACGACTGTTTTCTTTATTTACTTCTTTCAATAAGTTGAAAAAAGATCATGACAAAACAACAGAGAAGTTGGTTGGAGCGTACCAGCAGCATGGGACCCAGTGATCCACTTAATCAAACCTAATAAACTGCAAAATACAACAAGACTTAACGACATTGGAGCTCATTCTGCGTAAATAGTAAAATTCCTTAATCACTTTGAGATAACGTATAGGCTGGCATTCACAGGCGCACAATTCGCCAGATTTGTCGCTGGCGACAAGTACACGGACAAATCTGCGTGTGAATGTGTTGATTCTTAGTGCGGCTCGCGGCTTGCGGTGCGGCTCCACTTGCCGAGCTGTACCCGAGCATTTGTGTGTTTGTGACCGCGGATTTTTCGGCGAAATTTGTCATTCGTACGCAGGTACATACTACGTGAAATAATAAAATGTTTTTCGGTTACTAAAAATAATTTTTGCAGGAGTTTATTCAGTTATTCAAAGAAAATTTGTGCTTATGCGAAGTAAAAAGCAAAGCATATCCTAACAAACAACAAAAACAGGCAGCATATGAAATTCTAAAAAAAATGCGTAGAAAAAATTCCCCATGCCAATAAAAAAATTGTTGGCATAAGGATTAACGCTTTGCGAGCTTCCTTCCAGCTCCATAAAAAGAAGGTTGAAGATGGAAGAAGGACGGATACTGGTTTGAAAGACGTACCAGAGGTTACTCTCTGGTACTATGTTTCATTAGATTTTTTTATTAGACCAAGATAGGCAGCGGGAAGCAACTTGGAGTTTAATAATGCAGTTGCTTCTGTAAGTATCCTACGTATATATAAGATTTCATTGAGAACCTGAGTGCTATTTTCCCTTCCTCGTGGAAAAATGCCCAGATAATTCCTTTACCCAAGAAATCTAAGCCATGTTCTTTCTCTGACTATCGTCCTATATCTATCCTTCCTTTTCTCTCTAAAGCTTTAGAGCGTGTCATTCACTCGCAACTCAGCTCATTTCTTAATAAAAATGCGCTACTAAACCCACTACAATCCGGTTTTCGACCTGGACACAGTACTGCGACAGCATTGGTTAACATCACGGAAGACATAAGACTGGGCATGGACAGTGGAAATCTCACGCTTCTATCCTTACTTGATTTTAGCAACGCTTTTAATACCGTAGATTTCGACATCCTGCTTGGTATACTTGGCTCGATTAACGTATCTCCAACGGCTATTGCGTGGTTTCGTAGTTACCTGTAGGCCTACTGTGAGTTTTTAAACGTGAGTCGTATACGTACACGAGAGTCGTAAGGGGACCACGTGATTGGACACTCTCTCGCTCGAGACCATGGTGCGAGCCATGGTCTCCAGCGGGAGTAAGTGGGACTGCGCCGTCTCTTTCTGTGAACAGGTCATGCTCGCGAAAGAGGCGGCGGGGCGGGAGCGGGAGAGAACTCTCCCACCCGAGTTCCGCAGTCGGCGGCTTGGGCGCCGCCGACGTGTCTTCGCCGAAGACCATCGGCCTCCATGACCGGGGTCCTGAGGACGGTGAGTGGGCTGCTCACCGTCCTTACAGAAGCAGGCCCATGACGGCAGCGTGACCCAAGAAGCGGGGTGACACCCGAACCCCCCCCCCCATAGACGCGGGATAACACCCGAACCTCCTAGGTGAGGCCGCAGCCGTAGGTCTGTTGGTAGTCCTGGGACATCCTTCCGAGGGCTTACCCGGGGCTACCAACCGCAGGCTATTAGGCGGTACGTGAGGGTTTTTTAGTCGGTAGGAGTCCGGCATAGCATCCATGAAGGATTTTCCCTCACGTTAAAAAAAAAAAAAAAAAAAAAAGGGGACCACGTGATTACGTTTCCGAATTTTTGACATCTCCAGCCATCTCTACCGTGAGATTATTTCACGTTACAGTTTACTGTCTCGACGCTACCGTACCGTGTATACTGTACGGTATAAATGGTTGAAGAATTAAAACAAAGTAAGGCAGGCAGTAATGTTTCGATAAAAGAGGCTTTAATACGTTCATCTAAGAGTTGCTTTCAAATAACAGTAACACAATATATGTGATAACTACGTCGAAGAACGTATTTGGTTCCGTGTGCGTTTAGATTTTTCTCTATGCTATGAAAAAAATAAGTTCATGTATTAATTTTTACACTATGAAATATTTCAAAGGGTACATACAAATTATAGTTTGATTAATTTGTAACGAAATTATTGAAATATTCAAAGGAAAAAAATAAAATTGGAGTGAAATCAAACTAGTGCTCACAGAACTATTGGCGTATAGTTTTTAAGAGGTAACTAAACGCGCTAAGAAGGCTGGACGTATAGACTACTAATATTTATGATAGTTTTGACCCGGATATTTTATTCTTTAGCTATTCGTTGCCAGTGGCTTTGCCCGCGTGACATACTGCTCCTGTACCCGCGAACCAGTTCCTTGAAGTTTCGGTGAGCCTGCTTAATGCAAATATACATACATATACAGAAATATTAATCCCGTGACTGCGAACCACAGGAACCTATACCCGGGATAAAATAAAGGTCAAACAGGATGAACATTATCCATCCAAGTATCATAAGATGACACTCCAACAGATAAAAAGGTCTGGTCATTTTTGATGCTCGGTGAGATAGCAAAGAATTTGGAAAATACTTAAACCTTCAGTCAATCTTGCATTATTTAAGCGAAGACATGTTAAAATCTATACAGGTATATCTATACTACTAAACCTAAACCTAATACTAACTTTCTGTAATATTAGTGTCGTGTTTGGTATCGAAGTTTTAATAATTCCTTTCATGGAATTGGTATATTTCGTGATATTGCTATACAACCTGTTTGGCTGAGTATACGAATGTAGACAAAGGTCGAGGTGATATGTTACCGTAAGAGTGTTTTGGTTTATGGTTGTTATGCCTCGACCAATAGAATGCCATGACGGGGTCTCGTGTGCTGTCACAGCACATATTTGAAGATTTGAAATTTTCAATGTTGAGTGATACGTTACCGTAAGAGCGTTTTGGTTTATGATAATTATGGATTAACCATAGATTTAGTATGGGATTAACCAATAGAAAACCATAACGTGCTCTCGTGTGGCTGTCACCACCACGGAACAGACAAAACTCACCACTGCACATATTTGAAAGGAGGCCGGACAGCTTTTTCGTAGAAAAATGAGTCTTCTTTTATGATTAAAAAATATTTTAGTATCTAACGAACCCATATTGAAAAAGTATCTACAATAAATCTTGTACAATTCATACGCTACATTATCAAAAAGGCGGTTAATATTGCATACATTACATATCACTTTCCAACAAGTGGGTTGTGTGCTTGTCAGTCACCTAAATGGTGTAAAAAACCGGCCAAGTGCGAGCCGGACTCGCGCTCAAAGAATTCCGTACCATTATTGAGCTCGCCTTGATTTATTTATATTTCAGTAATTATTTATTTTTAAGTGAATATTTAACAGCTAACAAGCTTAATAAACTTTGTGTCTTTACATCGCACGCCGTCTGTGGGTCGTATTACAATGTTGAAGGTGGGGTTGCTAGACGACCCAGGGCCTCCTCGGGTATGGGGACTACGGCGTCTCCAACTCGTCCCCTGTATGGGGACGCCGCTGTGGCCTGCTTCTGCTAGGGTGACAGGTGGCTCCGACCGTCACCACCAGGCCCGCGTTCCACTACCTACCTATCCAAGTCCGATTGCGCTGCTTTTTTCAATAAACCGAACACTAACTTTCTGTAATGTTTCTGTCGTGTGTGAGAGAGATTTTATTTTAATTTAATTATTTATTTTTATAGTCGATGTACCTACTATTAAATATTCAGTGAATATTTCAAGTCAAGGGTTTATCTGTTGCTGGTATTAATATCGAGGTAAAAAAACGGCAACCAATCACATTCGTTATCCCTTTAAATATTCTTTATTTCAGTTTTTAGTATTTGTTGTCAGTGGCAACCGAAACACATCATCTGTGAAAAGTTCAGCTGGCTAGCTAGACAAAGGGACAGATGGACAGCTAAGACTAATAGGACCCGTTCGTTGAATTCAGAATTGGTATATTTCGTGATATTGCTATACAACCTATTTTACTAGGTTTACGAATGTGAACGGATGTTAATGGATGTTGAAGTGATGTTTATTTTTTAACTTTTGACATGAGATGTCACTTCAGCCAATATAAAGGTGGATTTTGATGTTTGTTAAGATGTCGTAGAAATTGGAAAATGTATGCTATTCCTAATAACTTTACTAAAAAAATCTTTTATCAGTCAATCTTGCATGATTTAAGCGAAGACTGTTTAAGATTTATTAACAGGTATGTAAAAGAATATCTATATCACGTATAACTTATAATATAAATGACGTTTGGAGCCCGGCGTCTGCTCTTCAGCCCCCTGTTAATTTGTTTAGGTTTAGTTTGTTCTCAGACTTCTTTCTAATAAGTATTACCAAACTATCCCATGTAACAAAACTGACATGATATTATTGATTTCAACTTTTTAGAGGAGGTACAAGCCTAAATTTAATAATATTAATATGAATCCTATTATTCCTTACAGTTGGACCATTAAAAGAAAGGCCGCATGAATAAAAATTGAAAACATAATTGATGCCAACACTGATGAACAACTACTGCATTATTCTAATATGACTAGCTATTTTACAGCGAATTTTATAACTATAGTTACCTACTAACATTTATTTTGTTAATTTTATTTTGATAAATTGCTATTTAACCCCGCATGCCAAGATGCTCCAAACAAGCTTTGGATGTAACTGAAACTAATCATATACTTTTACTTGTAAATAGTGTATTACGTTAGTTTTATTTAATATTATAATAAGTGATTAATCATTGAATAAATAAAACCTCATTTATTTGAAATTTTGCATTTTGAGTGATCCGTTACCGTAAGAGTATTTTAGTTTGTGGTAGTTATGCCTCGGCCAATAGAATGCCACGACGGCTCTCGTATGGCTGTCACCGTATCTCACCGTACACAAAGATTTGAAAATTTGAATTTTGAGTGATCCGCTACCGTAAGACTGTTTTGGTTTATGGTAAGTATGTCTTGACCAATGGAATGCTATGACGGTGACAGGCTCTCGTGTGACTATCACTACCGAAAGGAGGCCGAACAGCTGTTTCGTAGCAAAATGAGAATAATAATATAGTCCGTCAAGAAAGTCATGACGATTGAGGGTGACATTGCTACACTTTTGTACCTACACAATAGAGGTGGAGGAACCGGCGCTCAGCAGCTGCTGCTGCGGCGCTTTGCTATATCTCATCCGTGATAGTTAAACAGTTGAAATATTGAGATTGTTTTGATGATTGACAGCCTCTGTAGCGTAGCGGTAATAAATTCGACTGCTACGCATAGCTATTTTCATGCCTTGGAGAGTACGCATGTCGATCTATGGCATTCGTTACGTGATTTTTATAATTATAGTTACTAATATTTTATTATGTACATTTTATTTTGATAAACTTGTTTTTAATCATGCACGCATGCCAAGATAAGCGAAAAGGCTCCAAACAAGCTTTCGATGTAACCGGAACTTTTCATATAATTGTACTTGTAACTAGTGTATTACAGTGCATAGGTTGCATCCGTACAAGTGAGACGTATTATATTTTTATTGAATAGGTTGTTTACGTTACGCGTGTGCGCCGTTATCAATTACGAGAACAAAAGGTGTTTACCTGCCCGGTGGCCGGGCGGGCCGACGCAGGCGCAACACAATTATGAACTTTAATTGCTATGAATGTAAGTGAGATTTTTCGTGACATAATGGAAGAGGATCGGTGCGACAGTGAAGTTGTATCAGTACAAAATGTTGAAAAATCTAAAAGGATGAGGGATGATAATGAAGAAGAGTGGACATTAGTTGCAGGGAAGAGTAAGAAACAAAAAGATTCGGATTCAATACAAATATACATTACTAGCAATGATAAGTTGCCGAAGCAGTTTAAGCTCGCTCGCTGGTTTAAGGAGTGGGAGATTAAGGATATTTCTCGTGTGAAATTTATCTCACTGTATAAAGTACGTCTTGATTTTGTCAGTGAAGTTAGCGCAGAAAAGCTAGAACACTGTGAGAAAGTTAAAGAGCTAGGTTGGCGTACCCAGAGAGCTATGGAAAGGAATTATTCATATGGGGTGATCAGAGATGTTGATATTGATATGTCGGAGGAAACAATTTTAGGTAATTTATATTGTCCGGAGCCAGCTCAGCTAATATCAGTGAAGCGTTTGCAACGAAAAAACTGGGAGGCAAATGATTGGTGTCCGAGTGAGACGATTCGTCTATGTTTTAAAAGTTCATTTATACCTCCTTATGTGTTCACGCACGATTTGCGAATTAAAGTAGACCATTACGTGTTTCCCGTCACACAATGCTCCCGCTGTTGGAAATTTGGTCATATGATTAAAACATGTTCAAGTACACGAATAGTATGCCCTAAGTGCGGACAAAATCACGAGAACTGTGACCCAAAAGTACTGAAGTGCGTCAATTGTGGTGGGAACCACATATCATTATCTAAAGTATGTCCAACTTATTTAAAGGAAAAACGTCTGCGTGAGCTCATGGCGGAGTTCAATTGCACCTATCGCAAAGCCTTGACAATGTACGTCCCCACAAGTAAGGACAACGACGATTCAGACCAAGTTGAGATTACCTTCGATGAGGTCCTTGACTCACCCTTTCAATGTACAGAGTCACCAAAAGAACAGTCTAGCAGGAATACGTATGCTGTTATGGCTAGGACAAAATCTACTGGTGGTACAAAAAGAAAGATTAACAAGCGGGCATCCCATCACAAAAGTCAGCTCGAAGATGATTGGTTGCAAAAGGAGGCTGAAACGGTGATAGCTAGTTCCAATGTTCAGCAGCCCACAGAACATAAATCGAAAAGTATAAGAGATATGAAATTTAGCGAACTATTAATAAGGTTACAGGAAGTTATATTTTTGAGAGATAGTACAATACATCATAAAGTGAAGGAAGGGGTAAAGATTTGTGCAGAGTGGTTAATATCCGTTTTGATTAATGATATATCGGAGTGGCCTTTACTTAATTTGATTCTAAGTCATTTTTCAACTAATGGTTAACACACAAATAATTGTAAAATTAAATATAATACAATGGAATGCGCAGAGTATAAGACCAAAACGAGTGGTGTTTGAAAGCATGTTAGCACAAGAAAAGGTTCACATTGCAGTGGTAAGTGAAACCTGGTTGGAGCCAGGTAGTCTATTTAGAATAAATAATTATAACATTCACCGGAGGGACAGGGACAGGTATGGTGATGTGGCCATTTTCACGCATAGATCAATTAGGTCAGTAGCTTATAATTTCGATACAAACAATACAGGCATTGAGGTTTTACATGTTAGATTGTTTAACTGTGATCAGATTGAAAATATCGTGGCCGTTTACTGTGCTCCATCGGTATCTACTAGTCAATCGGATTGGGAACAATTACTTTCGGGTTTGAACAAAAAATCGTTATTTCTAGGGGATTTTAATGGACACCACAGCAATTGGTCTAGTAAAAGCGACAGAAGGGGTAATCAAATATTCGATGCGCTAATAGGTAATCAGTTTATTTCATTAAATAACGGCGATCATACTCGTATCAAATGGGTAGATGGGAGGCTTCAACAAACCTCACCAGATATCTCTTTAGCCTCCTCGGACATAACCTTAGGCATAAATTGGCGAGTATTAGCAGATAATTTAGGCAGCGATCATGTTATTATCAAAATAAATACTGACTTTACAGCTAATAATTCATTTTTAAGAAGAAGAAACTTCAAAAATTCTGATTGGAATTCGTATGCAGAATCTTTACAGTACCTCTATGATGCCTTCAGCTTACCTGAAGATTTGCAAGAAGGATACGATAGATTTGTTAAACACATTAATACGGCAGCTGATTTACATATACCGTATATAAAAATATGCCAAAATCCTAATAGTAGATTTTCCCCCAAACCATACTGGAATGCCACGCTGTCCAAAGCTGTAGCGGAACGTCGCTTAGCACTCACAAGGTTTCGTCGTAACCCTACACCTAGAAATTTAGACATCTATCGAAATAAAATTCATGAATCTCAACGTATGATACGGTCGGCAAAGCAGGATTCATGGCAAGTATTTTGTTCCTCACTGGATCAAACAATTAGTCATGGTGAACTATGGCGCAAGATGAGATGGATTAAGGGGTATAGGACACAACCACACGTTGACATAGCTAAAGCCAGTGAGGCACTACATAGTTTAGCACCAGACTATGTTCAGTGCGCTCCGCCTATATTTACATCCATTAATCTTAAGCTGGAGGAACAGATTACTATGCAAGAGCTAGAAAATTGTATAAAAGCTAAGGATACATCGCCCGGTAATGATAATATCTCGTATAGCATGATAAAGTATCTTCCGTATAACGGTAAAAGTTTACTGGTGAAACTCTTCAATAAATTCTATAACTCATCGTTTATACCATGGCAGTGGCGAGAGATATTAGTGATGCTAATTCCCAAGCCCGGACGTGACCCAGGTTTGATCTCCTCACTTAGGCCGATTTCCATGATTTCGTGTCTAGCAAAAATCTTTCATAACATTCTATTCAATAGACTAGAGTGGTACATAGAAAAGAATGATAAACTATCGCCACAGACAATAGGATTTAGAAAATGCCGATCTACGTTAAACAACCTTGCAAATTTGACAGGTAGAATCCAAACAGGTTTTGCGAATAAACAAATAACTGTGTGTTGCTTTATTGATTTGGACAATGCTTATAATAATGTTGAGTTACATGATCTACTAGTTACAATGAACCGTTTAGGCGTAGGTATAAAGATGTGCTCGTATTTATGGTGTTTTTTAAAAGAGAGACACTTGAAAATTCGCATTAATGATTCGAGTATATCCAGGACAACTTACCGCGGATTAGCACAGGGGGATCCTCTATCGCCTTTATTGTTTAATGTTGCCACAATAGACATTTGTAAGTCTTTTCAGAAGGTGTGCATTGAACAGTTTGCGGATGATTTTGTGTTATATGTCACATGCGATAGTGTGATGGAGGCTAAACAGGAGCTACAACAAGCTTTAGATTTATTCAACAACCTTGTTAGTAAAGTTGGTCTATCTATTTCTCCAGATAAAAGTTCAGTGTGTATTTTTAGAGCCGGATATAACAGAAGTATTAATTTTATGGATTTAAAAATTAATAACAATTCTTTACCAGTACTTAATAATGTTAAATATTTGGGCGTTTGGTTGGATAAAGCGCTGAGGTGGTCCAAACATACTACTGAGATTAAAGAAAAATGCTTGAGGTTTTTAAATGTGTTCAAAATTTTAGCTGGACCTGGATGGGGTATGCATCCCACATCATTACGACGTCTTTACATGGCCATAATACGCAGTAGAATAGACTACGCTAGCTTTCTTTACGACAACAGCTGTCAAACGAACTTAGATAAACTAAAAATCATTCAAAATCAGAGTATGAGAGTTATAGGTGGATTTCTGAAGAGTACACCCATTCACGCAATGGAGTGTGAACTACATCTGCCACCATTACATGTTCGCCGATACTATTTAGCTGGAAAATTCTGGCTCAAACTTAAAGCGTTTTCTAGTGGTGAAACAAGTAACATTGTAATCAATCTCAGTAGCCTCTGTCAAAGCCCATATTGGAGGCGAAAGAAGAAGCCCCTCCTGGTTATAATATGCGATAAGTTTAATAATGTCCCCATGCACTTCAGTGAGCAGCTAGGAAGATTTTCACTCGATACCTGGATGAGCAATGTGGACCTTTCTAGTGCAATCAGAAGTCAAGTTCCCAGTGTCTTGGAATCAAAAAGGTCATATAGTATTTCTATACTTCGCGGGATGTGTCTCAGGTCTTTTAGTAATAATTATTCAGGTTTCTATAGACTATATACAGATGGGTCACGGGCCCAAGGAAAAGCTGGGGCGGCATTTTTCGACCCACAAATCAATAGTGCTGTGAAGTTTAAGATAAATGGTAATCTTTCTATTATGTATATTGAACTTATTGCCATTGCTGAAGCTATTTCGTATACGGATTCTGTTGATTTTAATAATTTTGTGATTTACACCGACTCTAAGAGCGCGCTCCAACATGTATCTAGATGTAGTTTGAATTTTTGCGTTAACCCGATCGCTTATAGTATTTTACGAGCAATTACTAGCAAAGGGAACTGTAACAGAAATATAGTCCTGCAATGGTTGCCTGCACATATTGGTATCCAAGAAAATGAAAAGGTCGACGCCTTAGCAAGAGAAGCATGTGTAGATGGTATTACTGTCTCTTACCTACCTTATGTAACAGATATTCTGTGCAAAGTAAAGTGTAAAAGTCAGGAGTTATGGAAAGAATATTTTGATGATAGGTCACTAACGAAAGGTATCTGGTACAAGACAGTCCAACCAACTATATCCCGGGGTCCCTGGTTCGACGCAGCTGATATGAGCAGGCAGGAGATTGTAACTAGCTTCAGGCTGAGAACCGGACACATTCCATTAAATAAGTTTGCGTACTTAATGGGTAAAGTACCATCACCAAACTGTGACGAGTGCAATGTCCCAGAAGACGTGTACCATATTTTGGTGGAATGTGTACGGAATGAGGCTGAAAGAGCCATAGTTAAATATCAACATGATATAGATATTAATATTATAGGTACATGTAATACTATTCTTGCTTTCCCGGCCAGCCGGGAGGCAAGAATACTATACAGATTAGTAAATATAGGTATTAAGCGTAGATTGTA
Source organism: Eilema caniola (assembly GCA_949126895.1). Taxonomy (NCBI): domain Eukaryota; kingdom Metazoa; phylum Arthropoda; class Insecta; order Lepidoptera; family Erebidae; genus Eilema; species Eilema caniola. Next base: position 2,448,105 of record OX421462.1, read on the forward strand.
AGATATGAACATTGTGAGATATGTTTAAGTATAGCTCCTATGAGGGTGACATATTCACATTGTGAAAAAACCCTCTTACAAAATAAAGATTAAAAAAAAAAAAAAAAAACTAGTGTATTACGTTAGTTTTAGTTAATATTGAAAAAAGTAATTAATTATAGAATAAATAAAACCTCATTTATTTGAAATTTTGCATTTTGAGTGATCCGTTACCGTAAGAGTGTTTTAGTTTGTGATAGTTATGGCTCGGCCAATAGAATATCACGACGGGCTCTCGTATGGCCTGTCACCGTACCTTAACGTACACATTTGAAGATTTGAAATTTTGAATTTTGAGTGATCCGCTACCGTAAGACTGTTTTGGTTTATGGTAAGTATGTCTTGACCAATGGAATGCTATGACGGTGACAGGCTCTCGTGTGACTATCACTACACATATTTGAAAGGAGGCCGAACAGCTGTTTCGTAGTAAAATGAAAATAGAGATACAGTCCGTTAAGAATGGTCAAGAACGTGGTCAAGAAAGTCATGACGATTAAGGGTGGCGCTGCTACACCTTTGTACACATTAGAGGGGAACTGGCGCTCGGCAGCTGCTGCTGCGGCGCTATGCTGAATCTCAGCCCGTTCGCTACGGGTAGTTCAAGCCCTAAAAAATCCAACAACTGGACTAACTTAATACTTCGATATCGCTAATGGGTAGTGGAGAGATGTATCACGGATAATATCGAAGTTGAGCCAAATATGCTGCGCAGCTAAAGTTGAAAATGTTGACTCCGGACTCCGAGTAAGCTTCGGTTGGATGCGACCGGGAATAACGCTAGCACATATGTTAGCATGATGATGATTGAATCAGTTTGTTTTTGTGCCATAGCTATACAACCTATTTTGGTAGATTTACGAATGTAATGTTGGAGTGACATTTGTTTGGCATGTCAACATAAATAAATAGGTCTAAAATTTTAGAAATTTGATATGCTGAAGAACCTGGAAAGTGTATGCTAAATACATATATACATACATATAATCACGCCTTTATCCCTGGAGGGTTAGGCAGAGGTGAATTAACACCCACATTTCACCAATCTGTATTCGGTCCCATGTAATATGCGGTAAGCCTATTGCTGTATTCCGGGCACTATTGTTGACTCGAGCCATGCATTTGAGGCTTCTTGACCCCGACTGGACTTCTTGGTCCCGAAGGGAAAGCCTGCACCAGAACCTGGGCCCGAAGATCTTGATGGGGCTCATATCCAGTCAATTTGTGGGGACATACCCAAATTTAAAGTGAACAAGTGGTCTCAAACCTCGTTCCAATCCCACATAATTGAATTCAACCATTAACTTAATACATGTAAATAAAATTATAAACTCTATTTACAGTTGGAGTCATTAATTAAAGGAGAATCCATATGAATAAAAGTCGATACCTACTGATGAACAACGTCTGCATTATTCTAATATAATTTCATAGCGAGTTCTTTATGATCACTAGAGTGTACAATAATATAAATAACAATAAATAATGTCCATTTTCCTTTGTTTTATTTGTTTTATTTCCAGCAATTTCCATTTATTCCATTTTGCCTCTTTCTTTTGCTAAATTAGTCACCAAGTTCCATATTTTCCTTTCATACACCTGATGAATTAGTGGACAAGATTTCGGCGCAGTTGCCTCTTGGAGCTTATAACATCGTATTTGACGTGTTGGTTTTCGGTGATGTAGAATTGGGATATCCTATGTCTTCCCGTGGGTAAGAAGGCTACTAAGGAATAGGGCAATTCTTCATCTGACCGTAAACACAAATTATAATCACAGTAAGTGAATACTGTCAAGCCATATCGTCATTTACACAGTCCATCCAGTGGTACATTAACAATACCTAAATACTTGAAACAAAACATGAATTAATAATTTTAAATACCAAAAAAATCTTTACATTCATACGCCCAACAGCTGATCATAAGAAAGCCGCCATATTACGGTAACGATACTCCATCACTCAAAATACAAACAAGCACCAAACTGTCAAGTATTCTAGGAAATTATACGTAAACCGTAGCTAGTTCCGTTGACACGAGAGTCACTACAGTATACGAAGCACATGACAGCCCACCTACCGTAAACGTAATCACGTGGTCCCCTTACGACTCTAGTGTACGTATACGACTCACGTTTAAAAACTCACAGTAGGCCTACTGTTTGGTCGCCAGCAACGTATTCGTGTCGAAGAATCTACTCTTCCTGGTGCAATACGACCGCTGCGGGCCTAGCATGGGCGCGGGACAAATATCTCTCTCCACCGCTTATGTCAAATAGACAGGGGACAAAGGTGTTTCTCCCCGGTAGCTAGCATGGCGTCAAAGGAGATAGCTTATGTCCCTGGCTGTGACGTAAACAAGAGACTATTTCTCCACTTGCTTAGCACGGCGGCCGTAAAGTGGAGATAATTTGTCTCTTTTTGACAGATGATAGAGAGAAATTAGTCTCCGAACTATTGAGATGGGGACAAGATTGCACAATTAAAAATGTCTCGCGGCTTATTCGTTCTAAGTGAACTACAAATGCAACAAACGCAACAACAAAATGTAGCGGTGTATGCTCGGGATCAAATGAACGTGTTCGAATTACCAGAGAGTGAATTCATATGAATCTTTAGGATTTCTAAAGGCCCTATATTATGTATGCAATGCATTTTTTTGAACTACAAATGCAACAAACGCCACAACAAAATGCAGCGGCGTATGCTCGGGATCAAATAAACGTGTTCGAATTACCAGAGAGTGAATTCATATGAATCTTTAGGATTTCTAAAGGCCCTATATTATGTATGCAATGCATTTTTTTATAATATTATCAACCGAAATTATCGAAATTACTATTACTATTCCCTCTAACCCATCTAACTAAGCTAAATCCCTTATGCTGGGAGTGGTTTCACGTCGGTAGTGTAATGGCCAGGATTCGAACCCGGGACCTCTCGATTGTAAGGCAGACTCCTTAACCACTAAGCTACCGACGCGACGCTTAAATGAATCAGATGGCTTGCCAGTACATTATACGGTAAATAATGTTGCATTTCATAATCGACTAAAACTCTTATTTGAGCTGCTGTGGTCCTAATCCTAAAAAATATATTCTTTGTAACAAATTGTTTAAAGCGAATTCACAGTATTCACACATTTATTCACAATAACATACTTACAATATTTTTTCACTCATTTTATTAATATTACAATAAATACTACAATAAAGATAATATTAATAAAGGATATACGATTGAGTTATGTACCGGGTAAATGGGGTAAATAAATAAACAGAAAATAAACATGTAAAAAAAACGTTACATGACAGATTGTCTTTCTTTTTCTTCAATATGGCGCACTCTTTAGTCAATAATAATATTCTGCAGCATAATACTGATAATTTTAAAAGTCACTATTACTCTTATAAAATATGCACGTTGCTAGGTTTTGTTAATTTTGTCGAATATTACGAGTCGAATATGTTTTCGTATATTGGCAGCATTGAGTGGAGAAACGTTGTCCCCGGTGACAAACTAGTCTCTCCTCGACGCCGTGCTAGCTAAAGGGACAAAAAGGGAGGGAAAGACAAATTTTTCTCCACTCTCCGGGGACTTTTTGTCTTCATGCCATGCTAGCCCTGCTGGTGTACCGCAGGGTGGCGTTCTATCTCCGTTACTTTTTGCCATTTTTATAAATACAATCTCTGAAAAATTACTTTCATCCTACCACCTTTATGCTGATGATTTACAAATTTATACCCAAGCTCCTCCAAACAATCTGTCTGATGCATTCATTGTGCTCAACGAGGACTTGGATCGAATATGCAAATGGAGCAAGAACCATGGACTTACCCTTAATTCATCCAAGACTCAAGTAATTGTTATTGGTAGTCCAAGGTTGACTTCAAAAATAGATTGGACCCAGCTTCCTCAGATTACTATGGATGGAACAGTCGTGCCGGTCAGTGACAATATCAAGAATTTAGGTATCCATATGGACAATTCATTTTCCTGGAATATCCAGGTACACGAAACCAGTCGAAAACTTTTCGCATCAGCAGGTGCTTTACGAAGGCTCCATAACTTCCTTCCAATTGCTACTAAAATTGCGCTTGAACAATCGCTTCTTCTTCCTGTCCTTGATTACGCCGATGTCAGCTATCCCGATCTGACAGAGGAGCAACTAGATAAACTTGAGCGACTAAGAATAAGATTCATATTTGGCATATGATCACGTTTCAGATTTTCGTAAACAACTCAAGTGACTCCCAATTCGGCTTCGCAGGATTGTTATATAATGTATTGTTTAATCCCATCACTCCCTCTTATCTCAGAACGTTTTCAGTTCCTTTATGACACACATTCGAAAAGCCTGAGGTCATCCGAGAATTTGAGGTTGAAAATGCCAATGCATTCCACTGACTTTGTAGACAAGTCATTCACTGTCAAGGCTGTGCGCCTATGGAATGCACTGCCACTGAACATCAGGCGAGCAAAAACCCTTAATAATTTTAAAAGAATGGTAAATGACCACTACTTAGCATCGTGTACACTTTGATAGCTCACTATTTATATGCTCACTTGTTATTATCCCTTCATACTAGTATGTACCTACTATTTTATACCCATTTCTATTTATGTGCTATAGTTGTATATATTTATAATACATATATTTATCTTATTTTCTACTTTATTTGTGCTTTTCTCTCTCCTTTTTCCTTTTTGTTTTAGAACACTTTATATCTAGTTTATATGATAACTACACCATAATTTTGTTTTACCACACTACTTGTAACGGAACTTAGGGCCTACGGCCCTACGCTACACGTAGCTGTGATCGTCTTTGAAACCTACTACACTAATCTATTTACATTCAATATTGACTCCTGACCGTATGTATCTATTCGTATAACAAATGCTAAGAGCGTCTATTTAAATCGATTGTTCGCCACCTCAGTGGTATATAAAGTATGATGCTCTATCCCAACTTTTAACTTTAAATGTATATATGGAATATATATTATGATTTCACAGTTCAGGTGAGCTGTGTGCTTGTTTGCCACCTCCGTGGTATATTTAACTTTACTGGATGTATGGAATATATATTATGATGACAAGACTGTGGATTTATTTGGAATCAAATGAATTAGTATTAAATTCAAAATATAGGTCTGTGATAGTTTGATTTTATGTGTTTGGCCTCTTGGGCATCTTTTTCAGCTGTATTTATATTTTTATAGGCCTTTAATTGTCGTAGATATCATATATGATTTATAATATGTGATCCGGATCAATTCTATATTTTTTTTTTTGTTGTGTATTGCAATGCAATATTATCTCAAGCTCCGAAAAGCGAGATTTAGATCAATTCCGAAGAATCGATAGCTCTGATCAACAGATCAAGCTCTCCTTCAACTCGTCACAATGAATTTAATTTAGCTTGTAATACCTCCGCTGACTTCACTGTGTACTGTAGGTTTCTGTGTTAGCGTTCAGCTCCAATACAAAATGATAGACCCTTAGACCTCGTGACATTAATGATTCAACTGAAGCAATTATGAAGGTAAAATGATAATGATTATGAGTCTTATTATTCCAACAACAGTATCGTAAACTTTTACAGCAATGGTTGGCCGTCAGTTATTAATGGGATATTTAATTTCTCAGATAGGCTTCAGCAGAACAACTAGTGTCACTACACATTACAAACTTGGGCTCAAATACTGGTCCAAATGACCCAGGAGCTAAGTGAATTTACCTACAGATGTTTCAATGAGTATAGCTTTGGCTGATATGATGTTATGAGTGAGATCTTGTATATGTCGGAGATGTCAATTAGTCTCTCATTAGCAACTGTGTGCTGAATTTAATGATCTCAATAAATAAAGCCTTTTGTTTATTCAATGTACTGACTTTGTGAAGTAAAGTAGAGTTAATCAATGTATATGATTTAGGTATATGGTTGATATACTAACTTCAATCAAATTATAATTATAGTTTACACTTGTCACTATTATTTTGAATAAAACCCGACTGTAAAAGCACAATAATCTGCTTATTTATTTATAACAAAATATAATACGTTATTATAACGTATAATTACCCCAATTTCAATTATTATATTAACACAAAATAAACGCACAAATTAACTTTTCACCAAACGTAATGTATCAATTACCACTATAATTCTCGTAAGAATTCCTAGGTTCTATCGCAATAGAACGTCTATACCTGCATTCTAGCTAGAAACCTAGTGTAACCTGTAGACCATGAGCTCGTACCAAGAAGAACATGGATGTGTGTGATTTTAAATGTGTGTGTATTGCGAATTGTGTAAAGGAAAACAAACTTGAAACTAGCTACGTGGAATAGGGAGTGCTCTAGTTTTTAGACTTTCCTACAACTAGATCACGGAATCCTAGGTGATCGGGATAAAGGTATTCGATTTGCCCCCAGAAGCCAGTCTCAACTTCCAGATTTAAACAATAATTGACCTACCAGTACTTACCAATGTAGCAAATCTATGGAATTTTGGTATAGATAGAAAAGGTATGATAAAGTAATTAGGAACTTCTAAATATCAATTCAGAAGCGCGTTGTTTTCAAAACACGACTCAAAACACTGTCTTATCACATCCACAATATTTGCACTTGCTTAAAACGGCAGCGTCCAAAACGTGTGAATGCTAGTTAGCCAGCGTATTGAAGCGATGTCAGAGCCCAACTGGCCTCACAAAACGTTAGAAATCACTTTTTATTGAGACGCAAGGTCTGAGCGTCCCGCGCCCTGCGCCCCTTTTCAGGTAAGCGTCTGCGCCGGGAGCTCGCCAAATCCTTTGTGTGCAATTCAATGGACAATGCATTTGTTATCGTGCAGCTTATAATTATATTTAAATGATAACATGCCTTCGTGCAATGTAATTAATTTCCTTCTACAGAATATCAAACCATGCAAATTGATACCATATAATATTATAAATAATATACCAACAGTATACACTCAATTTAACCAATTTAACCAATTTAACCAGCTGGTCATGCATTTTAATGATATAATTACATAAGTATTATAGTACTATGCGCTTATCTCGGCGGAGCTCTGATTATTATTATTTTTTTGATAGAATTCTATTTTATGTATTTTTTATTTGCTTTTTTGGCCATTTGGATCAACCTCGCATAAATCTACAATTATATGGTGCCTTAATTATGGCATTTACATTAATTCCACCTACTTAGTCATCATAAATAATATATTCCAACACTATGAATATCATCGTTTCATATTTGCATTCGTTCGAGCAAGATAATGTTAAAATTATTATAACATCTGAATATTTTAAACATACCATGTGCATAAGATCATAGTGTCCTGTTTGTACCCAAAACGCTTAAACCAATTGAATATAGCTTTGTTCTAAAGATCCCTTTTTTTCCTTGAATAGTTTTTAAAGTCGTTGGCTATTTTTTTGCACTATGAACCGCCAGATGGTTGCAACGCAGTCCGACCTTTTCGTGTCTTTGTGCTCCTAAATGTGTGAATTTAAACTTATCTGGTTATTACATTGTATATGAATGAAATAGTAATATTAATAGACATATTCTAAATACTTACGACAGACTATAGACTGTCCCGTCTCATACTGTCCATCCCAAGGTTGCCTGGAAGAAATCGCTTAAAGCGATAAGGCCGCCCATTGTACATTCAATGTATACATGCTTCCTAATTGTCTTTACTGTAACTCAAATGGTGTACAATAAAGTATTATCTATCTATCTATCTATCTAACTGGCAACAAGACTGATACAACCACAACACATGTTTATGTATCGTGTCTGTGTAAGGTCAGGTACAGTCAGCGACAGTAATATGTTGACTACAAAATCTCAAAATGATTTTAAAACTCGGGTATTAAGAGCAAATTAAATTGTTTTATTAATAATGATGTGGTAGCTTAGAGGAATCTCTGCGCAGCGTGGACACTGCCCGCCCCCGCTGTCCGCGTACGTTCACGGAGTGACATCGCGTGCTTACTGTGTGGCGTTAATAATTATCTCTTCGCTACACAAAATGTATGTATTCATTACACAAAAGGTATCTTATAATATAGGTAGTCCTTGTTCATAACGCGCCAGCATTTTAGGTAGGTACAGTTAGCATCAGATCGACATTGACTGGCAAAGTGGGTACCTCTTAGGAACCTACTCAAAATGATCTTAATACCTACTAATGATGTGAATACCAAACGTTTTTACTGATTTAAATTATATTATCGTCCGATCCGGGTCTGCCTAGGAGAGCACGTTTAGCCCTCTGTCGTTACGGTTAGTTGGTACCCTAAAAAGTTCGATTTCAGTTTAACTGCAATGCTTCAATATAGCCAACACAACAACAACAATCGTCTCTGATTCATTTCCATTTATAATGCTATCTGTATCCCGATTGTTATATGAAATATACGAAATTTGTAAAATGTTGTTTTTAGGGTTCCGTACCCAAAGGGTAAAAACGGAACCCTATTACTAAGACTTCGCTGTCCGTCCTGAGACGGGACAGTGTATATTCCAATATACGCCTGCCCTAAGTATTTAGAATATTGCTATTACTATTTTATTCATATAAAATCTAGAGGAATTTAAAAGTTCACATTTAGAATCACAAAGAGACGACAAGCTCGGAGCACCGTGCCACATCTGGCAGTAATGTTTGTGTTGGTTCATAGTGCAAAAAAATAGCCAACGACTTTAAAACTATTTAAGAACAAAAGAAATGATAAAAAAAAGGTTCTTTAGGACAAAGCGAAGACTTTGGGGTGCAGGCACGATACTTTATTGTAAGCACATGGTATTTTAAAAATATTCCGATATTATAATACTTCTAAATTTATCTTGCTTGAACGAATGCAAATATGAAACAATGATATTCATTATTGTTGGAATATATTATTAAGATGACTAAGTGGGTGGATTTGATTTAAATGCCATGATTAGGCACCATATAACTGTAGGTGTATGCGAGTTTGATCCATGGATATAAATGGCCAAAAATGCAAATAAAAAAATACATAAAATAGAATTCTATCAAAAAAAATAATAATCAGAGCTCTCGCCGAGATAAGCGCATAGTACTATAATACTTATGTAATTATATCATTAAAATGCATGACCAGCTGGTTAAATTGGTTATATTGGTTAAATTGAGTGTATACTGTTGGTATATTATTTGTAATATTATATGGTATCAATTTGCATGGTTTGATATTCTGTAGAATAAAATTAATTACGTTGCACGAAAAGCATGTTATTATTTGAATGTAATTATGAGCTTGCCAGTTAACAAAGAGATTCTGTAACCAATTATCACACTTTGTATACCATAGCGCCCGGCGGGCAGCTACCTGCTGTAAGGGTATGCGCGGCGAGGGGGTAGACCTTTGCGTGTAGATAAAAAGTGATTTCGAACGTTTCACAGGCAGTTGTGTTGGGATCACGGGTTTGGCACGTTGACTGCTTGCGTTGACATATATTTAAACTCTGCTGTTTTAAGCAAGTGTAAATAGTGACGAAGTGAGATAAGACTTTGTGCCGAGTCGTGTCTAGACACAACGCGCTTCTAAATTGATATTTAGAAGTTCCTAATTAATTTATCATACCTTCCTATCAATACCAAAATTCCATTGATTTGCCGTCATTTGATAAGTTCTTATAGGTAGATTTATTGACTGTAAGTCTGGGAGTTGAGACTGGCTTCTGGAGGCAAATCGAATACCTATCATTCCTGATCATCTAGGGTCCGTGATCTAGCTGTAGGAAAGTTTCAAACTAGATCATTCCTTATTCCACGTAGCTAGTAAGACTTGTATTCCCTTACACAATTCGCAATACACACACACAATAGAATCACACACGCTTGTGAGCGCTATTGGTACGGGCTCATAATCCATCAGGTTTTACACTAGGTGTCTAACTAGAGTGCAGGTAGACATGTTCTATTGCGATAGAACCTAGGAATTCTCACGAGAATTATAGTGGTAAATCATACATTACGTTTGGGGGAGATTTCAGTTGTGAATTGATTTTGTGTTAATATAATAATTGAAGTTGGGGTTATTATACGTTATATTAACGTATTATATTTTGGTATAAACTAATAAGCAGATTTTGTGCGTTTACCGTCGGGATTTATGCAAAATAATAGTGACAAGTGTAAATTATAATCATATTTTGATTGAAATTGATATATTAATTATATACTTAAATCATTGGTTAACTTTATGTTATTATACAAAGAAAATACCTACATTGACTAAACAAAAGGCTTTGTTTACTGGGATCATTAAATTCAGCACACAGTTGCTAATGAGAGACTAATTGACGTCTCCGACATATTTTGGATCTCACTCTTTACATCATACCATAGCCATACCAGAGTATATTTACTCGTTGAAACATCTGTAGGTAAAATCATCTAGCTCCTGAATCACTTGGGTTCAGTAATTTCGAGCTCCAGTTTGTAACGAGTAGTGACATTAGTCTTTCTGCTGAAGCCTATCTCAGAAATTAAATATCCAATAAATAACTGACAGCCAATCGTTACTTGGAAGGTATACTATACTGTTGTTAGAATAAAGAAAAAAGACTCACAGTCATCATCATTTTATATTCATAATTGCTTCAGTCGCATCAGTAATGTCATGAGGGTAAAGGGATTCATCATTTTGTACTGGAGCTGAACGTTACCACTGAAATCTACAGTATACAATGATGTTTCAGCGGCGGTGTTACAAACTAAATTAAATTCATTGTGACGAGTTGAAGGAGAGCTCGATCTATTGATCAGAGCTATCGATTCTTCGGAATCGATATAAATCTCGCTTTTCGGAGCTTGAGATAATCTCGCTCTTCGGAGCTTGAGATAATATTGTATTGCAATACACAACAACAAAAAAAAATATAATTGATCCGGATCACATATTATAAATCATATATGATATCTACGACAATTAAAGGCCTATAAAATATAAATACAGCTGAAAAAGATGCCCAAGAGGCCAAACACATAAAATCAAACTATCACAGACCTATATTTTGAATTTAATATTAATTCATTTGATTCCAAATAAATCCACAGTCTTGTCATCATAATATATATTCCGTACATACAGTAAAGTTAAATATACCACTGAGGTGGCAAACAAGCACACAGCTCACCTGAACTGTGAAATCATAATATATATTCCATACAGACAGTAAAGTTAACTATACCACTAAGGTGGCAAACAAGCACACAGCTCACCTGATCTGTGAAACTATATAATATATTCCATATATACATTTAAAGTTAAAAGTTGGGATAGAGCATCATACTTTATATACCACTGAGGTGGCGAACAATCGATTTAAATAGACGCTCTTAGCATTTGTTATACGAATATATACATACGGTCAGGAGTCAATATTGAATGTAAGTAGATTAGTGTAGTAGGTTTCGACGATAGCAATCTAGACGATCACAGCCAATGTAGCGTAGGGCAGTAGGCCCTAAGTTCCGTTACAGTTTTGGCGCCGCGTGACCAGAATTTCGTTTAATGTATTAAAAATTATTAATACCACGGAAAGAATTAGGCGTTACTATTTATACATCTGTCTTAGACACAGTTAAAAATTTCACATTTAAAACACAACGTAGAAAATAGATAAAAGAAATCTTCGACACCCATAACCATTGCTAGACAATAAGTACATTCAACATTCAAAATTGCATTGTTATATCATCAATTGTTCTTCAGGAAAAGGTACAGTCGTTAAAGTTTGGGATCTTTTGTTGTAAAGGGTCGGCCTTTATTTTAAAAATTGTAAGAAACTATTCTTAAGAGTATTTTTTGCCTTACACAACTATAGTTCCAAGAGTTATTTTTTTGGCTTATGCAGAAAATACAAAATTCACACGTGCAGAGCCCACAAGCAACAAAAAAGGGTCGAACTTTCGAAAGTCAGATAAAATAAACACATTAATTTGATATTTTAAAAGCTAGTATTCCACTTGAAGATTACTTAAACATTTTAGATTGGAATAACATACTTGACACACTCACTAAAGTTTTATTTTAAACCCACTTGGGAAAGAGTCGTTAATTTTGGTCAATTGGGTATTAGTGGATTTTAGATAACAAAAATATTTAAGTTGAATACTTGACAGATAAGTTCCAATAGTTGACAAATAGCGATAAGCATTAGTTATTTTAAAGGTTACCTAACCTCACACTTAAAATTAAGTACCATTGAATTGGAGATTTGTTAGTTAATTTGAATTACGTAGTAAGTAGTTAAAAGTTAGAATGTCGGGACAGAATAATGGACGTCGCCCGCGTAAGTCAGTTGGCCACAGTAATACAGATCAAACAAATAAATTACTGACGGAGATTTTGAACAGGCTGACGAGATTGGAGAATGAACGCGACAGTTTTAGAAGTTCTTCCGTAACACCAAATATAAATGGGTCAGAAATTGCTAGTGTTAGCGAAATAGCGAAACAAACCGTTGTTGTTCAAGTGAAGCAAAAGCTTCCTACTTTTAATGGCAATAAGATTAATAATCCCATGACTTTTTTAAGAGATTTAAAGAATTTTCTGATAGGACAAAATATTAATGAGGACCTTTCACTATTGTATGCGATTGAGTCATTGACGGGAGAAGCTAAGACGCGTATGAATATTTATAGAGATTATTGGAAGTGTTTTAAAGACTTTGAAAAGGACTTTCAGAATGTGTTTTGGAGTTCGTCAGAACAGGAAGTAGTAAAAGCTAGGTTTTTGACGTCTCAATACGATAAACAGACTGGTAGTATGGAGAAATATTTTAGTGAACAGTTAGATAGAATTTATGCATTATCATTACCGTTTACAGATGCGGAAAAAGTCAATACGATTTTTAGACAATTGCCGGACCACGTGCAGGTTGCATATTTTAGTAAACAACAGCAAATGACGGTCCGTGAAGCGGTGGAATTTCTAAGGCATATGGAAAGAAATGTAAACAGTGGACAACCTGGCAGCTCACAATCGCAATATCCAATCGCTAAGATACATGAAAAACCTCGAGGCACTCACGTTAATTCGAGATATAGTTCGGTACGTGTAAATACGATAAGATATAACCCAACAAATCAAAGCAGAGGTTATCATCATCAAAGTCAGTCCTATAGAGGCTTTAGCAGGCGCGGTCGAGGAGAAACACGAGGTAGATCGTATCATAATATACGGGGAGGCGTTAGACCTATTGAATTCAAACCTGCGACTGAAACACAGAGTACAAGTAATGAAATTAGTATTCCACAAACCAGTAATAATAACATATAAAAAACTAACTACAGCAGGATAGAGTAAATATCGAAACACGGCATAATTGATTTAACTGGAATTGTTAATAGAAATTTTAAATTTACATGTAGTATCTTATAAGACTGGATGTCCAATAGAACTAGGTGGTATATAGGACATATATACAGTACGCGGCATAAGAAATTAAATACACTGTTTAATAGATAGGTTGTAATCTAGATTAACATTTCGAGAGATAAATTTAGCATAGGAGGCGTAGGAACAGGTTATTAGAGGCAAGTAGTGAGGGCAAGTAATGAGTGGTTCAAGGGATATTATTAAGTTATATATAATTATTATATTAAGAAAAAAAATAAAAAAAAATGGGTTGAAGTACAATTCTATTCGGCTAGTGATGTTGATAACGGAGAGAAGATAATAATGACGTAAATAGAGTTTACCCTATGGACAGATCTTCGAAAGAAGACTGTTTTACGCAAAAACAGCTTATTTCAAAGTCTGAGGAGGCGACTGAGACGGGACAGTGTATATTCCAATATACGCCTGCCCTAAGTATTTAGAATATTGCTATTACTATTTTATTCATATAAAATCTAGAGGAATTTAAAAGTTCACATTTAGAATCACAAAGAGACGACAAGCTCGGAGCACCGTGCCACATCTGGCAGTAATGTTTGTGTTGGTTCATAGTGCAAAAAAATAGCCAACGACTTTAAAACTATTTAAGAACAAAAGAAATGATAAAAAAAAGGTTCTTTAGGACAAAGTGAAGACTTTGGGGCGCAGGCACGATACTTTATTGTAAGCACATGGTATTTTAAAAATATTCCGATATTATAATACTTCTAAATTTATCTTGCTTGAACGAATGCAAATATGAAACAATGATATTCATTATTGTTGGAATATATTATTAAGATGACTAAGTGGGTGGATTTGATTTAAATGCCATGATTAGGCACCATATAACTGTAGGTGTATGCGAGTTTGATCCATGGATATAAATGGCCAAAAATGCAAATAAAAAAATACATAAAATAGAATTCTATCAAAAAAAATAATAATCAGAGCTCTCGCCGAGATAAGCGCATAGTACTATAATACTTATGTAATTATATCATTAAAATGCATGACCAGCTGGTTAAATTGGTTATATTGGTTAAATTGAGTGTATACTGTTGGTATATTATTTATAATATTATATGGTATCAATTTGCATGGTTTGATATTCTGTAGAATAAAATTAATTACGTTGCACGAAAAGCATGTTATTATTTGAATGTAATTATGAGCTTGCCAGTTAACAAAGAGATTCTGTAACCAATTATCACACTTTGTATACCATAGCGCCCGGCGGGCAGCTACCTGCTGTAAGGGTATGCGCGGCGAGGGGGTAGACCTTTGCGTGTAGATAAAAAGTGATTTCGAACGTTTCACAGGCAGTTGTGTTGGGATCACGGGTTTGGCACGTTGACTGCTTGCGTTGACATATATTTAAACTCTGCTGTTTTAAGCAAGTGTAAATAGTGACGAAGTGAGATAAGACTTTGTGCCGAGTCGTGTCTAGACACAACGCGCTTCTAAATTGATATTTAGAAGTTCCTAATTAATTTATCATACCTTCCTATCAATACCAAAATTCCATTGATTTGCCGTCATTTGATAAGTTCTTATAGGTAGATTTATTGACTGTAAGTCTGGGAGTTGAGACTGGCTTCTGGAGGCAAATCGAATACCTATCATTCCTGATCATCTAGGGTCCGTGATCTAGCTGTAGGAAAGTTTCAAACTAGATCATTCCTTATTCCACGTAGCTAGTAAGACTTGTATTCCCTTACACAATTCGCAATACACACACACACAATAGAATCACACACGCTTGTGAGCGCTATTGGTACGGGCTCATAATCCATCAGGTTTTACACTAGGTGTCTAACTAGAGTGCAGGTAGACATGTTCTATTGCGATAGAACCTAGGAATTCTCACGAGAATTATAGTGGTAAATCATACATTACGTTTGGGGGAGATTTCAGTTGTGAATTGATTTTGTGTTAATATAATAATTGAAGTTGGGGTTATTATACGTTATATTAACGTATTATATTTTGGTATAAACTAATAAGCAGATTTTGTGCGTTTACCGTCGGGATTTATGCAAAATAATAGTGACAAGTGTAAATTATAATCATATTTTGATTGAAATTGATATATTAATTATATACTTAAATCATTGGTTAACTTTATGTTATTATACAAAGAAAATACCTACATTGACTAAACAAAAGGCTTTGTTTACTGGGGATCATTAAATTCAGCACACAGTTGCTAATGAGAGACTAATTGACGTCTCCGACATATTTTGGATCTCACTCTTTACATCATACCATAGCCATACCAGAGTATATTTACTCGTTGAAACATCTGTAGGTAAAATCATCTAGCTCCTGAATCACTTGGGTTCAGTAATTTCGAGCTCCAGTTTGTAACGAGTAGTGACATTAGTCTTTCTGCTGAAGCCTATCTCAGAAATTAAATATCCAATAAATAACTGACAGCCAATCGTTACTTGGAAGGTATACTATACTGTTGTTAGAATAAAGAAAAAAGACTCACAGTCATCATCATTTTATATTCATAATTGCTTCAGTCGCATCAGTAATGTCATGAGGGTAAAGGGATTCATCATTTTGTACTGGAGCTGAACGTTACCACTGAAATCTACAGTATACAATGATGTTTCAGCGGCGGTGTTACAAACTAAATTAAATTCATTGTGACGAGTTGAAGGAGAGCTCGATCTATTGATCAGAGCTATCGATTCTTCGGAATCGATATAAATCTCGCTTTTCGGAGCTTGAGATAATCTCGCTCTTCGGAGCTTGAGATAATATTGTATTGCAATACACAACAACAAAAAAAAATATAATTGATCCGGATCACATATTATAAATCATATATGATATCTACGACAATTAAAGGCCTATAAAATATAAATACAGCTGAAAAAGATGCCCAAGAGGCCAAACACATAAAATCAAACTATCACAGACCTATATTTTGAATTTAATATTAATTCATTTGATTCCAAATAAATCCACAGTCTTGTCATCATAATATATATTCCGTACATACAGTAAAGTTAAATATACCACTGAGGTGGCAAACAAGCACACAGCTCACCTGAACTGTGAAATCATAATATATATTCCATACAGACAGTAAAGTTAACTATACCACTAAGGTGGCAAACAAGCACACAGCTCACCTGATCTGTGAAACTATATAATATATTCCATATATACATTTAAAGTTAAAAGTTGGGATAGAGCATCATACTTTATATACCACTGAGGTGGCGAACAATCGATTTAAATAGACGCTCTTAGCATTTGTTATACGAATATATACATACGGTCAGGAGTCAATATTGAATGTAAGTAGATTAGTGTAGTAGGTTTCGACGATAGCAATCTAGACGATCACAGCCAATGTAGCGTAGGGCAGTAGGCCCTAAGTTCCGTTACAGTCCGTCCATCCGTCTGTCACCAGGCTGTTTCTCAAGAACAGTAATAGCTAGACAGTTGAAATTTTGACAGATTCGTATTTCTGTTGCCGCTATAACAACAAATACTAAAAACAAAATCATAATAATAATAATTAAGGGAGCTCCCATACAAAAAACGTGATATTTTAGCCCTTTTTCATGGCTTTTAGCCTTTTAGCCTGTTTTCTGGTACGGAACCCTTCGTGCGCGAGTCTGACTCGCACTTGACCGGTTTTTTAATTATTCTTTTAGTATTATTATTATATAATATACTAGCGATCCGCACCGTTTTGAAGATATTAATTTAAAGTTATTAGATAGTTAACTGATAAAATTAATAAGTCTGAGACATTATAACTATAGACATCAATGTGTAATGGCGTCATGTCTAATAAAATGGGTACACTCTATCTAGACGTGCCCCACCTTGCTAGTTGAAATATTCTTAGAGGGGTGATAAATGGGGCTATTAATCACGATCAGTAATAGATCGGAATACAAGTACCTCTCGTCCCGCTGGCCGGGGATTAATTGAATACCTGCGCTCTGGAACGAGACAAGTGGGAGCTTAATAGCCGTGGCTGTGGCGGCAATGATTATAATAAAATAGCAAATAAAATTTTATTTATGTATTAGCTAAGTGCTACTAATAGAAAATAGAAATTACTACGTACAAAGGACTGAATAATAAACATCCAAATATTCAAACCTCCAAACAATTTCACAAACCTTCACATTATCTATGTGTAAATCATTAGTACGAACTAAAGTCTAAATACACAACCTCGATATAATCACTGCTCGATATCAGCTCTTAATTTATTTAATTTATCCGGATTATAGTTTCACGTTTGGCGGGATGTAACCCGGCCTCCTGCTGGGACCGGCTTCTGACTTAATCAGGGACTCCCCTGGATGTGGAGTCCAGTGCCCCTAGCATGAAAAACTATCATAATAGTATCGTAAGCGTATTGAAACAACGGAGTGCATAGTAGGTGTGCTCCCCACGGATACCCCCCCCCCCTCCTTTGGAGCCGAAGGGGGAGGTTATGTCGGACTCGAACCCACCAAACCGCACGCCGTCTGTGGGTCGATGTCGATACTATTCCGAAGGTGAGGTTGTCTCGCGAGATATCCCTCGCACCCCGGCTGACCCAGGGCCATTCCTCTCGGTCTGGCCCTCCTCGGGAAGGGGACCACGTGGTCCCCGACTCGCCCCCGGTATGGGGCTCCACCCGTCACCCTCAGGCCCGCGTTCATGGGGGGCGGAGGTCGGTCTGCGCCCTCCGACGCCCCCCAGCCGCCTTCGAACGCAGGCAGCGATGTCCGCAAGTCTCTCTCGCTCGCTGCGCCTCGCCCGCTCTGCTGTCTCCTTGATGAGTCTTACCGCCGCAATCACGGCATGCCCTGCGCGTGGTTGCTCAATTCGTAGCTCCCACTCGGTCACCATGGCCCTGTGGAGCCGGGATTTCTTGGCCTGAATTTCTTCGGGCTCGGGATCGAAGCCCCGCCCCTGCGCCTCCCCTCGGAACCGATACAGTGCCGAAAGGACTCGCTTCCAGGATCAACGGTGGCGATCCGGCCAGGAGACTCACCGCTTCAAAGGATATCGTGCGGTACCCCCCGATGGTCCTAAAGGCCACCGTCCTCTGCACAGCGTGGAGCAGAGGCAGGAATCTGGCCCCCAGGGTGTCCGCCCGTACGGGCACCCGTATAGGGCCATGGACCGCATGACACACGCATAGAGTCTCCTGCAGGAGTCCTCTGGGCCCCTCAAGTTGGGCAACAATCTACCCAAGGCATTCGCCGTTGTCACCAACTTGGGGCGCAGCCTTCGGAGATGTTCTCCGAAGTCCCATCGACCGTCAAGCACGAGCCCCAGGTATTTCAACTGGGGCTTGATGCCGATGGGAGTGCCTCCAACTGTAAATCTGGCTCCCGGGTCTGGCCTGCGCCGAGGGCTGTGAAAGAACATGGCCTCGGACTTGTGCAGAGCCACCTCGAGATCCAGCCGCCGAATCCGTTCCACGTGTGCTAGGGGTACAGATGGCAGTCACTTTACGGAAAATATCCTAATTCAGCCGCATATCTAGTATTTACACTGGAAATCTAACTACAATTGTAAAAAGGCTCAGGGATTGAATATTATATAACCTAGGAAATAACATTACATTTAAATGTAGCAAAATACATTATTGCATTTTGAGATTTCATTACTAAAATTTCCGGCTTTCGTAGACTTACAAAACCGACATTTCAACCAAGACGAGACATTCAGGCGAGATGGCAACATGCAGATATAAGAAAAACCACAGCCGCACAAGTTCTGAGACTGGGTATCTTTACACATGCATGCAAGAATGATGAAGATATGACTGAAACTACTTATCAAGTAACTAAACCACATTGCTAGTTAATTTAGTACTACTGCTTGTCTGCACTGGACGTACCTAACCATATTACGTAGATAAATTATTTTGTTATTCCAATATTTGTTGTACTTTTATAAATCCATAGTTCCATCTAATATTATAAATCCAACAGTAACTGTCTGTCTCTCTATCGATAGTTCAGTGTCTGTCATAATTGGTTCAATGGGCCACGCCTAAACCACTAAACCGATTTTACTGTCAGGCAGTTGTATGTCCTTCAAATTATATTGCATAAACACTGCACTTTGACCTACAAACCCCACTTATTCAAGTCTCTGAAATATATGAAATATAAAAAAACTTAAGATAAAAATAAAAAACATTGATTGATTAAAACTCCACAGTAATAAAAAAACATACAAACATAACTTGCTAACAAATCTTTTGGTCCACCAAAACATCCACCATCAGTGACTCGACATAACGACATGTGGAATGACGTGAAAGCACTTAGGCCAAATACCAATACATTAGCTGACCTTTCCAAATATTACTTACCTCCTGATCATTGCTATGAATCGTTTCATCTACCTACTTTTTAAAAGTAAGCTATTCTACCTGTGTAACGTAGAAATATGATAAGAGGGTTCTTAAATTGCTGTGGTGATGGTTAAAATAATTACGTATCACTGTTACCAGTGTGTATAAATAAAAGAGTTGTCAGCTACACTATCAGAGAACGAACGAACAGCAAAAAAAAAGACGGGTTGCACTCTGGGAGTGCCGGCAGAAGTGAAAACATTTTCTTTTTTTCTTTCTTCGTTATATACATAGAAAAAGATAAGAAAGAACACACCATACCATACCTATAATATAGCGCTAATCATAGAACCTATCACTTATTTTCTGCTAATTTTCTGTCAGAAGAAATTAATAAATTATAAAAAGAAAAAATAATCACAAAAAATAATAAATTACAAAAAGAAAAAAATATCATAAAAAGTAATAAATTACAAAAAGAAAAAATAATCACCAAAAGTAATAAATTATAATAAGAAAAAACAATCACAAAAAATCCCTGAAGGCCAGGTGGTTTGAACCCGATACTATCTGAAACTATAAGTACTTACAGTCGACGTGCTTACCGTTTAAGCTATGACGATATCTATTGTAAATTGCAAAATACATAGTCTGTACCTAATCTTGTATGACGTCAGTCCTCGGTTACGGTTCAAAGGTCAACTAATCCTGACGCTTCCTTAACATTTTACACCCATCCAACGCCGCTAAAGAAGTTTTCACTTCAAAAAAAATTTAAACAAAATGGAACCTTATAATATTCGCCTAAGATAGTGTTGCTTACCAAAATGCTATACGTTGAAATAACGGATTCTATACGTTGAAATAACGGATTCTATACGTTGAAATAACGGATTATTATTACGGTGATTCGCAAAAGTAAATGAAACAGAAACATAGTTTTCTCATGTTAATTCGGGACTTATCGTGATAAAATTTTAAGAAACTTACTATAGTTATAATAATTAGTATTAATAAACGTGTAGGTATTAATATAGTTATAAGTTTCCCACATAAGAATTGGAACCCATTAGCTTGATGTTTGGCTATCGAGGTTAAAACTTATTAGTAAACATGAAACCTGTTCCTAGGAGAAATTTATCCCTTCGAGAAAAAATATTTCTCCAAGTATTTGAACGTTTCAAACTTATTTCTCTCCTTGCATATATCGCGGTAACATTTTCTACGTTTTTTGAAGTGAAAACTTCTTTAGCGGCGTTGGATGGGTATAAAATATTAAGGAAGCGTCAGGATTAGTTGACCTTTGAACCGTAACCGACGACTGACGTCATACAAGATTAGGTACAGACTATGTATTTTGCAATTTACAATAGATATCGTCGTAGCTTAAACGGTAAGCACGTCGACTGAAAGTCCTTATAGTTTCAGATAGTATCGGGTTCAAACCACCTGGCCTTCAGGGATTTTTTGTGATTGTTTTTTCTTATTTATAATTTATTACTTTTGGTGATTATTTTTTCTTTTTGTAATTTATTTTTATGATAATTTTTTCTTTCTGTAATTTATTATTTTTTGTGATTATTTTTTCTTTTTATAATTTATTAATTTCTTCTGACAGAAAATTAGCAGAAAATAAGTGATAGGTTCTATGATTAGCGCTATTTTATAGGTATGGTATGGTATGTTCTTTTTTATCTTTTTCTATGTTTATAACGAAGAAAGAAAAAAGAAAATGTTTTCACTTCTGCCGGCACTCCCAGAGTGCAACCCGTCTTTTTTTTACGTTACAAACCTTAAGCAACAAGATAACAAAGTACCTACCATTTGATTCTATTATGATGAAACTTTGATAAGCTGCAATTGTTTCCTAGTATGTTACTCGATTCTAGCAGAAAGATTTTCCACTGAACCGGGGTCACGTACAAGATACCTAGTATCTACGTGCTTCCGTGCTCGCACTTACACGTTGTGTGCTCCATGCGCTTTATCTTTAAGAGTACTCCTGTGTATCGTTTACTTAAAAACAGTATTTCGAATAACTTTCTTAAGTTTTCATGGTTCTTATTAGTTTATCTTTTGTTTATCAGCAGGATTAAGATCTGTGTTTAAAAGGCCTATTGGTTTTTTTGCCGTTTTTTTGTCTGGAGTAGGTATACTTCTTGTGTAGGTACCTCTTCACATTACCAAATCGTATCTTTGTCTCTTATTGGAATACAATTCCTATGTGCACTCACGGGTTTGCTGGAAGAGAACTCAATCTTGAGTTAAGCTCGCCTCTGTACATCTCGTTAATTTGTAAAAATGCCATTAATGTGTACGTACATTAATAAAAAAATAATCAATAGGTACAGAATTATTTTGGTAACTCTCTCATATATCTTTTTAAGTTACATTTTATTCAGAGGTAACATCGAAATATTATTCTGATATGAGATCTTTTTAATCAAACTCAAATCCCTCGCTCTAGTGATTCTCGACACGCGCGTATTAAATGGCAAATATACACTTGAACTTACCAGGTAAGGTAAATACGTTACAGCGTACTTTTACGATTAAATATAAAAACGACGTAAAATCCAACATCTGCTGTGTTATTCTTTATGTTACACGTAAATGTTCCGGCGGTGGCATAAGGAGACTATTGACACGGAAAATGTAAAGGTTAGTAGTATGTTTTACGGCCCTTCTTGTGTGGCTTTACCATTCGTTACTCTTTTACTTTACGATGTACTTAATAAGGCATTCGCCTTTTAAAGGATTTTCACTACACTGACAATTGGGCTTTCTTAGATTTGTCTCTGAATTATATATTACTTGTGTTTTCATTATCAACTTTTCTATATTTTTGTAAGGATTGCCCCATCTGTTCATTGGTAATGATGTAACCAATTGAGGAACATACTGGTCTAGAAGACGTAACTTGTTCAGTCTAAACTTGAAGACTGAAATTTAAAGCTTTTTGGAAACACTGAGACATGGTCTTTCACACCTATCACTACAACATTTTGTGCGTACAAGTCGACTCTTATTGAAATACATTTTTATTTAACTGTTTAATTACTTATTGCGTCAATGATTTCTAATAAGTTACGTAGAGTTCACCAATGAATGAGGCATTGAGATGCCTCTTTCATATTATGTGTTCTTATGTGGCTAAAGTGAATATCTCATATATTTAACCGAGAAATTCTTGTGTATATATATGTAATTGAAATCTCGGAAATGGCTCCAACGATTTTCATGAAATTTAGTATACAGGAGGTTTAGGGGGCGATAAATCGATCTAACTAAGATTCATTTTTAGAAAATGTATTGTTAAAAGCAAAGCTTAATTGATGCTTGATTCTTTGGAAAACTCACAAATTCTAGTCATTATTACATGTAGTAAGTTGCAATTGTATTACGGCTTTCATGCGCAATCTAATTGTACCTCAATGCTAAGAACGTGTACGTTACGTACACAATTACCTTGCTTGTTATTCATGCAATTCGCCAGGAATGTTAGGCTGTTTATTACACGTGTACACATTAATCTAGTACCACATTGTGCATTAATATATCGCATATCACCTAACTATGTTTATTGAAGCTAGTGATCTGTTAGGTGATGTATTGGGATACTAATAAGTTTGTAGATAATTAAACTAGTAGGGAGATTAAATATAAATTAAAAAAAAAACCTGACTGCCGCTGAAAAGATCGCAGCAAGCTTTATAGCAGGTGGTACTCATCAATTCTCAACTGGTTTGTGATTTGCAAATATCTACCGCCTTTTTTAAATTAAAAATAAAAACCCGACTGATGCTGAAAAGATCGAAATAAGCTTTATAGCAGCTTATTTCGATATTTTCAGCATCAGTAGGGATTTTATTTTTAATTTAGCTTATTTCGATCTTTTCAGCATCAGTCGGATTTTTATTTTTAATTTAAAAAAATACTTTTTAGTTATGACATATTCATATATTTTTGTAATCATTTTCTAATTTCCTTCATTTTGATACCTCACTCGCTAATAATTATTTTTATATTATTATCAAGTGAGGTATTACATTTGAGATATGAAACATTGAAATCCGTACGGTGTGTCAGAAGATATGAGATAATAAAGAATATTGTAAACAAACAAGATACGCGCGAAAAACATAACCCTTCTTGGCAGTCGGGTAAAAAGTAGAACTTATACTATTTCATTATATATGGCTAGTATGATCATAAAATAATTGTTTGGTTATAGGTATACAGGGTGTATTTTTGAAACGGGGCAGTAAGGGCAAGTACCTTAACCGTTGCAGTTACAGCAAAACGTTCTTAAAAGACCTTCCCTAACTTTTTGGGACATTTTGAACTGCATTCACAGATTTTGTAAAAAACTTACAGTTAGCAAAAAAAATGCAAAAAGTTCAATTTTTTTTTTATGCCAATCGATTCTATTTCATGTGGGGATCAAAAAACTCTATGGGACCATTTTAGCTTTCAGTACTAGAAAAGACAGAAATCGCCAAAGACCTTTCCCATACATTTCGTACGGAAATATGATAAATCAACTCGAAACTCATAGGTCAGGTAAAATTTTGAACATTTTTTAAATAAAAAAATCATTTAAACATTTAAGAAATTGGTTTATGAAATAAATTGCTCAAAATGATTTCCATTTTCACGAATACATAAGTCTATCCTTTTTTGCACTGAACCAATGGCGGCTAATAATGTTCTGGGATGAATATAACGTAAAATGGTCATTAATGCATCCTTGAGCTCTTGAACACTGGCGTACGTCGTCTTATATACCTCGTTTTTCACGAAGCCCCATAAAAAAAAATCAAGTGGTGTTAGATCGGGGCTACGAGGTGGCCACTGTGTTGGACCATGTGTACCTATCCACTGTGTACCGAATAGGCGGCTCAAATTGGAACGTGAAAGGTGACTGTTATGTGGCGGAGCACCATCTTGTTGAAAATGAACTTTTCGCAATTCCGACAGGGGCCATTCGTCCATCTCGTTTTCAAGATGGTGTAAAATGACTTCATTATACATGGCAGAATTCAGTTTCCCTTCATAAAATTCCACCATTATGACTCGATGGACATTATACCACACCAACAGTTGAATGAGAAGCGAACCTGATTATGACTTACCGTAACTCTTAGTGGATTTTCTTTGGACCAATAGTGGTGATTTTTTCTGTTGTACATACCGTTATTGGAAACATTCGTTTCGTCTGACCACAGTATGTAATTTAAAAATTCATTCATCTCTGCTTATTTTTCCTCTTAGCCATCTGCAAAAAGTAAGCCTTCGAACATCATCACCCGGATGTAACACTTGAACTATGCGCCCATATCGATAGCACTTGTATCCGTATTTCTTCCATATCTTTATCACAAGGGAGTGGGATACACCTACTTCAAGGGCGACTTGCCTGGACGATACCTCTGGATATGCTTCGACATAAGTTAGAACCGCAATCTCCGTGTCCATGTCCACACGAGGCTGCCGCTTTCTTTTGAAAGAACCCTGCAATTCCAGGTTTTTCAAAAGATTTGTAATAACCTTTCTTGTTGGCACATGCCGCAACGGATACTTATTGCGGTACCACACTAATGCAGCTCCCGCATTTCGATTATTGACAAAATACGCTTCTAATAAGTCAATTTTTTCACGATTAGAAGACATTTTAGCGAAAATCCTTAATTAATAACTCATACGAAGTTTCTCAGCTGAAACTAAGAATAACACACAGATTTACGAATCAAATTCGAAATTTGAGGGTAAAAATTCTTTTTATTTACTTTACAGTCCATAACAAAAAGTTAGACCATCGTAGAAATTTGTTTCTGTTGCCGAAATGTATGGGAAACGTTTTTGGCGATTTCTGTCTTTCCTAGTACTGAAAGCTAAAATGGTCTCATAGAGTTTTTTGATCCCCACATGAAATAGAATCGATTGGCATAAAAAAAAATTTTTGGACTTTTTGCATTTTTTTTTGCCAACTGTAAGTTTTTACAAAATCTGTGAATGCAGTTCAAAATATGTCAAAAAGTTAGGGAAGGTCTTCTAAGAACGTTTTGCTGTAACTGCAACGGTTAAGGTACTTGCCCTTACTGTCCCGTTTCAAAAATACACCCTGTATAGCTTTTAATGTGTATTTTGTATAAAACTGAATTGCAGTAACACTTTCACACACGTCAATCTTGATCACATGGGAACATCAAGATTTCTAGTAGCATTCCAATGGCAAAATATTTTTTAAATAAGTCTAGTAGTTTTTGTGTTTATACAGACAGCCTCCGTGGCGTAGCGGTAGTGACGGCGTAGCGTAACTGCGTAGGTGGCACTGGTTTAATCCCCGCTCAGTGCAAATATTTATATGAATGAATATAGGTAATTGGTCTGGTCATGCCTCGGAGAGCACTTTGAGCCATCGGTCCCACAAACATCTATGGCAGTCGTTGAGGTTAGCTGGTCTCACTTGCAAAAAAAAAAATATCGCCATTGGGTTGTGGAGGTCAGTGGTAGTTGCTTCACGGAAAATATCGAAGGTTCAGCCAAATTCGCAGTTCGACTGGTAAAAGCGAACCCCAGACTCTAAGTTGAAAAGCTTCGGATGCGACTGGGATTAACGCTAGGATAAAGAAGTTTTTGAGTTAATACGTTACAAACATACTAAAATTTCAGTTTTTCCTCTTTATAATAGTACATATTTATGTATATATAGAATTGGTAAAGTAATATAATTGGGGTCATGGGGCTTTTCTGTTTTACTAATATGGAAGAGAGCTATATAAAGTTGGCCTTGCGAAAATCAAATGACACTAAGAGCCGAGACCGCGACACACCGCGTGTGGTCTTGTTATAGCAGATCATAAACTCTCTGAGAATTTTTAACGTTTAAAGTGAAATACTGTCAAGAATAAGCAGGACTTAGGGTATTAGAAGTCACTTGTTTGCAAAGGTAATGATACTGTCGTCAAAATTTGCGCATGTTTTATGTAATCAGGGAGAAATTTAACTTTAAGCTCCATACCGCTGTACGACTGACTTCTAATACCCTAAATTCTGCTTTTTCTTGACAGTATTTCACTTTAAACGTTAAAAATTCTCAGAGAGTTTATGATCTGCTATAACAAGACCACACGCGATATTTTAGTAGGTTCAATTTATTGGAACATTCTGTTTAAGCGACCTAAAAAAGAGTATATTCTCAAATCTTTTGTATATTGGAGGATGCAGTAATTGGCATACCAAATTCTAATTTGGCACCTTACTCTTGAGATACGCTTAGGCGTTAGGAACTGAGATAGGCCTAAGAAAAGATGGATGGTTTGTGTGAAAGAGGATACTGCAAAAAAGGTAGTGACTATGGCAATGACATTTGACAGGAATTTAAAGAGAAGATGATATGTTGCGCCGACCGCACATTATTGGGTCAAAGGCAGAGAAGATCACTCTTGGGATATTATTGAACAGCCTATAAAATAGACTAATTTCAAGTTAATTCCAGGCGGAGAAACTCATTGAGAAGTCTCTGAACCATCAGATGAGATGCGTGCATGAGAAGCGGTCTCCGCTTAGTAAATAACTCGACTGCACTAAATGTAAAATTTTCTTGTTATTTCATCCATCCAATACTATGGTACCATAAAGTCCACTTCTCCACCCGCTGTTGTTTCAAAGTAACTTTTTTATGACCCATACACCTTTGAAGGGTCCCTTAAATTTTAGGCTTACAGTTAATAGTCCCATGAAGGACATAAAGTGCAAGTTGGGTATGATATTACTTAATAGCTTATAAGTTTAAGCAACAAAATAAAGGTACCCTTTAGGAATAAACTGGAACTGAAATTTTTCCTTAAGTATATAAAATTGTTTATGTTGTTTTCAAAAGGCAGATCAAACATCTGGAAGCCAATTGATTGAATAAATTAATTAAACAGACAAAAATCGTATTTTTTGAATAGTTAGTTTTCTGTATAGTTTTGTATTTGTATATAAATTGAGAACATGCTACCTCATTCATCTGTTCTAATTTTATTTCAGCGATATTTATACTTATAATACTGCAACAAATAATCATGATCCATGAAACAACATAGCTCACAGACATCAGACTAAATAACCTAAAAACGCCCTAAAAAAGAAACTTACTTTAACAATAGATGACATGACAACATTGAAGCTTAGTGACAACTTCATACACTATCAACACAATGGTCGCAACAGGCTTCATCGTATAATAGCACCTTCGTCACCATGAAAAGATACATGCAGCAGCAGTTTTTGACATATTCCTTTGTCAGTAGAGGACTAGTTACGTATCATATAGCACCACACTACTTTATGACGATAGAATTCTCGTATTGAATATCACTGACAATAACAGGCCTATATTTCATTCTTTCACGAGGTAACGTATTAAAATGCTGAAATTCATAATACCTATGAACAAAATATCCACCGTTAAAATACCTATGCCCACATATGACCGAAGGTCAATATGCGTATGTTCAAAATCAAACAGAAGAACATGTCAAAGTTAATATTCGGGATTTAAATATTCGGCCTTTTGTTCATAAGTGATTTTAAATTTGATATTGGGCCTAGGTGGCAAACGCACGGCTCGTTTGATGGAAAGTGCTTACCGTGGCATATGGGCGTATGTCATAGCGGGGGTGTTACGCTCGTGCTACCGAACCTGAAGAAACTTCTAATATCCTTCTTTAAGATTCCCATATTGTAGTCGCCAGTACTTTGGAATCTGATACGTAGGTAACCGTTCTCGACATAACTCAAAATAGTCTTTATTAAACAGTGTTACTATTACAAACACTCATTAGCCGCTTCGTAACGTGAGAGTATCTTCCAGTAGCTTCTTAACTTATTTTATGAAATGGATTATGAGGAATAAAACTTGATGTTTATTATTATTAGCCGAATTAACGGCTGTCCAAATGGCAGTGAGGAGGTCCGTTTTCAGAGTCATGAGTTCCTTATTCTACTTGCAAAATAATAATATTTGGCTCTGGTAGAAATGTAAATCATACAATCTACTTTACTGTCGATTGTGATGCTATTTTCATTCTCATAACTCATTTATTCATAAGATTATTACACGTCACATTTTCACATTTCAGCACATTCGTCGATTAAGATTACTTAATTATAAATTTTCAACATACGTCACAATATCAGGTAATTAATTTAAAATGTAGTAGTTGTGAATGAGATATGGTATGTCATTTTTCCATACAATTAATTAATTACATTAGTTGGTAGGGCGTATCAGTCACAATTACACAAAAAAGAAATGTCAGGTTTGAGTAATTACAATGTCAGTAAATTTTAATCATTAAATAATTAAGGTTCTACACGTATCGCTGTGAGAGAAGGAAAACTTGATATAAAACCCTTTGCCAACCCGTCTGGCCAGTGTAGCAAGAGTAGGCTAAAACCCCTCAAAATGGAAAGATGCCACAACAAAAGATCCCCAGTTCCTGGTGGTCCCGCTATTCCCAGCCATGGTAGCAGTTCGGGTAACGGCGGGGCGGGGGGTGTTTAGAATCCCCGGGTGACGGGAGGCTACCGTAAAAAACTACTACTGGCAGCGTACAACTGTAGTACACTAACGCTGGACCATCACCTCGCAAAACTCGAGGTAGAACTAGGTCGCATAAACTGGCAAATATTGGGGTTGTCCGAGATCCGGAGACAGGGGGAGGACACGATAACCTTTGAGTCAGGCGACATGTTCTATTTCAAAGAAGGTGATCTGCTCTCCCAGGGAGGTGTCGGTTTTCTGGTAAAAAGGACCTCATTGGCAGCGTTGTTGAAGTCGGCAGTGTGTCGAACTGGGTAACGTTCCTGATCCTAAAAATCACGAACAGTCGTTCGCTGAAGGTGATACAGGTATATGCGCTCACCTCGCGCTACGCCGACGAAACCGCCGAAGCTGTTTATGAAGATATTGCCAAGTCAATAAATCACACCGCCAAGGCCACTTACAACGTTGTTATGGGGGACTTCAATGCTAAAGTGGGAATACAAGAACGTGGTGAGACGAGAATCGTACCTTATGGAGTGGGGCGCAGAAATCACAGAGGGCAAATGCTAGTCAACTTCCTCGAATCACAGGGGCTCTTCTTAATGAATAGCTTCTTTAAGAAGAAACCCCACAGGAAGTGGGGTTGGCAACACCGGGACTCTGTGATAAAGAACGAGATAGACTTTTTCATAACGGACAGTAGGCACATATTTATAGACGTCTCTGTTTTCAACAGATTTAATACCGGAAGCGATCACTGACTTATCCGAGACTCTCTAAATATCAACATTAGGGCTGAAAGACTCCGAATGAAACGGTCTACTCTCCGACCTACGCCGCTCCAAGTAGATCTAGGGTTCAAAAAGTTCCACCTGGAACTTCAAAAGCAAGGCTGGAAAGCGGCATGGATGAGAAAACCGACACAGTGGTCAAAACATTACAGGAAGTGTCTCGAAAGTTGTTTCCCGGAAAACGCAAAAAGCAAGAGTCCAAGCTATCTCATGAGAAAGATACGTGAACAACCATCCACACAGTCGTCTTCGTCAGATGAGAGGGCCTTAAACAAACGAATTAAAAAACTGATACGACGCGACCTCCGACGCTTTAACACTCACACCGTCCAGGAGGCGATTGAGCAAAATAGTTTTGCCTCGTTCGTTGGGTAGCAGATGCACTAACTTACAGATGCGATTGACTTGGGTCTAACAGATATTGGTTAAGCATTTTTTATGTTTGATTATACAGACCCAAATATAAAAACTTGCCCGCATTTAACGCTACAAAAAGTTTTTAGAAGGCTTACGTTGAAGTATGAAAACATTTAAAATGATACGCCAATGACTATAAAAGTAATAAACAAAACTGAAAAATGTATTCTCGATGGGCGCGTTACAGCAAGATAATAAACAATTAAGCGGCTGAATTGCCCATTCCTTTAATTTACTGTTACGTTAGCTGAATTAAAATAGGTTAATTAGACATTGTAAATTACTTATAACGACCATGCTTTACAATTCTCCCAATGAATTGCCTTCGTGTAGCGAACTCCTAAATTCTTTAATAGCCCATTGACAGTTTAATTAAATATTACAGTTGTAAGTTATAAACTGTTATGAATATACTAAATTAAGCAATTTGATCACTGATCGATTATGTTTTAATATAAATTTTTGATGCTTTGTAATATTTTCCAGTTTATTCAATTTAGAAAAGTTTTACTGACCAAGCATTTCATTGCGAGCAAAAGACCATTAATCTTTTGTTATATTCTGTATGAGTATATTCAACTTTCTTTCAGTGTTGTCGGAGTGATTATTTTAACCCTAGTGGATGTCAGTTACAACACTTATCTCTTAAAACTTTTGAAGTTATACTTCTTTTGGCGCGTTAAGGAAGAATGATGAGAGTAAATTTTTACGATGCGCGCGCACACCGTCGCGAAGACTGTTTCGTATCAGTCCGAATAAAATATATACAAATAATAAAAAAAAGGCAACTTCATATGTAACGACCACATATGAAGTTGCCTAAATTTTTTTACAGATTCATGAGTTCGCTATTCCTGTAATTTAATAGCTATTTCCATTATTTGAAAGTTGATTTCAAGATTTTACAACTCTGTATTAAATTTTGTATTTATTGGCCGCTTGATAAATTAAATTCGATCTTCAAAAACAGTACTTCCCAAATGCTTTCCTTCTTTTTTGATGATAAATTTCGTATTACTTTTTTACAGCTGTCACTTTTCAAAAATGTAATAAAAGTTGCTATTAGCTTAATGTTGTCTCATTCATACACAAAAAAAAATGGATTTGTCATACCTAAAAAAATTGCAAAAATGTTTGTACTGCAAGAAATTGGAGGAAACCCAATTTCTTCCAATTTCTTCAATAAAACGGCAATTTCATAATTAACGACCTATTATATATTATAGGTCGTATATATATTTTCTCAAATAATATTATGATATATTATAAAATAATAGTATATTACGCCAAAGAAGTATAACTCCTAACGCGTGTACATAAGCACAACATACATTCTTTTTCATATGAAGCAAATTGCTTGAATTTCCCTGGTAGTCTTAAATTTATTTCAGCTCGTAAACTTATATAAAGCCTACCATTAGTTGAGATGGACGTAGTCTGGTACAGACTTGAGCGAGTTAGCTGTCTCTGGATTCGCTACCGTTCGTTAGTTCAGAACTTTTTGAGCCTGCGAGCAAAAAACTTTTTCGATAAATCACGTCACGTGGGGTGAATGTTCTTTGAATTTATCCAAATCTAGCTTCAGTTAACTCGTAGCTTTAGATAGTAACCAAATTATAAGAACTGAAATAAATAAGTACTCTGAACATACACTTATCGAAATGATTGAGATTATTTTGACAGAGATCACAAAAATGATAATGCTTGAATCTTTGAGTGGTATTAGGTTTTCTACGCCATTTGTATAAAAATCTAGAATATCGTCAGTCCCCAGTATTATAACTCTCATTCAGGCAAACATGAGCAGTAGTCTGCAGTACTCACAACATTTTTCAAAAGTTTGGTCTTTTGGACAGGTTCTTTATAGCTTTAAAGTTTTAAGCGTTATTTTTGACAGCAAACAATTCTTAGCAATTCACGTTGCTTAGGGTCTAACACAGCAAAATTCTATACGCAAAACCTCTACACATCTCCGCTCTCCAAATTGCAATTTCGCATTTACCAGTTCACACAAAATCAGCAAAAAATATGCTATCCACAATTTTTTAATTTGAAATTAACAAACATGCGCTGTTTGGCATTTTACGTTGTCACATCGTAATATCTTAATAACCTTGTCATTTCCAACCCAACACGTGTATGTCCACGCAAGTAATAAAAAGCTTTGAACTCAAAATATGGAGAGGACTTTGCAGTGCCCCTATATAATTTTATTTCATTATCTGTGTTGCTTATTTTTCATTAAATAGTCTTAGACACGCATCATGAGCACACGAAACTAATTTTAATCTGGGGCATTATTCTGAGTGACATCGAGTTTCAAACACAGTCATAACGTAAAAAGACGGTGGATTAAAATTGGTTAATACAGAAGAAATAACTGGTGTAAAACGAGAACAACTTAAATTGGTGTCAGCTTTTTTGAACGCGCGTAGTTATGAAATGGCTTGTCACTCAGAATAACCTGATTGTGACTTAAGAACGTAACGTAACACTGTCACAGCAAGAACGATCTGCTAGTAAGAAGAAAAGATCAAGACCGATAAGGTATAACTACTCAAAAAGATAATTTATTAGCCACTTATGTTTCGCCGCACTGGTAGCTTTATGTCTTGTATAACGGAGCCTGAGCACTGTTTT
Source organism: Eilema caniola (assembly GCA_949126895.1). Taxonomy (NCBI): domain Eukaryota; kingdom Metazoa; phylum Arthropoda; class Insecta; order Lepidoptera; family Erebidae; genus Eilema; species Eilema caniola. The sequence goes on from OX421462.1 coordinate 2,481,313, forward strand.
TTTTTTAAATAGGTGCCTGGCGTTTTTAACTGTTAGGTATTTTTCACGCAGGTACTGCTGAAGTGTTTAAATGATCAAGGCTCAAATGTTTACTTACATGTACAATGACTTGAATGAATCAAAATACTAAATTGAGTATCTAAAGTTAACTCAAATAATTATGTTATATAGAGCGTAAACCGAAAATGTTATGCAGTTTTCTTTCATTGTTAAGTACTCCGTCTAGTATTTTTAAACACACGTTGAAGTATCAATTAGAATCACGTATAATGTTCCCAAAAAAGAACATAAAATAATGATCGCCAAATATAAATATGTAACAACTTCAAAGCTAAGACCAATAGCTTTGAAGTTGTTACTTATTTATATCAGGTAAATTGTCTTGAACAAATTGACAAATTAGTTGAATATTTCGTTTTTACTCCAAGAGAACCTTTTGGTATACTGATGTGGTTTTGTTAATAAAAGTAGAGCTTTGTTAACAAACTCATAATGAGACCTAACAAACGGTATTTATTGGCAATAAATTCTTGTAACAGGATAATAGCATTAACGTAATGAAAGGAAATCAACTCGAAACATGTATTTGCCATATTATTGAGTAAAATTGTGAACTCAATAGGAATTATTTATTATAAATATGCCCACGCTTACCTTTAAATTTTTAACTAGTGAAACTGTTGGTAATAATAGAGGTTATAGCAACAGTAGCATACTCTTTGAAATTTCGACTCCATCGCTGAGATAAAAACGTAGAAAAATATATTAAAATCAATTTCAATTTTTCTTATTATGACCACTTTTCGTTTGGTCCCTAAATTAAAGAAATTTTTAGAATAAGACTCGTTCAGAGAAATATTTCAAAATTATGATAACTGTCAAGCTTGTAGTGCTTGTACAATAAAATGCAAACGCAGCATCTGTCATCGTAAAATTGTACAGACCACTTAGGCTAATGTCTGTGCTGGTGACGAGCACTAACGTATTATGCGACTGTGTTTGATTTATTGCAAACAAATAGGTATGTTCACTCTCGGAGATTATCAAACTGGAGATGATTTTATAAATGCTGATCACTTGTTATTTCATTAGCACTGTACAGAGATACTAAATTTAAGGACCAGCTCATTCGCTGTGTCATAGATCAAAGTAAATTAAAGAAATAATACATAATGAACTAACTGTTGCCTGTGACTCCGTGGATGTCGGTTATCGTGACCAAACATAGCCTTAATCATTTCCGGATGTCAAATTTTATTAAAATTGGTTGAGCGGTTTAGACGGTAAATTTTTGCTTTTGTAGTAATGTATAGATATAGATAAATTAGTAGATCGCATCGCTGTTTATTCACACTACCGGGGAGACCATCACTACCAGGTTTGTCGAAACAGCAAGAGTTGTCAAATATAATAATCGCTGAGCGAATATCGCTTAGCGATCAGAAAACTCCTTCCACCTCTCTCCACTTCTTCTTTCCTTCTGCAGATGATAATACGATCTGGTGAAGAAGATATTTCTAGGATACGGAAACCACTTAACATTAGTGGGTCAGTGGATGTTTATATGAGTTAGCAGTAGAAAATAAAAGATCAGAAAATATTCATGATATTCAACATTTTTATGTATACGTTTTTTAAACCAACAAAATACACCGAAGCTCATACTGTTTTATATTAAAATTCTTTCCGACGTTGCATGTTCCACGTCGGTGCATCGTTCGCTACATTTCTCATTAGTGTGAAAATCATTAGTGTAAAAATGTATGCAGTGGTTATAAAATAGCTTGGAAGTTTTAATACAATAAAGTATTTACTCAAATTATTATACCTGCTAACATGATCATTGTGTTCAATAAATTTGTGTTTATACGTGAACATACATATAATGTATAATGGAATTAAAATCTGCATTCTACTTCAAAGCAATCTGCATTGTTAAACGAGTCCCTTGTTTAAAAATCAATGTTCCTTTACTTCGTTTACTGCTATTGCTAATATTTTATTGTATTACAATTAATTGAACCCAGTAGGTGGCCCCGTGATAGTATTTTACGACCTTTCCTGTGTTAACTGAGACGCGTCAGTTACCTTAAAATACAAATTATTAAGCACTACTATCTTCCTTATAAAAGTTTCCATCTTTATTGAAAATGTGAAGCGAGCTACATAAATATTTTCCTACTACTCTGTTCAGTACTCTAGGACTTAAATACACAGCTCTCGACGACGTTCGAAAATGGTACAAAATCTCTATAAAAACACTGTACACAATAACAAAGACGGGCACATTCCACTTAACACTATGACGTCATCCAGGTACGTGCTCAACGCAAGTTTGTACCGCTCTCGCTGGGCACACTGAATGAGAGGAGTAAACTTGTGCTAACTATTGTACGGCATATGATGACCCTTGGATAATTAAATTAGTCTCGTTCATGCTTAAGTCTTATACCCATAGGATTTTTCTGCCTTTGTTTTTGAATATTTGAATATTGCAGTCATTTTTGTCTTTTTGAAGAAAAGGTAGGTCAGAAGCACTCTAAAGCATCGGGCTTGCGTGAAAGGATCAATGACCGTACATGAAGCTCGTGAAGTATGTAAGTTGACTATACTAATGGCGGTCTGTTGTCTCTGCCTCTCTTGAAGCAAATTAGGCGTGAGCGTATGTACCTCAGAAGGCTTTGAATTTCAAAGGTTTCAAGTTTAGAATGAGATTCGTGTGAAGTACTAGTCTTCTTCTTCATCTTAGCATTAATTCCAGTCGCAGCTTTCACCTCGGAGTTTGAGGTCCGCTTTCGCTACCAATCTAACTGTGGAGTTAGCTGAACTTCGATATTTATTTGAAGCGACTGGCCCACGGGTTAAATAATTTTTATTGAACTTTTTAGGTCTTCAACTACCCGCAATGACTGCCATAGACGTTCGTATGATAACCGGGACCGACGGCTTAACGTACTCTCCAAGACACGACCAGATCAACGCAATTACCCACATTCTTGCATACTAATATTCGCAATGAGCGGGGATCGAAATCGCGCCTCCTGCGTATCGGTGAAGATTGACATAATTCATGATTATTAAAATAGGTAACTTACAAGTGATTTTAACTTTTCTGTTACTATAAAAATTGCCCTTTTCTAAACCAGTGGATAATAAATACCTACTAATAAACACAGCAGTTAAAATAAAGCTTGCCTCTGCACAATTATAATGTTAAAAGTATTGGTAAAACAAACTATTTTTTAAACAACAGTGTGCATTAGTATAGAGCCTTTTCAATCGTTCATTATTTTTAAAATAAACCTTGTTAGGAAGTTCATGTTGTTAATTAAGTTGAATGGAAATAAATCCCTTTTAACATGGTGCCGGCTGAATTATTACTCTTTTTGCATGAATTCATTATCATTTTACATTTTAATTGAACCATTTATGTGACGTGAATTGAACATGCATGATGCTAAAGCTTTATTAAACAAAAACATGGTTCCTCTTTTTATTGAAACTAGCTTTGCTCGCGGCTCCGCCCACGTGGATGTCGGTTATCGCGACCAAACATAGCCTATGTCCTTTCTCAAGTTTTAATCTACCCCTATACCAAATTTCATTAAAATTGGTTCAGTGGTTTTGCCACAAAAGACAGACAAATAGACACACATACGTTTTCCGCTTTATAATATTAGAATGAATAAAGAACCAAGTCCAATAATTACATTCGGAGTTGAGAAATCCTGAAAATTACGTGGTGTTTTATCACATCTGCAATGGGGTGACCGTATTAGCAGATGATTTATGTTTTATGCTTAACCCAAATTACTCACACACTCATGCTTTTTATACGAGTGATAAAATGTTATGTTTTGGAACATTTTGCGAAGGTTTTAGTTATTTGAATATATCATTACGGTTGAAATTTACAGAATTATTCTATTTACAGAAAAAAATACTTTTTAAGTTGGCGGCGACATATATATGTCGCATCCACTTAGCTTAATCAGCCGTTCAATTAACTGCCTAGGCTGGTAACTTAACAGCGCCGTTCAATTACCGGCCTGAATGATTACAACATTTAATAAACTGGCTGGCTAATGCTTAGGCTATTCCTATTCACCCCAAAATAAAATAGAAAATTACATAACGGCTATATAATAATCTGTAATAATACTGGTGTACAATAATAAATTTTATTTTGATAATACCTTTTTTGTAGAATATACTGCTGCCGGGCTGTCTGGCCGTAGTCTATATGAAACTTACGTTCCAGACGTTTCGTCGATCACTGCGGTCGACATCTTCAGTGGCGCAGTTCCGGGCGACGACGACTTCGGCGTCGGCCGAGTTGCGACTGATGCGAAGTCTTGAATCACGGGCGTATTTATAGGCACGGTCGGAGCGGGAAATCGACTCACTCGATTCTGATTGGTCGAGCGCTGTGGCGCGGCCGTACTCGATCCTGATTGGTCGTTTGCACTGTGATACCAACTGGCTCTCAGTGCTGGGTACCAATCTTTTTGGAGCTGAAATCCCTCGTTTTTTCGGTTGAAGTTGTTGGGATGCTTGAATATTTCAATGGCTTTTCGAAGTATACGTGGGAAAAAATGTGTAGTGGTAGCTAGAACTTTCGTGTTCTGAAATTCGATGGTATGATTCACATCCTCTTGGGTGTGTTCTGCAACCGCTGACTTGTCGAAGTGGCAGAGGCGGCAATTACGTTCATGTTCCGACAGGCGGGTCTTGATGCTTCTTTGGGTGGTGCCCACGTATACCGAGCCACATGAGCAGGGGATTCTGTAAACTCCAGCTGACGATAGTGGATCACGTGGGTCCTTGACCGAACGGTGAAAATTCCGTAGCTGCGTCGTGGGCTTGAAGATCGGCTTGATGTTATAAACTTCTAGCAGTCTTCCGATACGATCTGTAATGCCACGACGAAACGTCTGGAACGCAAGTTTCATCTAGACCACGGCCAGACAGCCCGGAAGCAGTATATTCTACATGCAACGCCGGCCGTGAAAGCCTGAAGACTAATACCTTTAATGTATGCAAGTAGGTACATCCAGCAAAATAGCTAGGTTTACAATATCAATAGCATCTTAAAATGCATCTTATTATTTTTAATTTATATCATACAAGAAAACTCTTATAAATCGATCTCTTCAAAAAGCATTACTAAAATTAACTGGATGCTCTTCCATTGTCAAAAAGGGTCACATAAATAAAGCCAATCTCTAAACATACAATTAGTCAGTCCAGTAGTTACTTCATAGTTCGTTTGAACCTTTACTGGCTTTAAATATAAAAAGGATTCTGAAAATCATTCAACCTCATAATCATAGAGCATTAAGTTTCAATATTATGTACACAAATTTTATTGGGCAATAATGTTATGGTACAAGTTTATGAAATTTGCTATTATTTAAGTATGCGGGATATTTACCATGTAATGATTTATCGATATGTCTGCGCTTAAAACTTTTCTCCATCAACCGCCAGTACTTCAGTTCTCCCGTGATCATGGCGCTTGCAACAGTGCCGAAATATCGGAAACTCGATAAATCATTACATGGTAAATATCCCGAAAACTTAAATAATAGTATAAACAACCATGATAGTTTAAATACCGATATTTTGAAATTTGGTATAAAATTTCATAATTTTTTTGAGAAACAGTTCAAATGATTTTATTAGTATCGATAAAATAACTTTCTAAAGGTTTGGAAATAATTTTTACTGAAGAATTTGATCGAAAATCTCAAACTATTTAATTCTTTTTTGTAGGAGGTAGGACACGACGGTATTTCTGTCCAATTGAGTAGTCCAACTGGAGAAGTACCTCCGCCCCACAGAATACCGCGGTCATAATAACCTCGTGTGGTGTTAAAAAATATTTATATAAGATGTATCCTTGATACCCTCTAAATTTGGATTTTACTGACGAAAAAAATTTTAAATGCGTTTTAAATTTTTACTCATGAACCTCATTGAGTCTAACGTGAAACTCAGTTTATTTAAACAGATTTGAACGAGTGTAATTTTTCAAATAAGCTTACTATTTGATGGGGTTGACTTAACAAAATATACACTGAATAAATTAATGAGATATTGCAGATTACGGGTGGTTGGCGTGCGCTATATGCTGTACGAATTTTTACAAAACTGATATTATCTCAATATTACACCTTCAGTATTATTTACCAACACTCAGTAATCCATTACAGAGAGTGTTATATGGCAAATATTTTCCTTTTATATGTTTGCTGTATAATAAACGTGGTATTCAAGTAACAAGTTTTATTGCAGCTCTGCGATTTTACCAAGCGTGCCTAATATTGCACATAAATATTTTTAATGTAATATTGCACACTTTTAACCCGTTTCTGACACTTTTTAGTGGAATATTACTTAACCTCATATTTCTCACAGCGTCAGTGGGACGGGCCGCTCTGTAACTTATTAAGACAAAATTTATTAAATACTTGCACTAATGCTGCTGAGCGTGCCCTCTTACTGGCAGTTGGAGTGTGGGAATCGGGTCTTTGGTTACAAGCTCTTCCGTCATCTAACGTAGGGACTATGTTAGATGACATTACTTTCCGCATCGCGACGTGCCTCCGCCTAGGTGCGCCGTGTGTCTCTCCGCATCAATGCCGTTGTGGAGAAGCAGTTGACCGACTCGGACACCATGGCCTGTCGTGCTGCAGGAGCGCTGGGCGAATTCCACGGCACGCCAGCCTCAACGACATAATCCGCCGTGCTCTTGTCACCGCTGGTGTGCCTGCTGTGCTTGAACCAAACGGTTTGGCGCGCGACGATGGCAAGAGACCAGATGGTATGTCATTAATGCCTTGGAAAATGGGTAGGACTCTGGTGTGGGACGCAACATGCGTTGACACCATTGCCCCTACCCATATACCTGGCACGGCTGGTTGTGCCGGTGCTGCTGCAGCTTCTGCAGAGGCTCTTAAGCGGCGCAAATACTCCAATCTCATTGGAGATTATGAATTTGTGCCGTTTGGAGTCGAAACGTTTGGGCCTTGGGGTCCGAGCGCCCGCAATCTCTTCAGGGAGATTGCGAAGCGTATGGTCGACGCTTCTCGTGACCAGAAGGCTGGCCTCTTTTTAGGTCAGAGATTAAGCATTGCCATACAACGTGGCAATGCTGCCAGTCTTCTGGGAACGCTACCACAAGAGGCATGCGATGCGGATGAATTCCACGACGCATTTTAACTTTTAGTTTTAGTTTTTATTTTTTATTTAGTATTATGTATATATAGTAACTTTTTTAATTTAATTTAATTTGTATATAATAGGTTTAATTTTGTAAACATAGAAATAATTTCTTACCTATTAACAGGACAAACTGTTGCTTCATGTTTAATTATTATTTGTTTAAAAATAAAGCTAACTATTTCTTTAAACTTGTATGATAGTGATAAATGTAATGTAAACCTCATACATAAAAATTATATTGTCATTTATAACATAACATAACATAAACTCACGCCTTTATCCCCGAAGGGGTAGGCAGAGGTGCTAACACACACATTTCGCCGGTTCATGTTTAGGTCCCAATGTTATAGGTGGCGAGCCTATTGCCATTAACTGGGCACTTATAAACCTGCGATAAATACACACAAAACTTCGAAAAGCATCGAAAAGTCATTGGTGTGTGCCATGGAAAACCTGGGATCGAACCCGAGACCTCGTCTCAGCAGTCCATTACTATAGCCTAACTATAGTCTTCCTTAACTCATCTTAAGATCCTTGAGAAATATTCTTATTGCAAAATTTGTGTACATTTGAGACAAGAGATACGGTTGCACCTTTACATAGAACTTTACAATATATGAAAAAGTGCGACTGTATATCCTTTGTCGACTTCTCCTACAGTTCAGACTTACATATGCTGAATAACAGATGCTAAATATATATGAAATAATAAAATTCAATCAATAAAGTCAACAATTTCTACTAAGACTGCTTTCCAGTTTAGACTAAAATTGTTCAGTAGATATTATAAAAATAATGTTTCGACATTATGTCAATATTCATTTCTTCAACATTTTGGTTCTATTTACTGCATATTAAACCCTACCTTAGTTTTAGCTCAAAGATAAAGGGCTGGTCACAAGAATTTGAACCCGATAGGCTGGCATGAAATATTTAATAACAGTAAGGGTAGCTTGTGAGGTATGTAAGGATAGGAGCAAAAGCTGAGCTGTTATTTCTACTACGAGGGAAATATTGTGTGAGCATATGTATGCGTAACAAATAAAATTAAGAAAGAACTTTATTTCATCCCCATGCGTCGTATTAAGGCCGAGTTGCAGTAATTTTTAACATTTCTAAACAAATTTATACCAAATTATATAGAAAATTGCACCAAATAAAAATCATATTTATAAAGTAGGCTAAACCGTCTAAGGACTTGTTGTTTGTTTCCATGGATGACGAGAACAGTAACCCAAGCACGAAAACATTCGAATTCGTAACGTAAACGTATCGAAAGAATGGAGCATTGCGATTGGTTCACAGTAGGCAGGCGGCCAATCACATTGCCCCGTTCTCTGGATACGTATACGTTACGAATTCGAATATTATTCGTGCTAAAGGCACTGGACTAAAAATCAAGTGAGTGGGCTAGTATCAAATGTTAATAAGCGCATGAGCATGTACTATCATGGCATCAGCTAGTATCAAATATTAATAAACCCCCACATAAAGGATGAAAATTATTCATGCTAAAGTGCGTTGCCCATTTCTCAATTCATTGAAGTAGCAGTTTAAGAGACAAAGTGGTCCCTGTTGGCAAAATCGGCAATAACCTTCATCCCATTTGCTAAATATAATTACATTTGAAACACGGCTGTCGTTACACAAACGTCACAGAAAAGGAAACAGGTACATTAGCTAAGTAATTATATAACGAAATAAACAGATGAGTGGAGAGGGTTGTAATTGAATTAAATGATTATTCTCTGCAAGGAACTGTTAAGAAATTAAAGGTATGTTTTTTCATACAACAGTGGAGAGAAAAGTTCACAGTATAAGGCAATCATATCGTTATCTTAATTGATCCAGTTACGATTTCAAATTCATGCAAATGTAAAGTAATTTATAAGGTATTTGAGCCTTTTCTTACAAGTAACTCGTTCCAAAGTTAGTTTTAAATAAATAAATAAATAAGCATTTATTTCAAGTTATAAGACTCATACATTATAGTTTTTGTACGTAGTCACATTATTATCATTATTACATAGGCAAAATTATTGTCATGTCAACAAGTAGTCACAATTGTCTATAATTTCAGAAACATGCATGTCAGAAATTGTATAAAATAAAATAATGTCAGTCATAAATTAAATCAACGCAAGTCATTAGTGGAATACAATTAAATCACAAATAGTTATGGGTAAATTAAACGAATCATAAATAAAACCACTTTTTAGCGGATCCTATCGCAATTTTTTTCATGAGATTGTCGACGAGCCTCATCGTCTAGTCTTCGTATAGATTCGAAGGGGTCAAGCTGGTATACAGGTGCTCCAGCAAAAAGGTGACAGCAGTACTCCAGGTGAGGCCGGACTTGTGCCTTATAAAAAGGAGTCGTTGCCCCGCAGTGAAGTACTGCTTCGCCCTGTTAAGCACTCCTAGTTTCTTCGATGCCAGCTTGGCCTTGTCCTTCAAATGGATGCGGTACTGGACGTCGCTTGAGATGCTGACGCCTAGGATCTCGATACGAGGAAATAGTAAGCGGTGTACCCAGGAATTGCGGCGCTACAATAAATGGGATTTTCTTAGCGGTGAATACATATACTTGTGTCTTAGTGGGGTTGAATTGGACTAGGTTGACCCCAATCGGATACTCCTGAGAGAATAGTCTCGATTTCAGACACAAGTTTTTCGCGACTCTCCTTCACCATCGACTGAGAGATATTTGCACGGTCCGTGTAACATGTGTCCTCGGTACTGTCGTCCGCACACCAGCGTTTATGTCCATGCAGTCCGAGCAGCTGCCATCGACGACAGCTTGGATGCTTCTGTTGGACAAAAAGCTGGCAATCCATTCGCATAGTCCCTCGGGGAGTCTATAGCATGGCAACTTCGTAAGAAGACCTCTGTGCCAGATCCGACCAAAGGCCTTCACTACATCAAGGCTGACCGCAATGCGTCCCCCTGACTCTCGACAGCATGCGCCCATCGATTTGTGTCATACAAAAGAAGGTCACTGGCAAAATGACGGTGGCGAAAGCCATACTGTCAGTCGCTCAGCAGACCGTTTTCCTCAAGGTATCTCAGGAGCTGCGTATTAATATCGCGCTCCATCACCTTCGAGAGAAGGGAGGTTTATAGCAGTAGGCATGTAAATGGACGGGTCTGTTTTGGCGCCTTTCATAGGCACAGGATGTACCACGTTTGACTAAGGACGGCAGTACTAAAATCCTTAGTCAAACCGCGAACATGCTAAAGTAGCAAGTAGCCGCAACGTCGGTCTGAAAGTAAACAATAACAAATAAATCGCGATACAATCCTTTAAAAGTGGTTTTATTTCAATGAGTGATATTCGCGTAAACTTTAGAAAATAGCACAATTTTGAACTTTAAATGAAAACCTAAGAACCTTTAAATGAAAACTTAAGGTTCTAAAATTAGGTCATTCGGGTGTTTTTGTGATAGAGTTGAAACTTGAAGGTCATAATGGGTACGTAGCCAAAATGATATCCTCAAAATTTATAAAACATATCTTAATCCTAACTACAAATATCTTAGGTAGGTACTGCTGCTATAAATGACAAGTCTGAAGGGATGGATTTCTTCTACTCTTTTATGGTTGAACGAATCTGTATAAATTTTGGGACAGATTTATATTACAGTCTAATTTCTAACAACACCGGTATTCTTTTTTTATCGAAAAAAATTGATGTGAAAATGTCCTTTAGATATTTTTTCTGTGTAAATAAGGCATAAATAGATTGCGTAGGGGTTTACACACACCCACTACTTTGCTCCTAAACACAATGAACGGCTTAAACCAACAAAACAAATCAATAATGTTATTTTTAGTCTTACTATTCCAGTTCAATAAACTAAGTACTTATTTATTTACAGCTTAGTATTTTACTCAGAACACTTTAAAATGACACTCAGTTCTGAATCTTGGTATATATCTGAGGGCAGATTGTAGATATAGACAGTTTGGCAGACTTGACAGTTTGTCTATACAATCTGTACTCAGATATATCGAGATTCAGAACTGAGTACCATTCTAGAATACAAGCCTTAATCATTTGATTAATGTTTAGCGGTATAATCCGCTTCATTTATTCTTATTTAGCAATATTATATGTTGCTGGATTTACCATTTGTTTGTGCTCCATTTGTGGTTTGCTCACGTCTCGGTTCGTCTTTCTATGGAATAAAAACATTATCTTGTAGTCGGGTATACTAATAATGTATAAAAAAGTAATGTCTTTTGTGCAGAAAGACTTCAGAAATAAAGTTTCTGTAAGGCTGTGATATTATAAACTGAGAGAAAATAAGGGTTGAAATATAATTGCTTTAAAGTCGTTTTTACTATATTCCAGTTTTATCAAATTTCAGAGTGACATTAGCGAGGATCGTTTCTTCACCAGGTGTTTGGATCATTGACGTGGTTAAAAAGTAAGAAGTCAATGGATGGAGGTTATTATACCTACCATGACCTGAAACAAGGTGAACTTAACTTGGTTTTTAAGGAGGCCGCGGTTCTACCCGCATGAAATTCTTTTCCCATTATCACAACCTATGGGGCCCAATTTAGAAAAGTAGCCTGTGTGACATTCCAAACTATGATAATCTATCTCTGTAGCAAACTAGTGCAAGACCCATTCAGACATCTTCAGAACATCTTCAGAACATCCTCAGAAATTTTCGCATGTATAATATAAAATGGGATAAGTAGATGTTAGGATACGATAGGATTTGACTTTTTGACTATGTATTACGTTAGTAAAATAAATTAGACCTAAATTTAAATTCTGTCTTTAAATTATTAAAATATTGTTTTCATTTTTTACCCGAATGTCAAAAAGTGTTATGTTTTTCGCGCGAATCTTGTATGTATGTTTTCAATCAAATTTATCAAAATGAAGGAAATTAAAAGGCGATTACAAAAATATAATATGTCATAATTCAAAAGTACTCATTTGCAAATCTCAAACCAGATGATAATTAATGGGTACCGCCTGATATAAAGCTTGTTTCGATCTTTTTAGAATCAGTCGGGTTTTTTTTTAATAATTTATATTATTACTCAAAAGGTCGACAAAATTGACACCTAAATATATCGCTGAATACAAATAATCAATCGAATAAACAAACATATACCCTCTCCCAGCACGCACCGCCTGCGTCACGTACAGAATGCGGCTCCGAGAGTGTACGCATAATAAATTGTACGGAATAAAGTCGGATCCCCACACGTACACTCGATTACCATAGGAAAATATTGTGGTATTACTAGATATTACAATAAGTTTAATTATTGATAATATCCAGTATCAGGCAAGTATACGGCCCACCTCATGGAAAGTGGTTACCATAGCCTGTGGACGTGTGCAACACCTGGGGCACCACACTCGTACTGCCGTGGAAACTTATACATAATGCCCTTCTTGAAGAACCCCACATTGTAGACGCTTGGAAAAATAACAACAGGTACTTCATTCTACAGCCTAAGGGCTGATTTGTCTTATCTGTCATTTTTTAACGTCATAAACATTCAATATTTTTGACTGACCTACTGAATTTCGAAGTTGAAAATCGCGATGAACGATGGTTCTAAAGTTAGGAAATGCGACTCAAGTTAAGCGAAATTACGCCATATTGATACACGCTTTGTTAAATGTTTGTCACTGCGATGCACGTTACCGCGAAAGTGCGACAAATCGATACACTTATTGTCGAATGTTTGTCAGCTCGATGCACGCAACCGTCATGGTGCGCTACATTGGTACACATTTTGTCGAATGTCTATCACTACAAAGCACGTTACCGCGAAGTTACCGTGAAAGTGCGCCAAATCGATACACGTATTGTCGAATATTTGTCAGCGCGATGCTTGCTTCCGTCAATGTGCGCTACATCAGTACACATTTTGTCGACTGTTTATCACCGCGATGTACGTTTCCGCAAAAGTGCGAGAAATCGATACACGTGTTGTCGAATGTTTGTCAGCGCGATGCACGCTACCGTCAAAGTGCTCTACATCGGTACACATTTTGTCAAATGTTTGTAACCGCGATGCACGTTACCGCAAAAGAACGCCACATCGATACACACATTGTTGGATGTATTGCAATACGATACACGGCACTGCGATTATTTAGTAAAAGCGGCTGCATGCCTTTGAACTTCGAGATTCAGTGGGACAGTCAACAAATCGAAATGCTTCCGTGCCTTGGAGGATTTCAATTTGGGGAACAACCCATTATTATTTCAATTTGGGGATGCCTTGGAGGATAGGTACTAGATTATATTATTTATGGATAGCCAGAGCCCTAAAAAATTATATCAGCGCGTTTTGTTTTAGAGGTCTTTGCAAGGCGGTCTCTCCTTGTAAAAAACTTGGAATTGCTAGAACTGGTGTAAAGTATAAAAAATGAAAATATTTAAGCCTTAGTTATTATGAAAACAAACAAGCAGTAAATGGCGTTGGCAGATAAAAAATAACTTTGTTTGCTTTTATAGTCTCCTCAAAATCGGGAAAAAATGTTGTAAGTGAATCACTACTGAAACCTTTAGGATTTGCGTTTTGTCGCGTATTTTCAAACCCACTGCTTTTAGAAATGTCCACACTTTAGATAGGTTGTGAAAATGATTAAGCTTTGTATTTTTCTATCTCACTGTAGTAATCCACATCATATTATTACATAAATGCGAAAATAATTCTATTTATCTGTGTCTGTTACGCTTTCACGCTAACACCAGTGAACCAATTTTGATGATATTTGGTACAGTGAAGGAATTAACTTTATTTTGAACTATATTTTGGTCGCGATGACCGGCATTTATCAACTTTTTCTAAATAAAAAAACACCTAGGATATATGGAAGTAGCACAAGTTTTATATTTAAATTTAATCCACAGTTAGAAAACTAACTAACTAGCATCAAAAAATGTAATTTAGGTATCATAAAATATTTATAATTTATAGTAATATACATTTACAAACGCCAAGACCAGGCTTATAAACAAAAGCCCAACGAATGACCCTCCAAGGCGGTAACGAAGTGCCTGCCATCTATATTAGAAAATTAACGGTCACCGTGTTAATCAAATTTCGAAGCCACACTTCTCTCCAGGGAGTTTATTTTTGGTTATGCTGAAGTATATTTTGTTTTTGTGATGTATATTTTGTTTAATTTGTGTACGTGCTTTTCATTTATTTATTTAATAAAGCATTGGATACGATTAATTTTGCATTTTTACGAGTTATTCATTACATTTTTCTTTGGTAGGGAAACTTATGGTTAATTTTAATACCGTTATCTAAGCTTTCAAAAATGATGATGAAAGAAATTTCGTGTTAAGTTTACTGATTTTATTGAATATTTGTTAAAAATTTGCATCTGTATTATTTAATAACATTTGACAATGAACGCCTACTTTAAAATATACGGTTATAAACTTCAATATTTAACAGCAACAATGAAATATTATAATACTTTTGTATTATATTCTCAGATTATTATGATTAAAATGATAATAATATCACTATTATTATGTACAGCTGCACTCAACTCGTTGTTTTTGTAAGTCATTCAAATACTTCATCTTTCCGGTACATCCTTTTCAACAGGCATAATAATCCTATATTCTCTACTCACTCTGTCTATACACACTTATTATCGATGAAATCAATGCGATAAGTTGATTACCGTAATATATCAAGCTATTAACTTGATTGCAATGAAATATTTGGAATCGGGTGTAATGATCAAAAATTAAGCCATTATCGTTTTGTTGAAACATTGTCCAATTTAATAATTTCATTTGTAATGGTGTTATTAGTTTGCGTTACTTTGTATATTAATAGTATAATATATGTAATCAATTAAAAGATTAGATGGTAGATAGTAAAGCCTCTTGTTGAATAGCTTTTGAATATAGTTCAGGTACTTATACTGTTGATTGATGGCACTTGGTGGGACTTGCTTCACATCATTGATACCTATCAACCTTTGATAATGCCGTAAGGCGAAACCGGTCAGGAATTCAATAAATAATGTGGAATAGTACGAGTGTTTTCATTGAAGATAGTTCAGGTAATTGAGAATCAATATTTTATAACTGCTGAGACGAAGTCTCGGGTTCGATTCCAGGTTTTACCATGGCACACACCAATGATTTTTCGATGCTTTTCGAAGTTATGTGTGTATTTATCGCAGGTTTATAAGTGCCCGGTTAATGTCAATAGGCTCACCACCTATTGTATTGTATATCTATTATACACATTAGGACCTAAACATAAACTGGCGAAATGTGGGTGCTAGCACCTCTACCTACCCCTTCGGGGATACAGGCGTGAGTTTATGCTATGTTATGTTATATTTTATAAGTTTGTAAAGAAATATAGATTGAAGTAATATGGATTGGAGAGAGATATGGCAGTGGTTTGGTCCTCATTATATCTATTGCCTATCGCCTTGTTGGTTCCCGGTGGACTAGAATAGGTTATGCCATTGCTTCCTGTGTATTGATTACTGTTGACGGCTTGAGTACATGTATGTATGCATACCTACCTGGCTGAATACCTACCTGTAATAACAATAAATAAACAATCAATCATTAGGGAGGCGTATAGTACATCACAGGCATTTATATGGGGAATATGATACCTTCCTCAAGTCTAGAGAAACGGTAGAGAAACGAGTCATTGATCGGGTGATATGAGAAAAATGGATTTTTGGTGAAAAATTAGGGACCGCCCACACTCATTAGAAGTCGATGTCGGTACAAACGATAATACATTTATGTTACAACTGTATAAGATGAAGTGTCTCATTATGACACTACGGTATGGCTTAATTGCAGGAGCCTTTGTTTGGAAGAGAAAAGCGGCAAATTAAGAACTGAATGTTTGGTGCGATTGCGCCGCGCCGGAGACAATTAAGTTTTGATTCAGGATAAGTGTAAAGTGTCTTTTAGTTGCTTTCGCTTTAAATGGACTGTGAAAATTAAAACTGAGTTGTATTTTAATTTATTTTTAACAGTAAATGTAAATATGAAGTAATATCTCTGCATTCCCCACTGGGTAAGAGACGTGACTGCATGTATTTATGTATTCTGCATATGTACATATGCAGGTATGTTTATTTAGAATGATTCTTATGTATCAATAAAATGACCGAAATGATGTCGATATACACTATCGATATCATTTCGGTCATTTAGAAAATAATTAAAAAAAAACTGACTTCTAAACCATATTTGGTAAAAACAGAATATTTTTAATATTTGGTTAGCAACAGGTAAAAGATATAGCTAAGATTGGTAGGCCACCCCTACCTCATCAAGTCATCGTACCTAAATTGATTGCATTATAGCAGGTCAGACACATCAACCATATTGGCACCGACTTCTAGGCACAGGATGTACGAACGCAGTCTTCCCTGAGGCCGGGACTTATCTTGGAATAGGAGGGCGCAAAAAGGCGTGTGAACAGTGCCTGTGCACCATCGCCGGTATATCGTCCGACCCTCTCGACTTCCGAAAATTTAGGATTTTAAGTTCCCGCCGGACCACCCGTTGCGTGATTTTTAATTCATGCATAGAAGCACTACATCTGGGAAGAATAAGTGGCGAACCACTTATCATCATCACCATCGTTCATAATCGAGTTTGACGCGAAGAGATTACCCAAGAGATCGGCTTGCTCCTTAGCGCCATGGGCCAGACTACCGTCGGGTATTTGCAGTGGCGGGAGGCAAGACTGACTGAAGTTTCCCTCTTCAGCTATGACGAGCGATCAAAATGCAAGGCTGGGTACCGTGCATGCCGTTCACCAATTCTTCCGATGAACTCGAACTTAGCCCTGGCCGTTGCTTTTTTACAGGACCTCGAGGCGGCATTCAATTTCCGCTTCACTACAGCAATGTTCGGATCCTGATTGGCAAGTGCCTTATACGCAGATTGCTAGCGGCCTCTAGCTTCTCTGCACGGCCTATTAAACCAAGAGCGTTTGCTCGCTCCTGTCGTGATCCAGCGGTTGGGAATACAGACGTCAGACGGCCGCGGTGGTTCAGGCTGCGCGAGTGTCACTTTCGCTCGGACAAACTAATCTGGGCCCAAGTGACGCTCGCACAACGTACAACATAACAACACAACATAATAAAAATTGATTAGTACATTTGTTTTTTAATTTAATTAAAACATTATACAAATGATATATAATTATAAATATAAATAAATAAATCTCAGCATCAGATTCGGAATTCTTGGATATGGGAAAATTCTGTTTGTAACTGGCTTTGATATCGGGTAACAAACATACCTACATAAAAAAAGACCAGAGTGCCGGCAGAAGTGAAAACTTTTTCTTTCTTTCTTTCTTCGTTATGTTCAGAGAAAAAGATAAAAAGAACTTACCATACCATACCATACTTATAATATAGCGCCAATCATAGAACATATCACTAATTTTCTGTCAGAAGCAATTAATGAATTACAAAAAGAAAAAAATAATCACAAAAAGTAATAAATTACAAAAATAAAAAATAATCACAAAAAGTGTCAGAAGCCCAGGTTCGAACCCGGTACTGTCTGAGACCATAAGGACTTTCATTCGAAGCGCTTACCGCTAAGCTACGAAGCTTCTTACCGTACCTAACAAAATAAATAATCTGTAGCTAATGTTGTATGACGTCAGTCGTCGGTTACGGTTCAAAGGTCAAGTGATCCTGACGCGAGTTTAACACTTTTTACCCATCCAACGCCGCTTAAGAAGTTTTCACTTCAAAAAAACATAGCGGTCGAATAGATAACCTCCTCGTTTTTTGAAGTTGGTTAAAAAATGTGGTAAGAATTTTAAACACAAAATGTTCCTACTTGTAAGGATAAATGCTAAAGGCCAAAAAACATTAGGTTACTCGGATAATTTCTTAGTCAGTATTCCACTCGTGTTGGGCAGGAACTTCTCGATTTCATGGTTAAAAAAACGATTTACTTTCTATAATACCAGAGTGCGAATAGCAGTGTCCCTATATTATTAAGGTTCGTCGGCTCACATTTTATTTTTATCGTACTTAAACACATTTTTCATCACATTACCATTAAAAAATAAACATGGGGGCCCCAAAAAGGCCATCCCAAAACGCCTACATCACTTAGTATCATGACTTACACACGCGAATTATTCTCCCGAGGCGCCCGCAATACTACGGTATCCCTCTAAGTCGTAAACCGGCTGATAAATGTGTATTCGAATACAGCAACCGATTCAAATCCCAAAGGGCTGAGGGAAATATTCAAAAAATTTCGCTTACATTTAGAATAATTTCGTCTCTAATGAAACGTGTATGTTTACTTTAGCGGCCCTCTTCATTTCGGCTCTGTATGGATTTTGGAAGAGTTAATACTTGGCGATTTCAATATTCCTACCTATATGTTTGATCTAAAATCATTTTGATGACACAAAAAAAAATGCTGTAAATTTAATCCGCTGTAGACTGTAGATGTGTTTTACCTTACGAATGGACGAGACTCAGGCCCCAAGACAACTGGCAATTCGTTGGCTGATGTCTTGTAGAATAGAATGATGCATGTATGATATTCACAGATATTTTGACGTTTATGAAACTATTCTACAAACGTATTCTCACTTGTCTAGAGGGGCTGGTGTATCAGAGGCAATCATGTCTCTTTTCTTTTCAAGTTTGGGGTTCATATCGAAGGAGAGTTGACTTTGAGCTTTACAGTTGAAACTTGGGATGAAAGTGGGATTGAGATTATGATGATGGGAGATGTAGTTCCTATAGTCAGCGCTAGAAAATCACCATAAAAGAAATATATCAATAGTTTCAGCATACCTATAGCACATAACAGGGGTTTTATTGTATGAAAGTTAATTGTAACCACGCGTCTTACACATTGGTATGAGGCGGGATATTTCCCCTGACGATAGAGAAATAAAGGCGTATAAGAGAAGCGCGTGTAAGATTAGTCCCAATATAATATGCACATTATATTACACGAGCGCGGAATTAACCTGATTTTCTTAAGACGTAACTCATTACAAACAAGATACAACGCGATTAGTACATTCTACAAGACTGCAGACATAGGTTTAATATGGATTTGCATACAAATTATCCTACGGAAATCGGATCACCGCACTTTCAAAACCAGAATAAACTTTTAGGGCGATCAAATTGGACGTCGAGTTAATATTGCTGGTCACACGACGACGGGGTTTGATTAGAAAAATGTGGTTGGAAATCTACGTGCATTGTTTTTTTAGTTTTGACTAGAGATTGGTTTGGGAATGATGTTGATTTCGTTTTAGGTGTGCTAGTTTTTCATTTCTGAATTAAGTTTGCAGCTGGTAAAATATTTTAGGGTTTTAATACAGTCACGACGTCGGTGTATTAAGAGTATAGAAATGTGGGCGGTATATAAAGAGTATAGAAATATTATATAAGTCTGTTTTTCATCTGCCAGTAAATCACGTAATTATGTATACGTAGTAACTGGTGAAATATGGGTGTTTAAAATACCTTTACTTACCCGTTCGTGATTCTATGTATGTAGAAGTGAAATTTACGTGGTCATTTCTTTGATGAAAGATAACCAGGTGTTAGTTGATATTCTGTCTGATCATCAGTCAGAGAGCACGTTAAGCCGTTGGTTCCGGCTGCCGTACGAACGTCCTTGGCAGTCGCCACGAGTATTCGGAGCCCTCACAAGTCTGATCATTCTAACTGTAAAACTTCGATATCGCCAATTCGTTGTGGCGGTCAGATAGCAGTCGCTTAACGGAAAATATCAAAGTTCAGACGCATCACAGTGAAACTGGAACCTGGGGTTGGAAAAAGGTTCAGGGAACGATGATTAATTGACATTTTTCATATTAAGAATAAAAGTACAAACAAACATACCTACGCACAAATCTCTAATATTCCGTTTCATCTCATTTACAAATAAACGTTAAAGGATTTTGCTTTAAAGTTTATTTGTGACCTGACATAGTATTTTTTGGAATAGTCAAAAAGGGGATCGTTTAAAACATCTGATCCATTTTTAAGTTCACCTTTTTAGTTATTTGATACTAAAAGTATTAGCGTGCACACATATCCTTTCAGCAAGGTGTTCTCGATAAGGAAACACCCCTTACACAGTTAAAAATTAAAGAAATTTGAACTCTTATTTTGGTCAGTAAAGTTGAGTTTCTACTGACAGAAAACCGCTATTAAGTAATACATTAATGACTCAGCAAAGGTACGAAAGAAAAGTTTATATTATGTATATTTGGTTGTATGTGATGTATGGAGATGGAGCCCAATCTACAGATTAAAAAGCTACAGTTCGATAATTGTATTAGAATAAAAACTGATCGGGAGTAGGTAATATGAACAAATATAGGAAACTAAGAAAAGGATATGCCTGGACTGTAAGTAAGGATGCTTTGTGATATATACTTATGAGAAAATCGAACACCATTATTTGTATGGATTCTTTTACGAGTAAAGTTATTTGAAGTCAAAGTTGATAAAATTGTACTAGACAACGATGCCTATTTAAAAAAAGATTCATATATATAAAAAATATACACTAATCAGTAAGTAAAATTGTATTATTTATCCAGTTATCAACGATTCCAAAATCAACCTAACTAAAGGTTATCGTCATACTATACAATAACATAGCATATATGTTCTCCTAATAACATGCCCATATATAGCCGCAATCACTCCTCTAGTGAATTAAATTCTATAATACTGTGATACTTGTGATATTTGTGTACAGAGAACCTTCCCAACAATCTTGGGACCCAATTTAAAATCACCTGCAAATTGAGAGAATAGTGTAGCAGCTTTTGTATTAACAGTAGTTTGTGACAGTGTGGGGCACATTTTAATTGAAATTAAACTTGCAACTAACCCGACTGCTGTCTAAAAGATTGAAAAAAGCTTGATTGTAGGCGGTACCCATTGATTTTTCAGTTTATGACTGGTAATAGGGTGGAGCTTGCTGTCAAACTTGTTTCAAGCTTTTAGAAAGCAGTCTAGTTTGCCTGTTTCGATCTTTTAGACAGTAGTTGGAATTTTTAATTGCAATTAAAATTTACCCAACACTGGTTTGTAATTATGCTAAGATCTAGGATGGTTGTTGTTTTATTCTTTTTTCTATTGTCGCCATATTTAAAAATGTAACTTGTGCAGATTGCTGACATTCATGGGCATACTGTGAACTATTCTTGAGCTATGTATTTTAAAAGGAAATTAATCAGCCGTACGATGCCAAATTCCCTTCTTAGTCTTTCGTTTCATTATCAATACAACATACATTAGATAGACAGGTACTTATATTTATGAGGATTCCTGAAAACTCATATATCTTACATGTCGTCGTTTAAATATGTCGCACCGGAACAGTAACAAGGGTTTCTTCAAAGTAAATGTACTGTGAATACATTCATTTTTCATACGTTGACGAATGGGAATTTTTTATCTGTTGCAACGCATGTAAGAAAGCTGTGATACATTTATTAATTTCCCACGAGACAGCAATATTACATGACCTGCGTGTGGACGGTGTGATCTTTTAACATATCGAAGTGGTCTTTTGTGCCTAACTAAACCTAACCTAAAACATCAATTGTAAGTCTGTACGATTACTAATAACTTAAATAGTAGTCCAGGCGGACACTGGATTCGGAGGTAAAGGCGCGTATGCAAGCAAGACTAACGCAATGATGAATATGAGTGATAAAGATGAAAGACCTTGTGACATAAATTATAGCGGTAATCTGTGTTCGTTACTCAGAGATCCTAATAACACAAGCAAGAACGGAAATTGATGAAACAAGATTTCTCCTTCTGTTTTTCAAAAATACGATGATAACGATGCAATATAGAAGTGCTCCTTCTTTTGCTATATTCACAATTTTCACATAGTAATGATCATTTTATAAAATTCAAACGCCCACTACATTATTATTTTAAAATATTTGAAACGAGAATACGGACGCCTGAAAAGCAAATCCCCTGAAAAGTCGCGGTTATTCATGAAGAAAAAGAAAATGATTCGATATTTTTTAAGAGACGGTGGGTAAAGATTGTTTACAGTTATTCATAATCTTCCAATCACAGCGGAGACTATACGTTTTTATGAAAAGCGATCGGACGGTTTAAATTTATAAATTCAGAAGAAGAAGACAATATACAATATTATTACTTGTATACTACTTGACGAATTATAACTCATCTGTTACTTTGTATCACTTTGAAACTGTGAAACCTTTTGTTTAGTTAATTTTAATCTAGCAGCTTAGGAAAAACTTAGCTACGATAAGTGGGCTCAGCGTAAAATATAGAATAGTACACTTTATAATATTATAGCTTAATATAGAAAATTTTCTAAAATTCAACAGAGGTAACTGCTATACAAATTTGCTTTTACAATCTAATAATTTTAGATCTGAAAGTATAAAATTCACTATATAAAAATATTGTGTAGTTCAGAATGCTATAAAAATACTACTAATAACCAGCTCTGAACTTCATCATCAAGTTTCCAAACCGATACTGAAATGCTTTGAGATAAATAAATTGAGTAGCTAACAGCAAATAATAGTTTAGTCAACTTTGCCTATTATTGGTCAATAGGATGTTTTGTTAAGTTAGTTGGAAATACTTTGCCTGATATCTGGGTTTTGCGGTTGGATTGATTTGAATTTTCAAACTGTTTCGGTTGTAGTTTTGATATAATTGTTAAAGGAAGCATTTCCTCCATGTTTGCGTTGTAAAAGACTAATTTAACTTGATTTGCGTGTTCATTTGTGTAATTCTCTTATGAAAAAGGTTTAATTCTGAGTCTTGAAAAAGATAGATCACTATATTCGAATATATATATCGGAGTGCGTAGTATCTGAGTGTTATGAATGCCAAGTAATAATTGTTTGAATTTAGTGATTTTCTATGTGGCTACATTGGTTATTACTTGGGGTGTTTAGTTGTCAGTTGACAATGACATTTGATGTAATTGTCTTCGTTGGCGATCCGAGCGGAGAGCAGCAACACTTTTTGTACGGGACGCGGCGCGAAGTGGTCAGGTGAAGATAGCTAACCTCACTGCATTCTATCGGTTTGTGATTTATTCTAAGTCTATTTTAAATCCTAAAATATTTTAAGCATCCTTTGTGATTTCGTGTAACAAAGTTAGTGTGATAACGAAGTCTAGTGTACTGGCCTATAACCCGCATTGATTTTCGAAATAACTTCACATCTGATTACCATCCTGGTTTAGTCGTAATAGCACCTAATGTGATGTCGTTTTGACCTTTCTGAGCTGTCGCTTCGACATATAAACCAGATCATATAGATAGATCTTGGGAACATTGTGGATGTTTTTCATTACTTTATTCTGATAACAGTGTTTGCAATAGTAAAATATCGGAGGTAGGACATGACGGTATTCCCGTCCAATTGAGCAGTCCGACTGGGGAAGTACCTCCACCCTGCAGAATACCACGGCCATAATAACCTCGTGTTGTGTTCCCGGCGGTGAGTAGGGTAGCCAGAGTTCACTGGAGAGGTTTTGTGCTGTCAGTGAGAAGACCAAAGGCTATTCCTGCTTTGTCATCTACACTGACGGCACAGAACCTCTCTGTGTTTATAAGGTCGGCAGCACGAGTGTGACACCCCTGGTGTTGCACACGTCCATAGGCCATGATAACCACTTTCTATCAGGTGGGCCGTGTGCTAGTCTGCCACCTCAGTTTTATATTTTTTTAAATCATAGGATCCATTGGCCTTATAGGCATTGAAAAAACTCTTCAGGACGTAGGTTCCCTCCATGTTTATTCTCCAGCTGATTAGTTTTCACGAAAAACATAACCACTTTTCAATTTGTTTATCTTTTACTTTACGAGTCAATCATTACCATTGACGTGTAGCGAATATAAATATCGTAAATCTCTAGCCTGAAGGAGAAAATGAGTTAATTATTCATTTTCTAGTCAACATTTTGGAGCATAGTGTTATCTTCTTATTTTTAATTATTATTTCCTTCTGCTTTAATGCTCTGTTAATATTTAAAGAACTAAGGTAATCTAACAACACAGAACCAAAAATATAACAAGCTCACTTGTCCCAAGTGAATGCTTTGATATCTCAGCTAAGACGATCGTTGGGCGCCATTGAAACATTAGTGTTTGGTTTGATAGATTAAATAGAAATTAAAGGTACTTTACTTTGTTAACCGGTAGAGCAGAGAGAAATAAGTTTTACTAAGAACTGTTTAACAACAATATAATCAGATTAGATGTACAATATATGATTATTAGGGCGTGGAGTACAGCATCTCCAGTCGACAAAAGAATTAAATTTTGTGGATTTGAAACAGCTCGCGGTGCGAAGTTGGTGGTGGACACTTAGCTCCTGCGCCGCCGAGGACTGGGGGAGCACGTGCCGCGCTGACGCCTGTCTGTTCGCGTGGCCCGCTCTGTCACACCTGAAAAACGCAAGCAAAGCCTTTCAGTATGTCGGACTGACATACTGCAAGTACGGCGTGTCAGGCAGTAGGCAGGAGGCAGGTGGTCAAGCTTCCCCAAGGCACGTGGTGCAAAAGTCACTACCGTAAAAGCCACGACTCACAACATCGCAACGAAAAGAAAGGGTGCACAGAAACAATTTGACATGAAGGTATTGACACGAGGTCAGTGATCCCACGACCGCATGGGTCAATGTCCTTTTGACAAGCATTGTTTCCTTCTGCTTTAATGCTCTGTTAATATTTAAAGAACTAAGGTAATCTAACAACACAGAACCAAAAATATAACAAGCTCACTTGTCCCAAGTGAATGCTTTGATATCTCAGCTAAGACGATCGGTTTCACGACGTCATCTATCTTAAGAACTTCTGCTTTTTCACGTTGTCTTACATAAAAGCCATTGTAACCACCTGAAGTGATTGTTGTCATTACAGATCCTATTGCCACGTTTAAATTTTATCCATTAATATACCATTGTGGAAAAAAAGCGGTGCATTATCTTCTAAAAGAGATAGCAGTTCTTCAAATCATTTTATAAATAACAGAAATATATAATAACCGACGACTCGAAGCATACTTTATAAATAAAACAAATCATAATATTATATATAACAGAACGGGTATGGAAAGATCCGGTTTAGCCCGACATAATTTCTTGAAAATCGTCATTCAACGTTTCTAAACTAAAACAAAAATACATAATATCTTAATATACGTTCGATATTAGGCATAACTGATGGGAAAAGCATGGATCCAGCCACCTTAAATATTTAAATGGAAACTATTCGTAGCAATTTTGGAATAACAATTATCATTTTGTACAATAATTGCATTTACTAAATGAAAGATTGTCACTAAAGCTGGGGTCCCACGGCCGGTCGAAAGCACAGGCCGCACCACGCCACACCATGGGGACCGCTCGGCGCGTGACGCGAAAGTAATCACCGGCCTTGTGCTTACATTTGCACCTCGACGCGCCGCGCCTTTGTAGTTACCGACTCGCGATGGATCGGTCGCGCCACACCAGACCGCGACAGGCGTGCCGCCGCCGGATCTCACGGGGCGCGTTAGTTTGTCCTGGCGCGGCGCGATCTGTCATTAAAACGAGCCGTGGGACCCAAGCTTAAGATAGATCAGTGCAATTGCAATCCTCTTCGATATTTTTTTATTTGAAGTGACATTTCTTCTTCCTTTCAAGGTTGGGTACATTTATATTTAGTCTAAAACATCTTACAAGTAATACATATTATTATATAAATTAGACAGATGATTGCGATTGCCAAGTTAATATTAGTTCTTAGTTCTTAATAAGTAATATTTAATGACGCAATTGTCAAACGTCTCGGTTAAAGTTAATCCTTAAGTAAGTAATTATGCAATAATTTCGGGCAATTTACTGAACGCAGAGAGACATGAAAAGCATCATGCGACAAAATTTCAAGTTTACAGAATCAGCTCATTGAATCATTTTATAGGAACGATTAATTTTGTATATGATAGATATGACTGACATAATTTGAAATCGCCATAACTCGGAAATGGTGATCCGTTCGATCCGTCCGTGATTCCGATCCGAGCGAAAAAGAAACATGAGAACAATTTTGTATGTAATTACACTAATTACATAACATTACTGTTGCATGAACCTAATATTTATGACCTTTAACCTTAAATAAAGAAATGCAGAAGTCCAATCGATGGACACTTTTGATATTTCTTTAATTATGGTGTATTTTATTTTTATGGTATTATTTTTAATTTTAATTTCTACCAATTTATGTTGAGTTCATGCAAGCTCAAATGTTTATTTTGTCTGAATTTTGAAATGCGTATTCACTAGCGACTATAAATAGGATTGTTATAACCATGTATGACATGTGGAATGGAATGGCTTCTTGAAAAAAACAATTTCCTCCTTCGCAACATTTGAAAATATCTCGTCTTTATGTAACCTAACAATGCTTTAGCCAATGAATGCGAGCCGACGTAACACGTCTGACTGAAGCATCTTAGATTATTTAACCAACAGACGAAATTGAACTTTAAAAACTTAGTTTTAGGTAGAATTTTGGTAAACAGTTAGTTCTTAAATGTAATCTCCCCATTTTCTGGGAAGAATTCAGAATGTCTAAATGAAGATTGAAAAATCTTTGTAGTTTTATTTAGTGGAGGTGTCAGTATTGAAAGTATTGCTTGTGTCAGTTAATGTTTAGCACGTTAATTGATTCTATGGAAATACTGAATACCTATTGTGCACAGTGGACCTCAAAAGGGACTATAGATACGAAGTACTTGAAACGTTTTGGATTCACACGAGATTCTCTATCAATCCAACCAATAATAAAACCGTGCATGGTCATGCATAGTCATAGTCCTGTGTAGTCATGCAATTTGATTATAAAATGCTTATTCATATTTCCCGCCATTTTAAGACCCTTATACCATTACATACAATACATACCTTATAATAACCCATCGTTAATCTCGTTTTAGGCGAATGTTTAGAGGGAAACTACTCTTGTATTTGAGAACGCATTTAAAAACTGTTAATACAGTGTTATTGGCCGTTGGTTTCTTGGTTACAGTTTGAATCGCATACATACAATACTTTCTTAGACCTATAAGGTAGGAAATATTCCACCATTATATTACTTTGTTATTATCGCAAAGGGATTACAGAGCGTACTGGATCCTTCCTGGAGCTTCCTCTCAGTCGGTTTGATTTCTTTCGTCAAATTGAACAATTTGTCATAATTCAACACATTAACAGAAAACATCCTTCTTTGTTTAAACATTAATGTGTTCCGTTTTGTTATACTACGAGTATCATACAATTTGTAAAGTCAGCCTATTTGGCGTGGCTGTTGTGAACGCTGCCGCTACGCAAGAGGCGCGGGTTCGATCCCCGCTAAGTGTAAATATTTATATCCATGAATATGGGTATTTGCATTGTTCTGGTAGTGCTTCGGAGAGCACGTTTAGCTGTGGGTCCCGGTTGCCATACGAACATCTATGGCAGTTTTTACGGGTAGTTGGAGCCCTCAAAAGTTCAACAACTGGTCTAGCTGCAATATGTTGATATTGCAATTAGGTTATGGAGGTCAGATGGGAATCGCTTCATGAAAATTAAGTTTAGCTGAATCCACAGTTAGACTGCTAAAATGGACCCCAGAATCCGAGGTAAAAGAGTATGCCTGTAGCTATTCAAATTCTCCTATACTACCGTCATTCATCATCGAAAAACAATGTTTAAAAATGATTGCAACAGCATTCATTGTTTCTGATAGTTCGTACGAACACGGTAGATGGCTCCCACCATCGCCCTAAAGACGATAGTATAGAAGAATTGGAAAAGCTTCAGGCGTAGCTCGGTGGCTCAGTGGTCAGAGCATTCCCCCTGTAAGGGAAAGATCGCGAGTTCGAGTCCCGCCTGAGCGATTCACTTTTTCCTATCTTAATCGATAGTACATATATGTCAAAAGATGACCTAATCAGTTACATAAAGTTGGGCATGATGTGATGATCTCATCGATGTGTCCACTCTGAATCTTTTTTACCTAGGTACATCATTTCCCATACTTTTGTAGTAAAATCACTTTAGTGGCGTGTGTGCAAGATGGTGCGGGGCTGTGTTTGTTATGTTCGTACACTCCACGTCAACGCGGCCACTACGCAGGAGGCGCGGGTTCGACAAGCTAATTAAGCTATGCTTACCATGAGTCTAGATAGCGTTGTGTGAAATGTTGTTGAAATTTTTAGTTATTATTCGCTCTAAGGCATCGTCTCTGGTAAGCACCTTACCTCGATTTTTATTATTCTGAATGAAAATCAAACAACTATTTTCATTTTCCCATTAACTGTTTATATAATAATAAAGATTATAAAATCCTGCTGAATCTAATGGAACTGATTCTTTATTTTTTATATAGAACATGTCAATTTTGTTTCACCTTGCCGGATGGTAAGCGGAAGGCAGTCTCAGGAAAGAGGGTCGCCATTGCAAACACGTACCATGTTAACAATGGTGGAACTCAGTTTGACCGCCTTATCAGAAACTTTTTCACGCCTCACTTAAAGGACCCGGGACTGTAGGAAGAAGGAAACACGTGAGCTGGCAAGGAGTTCCAGGTTTTAATAGTGCTACAAAGGAAAGAGTCACCGAACCGCTCATATCCAATATATTTTTTAGAAGAAAAAATACATAATTAGGTATTGTAATGAATTGGCAGGTAATGATGCTGTAGTATGGGTGTGAAAGTATATTAATACTTCACAGTACTATTTCTAGTTATAGCCTATCTATTAAATTATTGTCACTCTCTATAATGCACCTACTGAATTTATCTCTGTACCACCTTTGGTTGACTGGTAGGGAATACCTACGGCATTAAGTCCGCCTATGTACTTGTGCATAAAGCTCAATAAATAAAAATAAAAAATATTTACCAAAACTAGTCAGCTGACACGTCTTAATGGAAAAGTGTCTAACATCGATAGTAATTATGGCAATAAGTCAACGTCCCCAGGATTAACGATGAAGAATCATGATGGATTGTAATGAATGGTAAAAGAAATGTTGTATCCGCTCTCTGGGAAAATGGGAGACATGTAAGATTACTTCCTGAGATATGTATGGGTCATATTAATTTCTATTATACGGGAATAATTCTGTTATGGTTCACGTACACAGTGAGAACTGTGATTTGCACGAATTCGTAATCCTTGTATTGGTTCCGGTCGTATATGAAGTCTTTAGCTTGGAATCCGAGTCCTGTTTAGAAATAATGTGTCTTGGTTTTATCGGTTTTATTATTGAGAGCTATTGCTCTGGCCTACCAGCTTGAGCAACCCACTAACAGAGTTTGTCCTCTGAGATGATATAAGGACGGTCAGTAAACTGACAGCTGGAACCAACTTTAACGTGCTCTTCAAAGCTCAGCACTCATTATGAAATACCACTAAGCAGATACCCATTCAAATGGAAAACGCTTAGGCGTAGTTTATACAGAAGAGACGTGGGGGGTGTATGGTGGTGGCGGACAATTTAATTAACACAATTTAAAACTTATATAGTGTACAATAATAACGTCAATGACGTGTCGCGCGCCATTCGATGTAATGGCGCGTCAGATTATTTATTTTTATTTTTTTGGAGGCGCGGGCGCAATTTTGTGTACAATAACGTGGTTTTTGTCTTAGAACAGACTCAAAGACAGACTAATCGTTTATCAAACAGTGAGTACACCTGGCCACGAGCACTTAAACAAAATATTAATACATATATAGAAAAAATATTCGCAAACTGGTAATATGAGATTTTTAAGTTCCATAAATAACTTCAGCTCACGTTGCATACAATGAATTTGATATAATAGTGAAGGTTTACTCAGATAGCAAAACTTCAAGTTATCTTAAAATTTCTTATACAAATAGAGAACCAGATCAGAACCGTGCTGTTTCGTACCATCCCCCTAAAACTCATATCATTTTGAAATATCTTATCCCCACTTTTATTTATATCCGATATCACATTTTCTTATAAAACCACGTTTTGTGGGCACGGTTTTCAGTATTCACAAGCTTTTAAATTTGTAATATTAGCAGGATGACTGAAAAGGTGATTATTAATATAATGTTGCATTCACTGTTGTAACGAACCTATAATTTTTTGATTTAATATTAAGGTCCAATGTATGTTGACAGCCTCCGTGGCGTGGCGGTAGTGAACGCGGCCGCTACGCAGGAGGCGCGGGTTCGATCCCCGCTCAGTGCAAATATTTGTATGCATGAATATGGATATTTGCATTGGTCTGGGTGTTTCTATGTATAATATGTATGTATTTTCAACAAAAAGTATCTAAGTATGTATATCCGCTTTCTAGATTCCATAACACACGCTAGTTAAGCTATGCTTACCATGGATCTAGACAGCGTTGTGTGAAATGTTGTGGAATATTTATTGTTGTGGAATATTTAAGTATTTTCAGCCTATGATGTTCAGAATATAGAACTACCTTTTCTAAAGTTTTTAATGGGGCTATTATATATCCTGTATATACGGTTTTCGAAAGGGAAAGTCTACGGAGGATGCTGTAATAGACCTTACAGAGACAGCAATAAAAATATTGATAAGAGATTAAAAACTATGGCAATTTTTTTAGTTCTCTCAAAGGCGTTTGACACGGTTTCTGTTCCCATTCTTCTGAATAGGCTAGACGCTGTTGGCGTGCGGGGAACGGTCCATGATGTTTTCAAGAGCTAACTAAGAGGTCGAGTTTAATGTGTAAAGATTGATAACCATGTGAGTGATTAGCAACACGCACATACGCACGCACGCACACACAAGTGGGAGTCTGGTACCTTTGATATAATGTTTCATTGCATTAGTGCAAGTGCCAATGTCTCACCTTACAATATTTTCTCTGCTCTGATCTGTAATATGGTAGTGTTATAAGTTATAACGCTATATGTACTCATTAGTTTAAAAATTAATTATTATATACTATTTATAGTTCAGAACCAAACAAAGTAGACAAACACAAAGATACCCCAATTGTTTACAAACTGGTGTTTCAATTTGTATTCCATATACAATTTGTACATCAAATACAAAGTGCGCCCGTTCACGATAACGTAATGTGTATCCGCGCGAGGGATGCTATAAGTATACAAATGATGAATCTCGAGAATGACGTCACGAGCCCGCTATTGAGGCAAGTCACTGTGATTGAAGGGTGCAAGCAATGCCTTGTAGAATATGAAATGAGCTGAAAATACATGGTGTATTCTAACAATACAGAAACGAAGCGTTTGTTGGTTTTGCAATAGAAAGTAAAGGACGTATGAAAGATATATGACGTAATAATAATACGTCATCTTCCTTTCATAGGGACGTATTATTGACGAGTCTTTCGCCAACAAGCGGGCACTTTGTTATGGGGTAATGTTTACTGTTTAATGGGTATAATTTAGTGGATAATTCGTCAATAATCGATATGCGCAATTGGTATAGTTTAGAAACATAATTTTGTTGTATAAGTACATTATGCCCATAACTATGATTCAACAATCTAATATTTTGATTAAATGTCATTTTGACATGAAGCGGTCCTGTAGCGATTAACGAAATTAGTGTGTGCTTGTTTTCTTTGATTAATTTCTGTATTAATATTAATAAATAAATAAAAAAAATATTGACATCAAAATGTACATTGTTAACTAATCTTAGTTTAACATGTTTAGAACAGTGTGACATGTACGACATCAGGGCAGTAACATATGTATATGTCTGGATACAATCATCTCAAATTATGAGTTATAGTACTTGAATAAACATGGCTACCTTACAAATTTTACAATATTTAAGCGTGTTTTTATATTGAAGAGTAAGATCACTATAAACTATTTATTAAACTGGGTAAAAGGGTGTCTTGCAAGTCGATATGTCTGCGGGAACCATGTTAAGATGAAGATGAACCTATTTATTAAAAACTACCTATTGCCCGCGGCTCCATACGAATGGATGTTGGTTATCGTTACCAAACATGCCACTGCCTATGTCCTTACCCAAACTCTATCTTTGTGTCAAATTTCATTCAAATCGATTCAGCGTGAAAGCATGACAGACAGACAGGCAGAGTTACTTTCGCATTTATAATAATATCCCTATTACAAGAGCAGCGTGTTGAAGTTGTGAGACTATTAGCTTGAAATTATGCTTACCTCAAACTGTCATGGCGGACGTCCCATACCGGCTTAACGATCAAGTAAAGTGTTGGACGTGAGCTACTTCGCTCGGATGAATGTTGAACAAGTTCGTGCTGATGCCTCAGCTTTTAACTGCAAACTTAGGTTATGTACGTATTGCAGCGTACCTATTGAAGACGTGGTATATAATATAAGACATACTAATTATGTTTAAGCCTGCTATTATACGGATATTAAGTACCCGTGACATGCTGCTACTCAAATGTACCGACACAAAATATATTACTTTTTTTCACCTAAGTTCCAAGTGCTCCCAAAAACATTCATACATACATACAGTAACGCCTTTTCCCCAGTGGGATAGGTAGAGGCTACCGATTTCCACTTGCCTCGATCCTGGCACACATCTTTCGGTTCGTCTTCTCTAATAATTATTACTCGACTGCTAAGAAGTGTTATATTTTCGCGTGTATCTTATTTGTATGTATGTAAGTATGTGTGTATGTTTGTAATATTCTTTATTACCTCATATCTTCTGAACCACCAATGATTCATGTCTCAAATGCAAGGTATTCAAGTAGTGTTCTTGGGTACATAAAATATGAACAAAAGCTATATGTTGGCTTTTGGCGCCGAAATGTATGTGGTAAAAAAAGACGCACGAAAACTTTTTCTTTCTTTCTTTCTTCGTTATATACATAGAAAAAGATGAAAAGAACATACCATACCATATCATACCATACCTACAATATAGCGCCAATCATAGAACCTATAACTAATTTGCTACTAATTTTCTGTCAGAAGAAATTAATAAATTACAAAAAGAAAAAATAATCACAAAAAGTAATAAATTGCAAAAAGAAAAAATGATCACAAAAAGTGATCAATTACAAAAAGAAAAAATAATCAAAAAAGTTTCATAAGGCCACGTTTGAACCCGGTACTATTTGAAACCATAAGGACTTACAGTCGAAGCGCTTACTGCTAAGCTACGAAGCTATTTATCATATCTTGCAAAATAGACAGTCTGTAGCTAATGTTGTATGACGTTAGTTGTCGGTTACGGTTCAAAGGTCAAGCGATCCTGACGCGAGTTTAACACTTTTTACCCATCTAACGCCGCTAAAGAAGTTTTCACTTCAAAAATTAAAAAATCGTCTGCCACCGTGGCAGAAGCCGGCCGATGCAGCTGCACGATGCCACATATTTCAGCTAATCGTAATCACGGTTACTGATATTATTTTAGTAATCTTTGCTGCTAGTATACAGTTTGAAGCAACCTAACCTAGCTGTTTATGACTCGAGTGCGGGCCAAATAGTATACTGATAAAGCCACTAAAACAGAGTGTGCATTAGACTGAATTTATGTCCAAAACTGGAGCATAGTTTCGTATTCTATAAGTCCATTCTCACATGAACATGAAAAATCACATTTGAATATGCAAATACCAAAAAATTACATACGTATGAAATTACGGTAAGCCGAGTAGTACACTACGATCACGAATTTACTCGTGAAAACAATCAAATAAGGAATTTACCTAAAGATAAAGTTTATGTTTTTGTGCCACCATCGCTTAAACCGCTAGGCCACTTTACACACCAACTGTAACTAGTTGAATTTGTATTAGCTGACGCATTTAAATTGGTTTAATTTTCGCCAGTTCAATCTTTTACGTTATCCAATATTGAAATTCACTGTCTACTCATGTTGCAACAGCATTTAAATTAAATTGACAAGTAGAAAAATGCACCTGATATCATCTACTTGATCGATCTATCATATAATATGTTAGGTTTTTTTTTATTTATTTATTTCTGTAAACATCTAGGACTAGGACTATCTCCTCCGCAATGTTGTTGAGTGTGCGCAGAGCTCGCGTCAGGGGCGCCTCGCTCAGCAGAATGGTGCGCCCGCGCGGCACCGCCAGCAGTGGCGGCCGGCGGCGCCGCCACACGCACCTATCCGGGACGCATAGGCTGATTTGGTCTAATAAGTCTGTATTCTGTATCCCACCCTTTAATACCCTGAATAGGTACAAAACGATTTTGAGTTCCCTCTTAACTTTTAGTTTGTTATATCCGACCATACCCAGAACAAATAACGTCGGGTACATTAACGGATACAATGGGGTATACCCGTTTTCCATATTTTCTCAGATATAAATATCTTATAAATTTATTTTGCACTCACTCGAACATGAGGCTATATTTAACTTCATGTGGGCCCAGATGGTTGCGTTACTTTCTAACTGACTTCTTACCAACGCGTTAAACAAGGAAGAAATTGTATTTAGGTTTTCGAAGTCCTTTACTGTTCTTAAGACAAAACCTTAATTCCTATACGCTTTTTATAACATTTCACAATGTGATCACTAAACCTTAGCTCAGCATTAAGACTAACCCCTAAATCCTTGACCTCGGTAACCCTTTCCATCTGCGTACCATCTACCGTATAATTATACGAGGCGGGTGGATGTTGTATATTTCTGGGACTGATCAACGTTTTATTTACATACAATTGGACGTACTATATTTTATGACGGGTAATAAGCATTGGCAGAAGGCTGTATACCGTAAGCGAGCCGCGATTGTGTAAATATAACGTGTCACCAGGCCGCTATAGGACTCCGGAGCCGATCCACTAATTAGCAAATATGGTCAGCTTCGGATATTCTGTATCTGCAGTTAATCTGGTTGGAATTTAAACTGAACATACCAACTGTATTAATATACTGCTTTATGCTTTTTTATATGGGACACGTTAATTTAACTTCACCTCGCCTGATGGTAAGCTGAAGACAAAGTCTCAGGAAAGAGGGTCACCATTACATACAAGTACCATGTTAACAATGGTGGCACTCAGCTTGTCGGCCTCATCAGGTGCTTTTTCACGTCCCGCTTAAAGGTCCCGGGACTGTAGGAAGAAGAAAACATGTTTTTCCAAGCCTTTTTCCAAGTTGGGGTCGACTTTCCAGTCTAACTGTGATGTATTGCGGTAAGCTGTAAGTACTTTATTGAAGGTAGTTTTTATTCAACTATACGTAGTTGGTGATTGTATAAGCCGTGTTGGTTCCCGGTGGAGTATAATTGGACCACCCCAGCTCTTCCTACGGGTATCGTTATAGGCAACCAAGGGATAGGCCTGTTTTCTATCCGACAGTAAGCATACAGTCCAAGACAATATGTCAGCTAGACGGCAATGGGCTCGCCCCACTTAGGGACTGAAAATCATAGTTTGCGGTACGTGGGTGTTAATACACCTCTACCTACCCCTTCGGGGATTAACAGGCGTGAGTATGTATGTCAAAATTTGTATTGATGGATAAATATCGGGTAAGGAAGAAAATCTTAAAGATTAACAAGACGGTATTAAGAATATAACAAAATTATATTTTTAATTTTTCATGTAACAACGCATTTTGTCCAATTTCAGGAACCAAAAGGACAAACATAGTAACATTATATAACTACATATAAATTTTTATCGAAATCGCTGAACCAATTTACAAGAAGGTGTTATCATATGGGAAATAGGTTTTGTCCGGATTCAAGTAGATACAGCAAACATTGACT
Organism: Eilema caniola; assembly: GCA_949126895.1. Classification (NCBI taxonomy): domain Eukaryota; kingdom Metazoa; phylum Arthropoda; class Insecta; order Lepidoptera; family Erebidae; genus Eilema; species Eilema caniola. The sequence continues at coordinate 2,517,343 of OX421462.1, forward strand.
GTGCATATTGCTTTCGAAAATTATATTGTCACAAAAAGTTTACCAACTACCTACTATACCGGATAAATTTCTAAAAATTGACATAACATATCTACACTGTGTAGCATAAAGTCTTAGAAACCTATACCATAATAAGGACTGTACTCACTGTAAAAATACACTTGAAAATGGAAGCTCACAGAGTCGGTGAAGACACAAAGGGAACAAAGGTAGTAACTGTTTCTATTCCTGCCATAATATTTTAAAACATTACCTTTGTGTCGACAAAATGAGTTTGTCTTTTGAAGCTCTAAGAGAAAATAGTTTTCTTACACATAATTTAAAGAAAGAGAATGTTTTAAATTATTTTCGCGATTTCTATGCTTTTAAACAGTAAATTTACGTTGGAGACTTAGGGTTGCCAAGTTTTTTTTATATTTGAAATTTATAATTTCTTATTTATATGACCATAGAATAAAATGTGTACATTTTTAAGTATTGTTTAACGGCTTTCACAAAAGAATTGGCTTATTAATTATATTTTAAGGAAATTACTCAAAATGAAACCGGCACTGTACAGGGAATAAGATTTTGTTAAAATAATACAATTATTAGCTCCCACAGGAACCTATACCGGGTAATATATAATCTATCCCAGTATCAAATTGCACCCAGATTCGTTCAAAACCGAGGAAGTTGAAACAGACAGGGGACTAGTATTAAATATTACTAGTTTCTGGATGATAAACTAGGAGCTGTTACTCAAAAGAAAAAAAATTGTCTGATTCGAGAGTAATTTAAAGTGCAGACCTGAAACAATAAAGCTTGTAGAAAATAATGAAGACCCTTTCATATTCTTAGAATAAAATTTAATTTATTCTGAAACAACCTTAATGCAACTGATATTTTTTCTCCTAAAAACAATTTTCACAGAAACAGTGTTTTTTGTTTAATTTTTAGTTGTGTTATAGCACAAAGACCCTTTGGACAATGAAACAGGGTAAAACAGAGGACTGTTATAAAAAGAAAACAACAAAGGTGAATTAAAAATGTCCTAAACAACCTCTTTTACTCGTTTTGTTAGGACTCAGTATCACGCTTTCTATTGTGAATAGCGCAATATATCTTTTTTTAGTTAGGACAAAGATTAAAGTAAAATAAGTAATCAAAGTAAAGTTATACTTCAAAACGTGAAACTTTCAAAAGGAAGTGTGATCCCAGTTACGCACATAGCTTAGTGGTGGAATCAATCTTACGGTCGAGGATTGGAGGATGAGGTCCCGGGATTAGAACGCACTCCTAACATAAGCAATTTAGCTTAGCTGGAGAGATTAGGCGGAATATTACTAATTTCTGTTGCTAATAGTAACAGTGGTCAAATGTCAGTCAAAAATATTTAAGTTCAGTCGCTTTTTAGTTAGTCTAGAAAGTCGGCCCTAACCGAGTTGGAAAAAATGATGATGATGAATATTGACAGTGGACTGCAATAGGCTAAATGATTGATAGTCTTGAAAAAACATTTATGAATATTACCAGCGAATATAAATTTATAACACAACAAATAACACCCCACTTCCCGTCAGTTTCATAAAAGCTGGTAAAATGAAATTACGCTCTATTACAAATTCACATGTAAAGTGTTTTTCAGCATTCTTGCTCTCAATTTTGTACAAAGATAAAGCATCACAAAGAACCACTCTACACGAAATCAAATTATTCAAAGGAATTCATAATGACCAAATTTGACCCTTGTCAGCTGGGTCTGACTCTGAAATTGCGTCTCGTCAAATAGTGACATGATTGACTAAATGGACTAAACTAATGCTAAAATAGGTGAAACGATTTTGTATTGATCGACATGTGAAACCAATATAAGTTTGGATCATGTCAGGTTGTTTTTAGTGATATACGAGTACGTCTTTGCTTCTTAGATTTTTTTATTTTTATTATTGAAGAGGGTTTGTTCCCAAAGTGAATATGACACCCTCATACGGGCTATGCTTTATACATCACTTATAATCATCGCTAATTATCTAAAATAACTAATCTATAGAACTATCTTACCTAAGGGACACGTCTGCTTCTTATGTATGTTCATGCTGGTTTATATTTCATACCTAAAATACAAATAATATGCTCATGGCATCTCTTTCGAGATTTTGTAAAAACTAACTAACTACAGAAATTTAAAACGTAGACAGATACTGTTCTTTAACAATAATTTTCCTCTTTTCTCTCTCCTTTCCCTGTGACACCTCTGCTACAAGTGGTAATGATACAGAATGGTCCCTTCAGTATACCTCGCGACATATATCTTGAACCTAAGCCGTGAGACAAACGAGGTCCTGTCGTGCGCGCATTACTATGGAATAATCTATGCTTGGTGACTTTGAACTTGTTCATCGCTGTAGCACCCCGTGTTATCTTCAAAAGACACCCAAAAAATATGAAGATACTGAACGTACGAAACACGTTTTGAGCACATTTTAAGTCCAAGACATATTATTTGAGGTATAAACGACGCGTAGCTCGACACCCACATAGAAGTCAGTTAAGTAAGATTGGCACCGAATCAGATATAAACAATTGAAGAGAGCATTTACTTCAGTATTTTTGTTCTGAGGCAGTGACATTTCTAATCAGTACGGGGTCTGCAATAAACCTAGCTGGCGTCACGCCAAACCTGCACGTCACTATGTCAAGATCTATGTTGACCATTTTAGTAGTTTTTGGAAAACTAAAACTAAATCTCGATTTATCTGAACACAGTTTGTATATCTGCCAATCTGACATTATCTGTCAAAATTTATGTATATAATCTGTCCTCAGATAAATCGAGGACTGATTGCCGTTCTAGAATACGGGTCAAAGACTGGTTTCTATTATTTTAGTTGTATTCAATTCATTTTTAAGAAAGTTCTCGGGATATTTACCATGTAATGATTTGTTGAGTTTCCGATATTTCGGCACTGTTGCAAGCGCCATGATCAGGCAAGAACTGAAGTACTGGCGGTTGACGGAGGAAAGTTTTAAGCGCAGACATATCGGTCTACCCTCTTACGCACTCTTTTTTCACGCGTTACATTATCAGTACCACTACCACTGGTTTCACTAGAACTGCAAACTTTTTTTTTTTTTTTTTTTTTTTTCAATTCTTTTTATTATCATTTTTACAAAGTTTGCATTAGAGTTACAGAGTACATAGGTATAATATGAAGCTTACAGTGCAAAATGTAAAATTGTGTTAGATGACTCTTTAGTTGAATATCTGCCATCCAAGCTAAGATTTAACTTGTGTTATGGGTGACAGGACACACCTCCTAATAGCATAAGTTAATATTACATATTATGCACGTTAATTACTTAGAATTAAATTGTGTGTGTGTGTGTGTGTGTGTGTGTGTGTGTGTGTGTGTGTGTGTGTGTGTGTTTGTGTGTGTGTGTGTGCGTGTGTGTGTGTGGGTTGTGTACATATGTGTGTATTAGAGCATTGGTTTAAGTAATTTTTCAACCTCCTCATATTTAAGTGTCATAATGTATTTAGTGACTACCTCTTTGCACTTAAACCTATTTAAAGCATAAACACTGCATTGTTTATTAACGGTTGTATATAGCCGGTTTCCTAAGATCCTAAAATGTCTTCCAGCAAGGCCTGTGCGATGGATTTCCACCGGGCAGATACTTGTTGACCTGCGTTTGGCCAGATGTCCTTTCTCATACCTTAATGAATTGTGCCTACATAGCACAGTTTTGAGAACAAAAAGCTGCCTCACAGATAAGACTCCACAGTCGTTATATAATTGTTCAGTCCTATAGCGAAAGTGTTTGAAAGTCATGACCTTCAGGACAGCTCGTTGCGCTCTCTCCACCTGTAGAATATTACTTTCGAAAGCACCTCCCCAAGCTGTGATACCAAAAGACACAATAGACTGACACAAGGCGCGGTATGCCATCAGTAAAACATCTCTATTAGCACTGTATCTCAGATTTTTAAAAATGTAGATGAGCTTTCTGACTCTAGCTGACAAAGCACCAGTATGTTGCTGCCATGACAAGTGGTTGTCTATTACAATGCCGAGGTATCTGACTGCATTAGTTCTTGTTAGGGAGACACAGGTGCATTGGTCTGTTTGTTTATTGCAGATATGAGCTTTGATGGTAAATGAGGAGCTCGGTAGTGTAGCGGATGTTATGGTAAAAGGAATATAGCTGGTTTTTGCCACATTTAAGGTCAAGACATTTGCCGATAGCCAGGACATAACAATTTCTAGTGCAGACTCTGCTCTTACGCACATCTCATTCCAGCTTCGGCTATGCAGGACCAAGGCTGTATCATCAGCATACGTGAAAATACTGCAGTTCGGGATGGAAAGACCACACAAACCGTTAACATAAATTAAAAACAGCGTAGGACCTAATATTGATCCTTGGGGAACACCATATTCCAACCCACATTCATCGCTAACAGTTGAGCCTATTTTAACACACTGGGACCTCTCCGAGAGGTAACTTTTGAAAATAGCCAGTGCGGTACCCCTAATGCCTATCTTTTCCAATTTGGATATTAAGACAGAAATAGAGACAGTGTCAAATGCTTTAGTTAAGTCCAGGAAAATACCCAGACATTTATACCGTTTGTCAAGAGTTTCAACAACTTTGTCAACCAAAGCGGCTGCAGCGTCTTCAGAAGAAATTCCTCTGCGAAAACCAAATTGATTTGGCGATATCAAGTTTTGCGCTTCCAAAAATTTCAAGATGCGTAAGTTAAGAATTGTTTCTAAAACTTTAGACAACGCTGGCAACACAGATATCGGCCTATAATTACTGACACTGCCTCTATCTCCACTCTTATGTATAGGATGCACTATTGCTCTTTTCAAGGCTCTCGGAAATGTACCCGTGGAGATGCAAATGTCACAAATATGTGTGATGGGAGGTACTAAAGTATCCCGACATGTCTTTAACATTCGCGTCGTGATTCCTTCCCATCCCGAAGCAGAATCAGTACGAAGGTTCATAATTACTCGCTCTACCTCTGCACGATCGGGTGCCAAGAGCACAAGTGAATTCAGGTGGAAATCTTCAACTAGATTTGATTTGTCATTCACATGCTTGGCTGCAAGATTTTTACCGACATTCGCGAAGTATTGGTTGACGTTATATATTGCAGATTTTTCATCAGGTCCGGCATTAGTTAAGAGATCAATTGGCTGAGATTTGGTGATATGTTTATTGCTAATTGTATTAATCACTTTCCAAATTTTCTTGGGATTATTTCTTGCCTTGAGTAATTCATCCTTTTCGTAATTTCTCTTCAGTCGGTTTAACAATTTATTGCAGAAATTTCGGTATCGGAGATATGTAACCTTCAAGATATAGTTGTCCGGTGCCTTTTTATATCGTTTATGCATGCTATCTCTGTTTCGAATACATCTTAGTAGACCTTTCGTGATCCAAGGCTTGATTAATCTCTGTTTGGAGGGGATATGACTAATCCTAGTATTGGCGCTAATAAAAGATGTAATTGTTTTTATGAAAAGGTCAGTTGCTTGGTTCGCGTCACGTATTATCATGACAGGATCAAAGTCTGTACTCGCAATATCTATAGCTACCTTAAGTTGATCTACTTTCGCCGATACCTTAGAGAAGCATTCTTTATGAATTTGATCACTACTTATGCAGACCAGTATTGGTAAATGGTCAGTTATATCTACATCCAATATAAAGGAGATAACTGAGCATTTAGATTTAACCATGGTGTGATCCAAGCAATTTCCGCCTCTGGTAGGGCATGTGTATGCCGCTAAGAGTCCATGTGATGCAGTCAGATTGCTATATTCATTGAAATAATCATGATCGGAGTTAGGGGTTATGTTAATGTTTATGTCACCAACCAACAAAATATTTCTTTGCTTTGGTATCGAGTCTAAAATGGCGTTAAGACAATTGAGGAAATTGTCAGCCTTGATGTAGGAAGGGGATCGATATATCGCTATTATAGTTATATCCGGACTCAGATTACATACTAGAATGTTAGCATCCCGGGAGGGAGGCTCTGTGACACAGTGCAGTAACTCCGATCGTATATATATAACTACACCATCATTTTGTATGTATGTATTTTTTGTAAAATAAGCCGAATAACTCTGAAGTGCCGGTATCGACGAATTTTCATGTATCCAACATTCTGTAAACACCAAAATATCGCATTCCACCTGCATTGATGTTAGTAATACTAGGACACTATCAAGATTTCGGTTTATACTGCGTACATTAAAATGTAGTAGTTTTAGTGTTTTCGGATATTTTTTTAAAAGCATCTTACATGTATCGGGCGGGCAGCAATAAAACTCATGTGATCCGTACTCATCAATGCTATCAATTATTTCGTTAAAATTATTCATTTTTAATGCTTAGCAGTAGTATCAATAAATGATGCATAGTATGAGGCAAAAAGTAAAATAAAACAAAAAAGAAAGCTGCAGGACGATGGAGCGATGAAATCGACTGCAGAGATGATGAGATAACTAGTAATGCAATAAGCGTATTTAGTATTATTACGTAAACTGGAGGCTGTAAATGGTAAGTTATGTGTGTGTTTGTACCGAGCTGGGTGTAATATATGTATGGTTTGACTAGTGTAGTATGTGTAGTGTATTCGTGTGGGACCGACATTAAGACATTATAGATACAATATAGAACCAAGATAAAAACAGAAAGACAAAAGAGTGACCTCATAACATACAAGTAGTAGACAGGCAGTAGACCACGGCTACCACACAATATGGTCACAACAATATAGTTATATTGTGAACACAATTCAGTGATAGATTTAATCCTACCGCTACAAAATATGTTGGGTATTAAGTTTATTAAGGCATGAAATAGTATTAATGACAACAGATTGTTTTCCTTCATCCTCCCTAAGAAATATTTTCCCATTTTGAAACCAGCAAAATTTATATTTATGGGCACTAGCATACTTCCGCGCTTCAAAGAAAAGTTGTCGCAGGCTACCGGGTATGTGTTCAGCAACATAGACGGGGATAATCGGGCCACTAACTCCAATATGACCGGTATTCAGTTTCTCTGTTTTTGGTAGGCCTTTGTTGAAAGAGCGTGTAGCATTCAGAACTTGATTTTTAATTAGGACGCTAAGAAATTCGACAATTATAGGTCTATTTGTGCCTTTTTTCCCAGGCAGACGATGTATGTCACGGAGCTCTGATGTTGTTACTGGCGTCTGCACCGCGTTGCAGGTTTTCATAACAAGAGAAGTTAGATCCGCGGTTGTTTCTTTCTCTGTTTGGGGCACGTTTCTAATCTCTATTATAGAAGAGCGAGAGCTGTGTTGTAAGTCATTTATTCTTCATTCCAACTCTAAAATATAAGTACGTTGCTCCTTTCTCTCTTCTTGAAGTTCCACAATAGTTTTCTTCATGTCTTCAAAACTGCTGTTTAAAAATGTCATAGATTTTTCTATTTCAATATTAGATTTCTGTATCACCGAATTTTGCTGCTTTACTTCGGTAATATCAGATTTCAACTTGTTTAGAATTTTGTCTTGTTCCGTTTTCCAAGAGGTAAGCATATCCGTTATTTTGTTTTCAAATTCCTGCCATAGGTTTTCCGGGGAGAAATCAGGTCGGAGGCGCTTATTTCTAGCCTTTTCTGACTGTCCGAGTGCATATGCAAAATTATCTGGGGTAAACATTACGTCAGGGTTCTCTGTCTCTGTTGCTGGAGACGGTGTGAGCATTGTTTCGGGCGATTTGTGATAAAATGCAATATAAAAGAAAATATAAAAAAATACTAGGATCAAACAACAACAATTGCTAAAAATAGTTCAGAAGTTCACTAAAATATCAGGAACAGTGTAAAACAAACACAAAAAGAGAATTCGAGGTCTATGAGATTCGAAACCACGTAAAGCGCACAACAGGCGCGCCAATTACCACTGGTCCACCGTGACTCAGTTAAAGTCAGTAAATTAAGTGACGGCTTCTACAACCTCCGAGTCGGATTAAAATAATAACAGAGGTACGGTGTTGTAAGGTATCTGTAGAAATTCTTAGCGTTTCTAACGAGTGCAAAGTCCAAAATGATAGATTTTTAAGTTCGTTATGAAGTAACAATCACTCGTACAACACTATTTTTCTGTTATTACACCGCTATGTATGCACCGTTTAGTCACTGACACTTACAAGTTTATCACTGTATACTTTGACAGTTGAATTATGTACTTTTTAAGCGGATTTTAAATTTTAAAACGGAGACGAGCAACAGTACGTGTGTACACTTGACACCGCGGAGGTAGAATGATCACGACTCGATCACGACTCAACAGCAACAGTGCCGAAATATCGGAAACTCAATAAATCATTACATGCTAAATATCCCGAGAACTTTTATAATAGTGTAAACAACCATTATAGTTTAAATACCGATATTCAATTCATTTATTTGATGAAACGAAATTCCCACTTTTTCCCTTTTGGGTAGGTAAAGAAACAACCGACCATCTGTATTTCTGTCTTTACGCACTTCATAGGCATTCTTAACTATCAATAAATCTAAATGTAGGTCTGTTGATCTCGAGTACTTAATAATATTGCAATTTAATCAGTGTATGTAGGCACTTAAGGCTCTTGTAATGTATTCATTTTGGCGCCCAACGTGGGGCAATGTGAAAATAAATGACTGATCACCATCCATCACTGTGTGACGTCGCAAGGCATAAACACAATATGAATTCATTATAAAGAGCAGATATCTGCCCATAAATTTCATTTTAGCAGACAAACTGCGTTTCAAGCTATTCATAAATCTTTATCAAAGCACTGCACGCAAAAATAATTCTTTCTCTATTATTTTCTAGCTATAAGTCTATCAGTTGTTTATTGGCATTTTGCCACATGTGTGAATGTCAATATGAACAAATGGTAGGTACCGCTGAGACAAAATGCTCAAAATAAAACTTTGAACGTACTTAACAAACATAATTCAAGACATCATCTTCAATTACAAGTGGCAAACTAACTTTTAAAAGCTCGCGTTCCACAATGATCGCGGTAATTCTCGTTATCTTTTTTGTATACAAGTGGCAAGTTTTTAGTGAAATAAAAATACCAACAACACTTGCTCCATTGTTGATTATTGATGCAGTATAATTCTAAGTGAGCATGCAAACATACTTAAGTACCTACTTATAACCGCACCCTTCAACAACAGAAGCATATAAAACCGATGAAGTATCAACAGCTCAATGCCACATCGCTGAATCCATTCCATAGGATCGGGACAGATGCAAGCAGCCATAAGCAATCAAAATTGATTATTATTTCATCTAGTCATTGCTCGTTGACCCGTATATACGGCCAAGGTGCGATTGGATGAACGAAGCGAGTAAAATAAATCTAGTATTAGCTTAAAAGAATCTTTGGTATACAAACTACAAATCAGAGTGTTACTGTACGTTCATTGCTAATTGGAAATAGTGTAAAAGTTGAAACATAATGCGTTTGTCGTTTAATGTCTCTTTTTACCCGACTGCCAAGAAGGGTTATGTTTATCGCGCGTATCTTGTGTGTATGTGTGTGTTTGTAATATTTTTTGGTACCACATTCTTCTTCTATTTTTTATTTCCTCTATCTTCAAATGAAAGGTATTTATTGCCCAAGTGTTCTTGGGTACATAAAATATGAACAGAAGCCATATGTTGGTATTTTGGCGCAAAGATGTGTGTGGTAAAAAAAACCCTCAAATATAGCGAGTGGGGTATCAAAATGAAGGAAATTATAAAACGATTTCGAAAAAATATATGTTATAACTAAAATAGATTATTAAAAGCCAACTACTGACGAAGCTAAAAAGATCGAAACAAGCTTTATAGCAGATGGTAGCATACGTCGGGTTTTTTTATTTTTAATAATTTATTTTATCACTGAACTCCCTGACGTATATTATGATAGAAACTTCGAGACATAAACAATACAAAACTTAAGCTACTACCGCCACGGTAGAATTCTAGCAGGCTAAAAATGGCAGCAATATACGAATTTCTGTATATATATGTATTTTGAACCACTTAGTTTTTCATCTTATTTTGCTACGAGTATCATATTATAGCAGATAGAATCACTAACGGAGATAATATCTAAGGGGTGGATAAGCACAGACAGGTACTTTTAGTTAGTAACTTAAATTTTTTAAATGAGGTCCTATGTTTTCTCATGATTTTTGGTATGAATTATTTTATTAATGAATACGTTTTCAAGTAGCAAAAATATACTTGAATATTACTCATTCCGCTCTTCAACCTCACATCGCACCTTGCCTTAGCGCACACTCATTTCCATTTTCGGTCATATATATTTATACTCATAGGATCGTTATCGTTTCATGGGAAATATTTGGAACTTTCTACAGTTATCGGCTATATTAATACTTTAAGCGTTGAAAATAGTTATTATAAGAATTTGAATTGACCTAAAATTGTATAATTGTGGAAAAAAAATTAGTTCGTTAGCACTTTTTATCACTGACGAGACAGGTATGAACTAAAATACAGTTACAGGATCCCTTAATATGAGAAATTTATATAATCCATCAACAACATCATTAAATTACGTTGCCTTTAATATCTAAGCACCAAATACCTGCTGAAATTGTAACATTCTTCAACATGACTACAATTTTGTGATACAAACTTTGATTAAATAATCATTATTTATTGTACACAAAAAATTTAAGAATTTCTCAAATTTTCCGCTATTCATGTTATTAAAAACTTACAAGGGGATAAGATACAGTGGATGTCATCGCGGAGGCGGATATATTTTCAAAACTATTGTTATTCGTATGCAAATACTGGTTGGCTGGTTGTGGAAAAAATCTTGTACAAGAGAATGTAAAATTCAATTGTACCTCAGTTGCATGTAGACTATAGGTCGGAGGAGCCCGGGTGGTTCTCCTCCATTTAAAATTAGTACTGTTTCTAAGTACGTATTTCGAGCCTTTTCAGTCCATCTATTTTCCAGCAAAAAGTATGTAATATCCTTCACGCAAAATACCATCGTGCGCTATTCAGTCGAAGAAATGAAACTCAAATTAAAGCCATTTAATGAAAATGTACTTTTACCTTCACTTTAGATCGATTTTACGATGGGTAGATGCTCCAGAGCTCTTTCGAGGCACTATACTGCCGACATGGGAGTCATTTGGGAATAGGAAACTCTTTTATGCCTACCTTTCAAAGCTTTTAAATGTTAACGACACGTGAGTGGTTGGTAGTGCTGAAGTAAGGAAACAGGTACTTAGAGGAGTACCAATATATATGCATAGGTAGTAGATATGTATTGAAGATTTAAAATAATCATTGGCATATCTTCTGTGTCAATCATAGGATTATCAAGTAACAATATGGGCACAGTTGCATAAAACAATCCATATTTGTAAAAAAACTCACATTTTGTCAACTATTTTTCACTTTTGGCTTTGTATGCCAACTTTTTTAAGCCTAAATGTAAGTTTTACCACTAAGGCCTTACATATAAAGCTGAAGGCATATATCCAGCGTCTCTAAGTTAATTTCAATTGATAGTGAAACTTGAAATCGATTCGCAACTTACAACAGAAATTATGCCAGTCAGCTCCAATTCTTTGAAGTATGTCAAATAAATTACACGCTGTTTCTTAGCAGCCTCAGAACACAAACTTATTTGTTCCTAAACTTTACATAAGGTAAACTTCGGCAATAAATTAATTGTAAGAAGATAGCTGCAGACGGCCGTAGTCTCTTATTAAAATTTTAAACCAATTAGAACAGGAGCGGCTCGTATGATGATAATAATAATTTATCTCTTGCACATGCTTAAGATGACTTTTTACCTAAGAAAATTCGTTGAAATAAATAGGGTTCTTACACGGAAACGGTTCTGTGTCTTACGAACATATGCGTGGATCAATTTTACAGTTTGCGCGTTGTTACAAAATTGTTTGAAAAGCATCACCGTCGTCTAAGAACCATAATATCCCATGTGGCTGTTCTGATTTTGTAGTCTAAGAGTTTACTTTGATGAACAATGCGATGATTTAAAGTCCAACCGTTAGATCATCACCTAGAATATAGGTAATACATAGTATTCACACCTATAATAAGAAAACGAGCGAGAAAAGATTAACTTCAAGCGTGAACCTATCCGATTTCAATACCAAAAAGACAACTGTTATGATATTATAACCACATATTATTGTAACCACAATTAAAGCATCATGTAAATTATGTGCCGCCAAAACCGTCTACCAGAAATACCTTATAGAAGATATGTCTCTGGTACAGTAGTTACGTGCAACGCCCTTTGGTGCACAACGCACCAATCAAGTCCGAACCCATAGCTGAAAACTGCATCAAAATAGGATTAGTATATACTTTTAGAGAAAAATTACAACGTTGATTTGTACAAACAACATTTGTTGCAGTGCCCTTGATGAGTTGTCACTGTAATACCTATCTAAGAATACTACCTACTAGTGGTCCGCAAGCCAGCGACAGGTTCTCATGACCAATCGCCTCCCAGATGATACTTCGTACAAGGTAACCTATTGAAATATCGAATTTCTGCTACCCGTATCTTAAAAACCCGAAAACGGTTGGTAGAACTTTTAAAAGACAGATGTAATGAATGACAACTTTCTATAATTCCGTTTTTCATTTCCTAGATAAATCAATTTCCAGGTGCACTGAAACCAGATTCTCAGAATTTTTTTTTGTTTCCCATCGTACCATTTTCCAAATAAACTATTACCAAATTTTTATAATCTTTTTATTTGGTTCCCATACAAATCGTGTTCCAGCTAAACTATATACAGATATAGTAAAAATCAGTAAATTTATACGATTAATTTAGGGTGTGTAACGGTTGATATAATAACATAAAATCTAACGTTCACTTAAGGCATAATTTCACTTAATATAATGAGATGTAGCTACCTCCTTTTTCTAGATAATTTTAATAAACAAATATAGCGGGTCTGTTAATGAACTAACACAAATGTTCGATTTAGAGTTTATTCTTAACAACCGGGTACACTTTATACATTTACAAATTACAATCATGCGGTTACATTCGCGGCTCGTGGCTCACTGCCCGCGCGCAGCGCGGCTCGCAACTTGGCGCGTGCCGACCTAAGGGACGCGGCGCAGAACGCTACATTTCGCGCTGTGCGCAGACGCCAGAATACGTTGGCCTGCGGCTCAGTCCGCTATCAAGCGAGCCGGGGGCCGACCTCTATTGGTCCGCTCTGGGAGACGCCTCGCAAACGTGGCATCACACGCTATACAAACAGATTTATGTTGCCAGATGGCTAAAATGGTATTCTCTCGTTTTCCATAAATTACATTAATTTCCATAAAATAAATAAATAATTGTTTTCCATGTCATGCATGAACAGTTTTGTATGCAGGCATAATCAATGAATCATGAAAGCAAGCTCGTGAACACTGCGTATCACGCCCGACCCGACTCGCCGTGGTACTTGTCTGCCCTACACTAGAGTTTTATTTAAGAACCGGAGGCGCGGAGGGAGGGCAGTCCTCGCCCGCAGTAACGAAGCTCGGGCGCCCGGGCGAGCTGGAGCGGCTGAGGCTGGTCGCCGAACCAGCAATCCACACTTGAATTTTGGCCACGTCACCAGCTGAGGCGTTTTCTATTTATTTCCTTCAAGGTATTGGCTTAACTATATTTTGGCCATTATTGAGCTGGGAGGTAATGACAATTTTTCATACAACTTATGGTCACCAGCTGATGTATATTCCACTGTGATATGGGCAGCTGACAATATTTTTCCTTCAAGGTATTGGATTATCTGAATTTTAGTCAATTTTGACCCGGCAGGAAATGACTGAATTTTGGCCACGTCACCAGCTGAGGCATTTTCCACCACGGTAGGCGCAGCTGACTATTTTAGTGTTAGGTAGTACGCGTTCGATGTACTATTAGGTAACGTAACTTAGTACTGTACTAAAAGCAACGTTACTCGACCACAGCTGTTAATCGGACATTTAGTACTATTCGGACAGTCGAACGTCTATTGGTTAGTAGGTATGCTGTTCGGTAGTTGGATATTGGGTCTTGTTGTGTGATAGCGATAGGCCGAACGGCGAGCCGTGTACGAGTGTGTAAGTAGGATAGAATGTGACAGCAATAGCCCTTTGAGTGAAGTGCCGAATGTGTCGAGTAATCACAGACTATTGAAAATCGTTTTAAATAAGATAATATTCTACCAAAAATATCTAGTTAATAACCTTAAATTCTGTAAATAGATATAAGCAATAAGGAAGTATTAGGTATATCTTTGCGCAATTTCTCCTATTTATAGCTATCAGATTTATAATTCAATACGAGAAATCAAAAAATAGTAATACCCAATGCATATTGTGAATTTACGATATTTACATCGATCAAAATCAAAACGGTTATAACTTCATTTTGCATAAATTCATCACGAATTTCTAGACCTGTTGAATGTGTGTAGGAAAATCTAATTGGTATATGCTTATGATTAGGCGTACTAAAGTGCTAAAACTACTACTAAAGTGTACTAGTACGTCGTACGAATTTTACTAGTACGGTGCGTACCGAAATATGTCCGATTAGGCACAAGACTAGACTATTTATTTCCTTCAAGGTATTGGCTCAACTATATTTTGGCCAATTTTGAGTCGGAAGGCAATGACCGACGATTTTAAATTTTCATACAACTTTTGGTCTCCAGCTGACGCGTATTCCACTGTAATATGGGCAGCTGACAATTTTTTTACTTCAAGGTATTGGATTATCTGTATTTTAGTCAATTTTGAGCCGGGAGGAAATGACTTAATTTTGGCCACGTAACCAGATGAGGCATTTCCACCGCGGTATGCGCAGTTGACAATTTATTTCCTTCATAGTATATTCCTCAACTATATTTTAGCCAATTTTGAGCCGGGAGGAAATGAATGACTTTAATTTTTCATACAACTTCTTGAACTTTTGGTCACCAGCTGACGCGTATTCCACCGCGATATGGCCAGCTGACAATTTTTTTCCTTCAAGATATTGGCGTAACTGCATTTTAGCCAATTTTGAGCCGGGCAGATTTCCACTGACGATTTTAATTTTTTTTACAACTTTAGGTCATCAGCTGACAGGTTTTCCACCGCGATATGAGCAGCTGACAATTTTTTCTCTTTAAGGTATTGGCTTAACTGTAATTTAGCCAGTTTTACTGATTTTTTTTCATTTTTTTACATGTTTGAGCGGTCACCGCTGCTTACACCTTACGACAAAATGGTAGATAACAACCACGAAAATTCATGATTCAACTCCCTTAACCATTGTACGAAGGTTCATATTCATAATCCCGGTTTTTCAAATTCCGAAGTTTTATTTGCCATATAATCACAACTCCGAATTTTATTTGCCCATTTATTAATTTGTACGACGTTTTATAATCCAAGCGAACGAGTTCCAGACACACGAAATCTAAATGCACAAAATCCAGATGACCGTAATCCATATGCACGAAATCCCAATTTTTAAAACACAAATTTTTGAAATGTAATTTATTGATATCCAGTTAATTGATATCCAGACAAACAATATCCAGATTTTTAAACCTCATATGGCGTCTACTAACTACAACTGGAGACCTACTGAACAAAACACACGTTGCCTTAAAAATATGAAAGCACATGGGGTTTACTTCGGGTCTGGGGCCTCTTAGTAGCCCATTGTAAGCTTGCACTTACAGTCTGCGTGGATTTTACGGGCGAGGAGATAGGACAACCTAATACACGAATCACCACATTTTAATTACATCAATCACTGACTACACATTTTACAGACACACTCGCGATCTATAACCAAGTATATTCAACCGAACTAGGAGCGTTCTGCTAGACACGTAGTGCTCGGTCGAGGTTCACAGCGATACTGCCCACGATTCTCCGCGCGCCCCACCAAAGTCAATGATCTGTCAAACTCAAATTGACCGAATGAACGAATGACGTCACGTCACACTCGACATAGAGCACTAGAGTCTTGCATTACGCCAGAGTGAATTTCATCCACTAATCACACAATAATGATTACGCGCCGTCACGGCCAGACTGACATGTCGCTCGTCCTCGTGCGACTAATGCCAGAGACCCGTCTGTAAACAAATGTACGATGCTTTAATTCTTCTCGCGCTGACACGCTCGTCCATCACTGACTTCCATCGCCGCACAGGCCTAACATCACTCGTTGGTGTTCTTCGGCCACAAACGAGCAGAACCGGGCAGCCACTCATTGGTGCCCCTACGACTATGAACTAGTCGGACCGGGCGACCACTCATTGGTGCCCCTGCGACCATAAACCAGTCGGAACCTGGGCGACCACTCATTGGAGCCCCTGCGACCATAAACCAGTCGGAACCCGGGCGACCACTCATTGGTGCCCCTGCGACCATAAACCGGTCGAACCCCGGGCGACCACTCATTGGTGCCCCTCCGACCATAAACAAGTCGGACTCCGGGCAACCACTCATTGGTGCCCCTACGACTGCAAACCAGTCGGGCCGGGCAACCACTCGTTGGTGCCCCTACAACCACCTACACTGTCCTTCAAAGCTAGCAACATTACATAGTTCGAACATCGACCCTCGTGGAGCCAGTCCAAACATGAATGTGAGTCTGGACCTACCTACTTACAATATGCATCAAGTGTTGTGGAAGGTGGACTAGTAGTAATGATGTGACAATTAATCGCTGAGAATGTGTCGTTATCGTGAATTCTTCCTTCGTTCTGACTATGGACCGCCGTCTCGGCCAGCTCGTTGTCAATTTCTGCTACAGTGATATGACTTATCTTTAGAGATCGAATTGAGGCATTGGGGTTCGAAGCTAGGAGATGAAATGTACTGAAGTCTGCCCAAACACGATGTGTCCCAGCTCTATCCGCCATATTGGAAGCGAGTAGCGTCTACATCCTAGCCCAACCCGCGGCCAGGCTTTATTTGAATAGGTTTCCAAGGTAGTAGTAGTAGTAAGTAAAGCAAGACTGGAAACCAATTAACCAACACTGACTATATTCCATTTAGTGCTCTATCCGCATACACTCGAAACCGATTAATTAGAACAAACTTATGGTTCAGAATTAGTTAAGAGACAATTTTGTTACACTTCGCTTTCCTGTACAAAACTACCATACGCGCTTCGTTTCAAAAGAATATTAGCAACCGAAATTATCGAAATTACTAATATTCCCTCTAACCCCTCCAACTAAGCTAAATTGCTTGTGCTAGGAGTGGGTTCACGTCGTTAGTGTAATGGCCAGGACTCGAACCAGGGACCTCTCGATCGTAAGGCCGAACCCTTAACCACTAAGCTACCGACGCTTCTCTCGCAGAGGCTCTCGTAACCGCACCATTACCCTGTCTATTCACGAGGGCACGAATCACGACTACGCTTCCCCGGACCATTGGCGGAGTCGCACGGATTGCACATCTACGCTGTTACTTTACATCACTCAATCATTAATATGGAGCGAAATAAGACGCATGGAGGAGCACACCGCCCTCCCACAAACTAGAACGGTTTCATTACTACCCTGGCCATCATCCGTGTGTTGATCCATCGAAGTCACTATTGGATCAGCACGATCGGCCGTGGAGCGAACATATCTATCACACTTACGGGGAAACTGTCATTTTCATCTAGCTCATTGATTGCCTATTAAACAGAGTATCCCTATGACACCGATACTACCCTGTAAAGTAAGAGAAGTCACCCAAGCACGCGTCTGTTTGAAGTAGTAATCCTCAACTTGGATGTCTCTTCCAATGCTTGTCAGTATCTGGAACTTTAGGTCTTCTCCTGTTCTAATCATATAACATAGATAACCCATATCCATGTAGTATTTCGAAATGGCGCACAATGGGAGAGGCCCACGTCGAGCAGTTGACCACGGTGGCCTAGTTGGTTGATTGATTGATCGATGTAGAATTTCGTCTATGTGACCACGTACGACGAGAAACCGTTACTTGAGATAACAATGAAACATTACTTGCTAATAGAACATCTTTCCCTAAATCTTAGGCAAGCGAGGGTATTGAAATCAAAGACGTCCTAATTTCACTAAATGAGACATCTCAAAGCAAAGGCACAAAGCTTGTGACGACTCCATCACTCATACCCGAGAACACAGTACTAAAGCACTTTATTTTCACTCCTTATACACCACTTACTGATGTGACGGATTACAGCCTCTTCATCTGATTATAGCATGTACGTCAACTTCTGCATGACATCTGATCAATGACTCGTACTTAGACCCAATCTTGCCTGAAATTTCGTAACAGTTAGAAGTATACGCACCTCACCTTGTCCCCGTGATTGCAGTGAGTCGGGTTCAGTTTTCCTACCACCAGGAACCATCTACAGTCAATAACCTAGTGTCAATTTGTTAGCATTCAGACAACGCGGAATCAGCTGGTAACCATTCTGGTGGTGGTGGACCCGTAATTACACACTTTACTCCATTTCATCAGAATGGAGGGTATATGACAAATAACTAGCAGCAACCGCCGCTTCTAGCAATCAACTCCTAATTACTCTTTCTATCGTCATTCTCCGAGCTCCTTTCTCGACCTAGTTGGTCTCGGCTCTCCAGTACAAACGCGGCGCGACTGGATCTCGAAACACCCCGCGAAGCGACCGCCATCCGATCCCCACAACCAAGCCGCGCACCGAAGTTCTGCAGCTACACCAGTCGGACCCCTGTGAGCTCCGATCACCCGCAGCGACCGCCACAAATGCTCGCATGACAACCGGGATATATGACGCAACGGGCCCTCCATAGCACGTAGACCAGACCAATGCCAGCAGACTCATACGAGCACACAAACACCCGCGCCGACCGGGGATCGAAACCGAGTCCTCGCGTAGCAGCCGCACCGACCACCGCCACGCCACAGAGGCTTTCACCAGAATGTAGATCATATAATCACCCATTAAGACGAGAGACTACTCGGGGACGTTTATCGGCCACAATTCGCCAATTTGGCGACGAGAACTATTCCTTTAGTCGACCCGAAACATTTGGTTACCAAACTGTTGGTTCGTGTATTCTTGCTAAGGATCCGCCACGCCTTTTATACCTAGGTACCTACACAATAGTGTGGCCTCAAAGTGAAGTACACCACGGTGAGTCTACCCACTACCCACTAATGAGAAATATTACACGAACAAAACCCGTTAGAGCTGATACCGCATAGCTCCTCTTTGCTACTCAGCATCACAGAAATTAAACTGACAAGCCAGCACGGAGTTCAACCTTCTTCATAGGAAGCTATATCTTACACCGTACAGCTACATTCACCTATCTGTCCACCAACATTTAAACACAGCTCGAGTACTCCGAGGGACCTAAACATCTCAAGACAAGACACACCGGGTCAGTACCTGCTACCGAAAAGATATCGAAACAAAAAAAGCAAACGCAAAAACCAACACATATTACATCGTGATATAATCAGAATCGTCCATCGTTAGTTTTTACTGCAAACTACTCACTTTTACGTAAATTAGGTCACTTAAATAAAAAAAGATTATATCGAGAACTGGTTCCTTTTGTCTCACTACCATCGAGAACTGGTTCCTTCTGTCTCACTACCTCCCCACTCAATGGAAGACGATTTAAAACGAGCCTTTGCACTATGTTGACATGGCATCTGCGTACTGACAATAATGAACTCACCTTTTAATATAGGGTAGTTCGTTAAAACTCATCGTTCTCACTTCTTGAACGTACTGATTGCGTCACTGCATTCTAAGCTAATCTAAGCAATCACAGTAACCTTTTGCAGCGTACCCTACTCAATTCGAATAAGTCTTCTCACCGTATCAACAGCTACAGATAGTATAGAATCCAGCACAGTTAGATATTCGGGATATTTCGAAACTTTCTCGTGTAATGACTATTTAACTTAGCCCCTATATAATTAGGTGCAAACTCCGCTACCTCATAAACCTCTGCTCACGGATTGCCTGAACTGCTATCGTCTCTTCTGGCACTACATGGAATAGTAGAAATAGGATAAGACTTTTTATTCAAACACGAATTTGTACCCACAAGTAATACCTTTACAACAATATCTTTCCCTGGAGGGTGGAATGCGATATTCCGCTACCAGGAAATTTACTGTCTACGAAATAAAAAGGAACGGGCTCACCGGGTCTTGTAGTCGGGATGCAGCCAACAATCAGGACAGACACAGTTTCACCTTATTTCATGTAAATCTGACTAGCGAGTCTTTTGATTGCCACTGCTATTCTCCTCAGCTTGTTGCCCTGGTATCCCACTTCTGATGAAAGCACATGGGGTTTACTTCGGGTCTGGGGCCTCTTAGTAGCCCATTGTAAGCTTGCACTTACAGTCAGCGTGGATTTTACGGGCGAGGAGATAGGACAACCTAATACACGAATCACCACATTTTAATTACATCAATCACTGACTACACATTTTACAGACACACTCGCGATCTATAACCAAGTATATTCAACCGAACTAGGAGCGTTCTGCTAGACACGTAGTGCTCGGTCGAGGTTCACAGCGATACTGCCCACGATTCTCCGCGCGCCCCACCAAAGTCAATGATCTGTCAAACTCAAATTGACCGAATGAACGAATGACGTCACGTCACACTCGACATAGAGCACTAGAGTCTTGCATTACGCCAGAGTGAATTTCATCCACTAATCACACAATAATGATTACGCGCCGTCAAATATATGTGTGCATGTAAGCAAACAAGCATGCATGCAGGCAAGCTGGCAATCAAACCGGGCGCCCGGGCGAGCTGGAGCGGCTGAGGCTGGTCGCCGAACCAGCAAGCCGAAGCTGCGGAAGCGAGCATGGGTTCCCGAACTTTGTTACGCAAGGGCGGAAGGACTGCACTTCCCGCAGCGCCGGAGAAGAGCAACACTAATGCTTGCCTGCTGTCCTGCATGCTTGCCTGCTTGTCTGCATGCTTGCCTGCTTACCTGCATGCTTGCCTGCTTGCCTGCATGCTTGCCTGCTTGCCTGCATGCATGCATGCATGCCTGCATGCATGCTTGTTTGCTTACATGCACACATATATTTTTAAGGCAACGTGTGTTTTGTTCAGTAGGTCTCCAGTTGTAGTTAGTAGACGCCATATGAGGTTTAAAAATCTGGATATTGTTTGTCTGGATATCAATTAACTGGATATCAATAAATTACATTTCAAAAATTTGTGTTTTAAAAATTGGGATTTCGTGCATATGGATTACGGTCATCTGGATTTTGTGCATTTAGATTTCGTGTGTCTGGAACTCGTTCGCTTGGATTATAAAACGTCGTACAAATTAATAAATGGGCAAATAAAATTCGGAGTTGTGATTATATGGCAAATAAAACTTCGGAATTTGAAAAACCGGGATTATGAATATGAACCTTCGTACAATGGTTAAGGGAGTTGAATCATGAATTTTCGTGGTTGTTATCTACCATTTTGTCGTAAGGTGTAAGCAGCGGTGACCGCTCAAACATGTAAAAAAATGAAAAAAATTCAGTAAAACTGGCTAAATTACAGTTAAGCCAATACCTTAAAGAGAAAAAATTGTCAGCTGCTCATATCGCGGTGGAAAACCTGTCAGCTGATGACCTAAAGTTGTAAAAAAAATTAAAATCGTCAGTGGAAATCTGCCCGGCTCAAAATTGGCTAAAATGCAGTTACGCCAATATCTTGAAGGAAAAAAAATGTCAGCTGGCCATATCGCGGTGGAATACGCGTCAGCTGGTGACCAAAAGTTCAAGAAGTTGTATGAAAAATTAAAGTCATCAATCATTTCCTCCCGGCTCAAAATTGGCTAAAATATAGTTGAGGAATATACTATGAAGGAAATAAATTGTCAGCTGCGCATACCGCGGTGGAAATGCCTCATCTGGTTACGTGGCCAAAATTAAGTCATTTCCTCCCGGCTCAAAATTGACTAAAATACAGATAATCCAATACCTTGAAGTAAAAAAATTGTCAGCTGCCCATATTACAGTGGAATACGCGTCAGCTGGAGACCAAAAGTTGTATGAAAATTTAAAATCGTCGGTCATTGCCTTCCGACTCAAAATTGGCCAAAATATAGTTGAGCCAATACCTTGAAGGAAATAAATAGTCTAGTCTTGTGCCTAATCGGACATATTTCGGTACGCACCGTACTAGTAAAATTCGTACGACGTACTAGTACACTTTAGTAGTAGTTTTAGCACTTTAGTACGCCTAATCATAAGCATATACCAATTAGATTTTCCTACACACATTCAACAGGTCTAGAAATTCGTGATGAATTTATGCAAAATGAAGTTATAACCGTTTTGATTTTGATCGATGTAAATATCGTAAATTCACAATATGCATTGGGTATTACTATTTTTTGATTTCTCGTATTGAATTATAAATCTGATAGCTATAAATAGGAGAAATTGCGCAAAGATATACCTAATACTTCCTTATTGCTTATATCTATTTACAGAATTTAAGGTTATTAACTAGATATTTTTGGTAGAATATTATCTTATTTAAAACGATTTTCAATAGTCTGTGATTACTCGACACATTCGGCACTTCACTCAAAGGGCTATTGCTGTCACATTCTATCCTACTTACACACTCGTACACGGCTCGCCGTTCGGCCTGTCGCTATCACACAACAAGACCCAATATCCAACTACCGAACAGCATACCTACTAACCAATAGACGTTCGACTGTCCGAATAGTACTAAATGTCCGATTAACAGCTGTGGTCGAGTAACGTTGCTTTTAGTACAGTACTAAGTTACGTTACCTAATAGTACATCGAACGCGTACTACCTAACACTAAAATAGTCAGCTGCGCCTACCGTGGTGGAAAATGCCTCAGCTGGTGACGTGGCCAAAATTCAGTCATTTCCTGCCGGGTCAAAATTGACTAAAATTCAGATAATCCAATACCTTGAAGGAAAAATATTGTCAGCTGCCCATATCACAGTGGAATATACATCAGCTGGTGACCATAAGTTGTATGAAAAATTGTCATTACCTCCCAGCTCAATAATGGCCAAAATATAGTTAAGCCAATACCTTGAAGGAAATAAATAGAAAACGCCTCAGCTGGTGACGTGGCCAAAATTCAAGTGTGGATCACTTGAATTTTGGCATGCATTGAAGAAAACAAAACGATAACTGACATCAATGTAGTAAATAAAGTCAAATAAGGACAAGAACCAGGAAAAAGAACTTAGTACTTTCCTTTCAATTGAAATTTGTCAGATTATAGTAATTTATAAGATACATAGGTACATATATAATTCACGGTAAATGTGATTAATTGATAAGTTGTTTATAATTATTAGAAAAATATGATTAAATAGAAATATTTCAAGATGCTGATGTTATCATTTACGACGGGTACTTTTTGCTACATCAAATGAAAGATGAACATACCACTAAGCTTTGGGAATATTTCAAAGAAAGTGTTGCAAATGATATTGGCTAACTGAGCAAAAATTATCGTGATTGCTTGTGCTCGATACATTTCCCCATCTATCAAAGATGCCGAACATAAATATCGGGATGCACAACAAGTAAACTTCCAGATTGATGGTCCAGACCAAGTTTGCAATTAAGATCTTCCAGCTTTATTGAAAAATACCAGCTTTAAAGAAGCACTTGTCCAGTTTATTATTGAAAGTTGGAAAGAAGATTATATGGCTCCGTTCATGAAAAATAAAATAACCTGTGTTAATGCGGATACTTGTTTTAAATATGCAGTCGCCGACTCTAAAGTTAAAAGAACTTTAAATGTCCGGCTCACGAAGAAGCCAACACAAAAATGATTTTCTATGTTTGCCAAATAGACTTTCAGGCAAACGTAACATTTTGATAATAATGTTGAATAAAAAATATATCTGTGATAATGTTTAAATTTCCATGTAAGTAAGCGTCGGAAATAATCAAAGATTAATTAACGCAAAACCTTTTTTTTACGTGCAGGAAATCCCCACGGTTACCCACCCCTCCGGAGCCGAAGGGGAGGTTATGTCGGACTCCAACCGACTAAACCTCACGCCATCTCTGGGTCGTAGTGCTAGGCCGAAGGTGAGGTTGTCATGCGACATATCCCTCGCACCCCGGCTGGGAGGGGGGGACCACGCGGTCCCCGACTCAACCCCTGTGTGGGAAGGCGGGCATCGTCCTACGGTTTATGAAATTTTAAACTAGTAAACTGGATGCTTGCGCGGGAGTCCGTCTTGTGGCTGAAGCGTCGCAAATGGCCTCCCTTGTTTAATTATGGAAATTTCCAAGATGTCTGGCGTAATGTAATATTACCCAATTATTATTTTTTTCTATTTTTTTTTTGTAGATACACTGGATGCATTCAGTCGTCATCTAAATTGTGTTATTTAGTTTGTATAGGGTATGATAAATATTGTACCGATTTTAGATATTAAGATCCAAAACAGCCGTTGTTCTACCAACGAACCGCCGCCGGGTGGCGTGATGCGTCACTGCACAAAATGGCCGTGAACGAAAATCAGCGCTTGGTGTAGATTCTTACGAATACTACATCACAGCACCAAGCTGAGAAGCGACCAGTTTTGGCGGCTGCAGCGCATAGCATGTTAACCTTTTATCACAACACTTATGTTATTAATAAACAACCTTTTTTTTTTCTTTTTTTTCTAACACAAAGACGAATCATTGTTGTTATGGTTGAAAATGTTAAAAAATTGCATCATAGAATTGCATCATTGATTCCATAGGTTATAGATTATTATGTATTGTGTCACAGACAGACTATGATCGATATGATGTCATAATTTTGTCATAGATAAAATAAATCATAGATTGTATATTTAGTAATGTTAAGGTTGTTCCTACTTGGAACTAGGAACCATATTGTTGCGGGAAAAAAACTGTGTAAAAAAAATATGGAAATGAAATTACCTATGTAAAATTATCTTTAATGTATTCGTCTTCAATATTCTTAGTATGAGTTTTGTATTTGGGTTGATCTGTTTTGAGTGCTGCAGTAAGCTGAAATAAACGCATTTTTCTTTCTTTCTTTCTTTTAAACTAAGAGAAGGGTCACCATTACATACAGGTATCATGTTAACAATTGTGGCACTCAGCTCGACGGCCTCATCAGATGCTTTTTCACGCCCCGCTTAAAGGACCTGGTTACACGTAAATATTACGCGTACCAGTAACTATCTTTTTTTTTTTCAGGTCACCAGCTGACGTTTTTTTCGCTGCGCTATCAGCAGCAGACGTTTTGTTGCCAATGAAGACATGTGCTTGAATTAAGTTTTCGTTTGTTTTTATTTTCATTTATGTCATTATTTTTTTTGTACTGTGTATTTTTTAATTTCTTATTATTATTTTTATTTTTTATGATATTTGTAATTTCACTGTACTCTGTATTATTTTGATTTGTTTTTAATTGTTATTTTTTATTATATTTGTAACGAGTGTCCTTTCTGTCTCTTTTACTTTTTCTCCTTCAAGGTATTGGCTCAACTATATTTTGGCCAATTTTGAGCTGGGAGTCATTTCACTGACGATTTTAATTTTTCATACAACTTTTTGTCACCAGGTCATGGTCACGTGACCAGCTAGAGCATTTTCCACGGCATGGGTAGCTGACAATTGATTTCCTTCAAAGTATTAGATTATCTATATTTTAGTCAATTTTAAGCCGAGAGGAAATGACTGAATTTCGGCTACGTCACCAGCTGAGAAAAATGGCAACATTGATTTACACAAATAATGTTTACTGCCGCGCTCCCTGGTGAGTTCTCATTGTAACACCTATTTAAGAACATGTCCAACCCAATCAAACCCAAATCTATAACTGCAAACTGCTTTAAATCGAACAAGTAGTTTTGGAGAAAAATGGCAACATGTGTTTGCACAAATATCCTTTCACCCCAAACGCATATACCGTCTACGCTCCGTCGCGGGTAAAAATATGATCGATAGTACGATTGACATAAATAAGTGTTCCTGGTGATTAGGTAGGCTGGTTGGCAAGGATTTTATTACTACTAAAGTAATTTTTATAAGAGTTCTGTATGCGCTATGATGATTTATCATGATACCGATTTTTTATTTAATTAATTTAATTTTTAGTTTAATATGCTAGGATATTCTGTCTTCCGTGGCTAACGTTATAATTATTGAAGTGAAAATTTCTTTAGCGGCGTTGGATGGGTAAAAATTGTTAAAGTCGCGCGTCAGGATCACATGACCTTTAACCCGTATTCGATGTCTTTGTAGGACGACATGACGTCATACAACATTCCTAGCTACAGCTTAGCGGTAAGCGCTTCGACTGTAACTCCTTATGGTTTCAGATAGTACCGGGTTCGAAATTGGGCTTCTGACACTTTTGGTGATTATTTTTTCTTTATGAAATTTATTACTTTTTGTGATTATTTTTTCTTTTTGTAACTTATTAATTTATTTTCTGATAGGTTCTATGATTGGCGCTATATTATAGGTATGGTATGGTATGGTATGGTATGGTATGTTCCTTTTATCTTTTCCCTGTATATTACGAAGAAAAAAAGAAAGAAAAAGTTTTCACTTCTGCCGGCTCCGCTCCGCTTCAATCCCGCCTTAGTCTTCGGGGTTTTTTTTATAAGCCACCCAGAAGTAGGAGCCCCACGAAGCGCGGCTCCGTCTAGCTATAGGTCAAAAGAATATTAGGTAAAATGAATTTTATATAAAAAGAATACGTATTGAAAATTATATAAAATGAACGTTATTCTAAATGTTTTTATATTATAGGAATATTAAATGATATAAAACATTAGGTCAAATGAATTTAGATTACTTGACATTATAGCATATAAAAATTATATAATATGAACGTTATTTCAAGTGAAATTAGAGTATTTGTTATTATACCAAACATAACACACCCATAAAAATCATCTATTACATTCTTACTAATCAATTTCACTTCTACCTACTAGCTATCTTGTATCTGTGTCCTGATTGATTTATTGACATTTAATAAAGGAAGCATACTATATTGAAAATGAGTGACACTTCTGATCTATTCCCAATAGTTTGACTCGTAGTTTGATTGACCAAACTATTGAGACTGTTATTTTCCTAATAGTTTGATCGGGCGAATCAAACAACAATAGGCGACCAAAACTTCAACAAGTTTGATGTAGCTTCTGATACTACGGCCTTTCTAATTGGGATATTCAATACCAGAACCAAGATAATAGTGAAACAAAAGTTTATTTAAAACATTTTTCTAATTTTAATGAAATGTAGGAAGTGATACGATATGATTTTTATAACATCGTAACGTTTTACTATTCCTAGTGAGGCTGTCTTGAGAAAGCAAATGGAAGGTGGGACAGATCCTAGTCAGAATGATGGACTCACGACTTGAAAAATCTGGTTGGAATAGGCTGGATGCAGAAAGCGGCGGATCGAGAGCAATGGCGCACATTGGGAGCGGTACATGTACAGCAGTGGACTCTAATTAGCTAATTGAGTGATCATATTTTTTTATAAATATAAGACACGTGACTTCACCTCGCCTGATGGTAAGCTGAAGCCAAAGTCTCAGGAAAGGGGGTCACCATTACATACACGTACTATGCTAACAATGGTTATACTCAGCTTGACGGCCACATCAAAAGACGATTGTCATCGCAGCACCGCGTAACACCCACCGGTCTCACTTGTGCTGCGACCACAATTCCCCCTGCCCGGCTTATCCATTTGCTGACCCCCGAACGCAATCCAACTGAGATTGAATTATTATGGAGGGTTTTCCGTAATCGTGCACAGTGACAAACGTGCCGAAATTTGCCGAAAAAAAAGCCTTTAGAGAATGATCATGTCCTTGAAGAACTCCTTATTGTAGTCGCTGCTTCGCACGATTGTTTTATTAGATCCAGACAAAAAAAATATTTTAACAACGAAGTTACAAAATACGTAACAAACTAAAAGTTTAACTAATGTACGACTATAAACAATTTGGAAGCCGGGATTTGATCTTGAGACAGGGTAAATACAATTTATTATCAGGGGGTATATCCACTCCAGTGAATCACTTGCGACGATGGAACAGAGTTATGTAAGTCTAGTTAAGATGGCTAAGAATAGATCCTCTTGTTTTGTCTTCGCGACGTGACCTTTCTTAGTAATAACAGAAGTCTGGGTACCACTTCTAGCTAATACTAAAGATATTCTCAAAATAAATCCCTAGGCACTGATTACCCGACTGCCAAGAGGGGTTATGTTTTTCGCGCGTATCTTGTATGTTGCATGTTTGTAATTTTCTTTATTACCTCATATCTTCTGAACCACTATATAAATTTCATTTATTGATAGGTACCTCAAATGAAAGGTATTTGTCTCTCAATGGTTCTTGAGTACTTAAAATGTAAACCAAAGCTATTATGTTAGCTTTTAGGGGCCAAAACGTATGTTGTCAAAAAATATGTTCACTCAAATTTATCGAGAGGGGTATTAAAATGAAGGAAATTAGTAAGCGATTACCAAAATGTAAATACGTCATAAGAAAAAAGTATAATATAAAATGAATTATTATAAATAAAAAACCCGACCGATCTTGAAAAGATCAAAACAAGCTTTATAGGAGGCGGTGTATTATTTGCATAATTTTCATCTGGTTTGAGATTTGTAAATGGGTACCGCCTGCTATAAAGCCTGTTTCGATCTTTTCAGAATCAGTCAGGTTTTTTATAAATAACTTATTTTATTTAACACTTTGTTTTATACCACATTGGATAAGTAGTAGTAGTAGTGGTACTTGCAATAAACGTTTTAATCTAAAATAAGCCTATTTCAAAAAGAAATAGTCTTTTGTGAATTGTGAAAGCCTCTGCGGCGTAGTGATAGTGAACATGACTGCTAAGCCTACACAGGAGGCTTGGGTTCGATTCCCGTCCAGTGCAAATATTTATATCCATGAGTATGTCTTTTTGCATTAGTTTGGGTATTTTCGTGCTTGGAAGAGTATGTTAATCCGTGCCGGTTGCCATAATAACATCCTAAAAAGTCCAATTAACTGGTCTAACTGTAATAATTCCATATCGCCAATAAGTTTTGAAGGCAGCCACTTCGAGGAAAATATAGTTTAGCCAAATCCGCAGTTATATTGTAAAAAGGGAACCCCAGACTTCGAGGTGAAACCTTCGGATCCAATGGGGATCAACCTAATATTGAAATATGTTGTGTAACTCACAATATTTACTACTTGTGTAACTGCTACTTACTTACATATTATAATAACATATAGCCTTCTATTGCATTATCATTTTAGAAAAAATACCGATATAAGAAATTCAAAAACGGGTAATAACAACTTAAGGAACGGACAATATGTTTTCATATTTTGGCGACTTCTATTACTTTTTGATTGACAGAAGCTTATAAAAATATAAATTACGATTGTAGCGGAAAATTTGGATCAAACATAATAAGCCCTCATCAAAATTACCAATAATGTTGTGTTTACACAAATAATTGGTTCCATTAATTTTTATTGATACTTCAAAAAGAGAGTACAAATTGTAACGACCAAATAAGAATGTAGTGACAGAAAGAGAAAACTCAAAAGGTTTGTTATCAATTTGACTCACTTTTCTGTTATTTTTATTTCTATTATTTTGTCGTGATGTATTAGTTATCAATAACAAAGATACATTCCGATTACGTTTCTGGAATGTTAGACTAGGTGTAATAGTACTCTAATTACGCTTGTTGTTGTCTTTGTTTGAGTCTCCAATAAAAGGGGCACTAGACACTTAGACACTTCCGTGACTTAGGGTTTACTGTTATAAATTCATGTATTTTTTGTATTGTTACGTAGCCAATATTTTGTTACCTGCAGTCACTGATATATATTGATATTGTTACTAATGCCTACAGTGCAGCATACATAATAGTGTGTCTACAGTTCAATCCAATTTGATAGAATTTGCAATTTTGTAACAGACAAACTACATAGGGCCGAGGAAGGATTTACAATTTTTCCCACACACTGCTAGCCTGCTGACCAAAATCCATATTACTCAAACTCCATGGGTAAATTTACGTAGGAGATTGCAGCTCACATCTTTACGATGAATCAACATCGCCCGCCGACATTCTATAAGGAATTTCCCTATTTCACGCTAAACTGAATTCTTTTCTTTTGAGAATGTTTACCTTACATACGAGAAGGCACAAATATTGTATTTGTTCTGTGGAAACGTTTTTACTTTACTACAAATATTTATTGTTGCTACTCACTTTCTGAACGAATTTGTATACTCGGTTACAAATATGTGGTAGATTATTTGGGACAAGATTCAAGTAGCAGGATTTTATGCCTTTTATGCCGCTTGACCTGCCAAACTCTAGAGTAAATCCTCATCCGTCAATCAACAGCTTTATCGGTTAGCAAGAGATATTATAAGCGTACTTTATTAATTTTTCACTTGTATATATAAACATATTTCTGATATT
This sequence comes from Eilema caniola, assembly GCA_949126895.1. NCBI lineage: Eukaryota > Metazoa > Arthropoda > Insecta > Lepidoptera > Erebidae > Eilema > Eilema caniola. Next base: position 2,547,909 of record OX421462.1, read on the forward strand.
GGAAAAAAGGAGTATAGAATGGGGAAACTGAAATTCCCCTTGCGCTCATCAGTGGATGAACCTCTAGGTTCACGTGCATTGTATACGGTTGACGTATCGTATCAAAATATATCTCAAGTAGCCAACTTACAATGTATGGAGGCGCGGTAGCCGGAAAGCTTGTAGTGGACTGTATTTTTTCGTTTGCGTTACTGGAGATTTTTTGATTGACACACGCTTGATGGATGATAATGAATTGCCTTGCCTGCGGGAATAGAGGGGAACAAGACAATTCTTATAAGGGAAAAGCACAAACCTTTGCTGACTGATGCGCGACACGTGGTGGCGGAGACGAGCTGCTTTAATTCTCTTACAGCGCCGCGGTCCTTTTGTACACGTACACTACACAGGTCACAGAATGCACTCCTTCAGCGTTCAAAGTTAATATTCTATGTAATTTTCACAAAACCAATATAAAGCGTTAGACAAGCGCGTGCCGGCTCCGATTTTTCGAAGACACACTTGAATTGTCCCGGGGATGGCGCCACTCGTTGTACGGTAGCAGCAGAGCGTAAGCGCCTCGTTTCATCTCGCTCACACTCATAATGCAGGTAATGTGCGGAAAAGGGATAGGTTAAGGATTTAACGTTGTGTCAATCAGAAACTAATTTAGCAAGATAAAACGCCTAATAAATTAAGCGCGGGAAAGTTTAAACTCATTGCGGCGCAACCATTCCCCCCCGGCTTGAAGGGATCTAGGGATGCCTTCAAAGGAAAAAGAAAAAGCGAAACTTATACGTAATTTGTACTAAACTAAACCCTAACCTAAGACGCGATTAAACTACAAACTAATTATTGTCTAGGTAGGGGGCACAGGCGTACAACCGGGCGCAGATACGATCCGGTGGTTGTCTTAACCCGTGCGACACGAACCACTCCATCAGTGGCGGGAAAAACCTCTTCAATAACCCCTAAAGGCCAGTGAAGCGGGGGTGCGTTTTCCGTGTTCAAAATGACGACGGTGCCTACAGTTATGGGATTACCAGGTGTATTCCATTTATCGCGAGACTGTAATGTATGCAAGTATTCCGTTTTCCATCGCTTCCAAAACGACTGTACTAACTTGTCTAATAAATCATGACGAGAGAGAACATGAAGTCGATCTTCTTGGACATCTAGCGCGGGTAAATATCGTAAAGGCGTCAAATTCAAGAAGTGTGCGGGTGTTAACGCAAGAGACTCAGAAGGATCGCTAGATAGCGTCCGACAAAGGGGTCGCGTATTCATTATGGCTTCGACTTGCGTGAGTACGGTAGACAACTCTTCAAATGACAAAATTTGTTCACCGATTACACGGAATAAATGCGTTTTAAGGCTCTTAACATTAGCCTCCCAATTACCACCAAAATGGCTAGCTGCTGGTGTATTCAAAGTCCAGGTTATGCGGTTTTCGGCTAATACGTGAGCGAACTCCGAATTAAAATGTTGCGATTTCAAGAATGCGTAAAGTTCAGAAAGCGTGCGTTTCGCGCCAACGAAGTTTGTCCCGTTGTCCGAGTACATACGACCTACGGGACCACGACGAGATAAAAACCGCTTGAAAGCTGACATAAAGCTTGCCGTACTAAGATCACCTGCTAAATCGATGTGGACGGCGCGGGTTGTCATACAGATGAACAAACAAACATAGGCCTTAACTGATCGTATGCCACGACCACGCGCAATAGTCACCTTAAATGGGCCCGCGTAATCTGTGCCTGTATGCATAAAAGGTTTAGCCGATTGTACGACGCGGCATGATTTGTGTTCTGACATCTCTGGAAAAGTAGCTTTAGGACGAAGCCGAAAACAAGGGATACAATTATGCACCCTGTTGCGTATCAAATTGCGTGCGGATAAGATCCAGTATCTCTGACGCAAGATGGACATAAGTAAGTCTGGACCAGCGTGGCAGTTGACTTTGTGATGATAGTCGACTAGTAAATTCAAAATATGATGTTTTCGTGGTAAGACTATCGGATGTTTTTGATCGAAATTTAAGTCTGAATTAGATAACCGACCTCCAACCCTAATTATGCCTTCACGTAGAAAGGGTTTAAGGCGCTGAAACTGGCGGCTGCAGGGCTTTCCGGCCTGCAATTTAGCCATTTCATCCGAAAAGTGTAAAACCTGTAATTCACGAAGAATTTTGTGTTCTGCGTAATTCAAATCTGCGGCGGTAATAAATTCTCGTGAAGGGAGTAATTTCATGAATCGACAGATGTAAGTTACACAACGCAGAAGCTTTGACCAAGAAGAAACTCGACTCGCTAAAGCGATGATGGGAGATTCTTTCTGCGGTAGGGACGTAACTAAAGCGAGTTTCTTTTCTTCTGGTGGGTTACAGACAGTAGACGGTTCAAAGATGATTACGGGCCATTCTGAAGGTTCAGATATAAGCCAAGACGGTCCATGGAACCAAAGCAGGTGATTAATGATTTGTGCGGGACTTAGTCCACGCGACAAACAGTCGGCTGGGTTTTCCACACCAGACACGTGACGAAAACAACGCGGAGAAAATAGTGCTTGGATTTTGGAAACGCGGTTAGCGACAAAAGTGTCCCACCTATGTGGAGACGCGTGAATCCAGCATAATGCGACTGTTGAGTCGGAAAAAGCACAAACGCTTTTAACGTGTATGCGGTTATTACAAGCATTAATAATATTGCTCATTAACTTCGCGAGCACAAGAGCTGCGCAGAGTTCTAATCTAGCTAGAGAAATCACTTTACGAGGTGCGACTTTAGATTTAGCACTTATCAGATGTACAGTGTTAGCGTCATTATTTTTGACGTGGAAATAAACAACGCCCCCGTAGGCCTTCTCGCTAGCATCGGCGAAACCAACGATGGTCACCTCACTACCCGTAGTGATGCCAACGTGGCGCGGTATTGTGATTTGTTCAAGCAAGGGGAGCTCTTCCCGGAAACGCGACCAAAGAGAAATAATATTATCGGGGGGAGCATCGTCCCAGTCACAATCACAAAGCCAAAGTTCCCTGATCAGGAGCTTAGCGAATAAAATCACTGGGGCTACGAAGCCCATTCTGTCCCACAATCTAGCGACACAAGATAAAATGGTGCGTTTTGTACATTTATCAGCGGGTTTACAAATCCTTAAAGTGAAATGATCCGAATTTTGTGACCAATTCAAGCCCAGAACCTTATGCGATTCAGATTCATCAAATTCCTTGACTGACGCGAGGCGATGAGAAAGCGGAATTGAGTCTAAAACAGCTTGCGAGTTGCTAGTCCACTTCACGAGATCGAACTGCCCAGCCTTCATAAGCGAAATAACTTCAGCAGCTGTGGAAATGGCTTCTTTTTCACTATCGACGCAGTAAACGAAATCATCCATATAGAGACCAGTCTGTATAGTTTCCCTCGCTTTGGGGAAAGACTCACCTTCATCAGAGGCCAACTGTTTTATAGTTCGCAGCGCGTGGAAAGGACTTGATTTGAGGCCAAAGCAAACGCGATTAAACTGATAAACTTGTATTGGATCATCAGGTGAAAATCTATATAAAATGCGCTGGAATTTGCGGTCGCATTCGCGAACTCCTATGCAGAGGAACATTTGCCTAATATCGGCCGAAAGCGCGATTTGAAACAAGCGAAAATTAACAATAATGTTGAATAAGTCGCCTTGCAGATTCTCTCCACTATACAGGATGTCATTGAGGGATACAGACGTGCTGGTTTTAGCGCTAGCATTCAGCACTACCCGAAGCTTCGAGGTAAGTTTATCCTCTCTAATAACCCCATGGTGCGGTATGATATAGAAAGGCGCGTTACTACTCTCCTCAGTCTCAGGAGGTGCGGGTGCGATATACTCCTTTTCTAAATATTCATTTATCACGTCATCGTAGGCCTGTTTCAACTTGGGCGAGGCCTGCATTTTCCTTTCGAGACAAAGAAAACACTTTTCAGCTAAGCGTCGGGAGTCGCCGAGAGTAGATGGATCGCCTTTGAAAGGAAGTGTGACAGAGTAACGACCATCGTCGTCACGTGATATAGTGCGGGTATAAATATCTTCACACTCCTTATCATCAGGGCTGAGAATCGCTGGGACACTCACTTCTTCGAGTTCCCAGAACTTGCGGACGACAGACTCAATAGGCTCGACGGAGCAGCAATACGAAACAGCGGAGTAAGAATCCAGCTGTGCGGGTGCGGACCCTACGATCACGTACCCTAATACGGTCTCTAGGGCGTGCGGTGCGACGTGTGCTGAGTCACCTTTAATCTTGCGAGGCAGCAAGAGATGCGGGAAGATCGAGGCACCAACCAAAACATCGATATCCCCGGGAATGTGATACGTGTCATCGGCCAAAGGTAAATTTTCAAAATTTGTCATTAGTGACGTATCGACACTGACGGTAGGTAAACGTTCCGTTATCCTATCAACGACTAATGATTCCATATTAAACTTGACGTTTTTATTGAAGCGCGAATAAAAACTAACTTGAACGGAACCTTGAGTTGTTTTAGTAGAACCCCCAATTCCCCTTACAATAGAACATGTCGAGTTTCGGTGCGAGTTTAGTCCTAAGCGGACACAACATTGGCGAGTTATAAAGTTGCTCTGTGACGCACTGTCCAAAAGAGCGCGGACACTGTGTTCGTAACCTTGAGCGTCGACTATTACAATACGCGCGGTAGCAAGCAACACAGTAGCTGGTATATGCGTAATATTTTTATTATCGGTTGAAAATGTGCACAATGCAACATCATCAGTGCGAGTGTCATTTAATGGCGGAACGGGAATCGAACCCGGCTGACTCGGCAGCGGCGCCGGAGTCGGCGCGTTTGCGTGTGTGGCGGTCACTGCGAGCGATGTACCACCGTTTACGTTTGAAGTGGATGCGGTATTTTTACTATCAAAATGCAACATAGTGTGATGCTTAAGTTGACATTTACGACAGTGTGAATTAGAATTACAATTTGATGCGCGATGATTTTTACTCAAACAATTTATGCAATACGAGTTTGTCTTTATAAATTTAAAACGATCACTGGGTGTCAACTTTTGGAAATCCGGACACTTGTATAAATGTTCATGTTGTGAACCATGACAAAGCGAACACTGAGATTGCGATGATGTCGTGTCAGTATTGACGTATGTGTGCGTGGATTTTTGCGGACAAGATTTCGATGCCGCATCCGTCTTCCTTTTAGTAGCTTCTTGTTTCGAACTCGAAGTGCGTTGCAAGATTTTCATTTGATCGCGAACGAATGAGATTAAATCCTCAAACAATGGAATGTTGGAGCCACGATTGTCCAACTCGAAAGCGCGTGCGGTTTCGGGATCTAACTTTTTTAAAGCGGTATATAAAAATATGAAGTCCGAAAGGTTATCGACCTTTAGATTCTTTAGCGCGGAAACTGACGTAGCGAACTTGTCCAAAAACAGCTCGAGATTAGCAACACTCGGCGAGCTGGAGGGTTTAACTTCAAATATTTGATCTAAATACGATGTAGCTAGTTGCCTTTTGTCCTCAAATTTGTTTATTAGCGTTTCTGATATAGTGTTGTAGTTTTCTGCGCACGGGGTGATGCCGGCGAACACTGACTGCGCGCGGTGTTTTAATTTACCAACAAGATAGTGCAGTTTTTCTGAGTCAGTAAGCATCGGGTTATCATGCACAGTATTTTTAAAAGTGGAATAAAATAAAGGCCATGTTTTGATATCGCCGTTAAATTCTAGTAATGCAATAGGCGGCAACTTAGGTCTATCGCGTTTGTTGCGGTTAGGCTGCGTATCAATTTCAATAATTTTAGCCGCGCGCTTTATGCGACAGTAAAGATCATCAAACGAAAGAAGAACTTGGTAATTGACGACGTATTTAGGATTCAAATGTAATTCTGTAGAATTAATTTGATCTAAAATAAGTTCGAAGTCTGTACGTAACTTATCGACGGTCTCAATCTCACATAAAAAGGTTTCTTTTGAGTACTCATTGGTAAGATCTTTTGATCTATCGGCGATCGTTTGTATGCGTGAGAACATAAGGTCTCTTTTGGCGTATAGAAGCGACAACTTATTCTCTTCCGACATGGTGAAAGAGTGTGAATTGTATAAGCAATGCGATGCGATGCGTGTAGTAAGATAAGATAGGTAGGTATATACCTACTTGCGTTGTGATAATTACTTGCGGAGCGGGAAGACACAGACAAATCAGGCAAACTGGAATACGTCTGGCTATGCAAATATGCACCTAACTACCTATAAGCGAGATTATCATATAAGTAAACGACACGGATAGCCGGGGTGCATCTGCTAGGTTGCAAGTCTGTGCGTGTAGCGTTACCTACAAAATTATAGGTGTCGATAAACAAACAAAATAACTACCTACTACTATAATAGTAAGTAGGTACGCGGTGTGTGCGATATTATTCACTGCAGTTAACTATATGTAGCTAAAAGTTACCTATAATGCGGGGTGCGAAAATAACTGCAGTGTAGGTACCTAGGTACTGTACGACTGTAGGTACTAGCCGTTACGGTGCGGATTGGCTACTTGGCAACAACAACTATGAATGCGGGGCGAACAAAGGAAAAAGACAAAGTTGTTGTGCGAAATAACGGGCATATTTATAAAATTATTAGTAGAACGATGTGGTTGCGAACAAAATAGGTACCTATATTTAGATATCTATCTACTTTTGCTTTGCGGTGCGAAACGAGTTACCATTTAGGTACCTACTTATTTAGGATAAAATTACGAAAGTACACAATAACGAGTATGTATATGCGAAAATAAGTAAGTAATTAGATATTCTAACGCGAATCCTAAGGTCACAGGAACGAAATCCGTGCCGAATGGACCAAACTAATGGAGGCGCGGTAGCCGGAAAGCTTGTAGTGGACTGTATTTTTTCGTTTGCGTTACTGGAGATTTTTTGATTGACACACGCTTGATGGATGATAATGAATTGCCTTGCCTGCGGGAATAGAGGGGAACAAGACAATTCTTATAAGGGAAAAGCACAAACCTTTGCTGACTGATGCGCGACACGTGGTGGCGGAGACGAGCTGCTTTAATTCTCTTACAGCGCCGCGGTCCTTTTGTACACGTACACTACACAGGTCACAGAATGCACTCCTTCAGCGTTCAAAGTTAATATTCTATGTAATTTTCACAAAACCAATATAAAGCGTTAGACAAGCGCGTGCCGGCTCCGATTTTTCGAAGACACACTTGAATTGTCCCGGGGATGGCGCCACTCGTTGTACGGTAGCAGCAGAGCGTAAGCGCCTCGTTTCATCTCGCTCACACTCATAATGCAGGTAATGTGCGGAAAAGGGATAGGTTAAGGATTTAACGTTGTGTCAATCAGAAACTAATTTAGCAAGATAAAACGCCTAATAAATTAAGCGCGGGAAAGTTTAAACTCATTGCGGCGCAACCAATGTAGAATAACTGTACTAGTTGATTACTTAAGTCCCTCGTATACCTAATCTTCTATCATGTACAATTAATTTGATAAATTTTAAATATATCTTCAGCTTTTAACATAAATAAGACTATACGTAATAGCTGCGGGCACAGTTAAAAGGTACAGAATATTTTCAGTCGCAAATATACTAATGCTACGACTCATAGCATTAGTAAATACTCGTAGCCTACGAGTATTTACTTTTTCATCCACAAACTTTCAATAACGCGGAGCAGTAGGTACTTTTGTTGAACCTCCAAACTTTTTAATACTGTTCACTTACCCACTGTTTCTTATACAGCGTGCTCCTTGTTACAGCGGGACGCGTGTTGAATAGGAAGTATTGCAACGTTAGAACGTTACCAAAACTTTGTGTTTGCCAATTGTTATTGGCTGTTTTCTTAGTGGAGTGATTTATGAAGGTCGTGCTAAAGAGTTCTAGCTCGTCAAGTACCTAAGTACTATTTTTCCAAACTAAGCATGTGGCTGGTATTTAACATACAATTGAAAAAGACAAAGATCTTATGATGAAACATCTTTAAGCGGGGCGTGTAAAAGCGTCTGATGATACCGTCAAACTGAGTGCCAGCTTAACATGATACGTGTCTATTATAGTGACCCTCTTTCTCGAGACTACCATCAGGCCAGGTGAAGTCAAATTGACATGCCCTACATAAAGAACAAGCTTTATACTCATTTAAAAAAGGTACTGAGCTATATAACAAACAAAATATCCACAATTTGGTATTTATCAGACTAGGTCAATCGATAAAATACAACTTCTATCACGTTGTCTAAAACTAAGCAATACAGATTTAGTTCTCTGAACATTATTAGTAGTCTGCGATACAATATTGTAATTCGGGAGCAAGTAAATTGCGTCGTCTGATGCGAACGCCTGATACCGTCTAATATTACGATACAGCGTACGCTGATTGCTATCGTAACATATACTTTATATTAGTCTATGCTATTTAGACCACACATTGAACAAGCATCTTACATGAGTTCAATTAATTATTTACAATACTATCAGTAATTCTTCTTCTTCTTTTCGTGTGGTTAGTTAGAGGACAACCTGAGTCAGAGTTGCTTAGGTCATCCATACAGGCCTCCATTTTCGCCTAAGATACAGGCCATGTCCTAGTTTAGGTGGCAGGAATACAAAAACTAATGTAAATTAAACAGTCAAAATATTTCACTAGTAAAGTTTATCTTGTAATATAATTATTTTTTAAATTAATTTTGACCTAACGATTGTTGACCACAGCCGGGACCGACGCCGTCCGAAGCACGGAAACGCTTAGCTGTAACATCACTTAACGGTCACCCTTCCCACCCTTACTTAAACCGCTGGTCGTTTACCGAACAGTGAGTGCACCTGTTTACCATCGTAATGAAATTTGAATTTTTATTCATTAAGTACCTTCTTTATTACGAAAGACCTAGTTGCATCCGAAGCTGTGCCCAGGTTTCGGTTACTCCTTGTCCTCCTTTAGATTCGATGACAAATATAGGAAACCTCAATATGACTTCACCTCGCCTAATGGTAAGCTGAAAGCAAAGTCTCGGGAAAGAGGGCCACCATATTAGACACCTAACATGTTACAATGATGGCACTCTGTTTGCTTCGATACTTTTTCACACCCCGCTTAAAGGTGCGACTTTTATGGGAATGACTGCAGTCTGTTCTCCCAAACCTCGAAAGCCTGCACATCCGTCAATTAGCGAGTGTACCGGTTTACAAGGTAGTCAATCGACTAACAAACAAACACAATTATTATCATATACATACAATGTATGTAAATATTCCGGTTATTTAGTTTAGCTTGTTTTAGTTTCTAGTTTTAAATTTAATTTAGTATGATTTATATTTTATAAATTACAATATTACAATATACTCATTTATATAGTATAAATTTATAGAAATTGATGCGTCATTTCCCGAACATTTTTTATCTTTAACATACCCTTTGTACTCAGAGATGCGCAGGTGATATAAAAATTCCAGCCGGAATAACCACCGTGAACCGTAACGCCGTGCCAGACAAGCACATGGCCCAACTGATGAGAAGCGGTTACCGCGGCCAATGGCAATGTGCAACACCAGAGACGTCATACTCACTTCGTTGGCCCTGTAAGAACCTTTAATAGGTACCCTTCTTAAAGACAAACAAAACTACACTAAAGAGGACATTCCACAGCATCAAGTTCCTATCATACCTCACTGTGCGGTTGCAGTGATTTGTTATCATTATAGTTAAATCTATTCGAAATATTTATCAGTGTCACTTAAATTCGAATCCGATCGCCTAACAAAGCGTAATGGTAATGCATTAGGCTAATGAGCTAGTGAACTCGTTGAGCGTGTGGTATGTGCGGTTGATATTGCAGATCTGAAAATGGGTAATATAGCACAAAATTCCATCCAAATTGCAATTTTATCGGCACTTATTTAAATGAAATCACATATTTGAAATTGATGAACTACAGAACAATATTAGTGATGTAAGAGTGAGTAGGTGTGTTTTTAGTAGTGTATTCTTTGTACAATAATAGCCCAAGGAGTTTGCATTTGCAGTGTAATAGGTGTATGCCTATATCACCTAACTGCGTTTTCACATTTATCCGATATCCGATATCTATGTCGGACGCCGATAGCCGACATCCGATAGCCGTTACCTTGTGTTATTTTCACATTTATCCGATGAAATCGGCCCGAATCGGCAATTTTCTTGAAAGCACAGACTGGTTATGGATTTAGAAATGAAAAAAGTGCAAGCAATTTTCGACCTTATTGATATGACATGGTATCGAGATTTTTTTTCCTCTATTCGTGATCAGCGTTATCAATTAACACGAAAAGACACGTAACTTCATTTGTCATACATTTGACTTCTTTCGATATCGGATGTCGGATATCGGATAATCGGATATCGAACAATGTGAAAACGCTTTAACCGCCTGTCATTTAAGACCATGGGGTGCGGCTTAAGTCGGTTTAAACCGACTAGTTTCAGCTAAAAATCGAACTCAAAACCGGGCCGCAAACCGTTATTTTTATACTTTATTATCATGGACTACATTGTAAAGTTAATACTCTGAGCACTAAAACATTCACGTAATACAGAAAGTCGCTCCTTAAACCCTACTTGGCAAGAAAAGTATTATTGTAGTGTAAATTATATTCTGCCGAGTCATAACATTTTGAACCCCGTATAAGCACCTACAGTAATCCAATAAGTACGACAAAATCTTCGTAATAGATATACGTTTTTAATACAGTAACCTCTTTCACTGGCACCCCACTGCGACTTGTAATAACACTTTCCGAAAATTGCCACGGTGAACTCCACAACAGAAACAAATGCCTAGGCACCGGTGCATGTTCAAAAGCATCTTGAATTCATCCTACAGACGCTGGCTTGTTATTTGCCCAACTGAAAACGGCTGTTTGCATTTCCTTTGTGAAATAGAATATAATTTTCCTTCTTAACTTATTAAAAATGTTTGTTTTTGGAGCGTACTGTAAGAAATGTTACTGAAGAGCTGAAATTGTGGTTTGCACAGTTCTGAAAATCTTTCAGACCGTACGTAATGCAGTATAATTAAGTATTAAGTAGGAAGTAAATATTAAGTAAGAATCAAGTAGAGGCCAGCCTGTGACCACGGCCGGTGTAACCTGGTCGAAACGTCAGCCGATCAAAGGTGTGTTAGTACCTATACCATGATCGCGTTAATTCCCGTTCTTTTAATTATATGGCACGTCAATTGATTTCACCTCGCCTGATGGTAAGCTGAAGGCAAAGTCACAGAAAAGAGGGTCACCATTTTAGTCACTTACAATGTAACAATGATGGCCTTCAGTTTGACGGCCTCATTGAATGTTTTTTCGAGCCTTGCTTAAGGAACCGAGACTGTAGGAAAAAATAAACACGTGTGCTGGTAAAGAATTCAAGACTTATGGTGCGGCAAAAAAGTCACCAAACCGCTTGGTTCTTGATAGAATATTCTGCACCTTATGCGGGTGACATCTACACTCCGGACGTGTTGTCCTGCATAGTTAAGGAAGAAAGTGTTATATCTAGAATATACTGCTTCAGCCGCCGGCGAGGCAAGGTCTCCGAAGTTGTCGTCGCCCGGCCCTGCGCCACTGAAGATGTCGACCGCAGTGATCGACGAATCGTCTGGAACACAAGTTTCACATCGACCACGGCCAAACAGCCCGGAAGCAGTATATTCTACATGCAACGCCGGCCGTGACAGCCTGAAGACTTATAAAGTGTTATATCATCAAAACTTCCCGAACAACTGATAACAAGCTGCATGTAGAGATTTTGTAATGTAATTTTGTGGCAGCGGTAATTTCACGATTCAGGTAATAGAAAAGCTCTATTGGTCCATTTAAAATTTCCTCTATCTGATTACGCTAGGCTCGGTAAAGTAATCAGTACAGAAAACAAGGTTAGTCTTAGACGTGCGACCTTTCATCAATCCTAAACATCATTTATTACTTATCTCAGAGTAACGCAGAATTTCTTATGAGCAATTTCCTCTGACACATTGGCAAATAGGTCAAGTTAACTGAGTGTAAATACTTTTTTTACAAATTGATAATAGGGGTTAAAGTATGAAATTGCCGTTTCATTGTAATAGGTACTTCGAATTGACATAGAACCTTCATGGTTTGAGATTTTTGAGTGAAACTTTTTCCACATGGTACCTATGTAGTTCTTCATTTAAAAATGTGCAACATTCGATTATCGACTTTCAGTTGTTTTTTTTATTCAGCTTAGACAAGAAAGATGGATACTTCGAAAATTCAAGTGATTTTTGAATACGAGTTCCGACGCGGAACTAACGCGGCAGAAACAGCTCGCAATATCAATTTTGCGTTTGGAGAGGGGACTGCTAATGAACGCACCGTGCGATTTTGGTTTAAACGCTTTCGTGATGGAAACTTTGATTTGAAGAACGAACCACGAGGAAGGCCGTCCACACGGGTGAATAACAATGAATTGAAAGACATGGTGGAAGCCGATCCGAGCCAAACTACCCAGGAATTAGCTGCATGGTTTAACGTTACCTTACCAACAATATTGACTCATTTGCGTCAAATCAATAAAATAAAAAAATGTGAAAAATGGGTACCTCATGATTTGACTGAGCTGCAGAAAGAAATGCGTGTTGAAACTTGTGTTGCCTTGTTGAATCGATACAGAAATGAAGGAATATTGGATCGAATTGTGACATGTGATGAAAAGTGGATTCTTTACGATAACCGTAAGCGAAAAATGCAATGGCTGACCTCAGGTGAAACGCCACAACAGTGTCCTAAAGTAAAGCTTACCAATAAAAAGGTAATGGTAACTGTTTGGTGGTCTCAGCATGGTGTTATTCACTATAGCTTTCTACGATCTGGTCAAGCAATAACGGCAGATGTCTACTGTGCCGAACTCCGAACAATGATAGCAAAACTAGCAGTGAAACAGCCCCGACTCATGAATCGATCTTCACCATTATTGCTCCATGATAACGCGAGACCTCATACAGCACGAGAAACCGTTTTAACTCTACAGGAACTGCAATTAGAAACTATCCGTCACCCTCCGTATTCGCCAGACCTTGCTCCAACAGACTACTATTTTTTTCGTGATTTGGACAATTTTCTATGTGATAAAAAGTTTTCTTCTCAGGAGGCAGTACAAAATGCTTTCACACAGTTTGTCGAATCTAGATCACCAGAGTTCTATCGCAAAGGCATAATTGATCTTCCTACTAGATGGCAGCAATGTATAGATAATAATGGTAATTATTTTGATTAAATAAATACGTTAAATTAAAAAAAAAAACGAATTTCAATTTGTCAGTACAAATCGGCAATTTCATACTTTAACCCCTAATATATCTTCAAATATTGAGTTGAAATTGAATTATAAATTGATACCTGCTATAGTTTAACAAAATCCCTTCAAGTTTTCTGTCTCTGTAGAACTCTTCAATGCCACTTGTATCCAATCACAATGTTCCTCCAAGCACAGACATAAATTATATCAAGATTCTTTTGAGGTGATTGCCTCAAAGGATCTGGATCTAAACCTATTAACAATATTATCCCCATAGCGGGACAATGCATCAGTCCAGAATTGTTTGCACAATGTTGCAGTGTTGACAATGAATTGTCGCTGATAGTAGTACCTACAATTCCCACGACATATTTAACATTGTTACCAGATAATTGTATTTTATGGCGGTTACCTTACAAAGTAATATTTAACATAGTTCTATCAACAATGAATGTTTATAAGCGCTTGCAGTTTAATGAAATCAGTTAAAGTGAACTTTATCTCAACTGACAAAGAACGGTTCCAGCCACACTAGACTTGCTTAGAAACTCATTACACATTACCTTCATGTGCAAAATGATTACAATGCAATTTTCATAACTTTCCACGGTACGTGCTATAAGTCCTGGGATGCGACATCCTTTGAAAACTTTAAGTTATTCTAAGTGAATATACTGAGCTTAGCGTGTTATACACTACAATAATTACGCGTGCATATCGATGGCTATGTTCGAAGTTTAGATTATTATGGATTTCGACTATTATAGTAAACAGACAAAGATACTAAAATTCTAATAAATTCCGATATCGGTGTCCTTGCATACATAATTAACAGAATTTTTTTCTTAAAAAAATAATGAACATAGTTACAGTTTTCACCTTGTTGCAATAATATGTATACCATGGCGCGCATAGGTGTTTCAATTGCGATTAGGCTTTGGGCATTGGTTCAGAGGGAAAGAGATGCTGTTATTAATAGGTGTACCGCGTATAGCTCCATCTTGCTCCAGCTACACAAAACCGCTGCCGAATCTTAATCTCTTATACACGTCATGGTAAGCTTGTGGATCAATTTACTCTAATAATTTTAACCACATAGTCAGTGACGGTATAAAATTATCCGGCCTTATTGTTTAACTTTCTATCTTAACATTATTTCTATTGTTAATTGTATGTTCCTGGCTTTCTTTTTTCTTCTATTACTTACTATTACTTATGTATTATCTTTGCAAATTAAATGAAATGAAACACCCTTTAGTTGTTAAATGGAAAATAAACTGATTTTGATTAACTTAAGGCTATTCATGAAAATAAATAATCAGTATATCATATGGCTCACCGCAATCTTCTCCCGTGTATAACATTAATAAACACTTACGACAAGCTAGTAACTAGTTGCCAACAAGGGCACGCCGTGATTGCGGCGGTAAGAACCATCATGGGGGAGTCGCGAGGCCTTTCGTACCGTCAGACGCAGGTCATTACCGGACACGGTAACTTCGGGCGATACCTGCATCTGATGGGCATAGAGCCAACGCCCGCAGGGCACGCCGTGATTGCGGCGGTAAGACCCATCATGGGGGAGTGGCTAGAGAGGCCACACGGTGGCCTCTCGTACCGTCAGACGCAGGTCATTACCGGACACGGTAACTTCGGGCGGTACCTGCATCTGATGGGCATAGAGCCAATGCCCGAGTGCCATCACTGCGACGCGAGCGTGGATTAGGGGCTGCACACGCTCACCGAGTGTCCGGCGTTTGAAGCGCCGAGGCGGGAGCTTGTGACGGCCCTGGGGGTAAGAGTGCTCACGCTCTCCACCCTGCTCGCGACGATGGTCCGCTGCGCGGATGCGTGGGCGGCCAGCGCCTCCTTCTGCGAGCAGGTCATGCTCGTGAAGGAGACAGCAGAGCGGGCGCGGCGCAGCGAGCGAGAAAGACTCGTGGACATCGCTGGCCGCGTTCGAAGGCGGCTCGGGCGTCGGAGGGCGCAAACCGACCTCCGCCCCCCATGAGCGCGGGCCTGAGGGTGACGGGTGGAGCCGTTCGTCACCCTAGCAGAAGCAGGCCACGGCGGCGGTGTCATCCGCCGTGGCGAACTGGCTAGTAACAATTTCACCTCACGATACGATATCAGATGCAGATCAGATACCTGGTAAGTTTTATAAGTATTTGTGTTTCTTATATATTCTGTATTTGTATTTTACGTACATAATTATTATGTATATTTATGTAATGTATTAACTTATAATGTTTCAATTGCGATGAGGTAAGTTGTAGTAATATATATCGGTATTTAAACTATCATGGTTGTTTATACTATTAATTAAGTTTTCGGGATATTTACCATGTAATGTTTTATCGAATCAACTTGGACAAAAAAGAAGTGATGGTCAGTTTTGACGTAGAATCACTCTTCACAAGGGTCCCGATAGCCGACAGTATGGAGGTCATAAGACGAAAAATTACGGAACACAAAATTCCGATGGAATATGCCATCCTTGTGCAACATTGTTTGACGACGAACTACTTCGTATACAGAAACGAGTACTACCTACAGATAGATGGAGTGGCAATGGGCAGTCCGGTAGCTCCAGTGGTAGCCAATATGTGGATGGAACATTTTGAAAACCTAGCCATCACCAACACCCCCTACATCAAAGTCTGGAAACGGTATGTTGATGACATTTTCTGTATAATGGAGGGAGATGAGGATGTGGTACAACATTACATGGCTTATTTAAACAGCATCCATGGTAACATAAGTTTCACGTATGAAATAGAAAGAGAAAGAACCCTTGCATTCCTGGACGTAAAGATCGGTGTTCGAAAAGACGGTTCTCTTAGCCACTCCGTGTACAGGAAACCTACTCACACAGACCGCTACCTACACGCAAACTCTCATCATCATCCTAGCCAGTTGAACTCAGTCGTGACGTCGCTTACTGACCGCGCATATAGCTTATGTGATGAGGAACATTTAGAGGATGAATTAAAACACATAAGCGGCGTTCTACAGAAAAACGGGTACAACGGACGGATCAGACCACCTAGACGCACCGTCAAACCCATGGACTACAGGGTGGAGAGACATCCAGCCTTCTTACCATATATGAAAGGAGTAACAGATAAGGTCGCCAACATCCTGAAGAAGGTCTCTATAAAAACTGTCTTTACTCCATTCAAAAAGCTATCTCAATATTTACGGTCGCCTAAAGATAGCTCTCCACTTGACAGGCCGGGTGTATATAAAATTGACTGTAGCTGCGGCTCTTCTTATATAGGACAAACCAAAAGAACCGTCAAGTGCCGCATTAAAGAACATATCAGGGCAGTCAAAAATAACGAACCGCAAAAATCAGCAATCGCTCAACATTTACTGGAGTCCGGTACAAACCACTGGTTTGAGTTACATAACCCTCAGATGCTTGCGACAGAACGCCACTATATACCAAGATTGGTTAGAGAGGCGATTGAAATTAAAAAGTATAAAAATTTCAATCGTGAGGAAGGGTTTCAACTGCCGAACGTCTGGTATCCAGTGGTCCGCCTATGCAAAAACCGTGAACCAGCCGAATTAAAATCGCGAGTGGATACTGTGAGTGTAGTGAGTCGTGATCGAGTTTGCAGTTCTAGTGAAACCAGTGGTAGTGGTACTGACAATGTAACGCGTCACAAAAGAGTGCGTAAGAGGGTAGACCGATATGTCTGCGCTTAAAACTTTTCTCCATCAACCGCCAGTACTTCAGTTCTTCCGTGATCATGGCGCTTGCAACAGTGCCGAAATATCGGAAACTCGATAAAACATTACATGGTAAATATCCCGAAAACTTAATTGTAGTAATATATACTTAGATATGTAAGTAGTAAAGGTAGGTTTGTATGACGTGGCTTCGCCACGAGATCATTTCATAGCTTGATTGTGCGTGGGATAACGTTCCTTCCATACTGCACAGTGCGCACCGATTCCGGTCGAAATATGTGACAGTAAATTCCTTACCTGTGGCGAGCAGTGTTTTGATAAAATGTAGATGTACGAGCACAAACCATTGTAACTATTGGCGATAAAACACACACAGGGAGGCAAAGTCTTTCATGAGGCTGAGAGGTTCTACACTACCTGAAAGTACCTAGGGGATATTAGACGTTACTCAGCGCCCGGCCTTGCAGTATGCACCAAGTCGAAAATTAAGACACCGTCATGTTAATTATTGTAAATTTTAGAACGCGTTACTTATGAATTGCAACACCGAAGGTATCGAATAACTGTATGAAACTATTCCACCATATCTCATAAATGTTATTTTCGAATGAAATTATACAAACTTATAAAAGCAGTAGTAAAATGTACATTTCAGTTTCAAATACTTCGATCATATTTTATCACAGCCACGTACCTAATACTTATAAAAAAGTGTCGTCTGATATTTTCTTATTGGCAAAGGGTTTATTTGAAATTGTTCAAAAAGATCTAAACTTGTTCGAACATCAGGGTTCATGGAACTGTGAACTGATTCTGCAAATATAAATAAAAATATCTTTGTCCCATACCGTTCAATTCTGTTACAAATTCAGTAGTCTCTTTCACTGAATGAATCTATTTGTAGATATTTTTCATTTGAACTGAATCAATGATTTTAGTAAAAATATACATAACGGAGGGGAACCTGCGGAATCGTCCTTAGAAGCCGTGACGTCTGCCTGACTGTCGTCACGACTGGGTTCGCTAGTGCTCATAATTAAAACTTAAAATCCACCAAACAATCAATTTATTAAACACGACACGACAAGAATAATAATAATAGTTAATTATTAATGAAGTAAATCCTAGACACTTATGTCTACGACACATTCGCTCATCATTAATAATTAATCTACTTACATTCATTCTAACGCATTCATTCATTCCATTCAAAAATCTTCTTGCAATATCATCCTACGTTGCGCATTCAAAATTATATTACTTTTGTAAAAGCCCTATTAAATGTAATTTCTGGAAATCTTGTTTGATTTATCGCGAACAAAACTGGCGACCGTGACAGGACCTGCATCGAAGCGGAGCTAGCAGCCACTCAGTTTGTTCTGCATCGAGGACATTTGAAGGGCGTCGTCGATCTAATCTAATCTACCAGCAACAGGCCGTGTTGAGCATCCAAGATCACCGTGCCTGAAGTCCTACTACCTGGGTCGAGGAACGTTGCCTTCGCCAAGCCATTCTAAGAACTGCTGGGACCGTGGAAGCCCGATCGAGCAAAGTCCACCTTTAGAACGAGTCCACCTAGCTACGTGCCACTGCCTGCTATTGGATTGCAAAGGATCAGGTGGCCGCCTATTTAAAGTGAGCTTGTTCCATACCTACTACCTAATTACTAATTACCCATTGTGTTAGCCTTTAATCTGTGCATTTAGCGGACTTAGTTTCTCAGGTCAGGTGAAATTCCTTCGTTTAGATTTGTGTCCTTTTGCCTTACCTAATTAACCTCCAGAGGTCTAACTTTCCCGAGGACAAACCACGCACAAAATCGCCTAATAAATTTCACTTAATCAGATACTCGCCGCCATTTCAAATTGATGCACTTTAAACTACTTAATACTTCCCTTGTTTATTCAAATCAAGCAATTTTCACTAAACCATCCCACTATTATCGATTCTTTATCCCGTTTATCACTAAATTGAATCTTCACATCTCTTACATATTAAATATCTGCCGAGATTTCGAAGTAATAAACTTATAAGCCATCGTCGCTTCGTCATACGATTGATAGTCATACGACTAAGACACACGGATTAACCTGTTTCAGAGATCGTGCGTTATTATTTGTAACACGTCATCGCTTGCGCATCGCCGTTACCTGACTGCCGGCGCATCCCACCGGCCTATCTCACCATTGCGTTGCAATCTACGTGGGCCGCGAGCATCAGCTGATCAACAAAGCGAGGAGCGTATCGTATGCCATACCTATATCTATTTCGTTATCTATTAACATCTGTTTGCGTTAGCTCGTTACGAGTTCATTACAATGTCTGAAAATTCAAAGTTAAAGGAATTGATAGCCAAACGCGGTTCTATAAGAGGGCGCGTTACGAAATTTAAGTTAAGTCTCGACGGTTTAGCTTTAATAGATTCCATTTCAGAACTAGAAGTAAGTAAGCTCGCATTGAAGTTATCCAAAATTGAGACATTATTCATTGAATTTGACGAAGTGCAGAATCTAATAGAAATTAATAACGAAGAAAACCTAGGTACCGAGTTAGTTACTAGAGATTTAATAGAAAACGATTTCTACCATTGTATTGCGATGGCCCAAAACTTAATTAAGAAACATTCTATAGTTGAGGATAATGAGAATACATCTCAAAATAAATCTTCTATGGCTACGTGTCATCATAACGATCACAGTTGTATTGCGTTGGGTTTTAAATTACCGGTCATTAAAATTCCAAACTTCGACGGTACGTATTTTAAGTGGCTAGAATTTAAGGAAACGTTTGTTTCGCTAGTTCACAATAATGATAAGATCGAAAGCATTCATAAATATCACTACTTGCAATCTTATTTAGAGGGAGAAGCCGCTCGGGTGATTGCTAATTTGGAGGTTTCTCATAATAATTATTCCGAAGCATGGAAACTTTTATGCGAACGTTACGACAACAAGCGTCAATTGATAAATAACCACCTTAAATCTTTGTTTAATTTTAATTCTGTTCAAGAAAATGATAAGTCTTTAAGATACGTGATTGACCATGTCACTAAAAACCTTCGCGCACTTAATTCACTAGGACTGCCTACGGACAAATGGGATGTTTTAATTATATACATTATTGCTGGTAAATTATGTTCTAGTACTTATTTCAAATGGGAAGAACATATAAATAGTTTGAGTGACATACCTTCACTTAATGATTTCTTTAGTTTCCTTAAACGTCGTGCTGATGTATTGGAGACCGTTTATCGCCATAAACATGACACTCAAGATAGTAAACAAAAACAATCATCTAGTAATCAAAACAAAAATAACAGTTCTAAGTCTTTAGTGGCTGTGCCAAACGAAGGCAATACTTCTTCTCCTAAAACACCGGAATGTTTATTTTGTAAGAATGGCCATCGCCTGTATGAGTGTCCATCTTTCAAGTCTACCTCATTAGAGGAGAAGATAGCCTTTGTTTCTTCTAATAAATTATGTGAGAATTGTTTGAGATCTGGTCATGTCGTTAAACGTTGTCGCCTCTCAGCTACATGTCGTCATTGTAAGTTACGGCATAATTCTCTTCTTCATAAATCGGAAGAAAAGGAGAATTCGAATTCAGTTAATTCTGTTATGTCCTCAACGTGTTCTTCTGAAGTACTTTTGTGTACTGCTCGAGTAAAGGTTACCAACCCTGCCACAAATAAAACTATGGTAGTGCGAGCTTTGCTCGACAGCGGGAGTCAGTCGACAATTATTACACAGGCTGTGAAGCGCCATCTGAACCTGATTCCTCAGCCATCAGACACTACCATAGTAGGTATTGGCAACACTAAATTAAATATTAACACAGAACGCTGTATTTTACGCATTCATTCCGAGACAAGTTCCTTTAATGTGACAGTTTCATGTTTAGTTTTGCCGCAAATCACTGGCAACTTACCTAAATCGAAATTTGATTTAAAACAATTAAATATTCAAGGCTTTCAGTTAGCAGATCCCACTTTTAATGAACCATCCCCAATCAATATTTTGATCGGTGCTGACTTATTTTGGGATATTATTAGTGCCCAGCAGCATTCGTTAGGACATGGGTTTCCTAAGCTTCAAGCGTCAAAGTTGGGATGGCTCGTTACGGGTCCATTGCCTTGTTTTAATCAAAACAAAACTAATTCAGTTATGTGCAATTTTGTCTCAAGGGACGCTTCTAGTGGCATACACGATGACTTGTCTAAGTTCTGGGAACTTGAGAATTTCCCTCAAAAAAGGCCCCCGAGTAGTGAAGAAAAATTGTGTGAGCAACATTATCTCGCCAACACTACTCGCACTAGTAATGGTCAATTCTGTGTAGGGTTGCCACTTCGTGACAGTATAGATTGTTTAGGCAATTCCTTTAATTTAGCCAAAAAGAGGTTTTTCAATTTGGAGGCTCGTTTCCGAAAACAACCAGAATTAAAACAAACATATTGTCAATTCATAAACGAATATGAAGCATTAGGTCACCTATCTGAATCGCCAGAGTCTAGACCGCTAAATGCCTATTTCTTGCCTCACCACCCAGTGATACGGGCACAAAGCGAGTCGACTAAATTACGCGTTGTGTTTGACGCCTCGGCTCGCACTTCTTCTGGTGTTTCTGTAAACAACTTACAAATGGTGGGACCAGTAGTGCAAGAGCCATTGTTTAATATATTAGTCCGTTTTAGACAGCATAAGTATGTCCTAACAGGAGACATAGAGAAAATGTTTCGCTCAGTGCTTCTCAGAGAGTCTGATCGCAATCTTCAACTCATACTGTGGCGTGATAGTGAGGATAAGCCTTTAAGGATACTTCGTTTAAACACTGTTACTTATGGTTTCGCTAGTGCTTCCTTTCTTACTACTCGCTCTCTTTGGCAGATAGGTGAGGAATGTTCAGACAAGAAGATCAAAACTATAATTCAAAGTGATCTATATTGTGATGATCTACTTACCGGTGCAAGCAGTGACCAGGAGTTACGTCACATTCTTCTTTCAGTCTCTTCCGAGTTAGCAAAGGGATGTTTTCATCTGCGCAAATATCGGTCGAACTTACCCGAGTTACTCGCTGACTCCGTTGACCTGGAAAGTGGTAATCTCATGATTAGTAATGCAACTAGCACGCTAGGTATAGGTTGGACGCCGTCTTCTGATGAATTTCACTTTCAGCATAACGTTTCGGCATCTGAAAATGTCACGAAGAGAACTATACTTTCCTCAACATTTAAAATCTTCGATCCTCTTGGTCTACTGTCTATTTTCACAATAAAACCTAAAATAATACTTCAAGAATTATGGAATCATAAAATTGGTTGGGATGAACCTGTGCCTCCAGAAGTAAGAACTTCCTGGTTAAACTTTTCTACTAAATCCTCATGTTTGTCTTCTTTAAAGATTCCTAGGTGCATTTTAATTGATAACGCATCTTATGTACAAATACATTGTTTCTGTGACGCTTCGCAGCGGGCCTTCGGCAGCTGTATTTATTTGAGGTCTATTTCTGCTAGGGGCGCTGTGCAGGTCAGCCTAGTATGTGCAAAATCGCGGGTTGCACCTATTAAACTCACGACAATACCACGGCTTGAACTCTGCGCGGCCCTATTAGGAGCTCAACTAACTGCTACGGTTTTAGCCGCATTACGTTGCCCTATTGAGCGTCAAGTGTATTGGACAGACTCCAAAGTTGTGTTAGGTTGGCTCAACTCTAATAAAACCAAAACGTTTGTTGCCCATAGAGTAGCTGCTATAAATGAGCTAACAAATCCTACAGACTGGCGTTATGTTCCCACTTCTGTCAACCCGGCCGACCTAGTCTCGCGTGGCGTCGATCCCGACCAGGTTGATCTGTCTATATGGTGGAACGGTCCATCGTTCCTTTCAGAATCCGAAGATTCCTGGCCCACCTATACTGCGGACTCTATAGAATTGCCAGAGCTTAAGACCCATTATGCTTTAGGGGGGGAGAACGCATCTTCCATGCCAAGCTTGTCTGTAAGTTTAGCAAAATATTCTCATTTAACTACTCTTATTCGGGTCCTAGCTAGAGTTTTAAGATTCGTCAACAATTGTAGGTCAGACAACAAATCGAACAGACTGCGAGGTCCACTTCAAGTTTCCGAATTAGAAAACGCCCACAGTGTCGCTATAAAGTTAGCCCAGAAAGATTCCTTTCCTATAGAATTAGAACAGCTAGTAAAAGGTAAATCTTTAAATTCTAAATCCGCACTTTCTTCTCTTAATCCATTTTTAGATGAAAACGGAATTCTAAGAGTCGGCGGGCGCATTGAGTCATCTGCTTATCAGTATGACAAACGTCATCCAATTTTGTTGCATGCAAGTAATTTTTTAACCAAATTAATTTTCACACAAGAGCACCTGCGCTTGTTGCACGCCGGTCCTCAGCATCTCCTGGCATCTATCAGAGAACGCTATTGGCCTGTAGGAGGCAGGGCTCTAGCAAGACGTGCAGCACGCGAATGCGTAACCTGTCGTCGTTTTAATGCTCGCACTATGGATAATATTATGGGAAACTTACCTGCAGATCGCGTTGAAGCTGACTTCCCCTTCTCCACAATAGGTACCGACTTTGCCGGTCCATTTCTTATAACAGACCGCAAGGGACGCGGCTGTAAAGTAACTAAAAGTTACCTTTGCATTTTTATTTGCTTTCGCTACAAATGCGTGCATTTAGAGTTAGTCAGTGACTTATCAATGGAGGCGTTTTTGCTCACATTGAAAAGGTTTATAGCTCGCAGGGGTAAACCAAAGGTCATCTACTGCGACAATGGTAGAAATTTCGTTGCAGCAGCAAAAGAAATAAATTCTTTCCTCGAGTCTAATAGCGATTCCATTAAAGACTCTGCATCTCGCGAAGGCATTGAATTCCGCTTCTCACCAGCATACGCTCCTCACTTTGGTGGTCTATGGGAGGCCGGAGTCAAGTCAGCGAAATTCCATTTATACAGAGTCCTAAAAAATATTCACTTGACTTTCGAGGAATTGAGTTCGTTATTCGCTCAGATCGAGGCGATTCTTAACAGCCGTCCTTTATGTCCCTTAAGTCCTTCTCCACAAGACCTATCTCCGCTCACTCCGGGCCACTTTATAATTGGTAGGCCACTAACGTCTTTGCCATCGTCGTACCTGCTGGACTATAGCACAAACCGTCTTGACCGTTTTCAGCGATTGGAGCAAGCTCGTCAGCACTTTTGGAAGCGGTGGTCGACAGAGTACGTCACGGAGCTCCAGCAACGCTCAAAGTGGAAGGTGCGGTGTCGAGAACTGAAGGTTGACGACCTAGTCCTCGTCAAGGACGATAGGACTCCTCCACTATGCTGGCACCTTGGAAGAGTCTCGAAGTTATTTCCCGGCACTGACGGTGTGCCTCGAGTCGCTGATGTATCCACCTCACAAGGCACCGTACGGAGAGCCATCAACAGATTGTGTTTGCTGCCTTCACCGGATGACTACACCGACATAGGATCTTGAAAGCTTCCTCTAGAACTTTCAATGCCCCCGAGGATGTCTACGACACATTCGCTCATCATTAATAATTAATCTACTTACATTCATTCTAACGCATTCATTCATTCCATTCAAAAATCTTCTTGCAATATCATCCTACGTTGCGCATTCAAAATTATATTACTTTTGTAAAAGCCCTATTAAATGTAATTTCTGGAAATCTTGTTTGATTTATCGCGAACACTTATCTGTTTAGATGCAAGAGATGTCCTTCCCCGTTCAAGGCTCGAGCGAAAGTGTTTCTCTCTTTTACCGCTTTTAGCGCCTACCAAACCAACGGATATGACTCTCAAACGTGGGACACATTTCTACAATTATTTAACGGAAGTTGTTGGTTTTGTAGTAACTTTACAAGGAATTAGATGTGTAACACAACCTTAATAATAGTTAAATAAATAATGAGAATTATAACAATAATTACTCACACTTTTATAAGTTGATTTCTTACGAAGTAAATGTTTACCAACAATCACAAGCTCTGAACTTTAATTACTTATTACAGAAAACGTAATACTAGGTTCATGTTATAATGTGATAAATCATTAATTAAATAATAAGGATTATTACAATATTACAGACATTTTATAAGCTATCTCTTAAGAAGTGAATGTTTACAAAGAATCGCAAACTTCAGCATTTAACGTGGAGTCCGTACCTTTAATTACTCGTTATTGAAAACATAAAACTAGGTACATGTTATAACATGATAAATCTTTAATTAAATAATAAGGATTATTACAATATTGCGCACATTTTATAAGCTATCTCTCATGAAGGGAATGTTTACAGCGACTCACAAACTTTAACAAACTAAAATCTTAAATAACTTATTATTAAAAGCATAATACTTTGCACATACTACAATGTGATAAATCTCCAATTAAATAATAATAACTATTCCAATAGTCCATACATTTTATCATCTTGTCTTTTATGAGTATGTTTATCAATTAAAATTACAAGGTAGGAACTATAGTTATACTCGTTATTGAAAACATTACTTTGCTTATGAATTTGACATTCATTTCCTTGTTTTATAATAATAATTCAATTGCAAGAACACCTTAAATATTAACTTTGGTAATTACATTGTTTACATTGATAGGTACCACACATCCGACTCAGCAAGATAAAATCAAAAGAGATACTCATGTAATTACTTGATATGGGAATACATCTTATTACCATCAGACAAACATGACAATGTTAGTTGGGATTATTCTTATACTTAACTATTACCGCTAGTACTATTATCTATTCTATGCTATTACTTAGACTAATTTAATAAGTGAAGTCGTCCGTTTTCGCGCCGACATACATCAATGGTATGAGTCAGTTTTAATATAGATATATTGCTTCACTTTTTGATGTATTATGAAATTTGAACTATTATACAATGCTTAATTTTTCAAATGCACTACAATCATTCTAAATACATAATAGTTACAGAAGGACAATATTTTTATGTGGAATCCATTTTATAGCGTCTAAAAAGTTACCAAATAAAATGATTTTAATATAGTATTAATAAATCTTGGTGAGGCTTTATACACCCTATGCTGGATATCAGAACAATCTAAATAATAGGGGTTAAAGTATGAAATTGCCATTTCATTGTAATAGGTATTTCGAATTGACATAGAACCTTCATGGTTTGAGATTTTTGAGTGAAACTTTTCCACATGGTACCTATGTAGTTCTTCATTTAAAAATGTGCAACATTCGATTATCGACTTTCAGTTGTTTTTTTTATTCAGCTTAGACAAGAAAGATGGATACTTCGAAAATTCGAGTGATTTTTGAATACGAGTTCCGACGCGGAACTAACGCGGCAGAAACAGCTCGCAATATCAATGTTGCGTTTGGAGAGGGGACTGCTAATGAACGCACCGTGCGATTTTGGTTTAAACGCTTTCGTGATGGAAACTTTGATTTGAAGAACGAACCACGAGTAAGGCCGTCCACACAGGTGAATAACAATGAATTGAAAGACATGGTGGAAGCCGATCCGAGCCAAACTACCCAGGAATTAGCTGCATGGTTTAACATTACCTTACCAACAATATTGACTCATTTGCGTCAAATCAATAAAATAAAAAAATGTGAAAAATGGGTACCTCATAATTTGACTGATCTGCAGAAAGAAATGCGTGTTGAAACTTGTGTTGCCTTGTTGAATCGATACAGAAATGAAGGAATATTGGATCGAATTGTGACATGTGATGAAAAGTGGATTCTTTACGATAACCGTAAGCAAAAAATGCAATGGCTGACCCCAGGTGAAACGCCACAACAGTGTCCTAAAGCAAAGCTTACCAATAAAAAGGTAATGGTAACTGTTTGGTGGTCTCAGCATGGTGTTATTCACTATAGCTTTCTACGATCTGGTCAAGCAATAACGGCAGATGTCTACTGTGCCGAACTCCGAACAATGATAGCAAAACCAGCAGTGAAACAGCCCCGACTCATGAATCGATCTTCACCATTATTGCTCCATGATAACGCGAGACATACAGCACGAGAAACCGTTTTAACTCTACAGGAACTGCAATTAGAAACTATCCGTCACCCTCCGTATTCGCCAGACCTTGCTCCAACAGACTACCATTTTTTTCGTGATTTGGACAATTTTCTATGTGATAAAAAGTTTTCTTCTCAGGAGGCAGTACAAAATGCTTTCACACAGTTTGTCGAATCTAGATCACCAGAGTTCTATCGCAAAGGCATAAATGACCTTCCTACTAGATGGCAGCAATGCATAGATAATAATGGTAATTATTTTGATTAAATAAATACGTTAAATTAAAAAAAAAAAACGAATTTCAATTTGTCAGTACAAATCGGCAATTTCATACTTTAACCCCTAATATATATAACTCAAAGGTGACTGACTGACTGGCATAGTGATCTATCAACGCACAGCCCTAACCACTGGACGGATCGGGCTGAAATTTGGCATGCAGGTAGATGTTATGACTTAGGCATCCGTTAAGAAAGGATTTTGATTAATTCTACCCCCAAGGGGATAAAATACAGGATGAAAGTTTATATGAAACTTTGTCAATTTTAAACCGATCGGGGTGAGACTTTGCATGCATATGGCTAATATGTTGACTCAACACTAAGCGATAACCGACATCCACACGGGCGGAGCCGCGGGCAACAGCTAGTATAGTATATTATAATAATAAATTTTGTACTAAATTGACAAAAGTTGAAGATATTATTTATTTGCGAAAATGGGTACCTACATAAGGTGTTTACATGACATATAATAACATACCAAATATACTCATAATACAAAAGAAACTATATAATTACATTATTAGACAGTTTGGTGCTTCATTATCACAGTCTTTTGACATGTCTCTGATTGATGACTGACCCCTTTCATAATTATGTTCCCGAAGTGGACCGGTCACCGGACCAATACTATATATCACCACGGGAAGTAGGGGAACACACAGGAACTCAAACGACAGTCCGAAGTAGCTGTCTGTATTGTTATGAACGGGTAATTTGAAATCAATCAACAACATTCTATTTATTTATTTTATCTTTTTTTGATCTTATCTGAAAAATAAAATTCAAACAATTACAAATATTTACATAACAATGGTTTTAAAACTACATTTCTAAATAATTACACCATACTAAAAAAGAAAACTAAAAGTTAAAATGAGTCGTGGAATTCATCCACATAGCATGCCTCTTGAGTTCAATTCGACAAATGAAGTTTTGCAACCCTTGTCATTTTTACGTATTTTATATCACAGAAATGGAATAAATTAAAATTGTACAAAAGGGGCTTTTCTTTAATAATAAGTTTAACAAACAGATCAGTAAATTTAAATAAATCAATCTGATTGGAATACCACATAAAATGTACGATAGTAAGCAAGCTTCGTTTTAATTTAATATTTCAAATCGGATCATACTGTGTCATAAAATGGTAAGAAAATTATGAAACTCAAGTTGAAATCGCTGTTTTATGTAAGTATTAAATCTATTATACCTATACTAATTCATTATCAAAAGTATTCTTAAAAAAAATAACGTCTGTAGTTTAAAACAATAATACTGTGGTAATAAGCTGCGTGGTTCCCGGCAGAGTAGAATTTGGTCCACCCCATCTCTTCCCACGCGGTGTCGTACAAGGCGACTAAGGGATAGGCTGTTTCACATTAGACAGATATGTACAGATGCAGGGCTCGAGTCAACAATAGTGCCCGGAATACGGCAATAGGCTCACCCCCTATTATGTGGACCGAATACAGGTTGGTGAAATGTGGGTGTTAGTTCACCTCTGCATAACCCTCCGAGGATGGAGGCGTGAATTATGTAAGTACGTAAGTTTGTAAAAAAAAGTACCTCCTGCAGAAATTTCCAATAAGTGGAGCACTAGCATTATGAGCACTCACCACTCTAAACTCGCTGAGTAAGACTGGTTTTTCAGGAAGTAATAACACTGGAGTTATTTCATTCTCTTTTATTTTAACATTCGACTGTGTCGTTAGTGGTTGGAAGAAACAGTGTAGTGCAAAAAAAGGGGCCCTTTATATCCTAGATATTTTTTATAATAGATCTTATAAATTGATATAACATCAATAACATCGAGCCATTTTTTAATGTGTCGAACTGAACAGCGAACCGAGCCAAGCATAAAGCCAAACATTGCAACAAACAGTTACAGGAACTCTGACCACTGAGCCACCGAACCATGCCGAATCCATCCAAATTCTCCCATACATCCGTCTTGGGGCAACTGTTGGAGCCATTTACTGACATTCTTACGAACTATCAAGAGTCAATGTTTAAGAATGATTGTAACACTATTCATTGATTCCGATAGTTCTCGCTAAAATGCTGTCGTTTAATTTTTTGTAATGTAGGTAACGTTCGTAAGAATGCTCATTACAAATCAATGAATGAAGTCAAATGTATGAGATATGTTCTCTTTCACATTGTCCGGCCCGATATCGGTTATCGGAGCCAACACCACGGTTTTGGCCCGATATCGGAATACAAAGAAACTAAAACAGCGACTGCAAGCAATTTTCAACCATAATGACAATTTCTGAGTTACATGTCTTTTCGCTTTAATTGATGACGCTGATCACGAATATAAGAAAAAAACTTTTTACTCCTAGCATCCCTAACTAGTCTGTGCTATCGAGCAAATGGCCGTATCGGGCCGATTTTATCGGATAAGTGTGAAAACAGCACAAGGTGTCGGCTATCGGCGTCCGACACCGATATAGGATATCGGATATCAGATGTGTGTGAAAACGCTCTTAGAATTATCAGCACATTTTTAGAGTCAACACGGTAGATCCGTGTGTTGTTAATTTGATTGACCGATAACAACACGACGGTCATCGATCAACAACACATGGTAAATATCCCGTTACATAACACTAATGATAGTGACCAACAGTTCTGATAAATTGTGGTATCTATTTGAAACTTTACTACTAATTGATAATAATTATTTTGGAGTGTGTGACCGATCGCCTTCAAATGCACTAACTTTAGTGGACAAGTGGTAATAGGGAAACAGATCATCAAGTTTCAGTCCAGCTGGGAGTTTGCGTTATTGACAGGTCGTGATCGTACGGGCGAACACCTTGGCGCAAAATTGACAGCAAAATTTTAATTTTAACAAAACCAGAATACACTGAATACAATTAATTGGATAAATATGCATAATAACGTTATTTATTGTAAATTACTAGTCATGGCGAATTGAAATCTGTCATAAATGCATTCTTTCACTGGCCAGAGTATAACTAGATCTTTTCATATTAATAAATACTTGGTTTGAAGTTAATTCTTAAATTGCTCGGTCTTGTATTACTAGGAATATTCCTGAGAGTGTTTTGCAGCCGCTTTTTATTTGTAGGAAGACGCTAGCAATTAAAACGTCTCATATGAATTAAAATAATCTCACCGTTTTCAGCTCGTACGATTATTATTCGAGTTATACTGCGGAGAAACAAAGAAACTGCGCTCATAATGGAATATTTTAATAGCTATTCACATAGCAGTATGAATTTAAAAATTTAAATTATTTGAGAGCTTTGAATGCAGTCGTGCAATTTTGTAATATTTTGTAGCTAGCTAGCTTTTGTAGTTTAGGAGATTCAGCATCACCACAGTATTAAATCTGTATGACACCAATAATATTACGAATGCTTAGGTAAAAATATGAAAACAAATCTAACACACAAAAGAGACGCTTTGTCTCAAAACGGTAGCAAGCTTTCAAATTGATTACGTAAATGAAGCATAAAACTGCGTCATAAATAAAATTCTCTTTCACTTTTGTTGAGGAACTTGCCATAAAGATTTTAGCGTGCAGAATGAGAAGGAAATCCGCGGATTTTGTTAACATATTTATGTATAATATTCTCATAAACCACCTTCCCCTATCGCTCACAGTGCCAGCTACACCTACTAACTCTTCGTTCCTACAACTCACGGCTTCAGAAGATAAGAGGCCGATACATAATGTCTTCGAATCTATATATGGGTATATTTCATAAATATACGAGCCCTCGTAAAATGCCTACTTACTGGAGAATGTATAATATTTTACTCGTTTCGTGGAGTTTACTACGAAAGTCGCTCATTCGACCGCTCGATCAAGCTTAACATGTATTAGTTTTTACAGTTGTGATCGGTATTAGCTATAAACTTTACATAAAAATATAAACAAAAAATGCTCGTCCTAAAAAAACTGTAATTCTAGGTTTTTTTGGTGGAAGTTTGTTTTGTAGGTTTATATATATTTTGGCTTGCAAAAGGAGGAGACGGAGTAAGCAAATCCTGGGCTCTGAGTAAAGAGCCTCTGATGCGACCGGGAACACTGGTAAAATAATGATGGCGATGGTAAGAAGTAGACATAACTTTCACAAAAAGATTTTGAAGTCAGTTCAAAAAATCAGGATCTTATCCCTATAACTCGATAGGGCTGTTGCTACGCACTCAGCGTCCTCTAAAATGTAATATTTACAGCTTGTATCAAAACCCTATTGGGTTTAATACAAGCTGTAAATATATATATATATACTTAGTGCCTTTTAAACGCCTCTGTATTACAATATAACACTGATGCCTAAACAATTTGTCCCAAACAAACAGCTGCATGGATTACATGCGGCATCTAAATACGTTTTAAATATATTACACGAAACCTATCTATGTCATACTCAGAGGTGTATTTTACTACAAACAACACTAACTGATCTGATTTAAAAACAAAACAAAAATGTTATAATACAAAAAAAAGAATGGATGTATGGGATTTATCTTGACCCCTAACAGGTCAACAAAATGAACTATTTATGCGAAGTAAGCGTGTTTTGACGATAGCACCAATCATAGACTAGATCAAACCAATCCAAGCTCACCGAGGTCCCTTTTCTCTCACTACTTAGGGTCCGGGTACCATACACTAGCAATTTGAAATACTTTTTTTTAAAAGAATATTAACAACCGACATTTTCGAAATTACTAATATTCTCTCTAACCCCTCTAACTAAGCTAAATTGCTTGTGCTAGGAGTGGGTTCACATCGGTAGTGTAGGCCAGGCTTCGAACCCAGGCCCTCTCGATCGTAAGGCCGACTCCTTAACCACTAAGGTACCGACGCGACGGTTATACGTCATAAACGTGGATAGACATAAACGTGTTACTCATTATATGGCAGTCAAAAATACGTGTGCAACCCCGAGTCCACGCTGGCGTACGCGTTCATGTTATAGGTTTTTACATACCTTTGTTAGTATTTACACCATGATCGCGTTAATTTCCATTAGCTTAATTACACATATATCATGGAACACGAGAGTTTAAAAGTTAGTTTAAACATCTTAATATTCTGACAGAGAAAGTGAAAATTTTAAGTCTCTGATAATGGAATAAAGACTAAAAATCACGATTCAATCTTGCATTTATAATAACATCAGGTATTCAATAAACTATACATAAGCTTCTATTTGGATGTTCAAATTTACATCTCTTCATGTTATATTTGTTTTGTCCGTTTTGTACGAAGTTAATAAAAATGCTGACATATCACGCGGATACACGCTAGTAATTGAGTTTCTCTCGTATTTGCAACTTTTTCGACGTCCTACTCATAAACGTGTTACTTTGTTGCTTCAAGGTTGTTGTCCATTATAACGTAACAAAAAAAGTAGTTATTTTTATTTAACAAGCAAGGAGTAGATTGTTTTTTGTCTTCTATTTATTTTACCTTGACTTAAACGTTGTAATTCATCCGTGTATCTAAGTTAAAGACAAAAGTTTTCGCTGAAGTTCATTATTTGAGACATATGAGTATATTTTTTTCATGTGTGGTCATGTACCGCCGCATGGTTCCCGGCAGAGTAGAATTTGGGCCACCCCTTCTCTTCCCATGTGGTGTCGTACAAGGCGACTAAGGGATAGGGCTGATTAACTTCAACATCAGACAGATATGTACAGCCCAGACTCAGCCTCAGATGCATGGCTCGAGTCAACAATAGTACCCGGAATACGGCAATAGGCTCACCCCCTATTACGTGGGACCGAATACAGATTGGTGAAATGTGGGTGTTAATTCACCTCTGCCAACCCTCTGGGGATAAAGGCGTGATTATATGTGTGTATGTATGTGTGGTTACTTGTAATGTTCCACAATCTTTATTAAGGAGGAGAATGGTAGGATTCACATAATTCAGTATAAACATTTATCTAAGATTACGATCACCATACTTCATACATATGACTACTTTAAAAATAATTATGGTCACGGGCAGACTGATGTCAGCTCAAAATAGTTCCCTCAACTCAACTTTCTCTTTTTTGTGTCATGTATTATGTGCCCTGCATTCGTGTATGGTGATAATACCATTTTCAGGTGATGATCAAAAGCCATGTTCTTTCTGTGCAATATTTAGTTTTATAAGAGTTTTCCCCGCAGTCAACGCATACCTTAACCTGACAAAGTTCCACTAGTACATATTTGCGAGGTGGTTACAAGAAATGAACACAAACAGAAAAAGAGCGAGTTACGTTGAGAGGTACCTACGTAAGAGCACTTAGTCTCGTGTAACAAATTTTATAGGATACATTTAACAATGCTGTGAAAGAATAAAATTTTATATAAGTTATTTTCTTGTACTGCACTTCGCACGATTTTGGGCGTCCATGGTAGTGAGACCATTTGCACGCATGTCACCCTGCACGACGTCAAGCCTGGACTTTTTGGGCCTACCTCTTCTATCTGGACCCGGCGGGGGGCGTTTTGCCAGGCATTTGTTGCCCCCGTAGCCTGGCTGTTGCCGCAACACGTGGCCACACCAGCGAAGGCGACTCTCTTGCATTTTATCTACGGTGTCACGGACATAAAGGCTGCCGCGGATGCGAGGGTTCCTCACGTGGTTCTTATGCCTGACTCCGCACATCCACAGCAGCATTTTCATCCCCGTGACACGCAGCTCCTGCTTGTGTCGTCTTATAGACCTGTCCCTTCAACCTGACTGGCATTTTAGGATCGCATATCCCGCCAGCTGGTCCACGCGGCGGCAGTACATGCCTTGACGTCGTGGTCGATGTCACCTGACAATTGAAGTACAGATCTCAGGTACTTAACCTGGTCCGTGCACTCGACCAAGTCATCGCCTATGCAGACGGGTGTGGGATTTGCTGTGTTTAACGCCAAGTATTCTATCTTCGACCGAACCACAGAACCGGTTCGTGGTACATGTCTCGGATAGTGTCAATGTAAGTCTCTGGGATTACCTTTGACCGCAATACCCATCAGATCACCGCGCGGAGAATACAGTTAAAGGCCTTCTGCATGCCTAGGAATAGACAGCGCAGGGGCTTGTTTTTATTCCCTATATTTCCCCGCGACAATGCTTAGGCCTAAAACCGGCTCCATGGTACCGTACCCGGGACGAAACCCATACTGACACTCCGAGAGTGCACTCTCCTGTCGGATCCGGGTGTCGATTATCCTCTCATAGAGCTTCATGGTGTGGGCCCTTGAAGACTGGCGTAATGATACTCAGCTTCCACTGGTTCGGGATCCTACCAGTGAAGGGTACGCGGTTGTAAAGGTTTGTCAGGATGATTACACCACGGGAACCTATTGCTTTCTAAGCTTCGATGGGGACATCGTCGGGTCCGACTCGTCTGGACCTCTGCAGGCGTTATCGGTGGCACTAGTCCTTGATTTATAGGGAGGACTAAATTGGAGAGTATACTGACTCAATGATAAGTGTGAAAAGGAAAAAAAATCGTAAAAGATGATTCAATTGTTACGACAATATCTTCACAATTTAAACCGATATCGCAAGTGTGGACCTTTTGTGTCCTGTCCTGTTGAAAACACAACGTTCTGAACTTATTTTGTAACAGAAAATAGAAGGACATCATCACCATAGGTATTTCCAAGTTACGTGCAAAGTTCAACTTATATAGTTTTTGATTAAAATGTCAGCATTTCCGGAAGTAACGGCCTTCTGACCTCCCAATCCTGTGACTAAAACCTGCCCCAGAGACTCATTCTTTTTCTATCAGATGCACCGACTAACAAGCTAGCACGCTAAAACTCACAGAATATCCTGTAATTTGTTTGCTACTTCCGATATATTTTTCCACTTAAGGTCCGATATCTACCCACTTCCTACAAACCACCACCATGTAGAACTGTTAATAATAACTAACAAAACAAAATAATCAACTAGTTTGTTTGTATACTGTTTAGTATAAATTATTCCCACTTACTAAGTGAGTTGGCGTAGTTCCAGGTATGTTCAAAACAATGGCCCCGTGCCGTAAGTAGTGTGATTCTGCTTAAGGGAACTCCTTCAAACTATTCCAGTTAGTTTTGATGACCCCTTTGCGTGAATATTCAAAGTTCTGCTAAGCTTCTTGGTAGCCTAAAAGATTGTAAAAAAATGTTTATGAGTGAATTATAAAAACCATGTTTAAAATAAAATGAAATCTTACCTAGCTGTTGCCCACGGCTCCACTCACGTGTATGTTAGTTATTAGATCCAAATATAGCCTATGTCATTTCCCAAGCTCTTCTCCATCTCTGTACTAAACTTCATCAACATCGGTTCAGTAGTTTAGGCGAAAAATAGTAACAGAAAGACATGAGTTGCTTTCGTATTTACAATATTAGTATAGTTAATGAGGTATACTACAGGCCCAGGCCCTGGTTTCGCATAGAAAAACATGTTATTATAATAAAACAATAATGCTAGTCTTCTATTAATTTTTACTATAATTACGCTTATAAAACGTACCTTTTTATTAAGATGAATATTTATTTTAATTGTCACATTATTGAATTAAACTAGACCATATTAATTCATCTTAATATAAATTAAGATGAATTAATATGGTCTAATCTTTCCTTAACAAAGCTGATAGATAATATCTGAACTTGTTACTAGGCAGACTGCTTTACTAGTTTTAATTCTCGTTTTACTTTCAATTTTCAGACGAATATTCTAAGTTCATAATCTTTAAGAGATTTAACATTTCAATCCACTAAAGAAGCAAAACACTTTCCGAAATTAAATCCTGAAAGCCGTTTTTACACACAAATGACGATAAACTTTTTTTTGTTATGAAAGAACTTAAGGCAAAACAAAACATTATTTTACTAATTTCGAACTTGAGTTGATATTTTTGACACCCTTATAGGCAGGTACCCCAGGGAAAGCTGAAGCCAGCGCAAGTGGTTCTATCGGACTCGAACCGACTAACACCGCAAGACCGCCTCAGGCCGTCAGTTGCTGGGAGGTGAGGGAACATCTGGCATATAATAGTTTGTGGTTCATTTCAACTATAAGTAATATAGATTCATACTTGTTATTTATAACTAGGGTTAGAAGATATTAACTCACTAGAGAGTTCTTGTGCAGTCAGTGGGAAGACCAAAGGCTATTCCTGCTTTGTCTTCTACACTGACTGCACAGAAACTCTCTGTGTTTACAGGGTCGGCAGCACGAGTGTGACTCCCCTGGTGTTGCACACGTCCATAGATCACGGTATTCACTTACGATCAGTTGGGCTGTGTGCTTGTCTGCCACCTCAGTTGTATAATTTTTTAGATATTATATAGGTTTACAAATGATTTTTATTATAATAAGAAGTTCGTAAATAGTGATCATTTAATTGAATTATGTAAGATTACTCTCCAGTGAAATATTTACGACTACGAAGGTATGTGGAATAAAAATTTGGCTATGATTAACGAATTAATAATTTTATTTTGAATTTAATATTATTCAAAATAATAAACGAACCCCTACGTTATTATAATTCAGAGTTATTTCAATATAGACCGAATTTAAATATAGTGGTTCAAGCTGTTGAACGCGATTCATTGTGCGAATTTACGCATTGAACAACATTATTCTAGTGAATTAACCTCAAAATGGACTAAGTGGAAGGTCCAGTAGAAAATTGTAAAATATGAGTCATAAGCATGAGCGAGTTAATGTAATTAATTTTTGGGATAGATATTTCATGCTAGACTAGAAAGAAAAAAGCATAATGTACACATACTCGTATATTTATGGCTGTAAATCCCCGAAGGAGTAAACAGAGGTGTTTTGATAGCTACTTTTGGTCAATTATAATTTGGAGGAAATAGATTAAGATTAATGCGAGAATAAGATTAATAGATTAATGCGAATCCTCTAGACCGGAACTGTCAAAAATACGTTCCGACATAGATACGGACAAAAGCCGAATCGGACACCTTGTCGAAACGGAGTCTTTCGCTTACTTCACTCGCTCGGCGAATAAAAATAATACCATAAAAACTGAAAACAAAACCACGTGAGGAGTTCACGTGGTTTTCTCTGTGGTAAAATCCAAATTTAAATTAGGCCAGTAGAATTAAATGTAATTTAATGGGTCTCAGTCGTTTCTACTTGGACCATCTTCAATTAGAAAGCCAAAGGTCAAATCGACTAAGTGAAGGTCCTAAAACCACGACCTTATCTTTATACACATACAAATTCAAGACGTCTCATACAAATACACATGGCAAGCATTTTATCTAGTTTCGTTTTTAATTTGGAATGAAGATTTTATTTTCAATTAAAGCCATCACCGTCCTCCATCACGTCTAACTCCACTGAGATCAACTTATTGAAGCGAAAACTTATTTAGCGGCGTTAGATGGGTAAAAAGTGTTAAACTCGCGTCAGGATCACGTGTTAAACTCGCGTCAGGATCACGTGGTAAACTCGCGTCAGGATCACGTGACCTTTGACCCGTAATTGACGACTTTGTAGGATGACATGACGTCATACAACATTCCTAGCTACAGAGTGTTTATTTTGCTAGGTACGCTAAAAAGCTTCGTAGCTTAGCGGTAAGCACTTTGACTGTAAGTCCTTATGATTTCAGATAGTACCGGGTTCAAACCTGGGCTTCTGACACTTTTTGTGACTTTTTTTTTGTAATTGATTAATTTCTTCTGACAGAAAATTAGCAGAAAATTAGTGATAGGTTCTATGATTGGCGCTATTTAAAGGTATGGTATGGTATGGTATGTTCTTTTTATCTTTTTCTATGTATACAACAAAGAAAGAAAAACTTTTCACTTCTGCCGGCACTCCCGGAGTGCAACCCTTTTTTTTATTATTGATATGTTGGCTTTTACAGGAGAGACTGCCGCCACTCCTCACAACTCTGACAGGGAAGTCTACACCAGAGTCTCGGCCATTTTTTAGCAGATGTACCAACTAGGTGCTGTTTGCTTAGGCCTCACGAATATTATAGGGCGTTGTACACCCAAATATTGTATAAATTAAAGTAATTTGAATTTATTGTCAATATCAGTTGATCCCCAAAGTCATTATTGTTTATTGTATTAGGGTCAGCTTCCATTTGAACATATCTCTGAATATTTTATGCTCAGCGAGCCACCTGACGCCCGACAGCCAATATTTTAATTTGTAGCACCCATAGCACGTTAAGAGTGCCATAAAAATATTGGGTACTCGCATATGTAAAATGCTAGAGAGTACTTACTCGCATATGTAAAATGCTAGAGAGTACTTAATATTATATCAGAAGTACATACATAAATATTCACGTCTTTTTCTTTCTGGTGTAAGCAGATACAGTACCCATTTAACACACCTAACGAGCTAATCCTACAGTCTTACTTTTATTTTTTAACCAGTCTTAGGTGACAGACAAGCACACGTCCTACTTGATTGAAAATGATTACTGTGGCCAATGGACGTATGCGTCACACTCGTACTGCCGATCCTCTAGAAACTTTCTAATACCTTTCTTGAGGAACCCCACATTGTAGTCGCTTGGAAAAAGCACAGCAAATAGTTTTATAACACCTGACGAACTTCTTATTTTTAATTGTATCGAGTAAAAGCGAGAATGTTCAGCATTAAGTAATTCTCGTAAAGTATAAGTTTATTTGCTGCCAATTATTTCACCTCGAAGGCGGCTCGGGCGTCGGAGGGCGCAGACCGACCTCCGCCCCCCATGAGCGCGGGCCTGAGGGTGGCGGGTGGAGCCGCCCGTTACCCTAGCAGAAGCAGGCCACGGCGGCGGCGCGCATCGTAGGACGATGCGCGCCTCCCCACACCGGGGTTGAGTCGTGGACCGCGTGGTCCCCCCCTCCCGAGGAGGGCCAGACCGAGAGGGATGGCCCTGGGTCAGCCGGGGTGCGAGGGATATGTCGCATGACAACCTCACCTTCGGCCTAGCACTACGACCCAGAGACGGCGTGCGGTTTAGTCGGTTCGAGTCCGACATAACCTCCCCCTCCGGCTCCGGAGGGGTGGGTATCCGTGGGGATTTCCCGCACGTAAAAAAAAGACAATTATTTCACCAAATGTTCTGATACAAATAAGTCTTTATATCCAAACCCACGGTAAATCCTCAGGGTAATCTCCAATAATACAGCAACACCATCTCAATACCGAGCACCAGCTGCATAGAGTTTATGATAAAGTGTGTCAGCTGCCTCGCCACTACTCGTAAAACTAGATTGAAGGGAACGGTACACTGCGAGCAATCTGTTGTCACAATAACTTTAGATATTCCTGTGTATATTAATTTGGTTGTATTTATTTGTTGTTAAAATATGTGTCTTAATTTGAGTCTTGATTCCCGGTCAAAAATAAATTGATTGGAAACAGTAAATTGCTGCTGCTACACAGGTTTTGTTTCCCACTCGGTGCAAATATTTGAGCATAAATATGTTTATTTGTATTGGTCTAGGTGTTTCTGTGCCTTGCAGAGCACGTTAAGCTGTCGGTCCTTGTTGCTATACGAACATCTATGACAGTCGGAGGCTGCAAATACCCGAAGTGCACCTTGAACCAACTAGTCTACTACGGAACTTCGATAAAAGTCGCTTCACAGAAAATATTAAAGTACAGCCGAGTCATAGATAGACTGGAAGGCCTATCCTACCTGGATTGGGAAAAGGCTCAGAGATTTTATTTATACCACTTTGGTGGCAGACAAGTACACGGCCCACCTGATGGAAAGTGGTTCCATGGCCTATGGACGTGTGCAACATCAGGGGCGTCACCGTCACGCTGCCGACCCTGATGATAATGGTTGACTAGATTCGATTTAGAAATGTAGCATCTGTACCGCATTTACAGAAGGAACGATATTATAACTTGTGTAATGTGATATTAATCTGAAATATAAGACAGTTTTTAAGGTTTCGTACCCAAAGGGTAAAAATGGAATCCTATTACTAAGACTTCGCTGTCTGTCGGTCCGTCTGTCTGTCACCAGGCTGTCTCTCAAGAACCGTAATAGCTAGACAGTTGATATTTTCACAGATTGTGCATTTCTGTTGCCGCTATAAAACAAATACTAAAAACAAAATAGTTATGATAATGGTGTTTGGAGGGTGATATTTTAGCCCTATTCATGGCTTTTAGCCTTTTTTCTGGTTTGGAACCATTCGTGCGCGAGTCCGACTCGCACTTGGCCGGTTTTTTGTACTTTCAGTGGGAAAGCTATTCTTGTTGTTGTCTTATACACTGCCAGCACCGAAACTTACTGTAGACCCTACAGCACGACTGTGACTCCCCTGGTGTTGCATATGTCCATAGGCCACGGTAACCTCTTTCCATCTGGTGGGCCGTGGGATCGTGTGCCACCTCAGTTGTATTAAAAAAATATTGGTTTGAATGTATCAGAAAGTGACATCAATTTCCAAATAGGTACTGATCAGTAGAACTGATATATAGCGCTTTCAAATTTGTCATTTCATTCATTTCATAACCTATTCATTTCATTCCTCGAAAATCACTATTTGTAAATAATTTTACTGTTTGCGTCAAAAATATTACTAAAATTGAGCAAACAGCTTTACGCCAAATAGTTATAGGTATATTGCTGCAGTAGCGAATTTATAACCTAACTACAGTTGGCATGCTCTCAGCTACAAAATAATGAAGTTGAAAGACACTGTGAAAACAAAACCGGTAAACTTTTATTTCAAACACAGGAAAATATGTTTCGATTTTCGATAGATCTCAATTATTTTCTGACATAGTGAAATTGAAATGGGAGAGACGGGTCCGTTGTACGTAATGGACGAACCCGTTTTGGGAACTTTTGGAGTGCAACGAGGAACCAAAATAAACGAACGGTTGCAATTAAACTTTACGGCACTCTGAGTGAAAAGCGAACTATTCACTTTTTGGGATTGGGTGTTCATATTTTTGGTATATATATTCTGTATTGGTTTTGAAAACTTTTGTAACACGAATTTTATTCATGAGTTATACAAACTCATTACTTTAGTTTTGTTGTAGGTACTGTTTATAAATATAGGTTTGAAGAAAATTTGTACTTCCAGCAGGGGACGCTGTTGACCAAACAGGTGATCTGCACTTTCGCTTGGGCCATTTCACTCAACTTCCCTATAAGAATAGTTCCCGAAGTTACTAGTATTCCCCTTACTTCTTTGTTTATACCACTTAGGAGGCATATAAGCACACGGTGCAACACCATGGGCGTCACACTAGCGCTGCCGACCCTGGTATGGTATGGTAACACGGGCTGGTCTCCGCAACTCGACGAAAAGGCGCGGTTTTTGCGTGAGGGTGGGCATTTTATTAGATCCACCCCAACTCATTCAAGAACGCCAGCAAGCTATTCACGCTACTGGCGATCTCCCGCAGCGTATACCTGTGTTTTCGAAGTACTTAACCCTGTATGTGGCGGTTGCAGGGCAGTGTAAGAGCACGTGAGCCGCTGTTTCTTCTTCTCTCATGCAGGCTCTGCAGAGAGCGCTGTCGGTGATTCCTAAAATAAAAAGGTGTTTTTTAAAGTAGCCGTGCCCCATGATGGCATCTGTGGTCGTGCGCAGTTGCCGTTTGGTCAGTTGTCGAAGAGGCCTGTCTGCCGACCCTGTTATAACAGAGAGTTTCTGTGCCGTCAGTGTAGAAGATAAAGCAGAACAAACTTTAAGTCTTCCCACTGACAGCACAAAATCTCTCTAGTGATCTTTGGTTACCCTACTTGCCGCCGGGAACACAACACTAGATTAGTATAACCGCTATATTCTGTAGGGTCGAGGTACTTTCCCAGTCGGACTACTCAATTGTACGGAAATAGCAGAATAGCTAAGTTAAATTGCTTGTGTGTGAGAAGTAGGTGACGTAGGTAGTGTAATGATCAGGATTCGAAGTTCTTGGTGTCACAGATGGTATTAGGGGTTAAAGTATGAAATTGCCGATTTGTACTGACAAATTGAAATTCGTTTTTTTTTTTAATTTAAGGTATTTATTTAATCAAAATAATTACCATTATTATCTATACATTGCTGCCATCTAGTAGGAAGGTCATTTATGCCTTTGCGATAGAACTGGTGATCTAGATTCGACAAACTGTGTGAAAGCATTTTGTACTGCCTCCTGAGAAGAAAACTTTTTATCACATAGAAAATTGTCCAAATCACGAAAAAAATGGTAGTCTGTTGGAGCAAGGTCTGGCGAATACGGAGGGTGACGGAAAGTTTCTAATTGCAGTTCCTGTAGAGTTAAAACGGTTTCTCGTGCTGTATGAGGTCTCGCGTTATCATGGAGCAATAATGGTGAAGATCGATTAATGAGTCGGGGCTGTTTCACTGCTAGTTTTGCTATCATTGTTCGGAGTTCGGCACAGTAGACATCTGCCGTTATTGCTTGACCAGATCGTAGAAAGCTATAGTGAACAACACCATGCTGAGACCACCAAACAGTTACCATTACCTTTTTATTGGTAAGCTTTGCTTTAGGACACTGTTGTGGCGTTTCACCTGGGGTCAGCCATTGCATTTTTCGCTTACGGTTATCGTAAAGAATCCACTTTTCATCACATGTCACAATTCGATCCAATATTCCTTCATTTCTGTATCGATTCAACAAGGCAACACAAGTTTCAACACGCATTTCTTTCTGCAGATCAGTCAAATCATGAGGTACCCATTTTTCACATTTTTTATTTTATTGATTTGACGCAAATGAGTCAATATTGTTGGTAAGGTAACGTTAAACCATGCAGCTAATTCCTGGGTAGTTTGGTTCGGATCGGCTTCCACCATTTCTTTCAATTCATTGTTATTCACCTGTGTGGACGGCCTTCCTCGTGGTTCGTTCTTCAAATCAAAGTTTCCATCACGAAAGCGTTTAAACCAAAATCGCACGGTGCGTTCATTAGCAGTCCCCTCTCCAAACGCAACATTGATATTGCGAGCTGTTTCTGCCGCGTTAGTTCCGCGTCGGAACTCGTATTCAAAAATCACTCGAATTTTCGAAGTATCCATCTTTCTTGTCTAAGCTGAATAAAAAAAACAATTGAAAGTCGATAATCGAATGTTGCACATTTTTAAATGAAGAACTACATAGGTACCATGTGGAAAAAGTTTCACTCAAAAATCTCAAACCATGAAGGTTTTATGTCAATTCGAAGTACCTATTACAATGAAACGGCAATTTCATACTTTAACCCCTATTATTTAAACACTTGGAGTCACTAGAGTCCTTGTTAACGGTTAAAAATACATAAGCTTATCGTCCACTTAGTTAAAATTCTAACAGTAACACAAAATTTCAACAGTAGGAGCATAACAAAATACATTTTTTTGGTAGGTTTGCTACGGTACTGAGTCGTATATTTTTAGTTGCAAAAATATTCAGTTTCAAGTGATAATGTTTTTTTGTTTACTGCTTCTACTGATGCAAACTTTTGAGTGTTGCAGACAAAAATAACAATAAAGCAACAGGCAGATAAAACTACATGGAAATAGTGCGGCCCGAGGAATCGTGAACAGCAGACTTTTGTACAAAAGTTATTTTTGTGCATATTTATTATAACGCTATTTTTCATTTCAAATCAGCTACCTGTAGCCGTTCCCTGGATAGAAAGTATGCCTATGTATTATTCTAGATTGTAATAATAATATATTCCTACACCAAATTTCAGCCAGATCCAAGCCGAATGGTCTATAGTCGTTATCGGCTATAAATTATTTATTAGCTTTGTTGTAACTTCTACTAGCATTCCATGTAGGACTCTGAATAAAGAAATAAATAAATTATTAAGAATAAAAAACCCGACTGGTGCTGAAAAGACCGACACAAGCTTTATAGCAGGCGGTATTCATTAATTATCATCTGGTTTGAGATTTGCAAATGGGTACCGCCTGCTATAAAGCTTGTTTCGGTCTTTTCACCGTCTGCCGGGTTTTTTATTTTTAATATTTTATTTTAATTTTAAGTACTTTAGTTATGACATATTTATATTTTTGTAATCGTCTTCTAATTTCCTTCATTCTTATACCCCACTTAGTAAATTTAAGTGAAATTATTTTTTGACCACATACATATTTTGGCGTCAAAGAGCGAACATATTATGGCTTTTGTTGATATTTTATGTACCCAAGAACGCTTGGGTAATAAATACTTTCCATTTGAGATATGAGTCATTAAAATCCCTACGATAGGGGTATTTTAATGATTCATATCTCAGGTAAGGTAATAAAGAATATTACAAACACATACAAACATACAAGAGAAGATACGCGCGAAAAATATAACCCTCTTGGCAGTCGGGTAAAAATACTGACTGCAATAATAAGACATTGGATGTCTTTTCTTTATTTTGTTCCACGTAATTTGCTTCGCTTTGCTGCAGCATATGCTTTTTTTGGGGCTTAAATAGATTTGTGCAAAAGTTTCTTCTGTCTTTTCTGTATCTTTTTTCTTCTGTGTTTTCTTGGTGCAGTTCATTATGCCAAACAATATAACTTATAAGTTGATCGCTGTATAAAGAAATATTAAGCTGTGTTTTT
The DNA here is from genome assembly GCA_949126895.1 of Eilema caniola. Taxonomy (NCBI): domain Eukaryota; kingdom Metazoa; phylum Arthropoda; class Insecta; order Lepidoptera; family Erebidae; genus Eilema; species Eilema caniola. The sequence goes on from OX421462.1 coordinate 2,592,793, forward strand.
CAAACTATCCTAAATATATTCCACATCGCTACCCAAAAAGTAATAATGCACCCAGCACCAATAAATCTCTAGCGAATACCGAAGCATGATAGCCACGTGGACACAAAATAAACGACACCACCGCACCACACCGGATATTGGCTCGATATAAAATTACTCCCTGACACGTGATCGGGTTGTTAATTCTCTAGAATTTTGTTCAGTGTAAAGAAGTGAAGGCCAATATGGTGTTGAAGAGGGATGCAATACAGTCTCACTATCGAGTAACTCGAACTTTTTATAGTGTGGAAATCTTCTTGGAGAACCGTCTCCCTGTCAGAACTGAGGGGGTGGTTATGTCGGACTTAAACTACAACCGCACAGTATGAGTCTCCAGTTTTCGTAAGTTAGATAGCCAGTAATATATGTCTCGCACCCTGCCCCTGAATCAAGGCCATCTCTAGCTTCGAGCTGGTCCCCCACGGGAAGAATGTTTTGTAACTGGGGATAGTGCAATGTATAAGATATTTACATAGTAGATTTTTTTTTGCTGCTGAGTGTTGTATTAAAGACTTTTTTTAATAATAACTTGTAAGAAAATATAAAATACGGTTATAAAATTGCTTTTCGCAAAACAAACATATATTTATTTTTTTAATAATAAAATATTATTAGACGCTATGACTAAGAATTATCACCATTTTCTCTTGATATTGGCTTTAATAAGCACGTGTGTAGCATTTTTAAACAATGCTTACCTCTCTCAAGGAATGGTGTGCATTGTTCTTGTAATAGAAATACAGGGTCTTTCGACCATGCCTAGCAATGCTGGTTTCTTCCATATAGACTTTTAGTATCAATAAAATCAAAGTTTCACTTTCCTTTATTCGAATCTATAAAGAAGTTAATTTCGTAAAACTATTCCTATCTTGAACCAATGGCATACAATTGCCCCAGAGTTCAACCCAGTATTGAAGATCCCATCCCAATCTCAATAGCCTGATACCATGTCCAGTAGTGCACGGAAAGCTAAATGATTTACAGATAGTTGTACTGAAAAACATCTCAATGGATCGATAGTACAGAAAAGATAAAACAGTTATCAAAGTAATCGTTTACAATTTCTGTTATGTGTAGTTTATATACCTCCTAATAGTAATGAAAACGAATATTTGTTATTATTTAAAATTATTGAAGACTTGTATAATAAGTACAAAGATATTTTAATAGTGGGAGACTTTAACCTGCATTCGTGTTCGTTAAATGTTCAAAATTATTACGAATACTTTATAACGTACTGTGGATTTACTCAGAGTAACAATGTAGGTAATAAAAATGATCGACAGCTAGACTTAGTGTTAAGTACATTCGCGGACAACCGGGAAGTGAGTGTGCGAGTGGCAGCGGCGCCGCTGGTGCGGGTGGATGGGCATCACCCACCGCTGGAGGTGTCGGTGAGGTCAAGCGGACACCGCTTGGCACCGAGTAATGATGATTCCCAGACGGACACTGAGGTCAGTACGCATAGATTATCAGGTTGGAATTTTCATAAAGCCAATTTTTTATCATTGTATTCACAACTAGCGTCAGTTGATTGGACACAAATTTATTTTTTTAACTTAGAAAAGAGTATAGATTATTATTACAGCATAATAAATGCAATAGTGGATGACTGTGTTCCAAGAAAAAGGCGAATTGGTGTGCACTCGAGGTATTGTTACCCCGAGTGGTACACTAGGGATATAATTCGCGACATAAAAAAGAAGACAAACCTTCATAAAAAATATAAGGCGACAGGAACTAGGGCTGATTACGATGCGTTTGCTGTATATCGAACAAAGGTGAAAAATATGATAGCACAGGCACGTGAACAGTATCAGAGCAGGGTTCAAAGTCAACTGCAAAGCGACCCGAAGTCCTTTTGGAGTTATATTAACTCTAAAAGGGGTAGTAGGAGTTCGCAAAAAATAATGAAAGACGGCATAGTTTTAAATACTGAGGAGTGTGCGGGGGCTTTCGCAGAATATTTTTATTCCGTGTACAGTGCAAAGCGACCTGAGCTAAGCGTGGATAGGGCGGTCATACAGGCGAGTACCATGAGCGGCACCGACGCGGCACGGGTGCATATAGACCAATTGCAATTGAATGAAGTGCTGAGGGCGCTTCAACAGTTAAAACCAAAAAAGTCGATAGGGCCTGATGGTATACCACCCTATATATACAGAGACTGTCGATATGTACTCGCTGAGCCGTTACTTCACATCTACAATTTATGTCTGCAAACAGCGGCATTCCCTGACAGATGGAAGATGACCCGCGTGGTACCAGTGCCAAAAACGAGATCAGGTGGGAGGATGGAGGAGTATAGGCCAGTGGCCGTACTGTCCACTCCCGCTAAGGTGTTTGAGTCGGTTATTCAAAAGCGTATTCTGCTACAGGTAAGCCCGCAGCTCACAGAGGCTCAGCACGGGTTTCGACCGTCTCGGAGCACCACCAGTAACCTCCTGAGCTACATGGCCGATTTGGTGCCGGCGGTGGACGGTGGAGTGCAAGTTGACACCGCCTATTTTGACTTCCGAAAAGCATTTGACGTAGTCGATAATGACGTATTATTGAGGAAGTTAGCTGGTGTTGGCTTCACTCCGCATCTGCTAAACTTCTTTGTCAGTTACATGACAGATAGGCAGCAGTATGTCGAGTACGCCGGATTCGTGTCACAGCCATATAATACTTGGTCTGGTGTGAGTCAGGGCAGTAACCTTGGACCTTTGGAGTTCATCATTATGATAAATGATTTGCCCAAAGTGATAAGGGATTCTAAATGTTTATTGTTTGCAGACGACTTAAAACTGTACCAGAGTATCAGAAATGTGGATGACTGTAACAAATTACAGAAGGATATTAATAGGGTAGTATTTTGGAGTAAAAGAAATAATTTACACTTTAACACCTCTAAGTGTGTAACTATCACATTCTCTCGCGCGCATGCTCCAATACTACATGATTATAATATTGAGGGAGACCCGCTGGTTCGGGTTACAGAAGTACGAGATCTAGGTGTTCATTTTGATGTGCAGCTGTCGTTTCGCGATCACGTCATTAAAATTTGTAAAAACGCATTTAGAAATCTGGGTTTTGTTCTACGAACAGTGAAGGAATTTACGAGCATCAGGGCAATAATCACTTTATATAATACGCTTGTTAGGAGTCAACTGGAATGCAATGCAGTCATCTGGAGCCCACATGAAATTAAATATAATCTCATGTTGGAGCGCGTTCAAAATAAATTTGTTAGATACTTGTATTTAAAATATTATGGAGTTTACCCTTTTTACCCCTTAATGTATCCAACACTATTCGTACTGGGTATGGTTGGCTACAATGAGCTGAGGGTTAGGAGGGAGCTCACACTGGCAGGATACCTATTGAGTGTTATGCGCGGAAAAGTGCAAAATGCGGCCATACTCGAGCGGATTTATTTATACGTCCCGGACGGGTACGTGTGGAGGCGCCGGAGGCCGCAGCTGCTGCAGGTGCCGAGCGCGCGCACTAACCTGCTGAAGGAGGCGCCGCTGACGCGAGCGCTCCGGACACTCAACGTCGTTTCAATTAATATTGACCTGTTTTGTTGCTCTCTGAGGGAATTCACAGATGCCACATTATATATTATATGTTACCAATAAGTTTAAGGTTGTAATTGACATTGCCTACTCTATTGTATTGGGGTAACCTGTAAAAATAGATGTAGATGAGATAAATAAATAAATAAATAAATAAAAGTTATTTCTGAAATGTTTAAGGTCCTAACATAATGTGAAACTGAAAAATAAATACTAGTTTTCTTAAAAAGATTTCTTCTTCATTCGATTCGTAAGAATCATCGCAGATTTCTTGAAAAAAAATGTAATAAATCCGATTGCTAAGCGAATGGTATTGCAATCTTCACAATACAGTTTATTGCAAGCACATCGTGAAGACCACAAATCCTCAGAAAGTAGGGATAAAAGCGTTTATTTGTTCAGACTAATGCACATTTTATGCGGGAGCCCCGCTTCTTATGACTTACGTGACGTAACGGGATTGTCTAAGTTAGTAGCTGAAGAGATAAATAATGTGGCATAAATGCAAATACCGAAAAATAAAGTTCAGATTTCTAAACGTCTTCATAATACATTTTAATCATAGAAACTTATTTGTTTTTTTGTTTAATTATTATTATGTCGATGTAAATAGTCAACAAGCGAAACACTAACGGCCGTTAGTCGGTCCTAATATGCGATCTCAATCCAAATATGCCAATCCGAAACCAGAATTTCGATCGATTCGTTGCTCAAAACGTCCATAAAATATGTGGGATCGATAGTGAAAAAGGATGGACAAAGCGATCCATCAATTGAATATATGGACGTTTTGAGTAACGAATCGATCGAAATTCTGGTTTCCGATTGGCATATTTGTATTGACATCGCATATTAGGACCGGCCGTAAGAGAATATCGTTGTTAATTTATTAAAGTATAAGCTAATTTCTTGAAAGTCTCTCGGCCTCTTACAATTATTGTTGTGCAAGTAATTTTTATAATTGTATTAATTTCATTGAATCTTAATTACGATATTTATTTTATTTTTATGATCTTGTTCACGATGATGGAAAATTAAAATGATGAAAATTAAATTTCACTTATTTTATGAAAATATTTTAACCCCAGCTAAAATTCATTACAATGGTATTTGGTACGGTACTGTATGTACACGTTTGTACGACGATTATAATGTAAATACAGTGGTCTAAGTATGATATCATTTTTATCGCTTATCTTTTCTAACTTGGACCACTCTCAAAATAGTGAGGACGAAAAGAATAGGCCGCCTCGTAAACATCGGACCGTAAATATGAAAGGAAAAAAGATTTTTGTGAATAAAATAACATATTATACTTATATAACATAATGTCACGGGTTCACCACTCTTTGTCTTATGACTTAGCCTATGTAGTCAATATAAATGGAACTCTGAGAAATTTCACATAATTGTAACTTTGCATTACATTTAACTTTTACAACTTTTTACAATCGACACAATCAATTTTCAAATCCTACACTGACATCTGTACTACTCAAACCGCATAATTTGTCTTTCGTATATTTTTATTCTTAATTAAACATCGAATAGCCTACAAAGATTCGAAGTTTTGTCACAAAAATAAGGGTCTAATAGACTCCTCTAGCTAACGACTCGTGAAACTTTGATTTATTGGAGGGTTAACATCCTAATTCTGCTCTATTTAGCGGAACAGTACATGTGTGAACGTTCCAATAGGTATTTGTTTGCACATAACAGTGGGAATTGAACGGGTTAGCGGGACTTATTGTTTGCATAGCGTGTATAAATAAAAGACATTTAACTAATTTGCCTACCAACTACAATTGACAGCCTCCGTGGCGTAGTAGTAGTGAATGCGGCGCTACGCAGGGGCGCAGATTCGATCCCCGCGCAATGCAAATATTTGTAAAGTAAATTAAAGTAAAATATTCTTTAATGTACACCAAGAATTTTTGAAGTGAAAACTTCTTTAGCGGCGTTGGATGGGTGTAAAATGTTAAGGAAGTGTCAGGATTAGTTGACCTTTGAACCGTAACCCACGACTGACGTCATACAAGATTGGGTACAGACTATCTATTTTGCAAGTTACGATAGCGTCGTAGCTTAAACGGTAAGCACTTCGACTGTAAGTCCTTATAGTTTCAGATAGTATCGGGTTCAAACCACCTGGCCTTCAGGGATTTTTTGTGATTGTTTTTTCTTATTATAATTTATTACTTTTGGTGATTATTTTTTCTTTTTGTAATTTATTAATTTCTTCTGACAAAAATTCGCAGAAAATTAGTGATAGGTTCTATGATTAGCGCTATATTATAGGTATGGTAGGGTATGTTCTTTTTTATATTTTTCTATGTATATAACGAAGAAAGAAAAAAAGAAAATGTTTTCACTTCTGCCGGCACTCCCAGAGTGCAACCCGTCTTTTTTACATAATAATGTACAATGGGCGCCCCTATTGTAAATACAAATCTCTTCCAGGCAACCCTTAGATGGACAGGAGTGTATAGAAATTAAATGTGGGTTTTTGGTGTAAGAATGCAACCAATTCATAAAGTACCTAATAAAATTACTGAAATGAAATAAAAATAACGGACATGAATTAATAATAATGTACACTACATACAATACCTACATATAATACACACAATATCTGGTTCCCTGCAGAGAAGAATTTGGGCCACCCCTTCTCTTCCCATGTGGTGTCGTACAAGGCGACTAAGGGATAGGGCTGATTAACTTTAACATCAGACAGAAATGTACAGCCCAGACTCAGCCTCAGACGCAGGGCTCGAGTCAACAATAGTGCCCGGAATACGGCAATAGGCTCACCCCCTATTACGTGGGACCGAATACAGATTGGTGAAATGTGGGTGTTAATTCACCTCTGCCTAATCCTCCGGGGATAAAGGCGTGATTATATGTATGTATGTATGTCATATCTACATACAATACGTACAATACCCATATACAATATATACAACATATATTATATTTGAACAGACAGTTATAAAGTATAATATTGACAGATAGTATTCAGTCGCCAATGTTTTGAATGATCCCAACGTTTGATCTCGCCTAATAGACACTGTATGCATGAATATGGGTATTTGCGTTGGTCTGGTCGTGGCACGGAGAGCACGTTAAGCCGTCGCTCCCGGTTGCCATACAAACATCTATGGCAGTCGTTACGGGTAATTGGAGCCCTCAAAAATCCAACAACTGGTCTAACTGCACTGTTTCAATATCGCCTTTGGGTTGTGGTATTCACGAAAAATATCTGAGTCCAAATCCGCAGTTAAACTGGTAAAGCCGACTGGTGGACGTTGTAGTTGAAAGCTTCTTCATCCCAGCGTTAATTTACGCTGGGATGAAGAAGAAGCGTACTAACTATAGTAACTACTTTTGCTCTTACATCCTGTTCTATAATGAACGCAAAATTTGGGGAGGTTGAATGTTGAGTCGTCAATTGTGCCAGAAAAATAGGATATATCTAGATAACATTTAGCACTGAGATATATATTTAACCCGGGGCTTTTAAATGTATGAAGTCGTGAGCACAGCTAGTTCAGTTTACTGGATTCGTTTATTCAGTTTAGGCACATAAAGAGCACATATGAACGTCAAAAATTTTACACTCATGTCAAGAAATTTCTAATATAATATTAAATAAAGTAAATAAATCATTTCAAATGATTCTTTCGCTGGTTCGGCAAATTGGTTCTACTGAGAAGATATCAGCAAGAAACTCAGTGAACAATATTATCGTTTCTTTTTTTAAACAATTTGGGTTTTTTTTAATAGATTTATATTGCGCGAGCAAGCAAAAAGATTAGGATGACCATACATTTTTATCATTGAGATATTCGTTTACTTTGTAATGTCCTTTTTTCATTAAAGACTTTTACTTCTATTTTAAACTTATTCAGTGGCATGTCAACCAAATCTTGAGGAATTTTATTAAACATTTTAATACTGTTACCTACAAACGAATTACCAACCTTATGAAGTCTGAGATATGGCACTACAAGTTTATTTTTATTTCTTGTATTATAATTGTGTACGTCAGAGTTTTAAAAAAAGTTCGAAAAAGTTCTCTTAACCTTAGATTTCATGAACTTTATTTTATTTAATTTACTATATCTGTTACAGTAATTAGATCCTTATTATTGACTCTTTCAATTGATGCCATAAGAGTACAGGATGTAATTTTTTCGATTTTTTCCGGTTCGACTAAGGAGAGTAGCAAGCGAGTTTTCTAAAATCGTTAAATTCAAATACATAATTATATTTAAAAAATAATCGAACGTTTCTTTTGAGTAAAATTTACTGTTTCCAGTATTTTTTCTCTGGATAAGGTTGATGAATACCACTCTGTATATATTTTAATGAGGTAGCCAACAGCATAATTAAAAAGCTGCCAATTAAAGGCCCGTAACCGACAGCCGAACCTGTTCCACATATCACACCCACTGATGGAAATTAAATATATCGCCGAATTAAAATACACAATTGCAAACAGAATTTACTACTGGATGTTGTCACAGCAAATAAAGTACAAAGAGTTTTATCGCAAATTTTAAAATTCATTTACTTGTGTACTTAGATTGTAGAAAATAGGAACGGAATGAAACATTGCTTTCTATGTCTTTTTAGCAAATGCTAAATTTGGTTGTGAATTGTGAATTATGTCCATAATATTTTTATGCTATTGAGGTGGTAAAAAATCATTATGTGTAAAGTATTTATTGCATAATCGTCATCTTCAAGAGTAATAAAATAATGTGCTTTCCTAATCAGTAGGTAAATAAAGAATTCAACATTTTGTCCGTTTTTCTTATCAACAATGTGTTGAGGTAAATTTTGAATTTTTATTGAAAAAAAATTTTAAAGTTTATTAAGGGAATGTTATTGTTTATATTTAAAACACTGTTGCCCTAAATATTAGTTTAAAAGCACATTAATATAATATAATAAAATACATTATAACTAAATATAAATATCGATTGAATAAAAACATTACTTCTTCAAATGCTTTTCATTGAAATACTGACCGGAAAGCTTTGTTGATATTTGTTTAATATATTTGATACACAGCAGTTATTTTATAATTATTAAATCAGTATTCGTAAAGTACGTACTTGAGACCGGCTCAAAAGTACTCATTCATACTTGTACAGATAAGTGTTTTGTCCTTAACATCGTTTGGATTTTCAAGAGAGTTAACAACAGTTATTGACTGGATTTCAGTACAATGTCTTATAGAATTTTTCTCAAATATGCTTGGAAATGTGAACATTATTTTGACAACCTTTTTCGAGATAAATCGAAATTGCGTACATGCGAGCAGCGGCCGGCAAAAGTTGTATGAAAATCCATATCTGTCGTGTTTTAGCGGCCAAATATTACTATGTAAACCCATATCTGTCGTTAATTTAAAAATGGAACCATCTTTTACTCCAAACCATGGCAACCAAGGAGGTTACTTATCCAAGGTATTATTTAAATACAGAACTGGCTTGCAAATAGAATGCTGTTTATTAAGAAAAATAAAAAGAAATAAACATTTCGCCGCGTGAAAAATTACGCTTGTTCGTTGTTCGTCATTGATTTTGCAAAGTAGGTAACGTAAGTCTAGATATTACTTAGTTTTAATTTCCGCACATTGTTTGCGAAAAGCGCTATACAAGCCTTGGCCACAACTAAGCGTTGCCGGACTCCGTAATGCGTGCCTCGGTGCGCCTCGGCCCGCATACTTCACGATCGTCCGGCAACACTACACTTGGCGGCGGCGGCGGCAGTAATGTACTATAACTGACATACCAAATAGGATATACTAAACCTATTTTCGGTATCAGGATACTATTAATTTTATTGTGCTTTATTTTATTGAGATGTAAATCCTATTTTCGGTATCAGGATACTATTAATTGTGCTTTATTTTATTGAGATGTAATGAATGAAAATTATATTACCTCCACCACATATTATACATTGAAATACAACTATTTATATTTATATGATTGTATTAAATAACAAATGCAGTTTCAACTTTCCTTTCAACTAACATATCCAAGATGAGCGATTCTAAGTTTTGTTTGCAATATATATGCAAATGCTTACCAAGCGTTTGCTTATGTCTAATTTTGATCCGAAAACCCGTAACATATTGTACGGCGATTCATGGATATAACTACCTGCGTACTTATCATTGACATATTGTTTTGTGTATTTTATTTAAGAATTTTGGGTAAATGGGCCAAATAGCTAGCTTACGATCACTCATCCTGAAGTCAATCTCGTAAATGATTTACTGTAACAGAGAGATATAAAGACAATAATTGTATTAAGGACATGAACAATGAAACCTAGTGTAACTTATAAATCTAATTAAACATTCTAAACATTACCATGAACTTAAGTATGACCGCCATCTCAGCACTAGTTATCGAATGGCGACGGCACCGCTTATTGACGTCAAAGACATACACACAGTACCTAATAATAATTAAAACTGTTACAAAAAGAACATTATATAGAAATCTTATAACACATAAAAAGCAAAAGAAAATGGAATAAAAAGAACATACTAAAATAAAGATTTGAAACTTCCCCTGAACACAGGTAATAAAATTTTATACCGTTAGAACCGTCTGTGATTTTGTCCTCGCCCGCAGACGTTACGCCTTGATTAGACTGACAGCTGATTGACATATTAGCTGTCGTGAAGAACTTCTTACGTCATCAAACATGACATCAAGGTTGCACTACTATTACTTAGTAAGTAAGGTTGAATTACATAATTTTATATGCATCTAAGTTTATAGTATAGGTTGTATAAACGTGTTTAGTTTACGTGTTGGTTGTGTTAGATGCTGTGTCAGTGTATTTTATAAGGTGTAAGGTGCTATCGGAATCAGATATATCATGTCATTCAAGTAGAAAAAACATATTATCCTTCGGATAGTAAAATTATGACAAAACGTATTTAGGTCACAGATAATTATATTGTATGCCATAAATATGCGTACTCGCCTATTAGGTTCCCTATTGTTGAATTAGTTAACTATAACATATTGCATTGTGCAGTTACCACTTATTCAACAGTAATAATATATTTTTTAAATTCAAGCTGGTTTCACAACGTCAACTGTCGCAAAAAAAACATATCACCTGATTACAACGCCAGAGTTCATGATAATTGGAATGAACGTTGGCAACACTCGATATGTCGTCGACCACACACTACGTTATAATGTAAATCATATGTAACCAATAACAATTTTGTATTCTGTCCGAAGTTTACGTGAATATCACTCATTGGAATAAAGTTACTTTTTACCCGATCGATTTTTATCGGATCTTGTATGTATGTATGTTTATTACCTCATATCTTCTGAACCTCCGTGCGGATTTCCATGATTCATGTCATAAATGTGTGCTGTGTGTACTTCTTCTGTGTAGCACTCTCTCTCTCTATACATCGCACTGAGTATTGTAAATAAAAGGTGATATAATTTATACGTGGACACATCAGTTTATTTCTTATGAAAATACAAAAGGTAAAAAAATCACTGAAATTTATCGAGTGAGGTATCAAGTGAAGGAAATTAAAAGACGATTAAAAATATATAAATATAATCTCAAACTGAAAATGAAAATGAATGTGTACCGCCTGCTATAAAGCTTGTTTCGATCTTTTCAGCATCATTCAGGATTTTATTATTAATAATTTATTTTTAACTCATTCTATTATAATACCAAATAGCGATAGAATCCGTTAAAAAGTAATTTTCATTTCAATTTTGTATTCCTTTGATAGAATGAAAAACTGGTGTATTTAGCATAATATTGTATAATGACTTTACTATTATTTTCCGTTTCTATTGATAAACCCATACTGCGCTGGAGTATATAAAGTTTGCAGGTCACTTTATCGAAATATGAATGACTCATAACCGACCATATCATAATTTCAGAATTTACTTATCCTCATTTAACAATTCTAAGTATCCCCCAACGGGCACAATACGCGCAAATGCTAACCACATATTTATTTGTTGTGCGATTTACGTACGTTATTTAGGCAGTTAAACGAACTGAGAGTAATGCGGGAGGGGAGGGAGTCCAGAGGTTTTTTTTTTCACGACCCGCGAGAAAAAATAGCCGTAATAAACGCTTTATTATAGAGCGAAATCATGGGTTTCTTTGTCGCATATATTTTTGTGAGCTTTGGAATTAAATCGTTTTGTCCTAAATATATTTGCGTACTTACTTATGGTTATGTTACAGGTAAATTTGGTACAATTTACAAATTAATTTAGAGATTTATTTCATTCAGAAAATAAAAACTTATGTAACCGTACAATATTAATTATGTGAAACAAAAAGAATTCATCAGGTAGGAAGAAAAGGATACTTTGTGAAAAATCATTTTACAGCCAAATAGTATGCTCTTAATAAGTTATAAACACTATTTACATGTTCAAGCTGAAAATATTCAGAGAAATACTTTTACAGACGTTATAAAAAATCGGTACTAATTAAAAAATCACCACGGTGAGTATCATACTCTTTCTTCAAATTGTAAACATTCTTCAACAAAATCAGTTCAGCGGTTAAATAGGAATGAGTAATAAAGAACACACAGAGATAAATTTTCATTTATGAACTTAATACCAATATTATATTTTTGTTTCTTCAAATACAATCACTAGCATGCAAACCGACATCGTCTTTATTATTCTAGTGGTTTTCCAACAAAACGAAGGAGGAGCGAGGATGCATGTTTTTTGTCGGGTCTTACACAAAACACACCACTGTTCCGGTGCAAAAACACTTCGTTGCAAGAGCTCGAAAACCACGTAAGACTATTTTGATTACGCTCGCATCGCAGTTTATATTACCTGAATTTACATCTTAGGTATTTTGTATACCAAGAGTGGAAGCACGCGGTTTTTAGCAGCGATTATTCTAAAATAACTCTGCAGTGCCAATGGTGAATCTCAAATTGAACTGTGAAGAATAGCAGAGATATTATTAATTGCTCCTTCATCGAGCCTTTTCCCAACTAAGCTTAATTCGGCTTAATTCGTATCGTAACCTGGATCAACAGCTTAGCGGTCTCTCTGAGGCACGGGCACATTACCACATGGTCTCGTTTCTATCTACATCTATTACTATTGAATTGTATAGTGTTTATGTCTATGCATTGAAGATAAAAATAAACCTTAAATTATGTTAGAATTTTATCGATGCTGACGCCATTTTTTGAAGTGAAAACTTCTTTAGCGGCGGGTGTAAAATGTTAAGGAAGCGACAGGATTAGTTGACCTTTGAACCGTAACCGACGACTGACGTCATACAAGATTAGGTACAGACTATGTATTTTGCAAGTTACAATAGATATCGTCGTAGCTTAAACGGTAAGCACGTCGACTGTAAGTCCTTATAGTTTACTAAACCTATTTTCGGTATCAGGATACTATTAATTTTATTGTGCTTTATTTTATTGAGATGTAAATCCTATTTTCGGTATCAGGATACTATTAATTGTGCTTTATTTTGTTGAGATGTAATGAATGAAAATTATATTACCTCCACCACATATTATACATTGAAATACAACTATTTATATTTATATGATTGTATTAAATAACAAATGCAGTTTCAACTTTCCTTTCAACTAACATATCCAAGATGAGCGATTCTAAGTTTTGTTTGCAATATATATGCAAATGCTTACCAAGCGTTTGCTTATGTCTAATTTTGATCCGAAAACCCGTAACATATTGTACGGCGATTCATGGATATAACTACCTGCGTACTTATCATTGACATATTGTTTTGTGTATTTTATTTAAGAATTTTGGGTAAATGGGCCAAATAGCTAGCTTACGATCACTCATCCTGAAGTCAATCTCGTAAATGATTTACTGTAACAGAGAGATATAAAGACAATAATTGTATTAAGGACATGAACAATGAAACCTAGTGTAACTTATAAATCTAATTAAACATTCTAAAAATTACCATGAACTTGACCGCCATCTCAGCGCTAGTTATCGAATGGCGACGGCACCGCTTATTGACGTCAAAGACATACACACAGTACCTAATAATAATTAAAACTGTTACAAAAAGAACATTATATAGAAATCTTATAACACATAAAAAGCAAAAGAAAATGGAATAAAAAAGAACATACTAAAATAAAGATTTGAAACTTCCCCTGAACACAGGTAATAAAATTTTATACCGTTAGGACCGTCTGTGATTTTGTCCTCGCCCGCAGACGTTACGCCTTGATTAGACTGACAGCTGATTGACATATTAGCTGTCGTGAAGAACTTCTTACGTCATCAAACATGACATCAAGGTTGCACTACTATTACTTAGTAAGTAAGGTTGAATTACATAATTTTATATGCATCTAAGTTTATAGTATAGGTTGTATAAACGTGTTTAGTTTACGTGTTGGTTGTGTTAGATGCTGTGTCAGTGTATTTTGTAAGGTGTAAGGTGCTATCGGAATCAGATATATCATGTCATTCAAGTAGAAAAAACATATTATTTTGGATATATTATCCTTCGGATAGTAAAATTATGACAAAACGTATTTAGGTCACAGATAATTATATTGTATGCCATAAATATGCGTACTCGCCTATTAGGTTCCCTATTGTTGAATTAGTTAGCTATAACATATTGCATTGTGCAGTTACCACTTATTCAACAGTTATAATATATTTTTTAAATTCAAGCTGGTTTCACAACGTCAACTGTCGCAAAAAAAACATATCACCTGATTACAACGCCAGAGTTCATGATAATTGGAATGAACGTTGGCAACACTCGATATGTCGTCGACCACACACTACGTTATAATGTAAATCATATGTAACCAATAACAATTTTGTATTCTGTCCGAAGTTTACGTGAATATCACTCATTGGAATAAAGTTACTTTTTACCCGATCGATTTTTATCGGATCTTGTATGTATGTATGTTTATTACCTCATATCTTCTGAACCTCCGTGCGGATTTCCATGATTCATGTCATAAATGTGTGCTGTGTGTACTTCTTCTGTGTAGCACTCTCTCTCTCTATACATCGCACTGAGTATTGTAAATAAAAGGTGATATAATTTATACGTGGACACATCAGTTTATTTCTTATGAAAATACAAAAGGTAAAAAAATCACTGAAATTTATCGAGTGAGGTATCAAGTGAAGGAAATTAAAAGACGATTAAAAATATATAAATATAATCTCAAACTGAAAATGAAAATTAATGTGTACCGCCTGCTATAAAGCTTGTTTCGATCTTTTCAGCATCATTCAGGATTTTATTATTAATAATTTATTTTTAACTCATTCTATTATAATACCAAATAGCGATAGAATCCGTTAAAAAGTAATTTTCATTTCAATTTTGTATTCCTTTGATAGAATGAAAAACTGGTGTATTTAGCATAATATTGTATAATGACTTTACTATTATTTTCCGTTTCTATTGATAAACCGATACTGCGCTGGAGTATATAAAGTTTGCAGGTCACTTTATCGAAATATGAATGACTCATAACCGACCATATCATAATTTCAGAATTTACTTATCCTCATTTAACAATTCTAAGTATCCCCCAACGGGCACAATACGCGCAAATGCTAACCACATATTTATTTGTTGTGCGATTTACGTACGTTATTTAGGCAGTTAAACGAACTGAGAGTAATGCGGGAGGGGAGGGAGTCCAGAGGTATTTTTTTCACGACCCGCGAGAAAAAATAGCCGTAATAAACGCTTTATTATAGAGCGAAATCATGGGTTTCTTTGTCGCATATATTTTTGTGAGCTTTGGAATTAAATCGTTTTGTCCTAAATATATTTGCGTACTTACTTATGGTTATGTTACAGGTAAATTTGGTACAATTTACAAATTAATTTAGAGATTTATTTCATTCAGAAAATAAAAACTTATGTAACCGTACAATATTAATTATGTGAAACAAAAAGTATTCATCAGGTAGGAAGAAAAGGATACTTTGTGAAAAATCATTTTACAGCCAAATAGTATGCTCTTAATAAGTTATAAACACTATTTACATGTTCAAGCTGAAAATATTCAGAGAAAAACTTTTACAGACGTTATAAAAATCGGTACCAATTAAATAATCACCACGGTGAGTATCATACTCTTTCTTCAAATTGTAAACATTCTTCAACAAAATCAGTTCAGCGGTTAAATAGGAATGAGTAATAAATAACACACAGAGATAAATTTTCATTTATGAACTTAATACCAATATTATATTTTTGTTTCTTCAAATACAATCACTAGCATGCAAACCGACATCGTCTTTATTATTCTAGTGGTTTTCCAACAAAACGAAGGAGGAGCGAGGATGCATGTTTTTTGTCGGGTCTTACACAAAACACACCACTGTTCCGGTGCAAAAACACTTCGTTGCAAGAGCTCGAAAACCACGTAAGACTATTTTGATTACGCTCGCATCGCAGTTTATATTACCTGAATTTACATCTTAGGTATTTTGTATACCAAGAGTGGAAGCACGCGGTTTTTAGCAGCGATTATTCTAAAATAACTCTGCAGTGCCAATGGTGAATCTCAAATTGAACTGTGAAGAATAGCAGAGATATTAATAATTGCTCCTTCATCGAGCCTTTTCCCAACTAAGCTTAATTCGGCTTAATTCGTATCGTAACCTGGATCAACAGCTTAGCGGTCTCTCTGAGGCACGGGCACATTACCACATGGTCTCGTTTCTATCTACATCTATTACTATTGAATTGTATAGTGTTTATGTCTATGCATTGAAGATAAAAATAAACCTTGAATTATGTTAGAATTTTATCGATGCTGACGCCATTTTTTGAAGTGAAAACTTCTTTAGCGGCGTTGGATGGGTGTAAAATGTTAAGGAAGCGTCAGGATTAGTTGACCTTTGAACCGTAACCGACGACTGACGTCATACAAGATTAGGTACA
The DNA here is from genome assembly GCA_949126895.1 of Eilema caniola. Classification (NCBI taxonomy): domain Eukaryota; kingdom Metazoa; phylum Arthropoda; class Insecta; order Lepidoptera; family Erebidae; genus Eilema; species Eilema caniola. The sequence continues at coordinate 2,609,385 of OX421462.1, forward strand.
GACTATGTATTTTGCAAGTTACAATAGATATCGTCGTAGCTTAAACGGTAAGCACGTCGACTGTAAGTCCTTATAGTTTCAGATAGTATCGGGTTCAAACCACCTGGCCTTCAGGGATTTTTTGTGATTGTTTTTTCTTATTATAATTTATTACTTTTGGTGATTATTTTTTCTTTTTGTAATTTATTACTTTTTATGATAATTTTTCCATTTTGTAATTTATTATTTTTCGTGATTATTTTTTCTTTTTATAATTTATTAATTTCTTCTGACAGAAAATTAGCAGAAAATAAGTGGTAGGTTCTATGATTAGCGCTATATTATAGGTATGGTATGGTATGTTCTTTTTTATATTTTTCTATGTATATAACGAAGAAAGAAAAAAAGAAAATGTTTTCACTTCTGCCGGCACACCCAGAGTGCAACCCGTCTTTTTTTTTAATTTTTGTCTTTCGTCTTGAATGGACATTAAAAGTTTTAAACAAATTACGATGCGGTTTTTTTGTTTGAAAGGTCTTAAACAGACTTAAAATCTTAAGTTCGTGAGTAGCACCGGAGATATGAGCAAAAGTCGCGTTAATACATATCTGGTCTGGACTGGTTGTTATTATAATAATAAATGACTATCTAAAGTATATATAAATAAATATTATTGACATATTACGCATACCTATCTATTGACATTAGAACTTCATTATAACATTATTATTATTTTTTGTCATTTTTTGTAATTTTCTGACATAATATTTAAAACAATGTAAGATTTTAAATAATTATTATCTTTTTTGACATTTTGATTTAGACTTTTATTATGTACAATATAAATTGTTTTATGGATTTCATTTATGGTGTTTTTTATGGATGTAAATGTGGCACATAATCACTGACTAATATCTTGCATGCACATGCACCTATGTGTAACACAAGTTTTAACAAATAAATTTTTTGAATTGATTTGAAGAAAGGAAATGTTAACCTTTGAACTGAATCTGTCAAACACACCATAAATCAAATTACAAACAAATTTACTGTTTACATTATATGGGCTTAAAAGCTAAATACTTCATGTGAATTTCGTAATGATAATATATGACACACTTACATCGCAGGGACAAATTCCTGGAAAAACAAAGCGCCTCGGTGACAAGCTCGCGTATTAACTGGGATTTATGTTCGGCTTGCATTGTGAGACGTACATACGTAGTGCAATTCAAACGGGAAACCACAGGATTTTCCAGTGAATTCTTTCGTATGTTTGAATAGAAATTTGTGTATGCATCTTTTGGTTTTCAGAAACTCTAAATTTACTCAATCCTTCTTATAAATATACAAGTTTATGTGGACGTTTGTTACTCAATTCGACTCAAACAACTGAACGCGAGCATCAACTAGAGCGACAAGTATATCAGTCTCACTGTTTTAGATGAAGATCCTTGGCATATTACGAACTTAAATATTATATATACTTTCATCATCCGTTCTTATGCTATCAGATATTCAGCCAATCGTAACCATAAAAATGACACATGTTACGCAAACTTTCTCTTAGTTAAGGACCATATATCAGGCACAAACTGGATTCCTACGACTGTGCTCACTCGTGCATTTCAGATTTATGTCTACATCAGCCGATTTTCGATTCTGTTATACATGCCTTGGGTTTCCGTTTAATCTCCTTACTAGTTTTGGATTTATGATGGAATCAATGTGGCTTCTTATAATAACTTGCTGTCCTATCTTTTCTATCTTTGAAAGATTCATTGAAAACCTGGAATAGGATAAAGTCCTACACTTCCATCTGTATTATTCCTCACTTTTTTACGTTTTGAAGATTCCAATGTCTAAAAATTCAAATTCGTTCATCTCGGTATTTTAAGAGACAATTTCCCAAAAATGTACTTCATCAGTTTTAAACAATCCTTTAAAATTAACAAATACTTTTTTAGAAATCATCGTCAAATTTTTGGTAACCAACGGAAGATACCATTTAGGGATCACAAGCTAATTGTACTCGCTTTAAATAGGTTCCTTTAATAACATAGATAGTGTCTTGTATAAAAACGATAAACTATTGTTTTCTATGTCAAATATTTCACTAAACTTTGGAAATATGGTACACTATGTTCAAAATGCTCTCCGGTTTTAAAAAGAAACAGTTAAAAACAAATTAACATAAGAACTTTGCAACATTCTACGAAATAACACAATAACTCTGGTCACGCTTTTGCCACTTACATTTGGCAAAAGTCCAGAAAGCTTTAGAATAATATTTCGCTTCTAAGGCTACATGTAAATATTTTTCAATTAAGTTTTAAAACTGAATTTAAAGTAGAAATTTTCTATAATATCCGATTATATCACAATTTCCAAGATACTTCTGCTAAGTAGACAATAACAGTTACTTTTCTATTCAATTCAAGAATTACCTCGTATCACTTTCCATTTAATCTTAAGATAAAAACTATGCGGAGGCACTCTTCCAAAGTTTACGTACTGCAGACAGCAACGTGAAAGTGACATGTCACTCAAATCGATTTCGATCGTTGTATCGTTGCGAGTTGGTTACCTTAGTAACCAACACGCGAGAGATGCAACACTATAAAAACACTAAGACGAATTGTACTTTGAAATTGGAATATTTATTGAAGACGTTGACTTTTCTGATTTAAATTTATAGGAAAAAATAGCATATTAATTGTTTTAAAATGTCAATAATTTAACTCTGTCTCATTCAATTTCAGATACAATAGAAAATATAAACTGTAAATATAAAATATTATAGTAATATTTTCAACGCTCCAGCAGATTGTAAAATCTCCCATCAAAATGAAAAATCCTCATAAAAATACTTAAACTTCAAACTTTTACAAGACTCGTTCGTTGGAAACTTTATAATGAAAGCCGCTTACACTTTATACGAAACAAAAAGGAAGAGAATCGTTGATGTACCACCCTACTATTAACTAGAGGAAGTTGTAAACAATAGGTTATTCTGACTAACTTTATTTGAATGTTTGGCGACATTAAATTCGACCTAGTTCTGTATCTTTTTCGGTGGTGGAGTGGCTTATTTGTCTTGTCAATCAATCAATTAGCCCACTGCAGTCCACTGCTGGACATAGGCCTCCCCCAATGTTCGCCATTTTGTACGATCCTCCGCCTTCCGCATCCAGTCCGTCCCAGCTACCTTTGGCAGGTCATCGATCCATCTGGCTAGAGGGCATCCCACCCTTCGTTTGCCTTCTTGCGGTCTCCACTCTAGGACTCGTCTGCTCCAACGGCCATCGGTCCTTCGAAAGTGGTTTCGTTTGTCTTGAAAGAGCCTAAAGTAATGCTGATAAAGTAATTGAACCGTACAACGTATACGTTTAAGTTAATATAACAATTTGAACGATTGTAGATATTAATTTTCAGAAGTTTGTTTATCGTTATTGTAAAGACATAGTAATAGAAGATGCATAAAATAAATGAGCAAAGATTTAATGCAATCTCTATTTTAAACCACTGACGTGGAACACAAGTGATGGGAAGCGAGTATCACTGCCTATGGAATTAACACATGCGCTGCTGATTCTGTAAAAACTTATAAACTTGTTTTTTTTTGTAACACTACACTTTCGCTCACTAAACGATAATTTCAAAAGTATAACATGTTTATTGTTTTCGTCCGTGTAACCCACAACGAGTCGACAGACGTGTATTTAACAGCCACATTTCACCAACTGTCGCCTGCCGGGCACGATTCCAGACACCATACTACTACCTTCTAAGAACTTCCTGCTTCCTGACTCTTGCACGCAAGCATTAGCTCAAATTTATATCACGGAATCACTGAATAGTCTGTGGCTTTAGCTGTTGAATAGATATAAATTCGGGAACTTCAAAACTATAGAACTATCTTAGCTTGCAAATCACAGATCACATTATAAAATCTATAGATACGGCCTATGGTCTTGTAGAGAGAATCTTTACTGATTCAAACACTAAATCCGTCAACTACTTTTTTTGGTTTTTGTACACGGTTCTGCTTTTGGTATGAGTCTTCCGAATGAAATACGTGAACATTTCTTAAGTTGAATAGCTGTTTATTAATCCTTCAGACAAATACGGCTGAACAGATTAGAATTTTATTTTTATACCACTTATGTGGCAGACAGGCACACAAGAAGACAGTGGTAACCTTAGCCTATGCATGTGTGCAATAAAATTTATCGCAGTTATGTAGCTGTGAGTCGCGCTCCACTCCCTTGGGTGAGTCGGGGACCGCGTGGTCCCCCCTCCCGAGGAGGGCCAGACCGAGAGGAATGGCCCTGGGTCAGCCGGGGTGCGAGGGATTTGTCGCGAGACAACCTCACTTTCGGCCTAGCACATCGACCCACAGACGGCGTGCGGCTTAGTCGGTTCGAGTCCGACATAACCTCCCCTTCCGGCTAGTGGGGTCCGTGGGGATTTCCCACACGATAAAAAAAACTCCCTCGGGTAATAGCGTGATGTTATATAGCCTAAAAAAAGAAACAGTAGATTCAAAGATAAACGCATTAAACCAAACAAACATACAAGAAGGAATTTAAGGAATAAGTGTAGATTTGCAATCTTTGAATGTAAATAATACGATGCGATAGTATAGATATTACTGCTGCGACTTACATGAAACCTATTACGTATTCTGTTGTTACTGGTGTAGTTATGTTCCGTTGTCCTCAAACGCTACAGAATTTATACCATCTCATCATCGTTTCTCATACCGAAGTTGAGTGGTTGGTGAGAAGATGGATGAAATTCTGATGCAAACCGAACGTTTGGCAGCGTCGCTCACAGATAAAACTTTAAATGTGGACGGCACTTCACCTTGAGTGGTGTTTGACATGTGAAAGTTATTATAAGTATTTACCTAAACATAAAAATGATGAAGTCAGATGATTAGAACTGATGTTACACAATCAATTATATTATATGATGGATATAATTCTGAATCCTCATCAAGATTTAGGCTACTGTGCAATCCCCCATGCACCTATAATTACTTACAATTTGTGAATTAAACATAGTGTTGCAAGGCGGGTAACGGATTCCATGTAATTATTTGTATGTTTGAATATGTGTACTGACATTATTCTTTGTATTAATATATAAAAATTAGATAAGAAATATTTAGTATCTATTGGCTTTTTATTTTGTCTATTAAAAAAAAATTAAAATTGAACAATATAATATAATAAAAATTGACTATGGATTGGATTGCTAATTGATTAAATAAAAATCATTACTATACCCGGGACACGTTTAAATGCAATCAATTTATTTAGGAGTACCAACGAAATTGTCACTTGGTTTCACAATTTCAAGAAACCAACACCAATCGAAATGATCTTGTGTCGTTATCTAAGCATGATCAATGTTCCGTCGCGTTCTCCTGATGTATATCTTGGAACGAGTGAAAATTGATGCTCCGTCAATGTATTTTGTGCATTTAAAGCGATCTAGCTAAAATAACAACTTATCGGTCTTGTTTTGGATAAGCGCTCAGCTATAAATTTTATAAAAAACCGGCCTAGTGCAATTTCCGTACTATAAATCGATTTATAGTATTTGTTGTTATAGCTGCAACAAAACTACATCATCTGGGAAAATTTTAACTATCTGGTTATCATGGTTCACGAGATACAGCTTCGTGACAGACAGACAGACGAACTATTTTATATTTTATGCGTTGCCGTATGACTGTAATAATATATTAATGGCGATTTCTTGACGGTGGTTAGCTCAGTAGGTGGCGCTTCGATGATGTCATAAGATTGAATCGTGCAAAGCTGAGATCGGGTCACCTATTTTAATTTTTAACTATCTTTTTTATACCACTTAGTTGGCACACAAGCACACGGCCCACCTGATGGAAAATGGTTACGGTGTCCTATGGACGTGTGCAACACTAGGGGCATCAAACTCGCTTCGTTAGAACACAAAGTTTCCGTTCCGCCAGTGTAGAAGATAAAGCAGTACAAGCCTTTGGTGTTCCCACTGACAGCACAAAAACTCTCTAGTGAGTTTATTTATGTCACACACAATTCAATTACAATTGTAATTTGTTTTGTCTATTACATTATATGTGTTCGTATAGATTTTGATAGATAAAAGTCGACAAACAACATTTTAATCTAAATTGGTTTTTATAATTAAATAATAAATCGCAGTAGAATCCATTGAAAAGTGGTTTAATTTCAATGAGTGATATGGCTTAAACTTCCGACAGTGTCGTCAACTTTATTGCCAGAAAAGAAGTCTAATTCCGAAATTAAATAAATCAGCTTTAAACAAACGTCTCAGTTTAGGCTTTTACCGGAGCTCGGAAACTTTAAGTGATCTTATCTTTGCAGACACTAATGGGATTAGAGGAGAAAAGTAACTTTCTTAATTTATTGACGTCCCTATCGTCATTATCTGAGCAATATTTGAATTCCACCGCTTTGTGATAAGGTTTGGTCAAAGTTCCAATTGTCCCTTAATTATGTATATACTTACTAGTTCCTTTTAATCGAAAGAAATCAAGTGCTAATTAAATCTGGAACTTGGGAATACATACTTTGATTTTCTTTCTGGTTTTATTATTGGGCCGAATGACTCTCTCATTCACGCAACTGATGTTTTATAGGCCGGCACTTATTCTGAGTGAAAAACTATAACAATGCGCGTTCGTAATGGCGGACACATTGGCCTAGTTGTATGTTAACCAATTGTAATCTACCGTCTTCTGATATAATATCACCATTTGAAACTTGATGTCAGTCAGAATAATGCCCTAGCTACAAACAGAATGAAATTACCGCTTTTGTAACCGTCTATGGAATTTTTCAAAATTTGCAACATAGCAACCCAGGTACTTGATGACATAACGTAGATTAAATTTTGTTGCAGGTGGTTAGAACCCGGACCCCTCTAAATTCACAATATTATATTATTGTTAGGGTAGCCCTTCAGGCAGTGATAGCTTGTGTGAACGTTCTTACCCATACTTACCACTACCCTGGCGCTTAGAGCTTAAAATTATTGGAGGTCGGTATACTCCTTATGATATAGGGAATGTAAATAGGGATAAAATATAGCTTGTACAATAACTATTATCATAAGAATCTGGAACTTGAAGTGTGTTTGAATAGCTTCTTTGGTATTCTGGTAAGTACGGCCTTGTAATAACGAGTCAATTTTCTAACTTTCTAGTATCTTAGTTTAGAACGAGTACTTTTGCTAGAAATATGTTCAGTAACACCTAGAATACGTAAACTGAAGTGATATATGTACATAACCTGATAATATGTAACTCCAGTATTGCTCGTTCCATGTGTATTGAATCTAAATCGCGATTTAGTGTAAAAATCTATGCTTGCTGAATTTGAGCTCGTCAACGACCATAGTGCTACCCCGTGCTGCGTGCGGTTTATTCGGTTCGAGTCCGACATAACCTCCCCCTCCGGCCTGAGGGGCGGGTATCCATGGGGATTTCCCGCACTAAAAAAAAAAGACGGGTTGCACTCTGGGAGTGCCGGCAGAAGTGAAAACTTTTTCTTTCTTTCTTTCTTCGTTATATACAGAGAAAAGGATAAAAAGAAACACACCATGCCATACCATACCTATAATAAAGCGCCAATCATAGAACCTATCACTAATTTTCTGTCAGAAGAAATTAATGAATTACAAAAAGAAAAAATAATCACAAAAAGTAATAAATTACAAAAAAAACAAAACGTAATAAATTACAAAAAGAAAAAAATAATCACAAATAATTTCAGAAGCCTAGTCCGAACCCGGTACTATTTGAAACCATATGAACTTGCAGTCGAAGGGCTAACCGCTCAGCTCAGCCGAGAAGCTTCTTGACGCACCTAACAAAATGTACAATCTGTAGCTGTTGTAATGTTGTATGACGTCAGTGATCGGTTACGGTTCAAAGGTCAACTAATCCTGACGCGCGTTTAACATTTTTAACCCATCCAACGCCGCTAAAGAAGTTTTTACTTCAAAAACCCGTGCTATTCTCAAAATACATCCAAGAAATGTGTACTGAGCGTAAAGAGCATATTTTGAGCACATTTAAGGTCCAAGATATATGGAACGAGCAATAAATAACAGTTGTTCTACAAAATGAATTTTGAGGGTAGGAAATTTTCTCTTAAGGTCTTAGGGTTTCACATTTACTCAAGCTGTAGGTAGTATTTGCGTTGAGTTTGTTTGGCAGTGTAAGTATTTATTATCTAACTAATTTTAACAATACCTGTATCGATGAAGATCCCAAATAAGCGTGTGATAGTGTGTGGGCATAGGGGGATAGTGACTTATGAATTTTGTGGCAGCAACAACCACAACTTATTCTACTTTTATCGCGGAATTTATTTCTGTGCTCAGTTTGCGCTACAAGTTTTTGAAATCAACTCAACCTTTGCAGAAAATAAGTATTTTCGTTTTACTACAACAGAGTTTTTAAAGAAAGGCTAGTTTTTTTTATTTTTTATTAATAAGTACATTTATTTTCCACTTTTTAGTTTTAGTGATAATATACAGCACAAGAGTACTTACCAAGACTATTCAAGACAATCCAAGTAGTCAAATCAAATCATATCAAAATCTATTTTGTTTAGTTTAGACGGCAAAGAAACTTCCCGAGGAGGGCCAGACCGAGAGGAATGGTCCTGGGTCAGCCGGGGTGCGAGGGATATGTCACAAGACAACCTCACCTTCGGCCTAGCACATCGACCCATAGACGGCGTGCGGTTTAGTCGGTTCGAGTCCGACATAACCTCCCCCTTCGGCTCCGAAGTGGTGGGAGGGGGGGGGGTATCCATGGGGATTTCCCGCAAGTAAAAAAAAAACGGCAAAGAATCTTTGTTCTAACAGAGTCGGGCGCGCGAGTGTGACTGCCCTGGTGTTGCACACGTTCATAGGCCACGGTAATCACTTTCAATCAGTTGGGTCATGTACTTGTCTGCCACCTAAGTGGTATAAAAAAATCCCATTGTGTCGCTTAGTCAATGAATTCCTATGGCCATCTTCCAACTCCATCATCAGACTCTGGTTAACGAATCGTGCGAGCCGAAACTTTATGGAGTTGTCGTTCCCTTACTAAATTCCTTTAATCAGTTGACCAACTTACAGCTCCATCATCCGATCAGACCCTGGTATCAATCTAAATGTAAGGTGCTCGCCAAGACCAATCAAACGAACTGAAACGCGACTGGGTTGCGTCGTTTTATTAAAAAGTTCCTATAACCTACCAACTCCATCATTAGACCCTGATTATCATTGAAACCACATGTTAAGACGATTCAAATGAGCCTACACTTGATGAAGTTGTGTTGTTTGATTGCGAAGTTCCTTTGGCCACCTTTCAGTTTCATCATCAGATTAGCACCATGTCATCTTAATATTGCATTGTTGTGCGATTTTTTTTAAAGATTTTTCAGCTTATTCGGTAACCGGAAAGTGTGTCAAATTTAATTTGCAAGATTTGATGACATCGGGACAGGTGAAACTAAAATAAATAAAAGTTTGTAATAAAAAATAAATAAAAGTTTTAGGCGCACCATATATAAATATATATACGCACAATGTGAGTTAATCCAACGGGTTATAAAAGGAAACAGGTTATAATAGTATTCCTTTTAACATAAAATGAAATAATCCTTTCTAATCTTCTGCGTTAAAACGCAATTTTCTTCAAAGCTGCCCAAACATAACCCAAAATCTTTGAATTTCACTTTAAACCCATTAACTTTACAAAAACGTTACATCAAAATAGAAGCAGAGGCAACCCATGTAATCTTATTAAGGAAATTTTAACAATTACAGCTACTGTTATCATGCTATCAAATTAATATTATCCTCCCAATACTTTTCGGTTACAGCCTAAAATATTCCACCGTATCTGGCTACCCTCCGGCGGTTTTACAATAGAAATATGGTAACTTCCTATTACTCTGCGGTCTACCAGTAAGGGGAACAAATTTGGGGGTAATTCCCAGAGTTTGTAAGTGGATCCTTTTTATGGTAATAATGCCTGTTTAAAATGGCATAAAGTTTCCGCATTGCCTTATCTCCAGTCGCTTGTTTGATAATTTATTCAGTGATGGTAAATGTGGGTTGGAACTTTCACGGGATATTCAGAAGTTCTTTACGGGTTCCCCCTTTGAGAATAGCCAGTTTGATAAGCATATTAGTGAATTATACGAGTATATAGGTAACGACTGTAACTAACGAGCCATAATTTCGCTTTCGTGATTATGAACTGCTATGAACATCTATTGTACCATATTCTAGCAAACAAATATTTGATTTGATTTATATTTTTTTTTATAAATAGGACACGTCAATTTGACTTTACCTCACCTGATGGTAAGCTGAAGGTAAAGTCTCAAGAAAGAGGGCCACCATTATATACACGTGCCATGTTCACAATGGTGGCACTCAGCTTGACGGCCTCATCAGATGCTTTTTCACGCCCCGCTTAAAGGACCCGGGACTGTAGGAAGAGGGAAACACGTGAGCTGGCAAGGAATTCCAGGTCTTAATGGTGCGACCAAGGAAAGAGTCACCGAACCGCTTGGTTCTTGAAGGAATGTTCTGCACCGTATAGGGGTGACATCTAAGTCCTGCACGTGTCGTCCTGTATAGGAAGGGGGAGGGTGGGACTAATTGGCAAAGCAGTGTTATTATTGTCAATTGGCTCAAAAATTTAACCAGACGTAAAGGCAGTATCATACTTCGTTATATGCTACTTAGTTATAAATATAACGATGGGTCCTACGTACAATACTAAAAATATGGCAGTTTTAGACATTTTTATGATAAACGGCTCATATTATTAATTATATGAGCCGATATCCGCCGAATATCGATGAGATGCAATATTATTAATTATATGGGCTATAAAAAATAACATTTCTGCATCTAAACACGACTTTAATTGAAGTATACTAGCATTTAAGCGACATGAGTTTATACGTACATACCTACCAGGTCCAAAGAGTAGACAATTGCTAATTTTGAGACTTTTACGCGGATAATTCAATTCATAATTGCAAACACTGCATTGTTTGTAATTTTAAATTGAATTAGGTTTTACGTTGTTTTTTTATAAATACAAAGTAGGTGGCAGACAAGCACACGGCCCACCTGATGGAAAGTTGTTGCCGTGGCCTATACAACTCCAGAGGCGCCACACATCCTCCGTGACCGCCGACGTCCATTCATAAAATAAATTGATTTGATTTGATAACACCTACGGCCGGGCTCAAATTATTTGCTAAGTCAAAAAATTTCTTGCTTTCTCTCCAGTTATGTACAATGAATATTTTTTGTTTCTGCATATAAACGAATGTCAATATATTTGGATATTATTAAGTTTTAGAAGTATATTTAAATGACTGTTAAAATCGTCTGACACAAAACTATCTTTAAAATGAAATTCTAGTTCAGGAAACAATTTATCAGTTTTTGATAAAAGGTTTGTTAATACTTTTGCTGTACAGCAGAAATTTTTTCTATAGGTGGTCTATTATTGTTTATTTTTACAGGCTTGCCAGAATAATTTTTCCACCTCAAAAGAAATGTGCACCATAGGTAGATACTCGCAGACGGTATAGTTAAACCACCTGAAACATTGATGTTTGGTTTGATAGATTAAATTTAATATAGGTACTTTACTTTAGTTACCCGGTAGAGCAGAGAGAAATAAAAAGTTTTACTAAGAACTGTTTAACAACAATATAATCTGATTATAATTATTAGGGCGTTGAGTACAGCATCTCCAGTCGACAAAAGGGATTAAATTTTGTGGATCCGAAACAGCCCGCGGTGCGAAGTTGGTGGTGGACACTTAGCTCTTCCGCCGCCGAGGACTGGTGGAGCACGTGCCGCGCTGACGCCTTTCTGGTAGCGTGGCCGCTCTGTCACACCTGAAAAACGCAAGCAAAGCTTTTCAGTATGTCGGACAGACATACTGCAAGTGCGGCGTGGCAGGCAGTAGGCAGGGGCAGGTGGTCAAGCTTCCCCAAGGCATGTGGTGCAAAAGTCATTACCGTAAAAGCCACGACTCACAACATCGCAACGAAAAGAAAGGGTGCACAGAAATAATTTGACATGAAGGTATGGACACGAGGTCAGTGATCCCACGACCGCATGGGTCAATGTCCTTTTGACAAGCATGTGAAACAAACCGAAATAAGCCTTGCAACTATATTGCAGAAGCGTTTAATATAAAATAAAATATGATGGACACTGTTCACGTAAAAACAGCATCCATCTCAGGGTTTTCACCCCGTTACATGCACACACAACGTGGCGTTAAAATATTCCATATATGACACTATATGGACATAATAAAATACGGCACACCATGCTCACGTAAAAAGCATGGTAATTGCCTGGAAGGAGCTTTGCATTAGCTACATGAAAACGACGTGGCACCGAAAATAAATTATTGCCCAATGAGTACAGAAGGTCTCAGGACTAAGCTTTGGTAGGATGCATCGTTTTCATGTCGCTATTGAGCCACCTGAAATAAAAAAGGAGATTAGCACACACTGCGTATAGCTATCAGTAATTCTCACCCAAGCCTTGGCAGAAGAAAGCTGATGTCCAGACAAAAGGACTCGAATGAGGCTGCAGTGGCTTTTATAGCCTCCCCCAGACATCAGCCAGTGGGCGGGCCTACGTGACCAGCCTCCTGGTGATGATGGATATGGCGAAATTGCCTCTCTGGGGCTACATATTAGCACTAGTTTTACATCATCGGTGAACAGCAGCCATTAAAAGTGTATCAGGCTAATAGTATATCGCACACGGCCAGAGACAATCAAACGGTCAGAGACAAATGAAATGTACTGATAGAACGGCAGATTAAAAATGTAGCTAAAATATAATTTTTAGGTCGATACTAATCGACTAAATGTGTAAATAATAATTCAAACTACAATAGATGATTTGCATCGTTACACACCTATCTATCTGGTTTTCGATAATTATGGTCACTCTATTTCTCCTATTTACAGTCCGTCAAATCTAAGAAGTACCGTTTGACAGTTCTGACAATTGAATTATAGGGATGGGATGAAAAAATCGATTACTATAATATCCGAACTTTAAGAGATCGATTACTATAATATCCGAATTTTAAGAAATCAATTGTTATAATTAAATAAAAGAAATGTTTAGGATATTTTTTTATTCACTACTAGTACTAGTATCGTCGTCTTCGTCATCATCGTCATTTAAATTAATGACCAGTTGATTGTCCATTACATTATCAAAGTGTACGTCTCTTTCGAAGTCGTCCATTATTATTTTCTTTGTTTTTTGTACTACTTTACTCCAATCTTCCTGTGTAACTTGGGCACATGCTTCCTTTAATAAACCTTCCATTTTCTTGACACTGAAGGGTGGTTTTGTGTTGTGTCTTGCTGCATAACCTGTAAAACAATAATGTAACTATTTGATAGCAGACGAAAACCATTGTTTAAATTATAAATGTTAGAAGTACTCGTGTTATTATTATAATATTATAAAATATTACCTTTAACTTGGGCCCAAATCAGTTCAATGGCATTATATTGGCAATGGTACGGTGGAAGTCGTATGACTTTGTGCCCGTGCTCTTCGGCCAATTGGTCAATTACATATGTCGGTTTTGGTGGTTTATGCAATTTCACTAACTGTAATAATTCAGCTTTTAATAGTGACATGTCGGCATCCACTCCTTTTCTTTGCAGCCATGCCACCAAATCTGCTTTCTTATTGGCTGACGTAGGTGCTTTATCAATTTGCACAGAGTGGTATGGGGCATTATCCATTATAATTGTGCTGTTAGGAGGGATATTCTGTAATAAATTTAAGAACCACTCTCGGAACCTTACTGCGTCCATTTCTTCATGATACTCTTTAGTGCTTTTGGATTGGAAAGCTAATAAAGAGTTTTCCACGAAGCCTGTAGACGCTGACCCAGCATGGCATATTATGAGGCGTCCACCTTTTCCTATCGGCACCTTCGAGCACGAAGCTTCAGAATCATCAGTCCATGTTTTCGGCACAGAATGGTTGGAATTTAGCCAAGTTTCGTCCAAAAATATTACATTATCCCAGTTTATAATTTGTTTAACTTCGCGCAGGAATGTTAGTCGCTGCATAATTATGTCATGTCGCTCCATAACAATTTTTCGTTTGTCAACTTTTTTGTATCTGAAGCCAATTCCTGTTATTACCGTTCTCAACGACTCTATGCTTCCCTTATACAGCCCGGCATCTTTTAAAGTTGCACATAACTTTGCCAATGTTGGAAATTCGCCTCTTGTAAAATACCCGTATATATGGTTTCTAATAGCATGACTATCGAATTCATCGATGCCTGTCACAGGTTTATTTCTTTTTCGTTTTTTCGGTGTGTGAAGTACGTTACTGTCACTCCCCGAAGGCCCATATTTTTCACTTAATATTTTGCCAACGGTGCGGCTACCAATACCGAGAGCTTCACCGACGCGATCCCGAACTTGTGTAACTGGCAGTAGAAGTCCACCATTTTGAGATTCACGCTCAAAATACTCGTGTAATTTCACCACCAATTCACGAGCCTGGCTGTTCAAAGTACGTCCTCTTTTCGACATTATTAATAAACACTTGCTTAGTTCGGAGTCCAGTATAAATATTGCCAAGGTAAACGGATAAAGAATGATCAGTCCAGAAAAGTAATAGCCAAGTCACAAATTATAAAACACAAACGAGAAAGCAAGTACGCGCACAGTCAGCTTCCAAGATGGCGAGAGACTGCTGACGCCGAACCGACCGAGCGGACCGCGTGCGCTTGTAGTTGGCAGTGTTGCCAGAAAAAAAAAATTGTAGAGACTTGGACACCTGCGATTTTGCCTATTGACCTAAAAATAATTAAATTAATTTATTTTAGGGTATCTGTGTATTCAGTGCATTATGCGGTCGCGCAGTAACGTCGTTAATTTATAACATCAGGCAACAACATTTTTGTGAATGGGTTCTACATACCTTATTTTTATTAGTTTTAGACGTAGAAATAAGACTTAGAAGAAAAAATTGTAATTGTAAAATCAATGGATGTGCTTGTTAAAAATTTGTTTATATCTCTGTAATATGCAAACCCATACTATCATACACAAAAATAAATGTAAAAAACACTATCCCTGACTCCATTTACTATTTCGACAGCGTTAGCGCGAGAAACCCCGACTTATTTGGGCGCGAAAATCAAAAATCGACAAATCGCTTTCGACAACTTTTTAAAGAAGCAAATATATTTGATTTATAAATACGTATTTTTGGTGAATGGGTTTTATCTCATATTTTACGATTACATAACTATTTAGTTATGTAATCGTAATATGTGAGATAAATCCCATTCACATGAAAAAATATTTGTTTGGTTGTCAAGTGTAATTTGTAAATAATACATTCGATTTTTCGTATATGTAAACGATTTTTTTGCATACAAGTGTATCCGAAGAGTCGCAACACTACGTGCAGTGACCTAACTACGTAACTTTGTAATGCGGTCAAGAATATAACTATTAGAAATTATTTACTGTGTAAATATGTGTTATTTTGCTTTGTTTGAAAGTTTTCAATTACATTTAGATATTAAGAATTGTACATTTTTAGATACAATAATGAAATCTTTCTAAATTCATGGTTTTATGAAAAAGGTTATCGAAACTGAATAATGTACGTATGAACAAAGTTGTTTCGGTTTGAAAAATATGAAACGTCAAACGGTACCTCTTAGATTTGATGGACTGTAATATAGAATTTTGTGGTACAGATTCACAAGCTATTAAACAGTTGGGGATCCTGGGATATTTTGTTAACGTAATTTGATCTAGAAAATCATTTGAAACTACTCCACAGCACTTGGTCCGAACCTGTCACTGTACTTTGCAAAATTTTTATTTCGTATGCAAGGGCAGTTTACAGGCTTGTGGTTTTTACACATAAGTATACATTAAATTATTTCAAGCTAAATCTGGGAAAATCTTTTTGTCAAAGTTCAATGACCTTTCAAGAAAGTTTACACATTTTAAGAATCGAGCAATATTTAGTCCGCTATGTCATAGTATGCTGTCTTCTTTCTCCTAGTGTTCATCCCAGTCGTAACCGAAGTTTTCAGCTTGGAGTTTGAGGTCCGCGATGTTTGAAAACAACTGTACGGCTGAGGGTAATTTGTTACAATTGTCTATAGACATTTATAATACTACAGGCATCACTAGGCAGTACTTTCCCAATTTAACCAAGTACAAATAAATAATGTAATACAGCCTGCGTATCGGCCGTGTTCACGACCACCAGGTCGTGAACACGGCCGATACGCAGGAGGCACGGGTTCGATCTTCGCTCAGTGCAAATAGTTGTATGTATGAATATGGGCATTGGTCTGGTCGTGCCTGGGAGAGTACTTTAAGGCCTCGATCCTGGTTGCCATACGAATATCTATGGCAGTCGTTACGGGTAGTTGGAGCCCTAAATCAACAACTGAACTAGCTGCATTGCTTCGATATCGCCTGTAAGTTGTGGAGGTCAAATGGCAGTCGCATCACAGAAAATAATGAAGGTCAGCCCAAATCTGTAATTAGACTGATAAAGCGGATCCTAGACGCCAAGTTGAAAGCTAGATAAGATGCGACTGTAATTAACGCTAGAATGAATAAGATAGAAAAGACCTTGGGAGGGTATAGGGTACAAGGGTTTGGGTATAGGGAAATATACAGCAAGTACACTTATGTGACTGCTGTATCGCGCACTAAGTCAGCCTCAGATCAATCTTGACTACTTATACTTTTTTTTTTACTTTAGGGAAATCCCCACGGATACCCCTGCCCTCCTTCGGAGCCGGAAGGGGAGGTTATGTCGGACTCGAACCGACTAAACCGCACGCCGTCTGTGGGTCGATGTGCTAGGCCGAAGGTGAGGTTGTCTCGCGACATATCCATCCAGGTCCATTCCTCTCGGTCTGGCCCTCCTCGGGAGGGGGGACCACCGTGGCCTGCTTCTGCTAGGGTGACGAGCGGCTCCACCCGTCACCCTCAGGCCCGCGGGGGCGGAGGTCGGTTTGAGCCCTCCGACGCCCGAGCCGCCTTCAAATGCGGGCAGCGATGTCCGCGAGTCTCTCTCGCTCGCTGCGCTGCGCCCGCTCTGCTGTCTCCTTCACGAGCAATCTTGACTATACTAGCAAAGTACTGAAAAAGATCTTAGTGTCTTGGTTTTGCCTCTTGTCTCTGTCTTTGGTTCTTCTGAACACGCACCATTATATAGGACATAGAAAGCGTACAGGAAGACATTGACTCAACTACGTTTCAAAGTATTTGTGAAAGGGAAAGTGAATTTATATCTACGGTTGAGCGAGTCGTTTTTATATTATATCACATTGCATAACTATGTCTATCGTTCATTGAACCCATTTTAGGTTCATCGCCATATAGATTAAAATGTCATTGGCCCAATTCAATGACATAGTCACCTCACAAGATTATTTACATCGATCAAATTGGTTTGATAACAGGTTATTGACATACTTTTATTAGTGGATAGATTACAATTTGTACTTACGTATATATTACGCACTACGAACTTATTTTTGTAGTATTGTGGGCTTATTATACAATATATCTATATCATATATATCTCTGTGGCGTGGCAATAGTGAACACGGCCGCAACGTAGGAGGTGCGGGTTCGATCCCCGGTCAGTGCAAATATTTGTATGCGTGAAGATGGGTTTTTGGATTAGTCTGGTGGTGCTCCGATAGCACGTTAAGCCGGAATCGTCAGGTTCTCATATGAACATGTGTGACAATTATTATAAATTAGATATGCTCAACATACCTTATTAACTACACATCAGGTACACAATTTACACAAAATTGTCGTACCGGTTGACAATGCTTCAATGTAGTGTATATTGGAAATACGCCGCCCGCTTCAATGTTCGTTTAGTGGCGGTAGTTTGTGAAATTTTACGAATGATCTAGAACAGTACTCTCGGTTCAGCATTCGTAGATCATACCTTGTGACCCGCGGTTGTACAAATATAAATTACTTTAGTGAAATATTGTAATATCCACAGTTTTACGATTTAGCTATTTTATATTTTTCTATCTTCGTTATATAACTGTCACGTTTTAATTCTTCTGTGCTCTGCTATTTGAAGTTTCTCATTCTGTACTATATCTTCTGTTTTGTGTAAGTACCTACAGTGTTGTGTGTGACCTTACTAACTGGTCCCTTACTAACTATGAGTAGTTTTTGTAACGCTAGGTACTCTGTTGACCATATGGGTCAACCGAATATCTACAGAACGATGCTATTATATAATTACTACTAAAATTAAGTATATATTTTATCTTATCACTTAACAATTAACTGTGACCTGTTAATGTAATTTTCTATGCTATCTGAGACAATACATGTCTATGTTAGGTCTGATCTAAAACTTTGGCTTAGTCCTGGACTGCTAGTGTCTTTTCCCGTGTGGAAATACCCACGGATACGTATAATGTCATTCTCGAACTGACTTAAACCGCACGTCATGTAGTGTCTTAATTACCGGGGTGAAATTTGCGCAATAAAGACATTTTTCTCACACTCCACCTACCCCAGGGCCATGTGTCCATCTTACCCCAAAAAGGAGGGCCGCGCGTCACGCTGCCGCGTTGGCCTGCTTCAGCCCGGGTAATATGTGGCCAGCGTACTTTTTCCGTGCGCCAACCAGGGGGTCCTCAAGTCTCGCCCCCTACCTACTCTTTACTGTGGTGACTGCTAGCCAGGCGAACACGTCGAAAGCCACCGATCAACGCTCTAGAGAGTCGCAATAGGGTGTACCGTGAAATGAGGTTCCCGACCAAGCACCTACCCGCACTACTAGTTTGTACGACTATCAGTAAAAGGTTACCACCGTCGCCCCAAGATGGGTAGGAGGTAGGACACGACGGTACTTCCATCCAATTGAGCAGTCCGACTGGGGAAGCACCTCCGCCCTACAGAATACCGCAGAAATAATAACCTCGTATTGTGTTACCGTCGGTGCCGGTGAGTTGGGTAACCAGAGCTTACTGGAGAGTTTTTGTGCTATCAGTGGGACGACCAAAGCTTTGTCTTCTACACTGACGGCACAGAAACTTTTTGTGCTTCCGGGGTCAGCACCGCGAGTGTGACTCCCCTGATGTTGCACACGTACATAGGCCACGGTACCCACTTTCCATCAGGTGGACCATGTGCTTGTCTGCCACCTCAGTGGTGTAAAAAAATGGATACCTATATAAAAAAATTTGAAGCATTTATGATATCAGCTCAGTGGTCAGAACCTTATTGGAGGAATTCCTGTAAGGGTGTGGTCGCGGGTTCGAGTCCCGTGTGAGTCTAGTTAGTTTAGTAATTGGTTTAAATTTCTTTCAACTGCTTGTATCTATCTTATTTTCGTGCTCAAAAGCCCGGAAAAGTGTCACAAAAGGTCATTGGTCCCTTAATTTATTCTGCTATTATGTCATATTACGCGACAATGTAGCTATCGGTCATTGAATTCACATTACGTTGATCGTCATACCGATTACATGTCATTGACCTGACTGAATGACACAGTTACCTTAGGAATATTACCTACATCCATCAAATTGGTTTGATAAATCTATAGGTTATTGACATTTGACATCCTTCATAAACGATAGATTTATATATTTATTGCTGCTTGTCAGTCAACGAATTAGTACGGGTAGTTTCTTATATTTTATCCGTCGTGTATAAAAATGCGTAAATTTAGTTTTTCAAAGCACTAGTCATTTTTATTTATACAAAATTACACTTTGTGGCATAAACTAGAAAAATGACTACTTACATATAAGCTGGTCCGTAATTACTGTATCTATCCGTTCGATCAAATTCAAAGTTTATTGAACTGAAAGTTACGGATATATTTTTGATAAATGTAACTCGACCTTGTGCAATCGGTCGTTGCTACCGGTTTACGTAATTCGTAAAAAACATCAGGTTACTATCTGAATTCTGATAAGCACTAGTCCAGATATCATATGATAAAATAACTAATAAAAACAAAAACATACAGGTCCCACAGCATTTAGTTTTCAACAGTGCAATAAAATGTCACGAGTAGCTCTTATAATCGTGTTGTGTGTTCAATTGCAAGCTGGACTTATAGATGGCTCCAGAATATTAGGAGTATTTCCTGTGCCGTCTATAAGTCACCAAATAGTATTCAGACCTTTGATGCAAGAACTTGCTAAGAATGGACATGAAGTGATAATTATCACACCGAACCCTGCACTACCCAAAGAAAGACCTCCTGACAATATAACTGAAATTGATACAAGCAAAGTTTATCAACTTATGGCGAAATTTTATGATGAAGCTCAGGGACAGAATATGTTAAAAAAAGGTATTGTCCATGATGTTGATACAGTTTTAACCGGTCATGCAGATAAAGGTATGTCGGAGCTTATATCGTATCAAATGGACTTACCTCAAGTGAGAGCACTTCTTGAAGATACAACACAAAAGTTTGATGTTGTATTTATTGAAGCCATTGCAAATTACCATTTAATAGTAACACATATATTCAAGGCTCCAGTGATATGGTTTTCTTCATTTTATGGATTCCCTGAGCACTATCAGTCCATGGGTGCGGTTGCTTGGCATCCTGTATTTTATCCATATTTTTATAGACAGAACTATAGAAACCTCACACTTTGGCAACAAATGCAAGAGACGTACGTAGAATGGAAAATCTTTAAGATGATTCAAACAATTGAAGAATATGATAATAATAAATTGCAACTTCGTTATGGACCAGGGACCCCAACAGTAGAAGAGTTGAAGAAAAACGTACAAATGATGTTTATTAACTCAAACCCTTTATTTGCCAACAACAGGCCCGTACCGCCTAGTGTAATTTATTTGGGTGCACTGCATTTAAAACCAGTTAAGGAATTGCCGCAGGTAAATATTTATTTGATAAATCCATTCTTTTATTAAATATTTTTTTAAGCCCACACCTATGAAAATTACATACATATAATCAGGCCTCTATCCCCAGAGGGTTAAGCAGAGGTGAATTAACACTCTCATTTTGCCAATCATTGTATACTTCCCACATGAGCCCTATTACGTGGAAGCGAATACCTAGCCTATTGCCGTGTTCCGGGCACTACCCATTGTTGCCTCGAGCCATGCATCTGAGTCTGGGCTGTATATATCTGTCTGACGGCCTGTCCCTTTTTCGCCTTATACGAAACCACATTGAAAGAGATGAGGTGGGCCACATTCTATTCTGCCGGGTATCACGTGGCAACAAATATAAAAAAAGAAACACTATTTTTTTTCATTATCAATTTGTATTGCATTTGCAGGAACTGAAATCATACTTAGACAACTCTAGTCGAGGTGTAGTATATGTAAGTTTCGGGAGTAATGTTCGTCCGTCCATGATGGATCAAGATCTTCTGAAATCATTTCTGAATGCGTTTGAAGCTTTACCGTATGATGTCTTATGGAAATTTGATAGTGACAGTCTTGAAAACGTATCCAAAAATGTGAGAATACAAAGCTGGTTCCCGCAAAGGGATCTATTGAGTAAGTATAAAAATTAAATTAAATCAGTGTTATAGTAAAATAAATTAAATTAATGTTAAGCTACTTTTCTACCTTTTTAATATTTCCTTTCTATATTTATTTTGTTATACCTTTTGAACGGCACTCATCTTTCTTACGTACTATCCGTATTCCTACAGTCTTGATAAAAAAGTCTCTTAAAGCTTGCTGATAGTTTTCTTTTACGTTTTCTTTTGTGAGCCCTCAGACTTTATATAGTTCCAGTTATAAAATTAGCGCAAATGCAATCCAATACCATATAGTAACAATAACTTGAAGATCTATTCTGACTGGCATTTGATAATAACAATAATATTAACACATACATAACTTTGATTTACAATCTATCAAAACAATTTGTAATTCCACGACGTTTTTTTGTCATAATAAAATTGGTTCTAGCAAGCATTTTACTTGTGTAAGAAATTTATATACTAGATCGACGATATTTTTTTTTTTTTCTTAGACCAATATTTCAAAATAAAGATTCAAAAAACCACTTAATAAGTGAAAACTAATAAATAATATTTTGTGGGTTTTTTCAGTGCACCCCAAGGTGAAAGCATTTATAACGCAAGGTGGTCTACAGTCAACGGATGAAGCAATAGACGCTAAAGTCCCTCTTATTGGTCTACCCATGTTGGCAGACCAATGGTACAACGTAAATAAATGTGTTGAACTGGGAATCGCTGAGCAAGTAGATGTCCTTACCATGACTTCAAAGGATCTAGTAGACGCCGTTAAGAAAGTTACCACAAACGATAGGTAAGACACTAAAAGTAACTACCCAAAAAAATGAAAATTTAATTAACAGCCTTCTTATTTAAGTGAAACCTTCTTTAAGGACGCTTTGGAGATAAACTGGTGAATGTGTTCTATTTGTCAAATTGGTACTATTGGCTGTATAGAACGGAAGTTATTTTTTTTATGAATTCTTTTCGGCTTATGTGTAAATTGACAAATGTGACAATTCACATATTATGACACCTACATATTTGATGTGAAAACTTTTTAGGCGTGTTGAGTGTTTTTTTTTTGTAAAGGAAATACTTTTTGCTTTTTATGCAGACTGTTTTTACTTCTATAAATCTGCATTCCTGGAGTTTCACAATATTATTTTCTTACTTATTATCTTGAAATAATATTATTTATTTCCCTGACTCTGATTTAATATTCTTTTTTAATTAAACATCAACTGATTAGGTTTGTATTATCAGTTACAGGAAGAACATAAAGAAATTACACAGTATCATCAATGATCAGCCTCAAACGCCTCTGGAGAGAGCTGTATGGTGGACGGAACACGTGCTACGTCACAGGAGCGCCTCACACCTCCGCGCTCCCGGAGCCAATATCACATGGAGCGAGCATCTAATGCTGGACGTGATACATCTAGTTTTTATTATAATTATAGCAGTATTCACTATAGTATTAGTTACAAGTATCAAAATATTTAAATATTTCTAAAGTAAGCCAATTTTGAATTCTCAATCAACTGAATAAATTTTTAAAGCTAGATTAATATTGTTATGTAATTTTATGTTCTTTAAATTTTTTTTATTTGTATTTATAGTTCTTTAATTTATAGTTTAATTTAGTATAATTTATGTTATAATTTTAATTTATGTTTTAATTTTAATTTATTTATGTTTAATTAATTAAATGTATAATAAATGACGCGCACCTTCAGCCATCACCACAATCAAGAGAGCATATAATGCTGGATGTCATACATCTAGCATCTATTTTTTATAATAGCAGTTTTTAGTATAGTATTATTATGTTATGTAATTTAGAGCGGTTTTATGTGTTCTTTAATTTATAGTTCAATTTATGTTTAAACTTTATTTTAATTTATTTTTGTTCAATTAATTAGTTTTGTAAATATGTACATAAAATTAATAATAAATAGCGTGCACCTTCAACCATCATCACGATGAAGAGAGCATATATTTTTTATTTTAGCAGTTTTAAGGAAAGTATTACTATGTTATGTAATTTTTAGTTGTATTATAGTTCTTAAATTTATAGTTTCATTTATGTTTTAACTTTATTTTAATTTATTTTTCCGTTTAATGAATTGGTTTTATAAATATGTACATAAAATGTTATCTTAAGTTTATTTAGTAATTTTATATTCATGAAATGCTTTGTTAAGTTTTTATTTGTGTAGTCTTCTTAGTACTTTATGATTAGTATTTATTTAGAACGTCCTCTGCTGTACCTGTTAAATTCTATTAGAGATTGAATAATTTATAAGACCAAAAAAGTATTAAATGTGAAACTTTGACTCATTCCATGTTATTTCCTTAAGTTTACGCGAATATCACTCATTAAAATAAAACCACTTTTTACCCGATTGCAATGGAAGGAGGGTTATGTTTTTCGAGAGAATGTATGTATGCATGCATACAAATCATAAGTTGCAAATAGCAAACTCGATGAAAATTAATGGGTACCGTCTGCTATAAAGCTTGTTTCGATCTTATGAGCATCCGTCCGGTTTTTTATTACTAACAATTTATTTTTAAAGTATTCCATAGTGATTTTTTTGTTATTATTTAATTTTAGAGCGACGTTTCGGCTACTTTTCAGCATAAATTTTCGCGATTTATCTAAGGATGGTAGGTGTCATATAGTTTGAAGTGTTAAGTTATCTCAAAGTACGCGAATCATGATGAGTTGTTAGTGTTACTATTTAAGCAGAATGAGCTCACTGTTTCGTTAAGTATTGCTGTATTTTCAAATCGATTAACATAGGAAAAAGTGAGTGCTCAGGTGGGACTCGAAGCCCCGATCTTTCCCTTACAGGGGGAATGCTCTGACCACTGAGCCACCGAGCCACACCTGAAGCTATCCAAATTCTCCTATACTACCGTCTTAGGGCGACTCGGTGGCTCAGTGGTAAGAGCATTCCCCCTGTAAGGGAAAGATCGAGGGATTTGAAAAGTTAGCATAGTAAATGCTTCAAAATTTCATTCAATTGCTGTATTTTGCTGTTTACTAGGTTTGATTAAGTGGATGACTGAGTCCCAGGCTACTGGTGCGTTCCAAGCATCTTCTCTATTAAAATTTGAGTGTTTTTCAATTTCAATAGCCTCGCGTGAACCTGAGCGTGCGTTGGATCAAGTTCCTTTCTAATCGCATGGTGCGCACCATTTCCGGTCGCAATGTGTGAGGTGGCCCTGTCTATGGCGAATGGTGCGATGATAGAATGTAGCGGTGGGCATCATATCAAACAATTTATCTGATTACAGACCTTTGTAAAGGCGGTAGATAGTAGTAGGAAGGGTAGGTAGGGTAGGTAGTAGTATGGAATTGTCGACGAGCCTCCACACCCGTCTTTGCAATGACTCGAAGGGGTCAAGCTGGTATGCAGGCGCTCCAGCAAAAAGGTGACAGCGGTACTCCATGGGGATCCGACCCCGTACCTCAGTAGTTGGTGCCCCGCAATGAAATACTGCTTCGTGAACCACTCCAAGTTGATTCGACAATTATTTTATTTATTTACAGCAGGTTGGCTGCATGTGTTATTTCAGTTCTCCCACTAAATCGGCACTTACACTTACTCAGTAATTTTCTACCCTAGCCCGACATTTATTAATAATTCAGTATTATCTATAGTTGGTCTAATGTGCCAATTTCCATGACCTATAAAGATATTGCATAAATCTAATCAGTTTTGTTTTAGTTCTACTGATAAAATATGAATTAAGTCATTGACCTCACGTTTGTAACAAGCTTCAAGCTGTGTTTAGATAGTTTTCACATTGTTTTGTTTTCCATTGCCGTGTTGGCTCCCGGTGAAGTAAATTGTAATTTGAATCTAAATTATTAAATATTTTTTCTATCTTTAACGTCAATTTTAACACTATGTGGTGTTAAATGAAAGAATAAGACGAAATTATAATTTCATCTTATTCTATTGATTTTAATTTGATTGTTTTTTGATTCGACAATGATTTTATTTATTTATTTGTTGAAATTGGATCTATTGATCTTGTACGAAATAAATGTTTTGAATTGAAAAAAATAGGGCCAACCTAGTTGTACCTTTTCCATCCAATAGTAAACATACAGTATAAGACAAAGTGTCCACTAGACAGCAATAGGCTCGCCCCCTATTACGTGGGACTGAAAATCATTTTTGGAGAAACGTAAGTGTTCATTCCTCTGCCTACCTTCCGGGATTTACTGGCGTGAGTATATGTATGTATGTTTTATTTTGACGGTGTTTTCCCATCCAGTGACACCCAAACGATTAGAACTAATACTGATAGGAAAAAAAAAATCGACGTGTCACAGGTGTTACTGGATCTCTTTGTCACAACGAGTAACACTGTAAAATATTGCTGTTACTGGATACAAAAAATATTTCCATCGTGTCATAGGTGTTACTGGATGTAATATTTTTGTCCCAACGAGTAATACTACAAAATATAGGTGTTCCTATTTGGGAAAAGAATCCCAACGTGTCATAGGTGTTACCGGATATAACAATTTTTGTTGGCACAAAAAGTGTTACATCTGGAAGTATCAGTGCAAAGACTATATTAACTACTAAGTCAGTAAGTATACATCTTTCTTTAGAATAGAAATCTCTAGGGCTGTCACGGTGGGGCAGGAGCTGGACCAGGAGCGAAGAAGATTCGCGGCCCTAGCTGCCCGTCAACTGAGGCAACTCGAGAGTCAGAGGTCGATGAATGACCTCCGCCCTCCATGAGCGCGGGATGTCAAAATTGCAAGATGGCCCATTAATTATTATTTTTTGGATACATCTTTCTGTGAAGTACGATACAGCTTCAGTTTTATATCTCCAGTTTTAGTGAATTAAGTAGACTTACTTATGATAATTGTTTGAATTATTATATATAATATATTATATATAATTACATCGTTGATGTAAATTCAGTAGTTCAACAAAACTTTAAATTCAATGTCGATTCCATTCACACATTAGAAGTACTTAGCAACCCCTACTAAAATGCAATATTCCTACACAAAATAATTCAACAATCGTAAGACCTAAATGCCGAACGCAAATCGCGCTAAAATAGGCTTTTTATTCGGAATTTGTGTGAAATCTATGCGTACATTACAATATTGAGTAGTTATGGTTAACCCTTTTTCTAGGTTTTATACGCAGGCCTTGAGGGTTGAAAGTAAAAGTGGGTAAGGTGGTATTGCGAATAAGTATTTCATAATACTGTCTAGATGAATAAAAGAGTAGTACCTAGCTAAATTAGGTGGATAAAAAATTCCGAACGTTTTTTATGGGTATTACTTGGGTAGCAGACAAGCATACAGCCCAATGATAGATAGTGGTTACCGTGGCCTATGGAGGTATGCAATACACACGGGGTGTTAAACATATCAAGATTGTCTATGTTAACTATGTTTAGTTAAGTTCTTAACCGAATGGAGTATAGTAGTAGACCTGTTGCACGTGATTACCGATAGCCTCATATGCTATTTTTTTTAAATTTATGCCACTTAGGTGGCAGACAAGCACACGGCCCACCTGATGGGAAGTGGTTACCGTGGCCTATGGACGTTTGCAACACCAGGGGCATCACAATCGTGCTACCGAACCTGTAGATACCTTTTAATACCCTTCTTGAAGGACTCCATATTGTAGTCGCTTGGGAAAACCACGGCAGGAAGCTCATTCTACAACTTGAGCATGCGTGGGATGAAGTTCCTTTCAAAATGCACGGTGCGCACCATTTCCGGTCGCAATGTGTGAGGATGAATTCCCTGCCTATGGCGAGTTGTGCGATGATAGAATGTATACATTCTTACAAAAAAAAAGGAACCTGTTCTCTCAAAACTTGCAGACTACTAGGTTAAAACACAGTGTCATGCAGGACGTATATCTGAACCGTTTTGTGCGAATGACTGGAATATCTGCCATATATCGGTGGCGCGTTACCATGCCTCTGGTTTTTCTTTGATGGAAGGTACTTGGGAGGATTATGTTGTGCACCTCTAGCACTCAGTCACCTAAGTGCCACCAATAAAACACCGAAAGATAACCAATTCTTCGTCAATTTTCAATGCTCTGAAGCATAGACTCAGCATGAGCCTCTTGGCTCGTTTTTCTATGGACTCAAGTAAGTAGTTTCCTATGCAGGAACTTCACTGCGCTTGATTGTGGTTAAGCAGTATTTCTTAAACCAGTTTTATTAGTGAAACCTTCCTATTTGTGTCTTTGTGGTAGCTGCATAAATTGACTGTGGGCTCAACAACTTCACCTGAAAGAGATTAGCATACATATTGTAAAAGGCACCGTCATACGAAATCACTGGATGAGTTACAAAAAACTTTGAAGTGAGCAGGGTTGACATGTAATTTGCGAAGGTCCCAAAGAACCCCCGAATTTATTTTGCACAGATATAATGATATGACAGAAGTGCTTGTGAGAGTTTGATCGAAGAAGGTGAGAAAGGAGCATTGATATTGAATAGACGAATAGAAAATATTATTTCATTGCTTCGACACGGAATAAAAGATTCCTTTTTAGCCAGTTTGTGCACGAATATGAATAGTAACTGATTGAAAAACGATAGCAAGTAAGGAGCATTGTAAGGACTTCATTTCTTTTTTTTTATATGCGTAGTTGTTTAAAAAACTAATATGTCTATGTAACTTAACGTATATTATTCATCAAGGGGATTCGTAAATTTAAGGTTTGTGTATATATGGTAGGTGTAGTACACTCCTTCCACTTGAATCCACAATCTCGATCCACATGTGGATCTGGGGATACAAATTTTTCCACTTGAATCCACCGGTTGATCCATGGATACTTTTAATTCCTCAAGAATCCATCAGTGGATTCATTGAATACATTTTGTATGTATTAGGTGAAATCTATAATTTTTATAATGGTAGTTTTGGGCTTGGTCCCATCTAGGCTGTGCTTTTGTCCAGAATTGGAACAAACTAGGCTAAAAATGATAATGAGGGAATACAAAGATTTCAAAGTTTTGTCTCAACATTATTATGAAATTCGATTTCACTTTACACGTAGAAATTCTAACAGTGTTATAATTACTTAGTAGTTAAGTAATTATAATACTGTCCTGTATATAAAATTCATTCAAGCTCCAAGCTTTCGTCTGAAATCATAACATTTAAGTACAAAGCATTAGTGTGAGCTTCCGTCTTTGGGGATGTGACGTTACCGTTTCATAATTAATAATTTCATTATAAATTTCTCCTAAAGCATTAAAAATTCGTGTAGCGCGGTGTCCTCTAATTACTGCTATCAAGCAATTCGTACACTTCAAGCGATAAAATATAGCTGAAATATTTAGCGACATTAAGCTTTTTTAAGGGACCAATAGTGAGGGACCACGTTTTAGATCTGTAAGTCAACACTGGTAACACACATTGATTGAAGAATTTCGTCTTCAGGCACTGAGGTATGTCGGACGAGAAGACATCTCGTAGCTTGTAGCCTGGTAGCCGGATCTTTGCCGGGGATTCTTCGCACCCCTTGCCCCGCCGTTAACATGACCGCTACCGGGGCTAGGAATAGTGGGGCTGCCGGAGACTAGGGGCCTGGCTTTTTTTCAGATTTGCCAAATGAGACGCTTGGCAAATGGGTTGGCGAGCGCAGTATTAAATGAATGTATCACACAAGGAAGGCGCTGCCCATCCTTTGTTGGTTCCCTTAGTCGCCTCTTATGACATCTACGGCACAGAAACTCTCTGCATTTACTAGGTTGGCAACACGAGTGTGATTTCCTTGATGTTGCATACGTCCATAGGCTACGGCAACTACTTACCATCAGGTAGACCATGTGCTTGTCAGCCACCTCAGTTGTATAAAAAAAAAGACGGGTTGCACTCTGGGAGTGCCGACAGAAGTGAAAACTTTTTCTTTCTTTCTTTCTTCGTTATATACATAAAAAAAGATAAAAAACATACCATACGATACCATACCTATAATACAGCGCCAATCATAATCACTAATTTTCTGATAATTTCTATAAGAAGAAATTAATAAATTACAAAAAGATAAAATTATCACAAAAAGTAATAAATTACAAAAAGAAAAAATCACAAAAAGTATCATAAGGCCAGGTTTGAACCCGGTACTATCTGAAACCATAAGGACTTACAGTCGATGCGTTTACCGCTATGCTGCGAATTATATAGTGGCGTGGCGGTAGTGAACGCGGCCGCTACGCAGGAGGCGCGGGTTCGATCCCCGCTCAGTGCAAATATTTATATGCATGAATATGGGTATTTGCATTGGTCTGGCTGTTTCTATGTATAATATGTATGTATTTACAAAAAAAAAAGTATCTAAGTATGTTTATCCGCATTCTAGATTCCATAACACAAGCTAGTTAGACTATGCTTACCGTGGATCTAGATAGCGTTGTGTGAAATGTTGTGGAATATTTATATTTTATATTGCAAAATGGACAGTCTATAGCTAATATTGTATGACGCCAGTCGACGGGTACGGTCCAAAGGTCAAGCGATCCTGACACGCGAGTTTAACAATTTTTACCCATCCAACGCCGCTAAAGAAGTTTTCACTTCAAAAAATTGAGGTCTGACGGAGTATTTTCGAAGAAGGTTCAAATTGGTTCCAAACTAAAAGGTCATAAGGGTAGTTAAAATAACTAATTTACAAAGAACAAAAATTGGTTTGTACAATCATTATCAAAGCAAACCATAACAAATCCGTAATATATTATTCCATAATTACCACGTCTAACCATTCCGAAGCAATTTAAACTACGGACATTACAACTCAAGAGCATCCTCATTAAGTTTAAACGGACGAATCTTCGGCATCAATTCGGACAGCTGGTTACACAGTTTGACCTCTACGTAATTAAATGAGCTCGGCTAATCCCTCAGGACCCTCAATTTAATGCAGTTAGTTGAGATCCTAATAGTAGTTTGTAGGCTTTGAATTAGATTATGTGGTTAAGTAAAAATGTATTGTTGTTTTTGGTGAAATAGGGCAGGTAATCTCCCAATTGAGTAGTCGAAGTACCTGCGAATATTTTTATTATTAAATAATTGATTTAGTATGCTCTTTGTTTTTGATGTATATCTGTCGCCGCCAACTAAATTAATCAGCCATTCAATTAACTCCCTGAATGGCGTTCAGCCATTTTATTAAACGGCTAGGCAAATAGCTTGGATCGATGACGCTTAACTACTTGACTAACGGTTAGAAAAATGACTTATTCCTGCATGGATATAAAAAAATAACCACGAACCTAACCTAACCAAGTCGGATTCTACAGCTATCACAATGAACCTATCACAAATTTTCTGTAAATACACCTCTGTCTACCCCCTCGGGGATTTACAGGTGTAAGTAAATGTCTGTATGTATGTAATTTTCTATCTTATTTCGTGGTAGTGCCCCATCTTACGATTGGCCTAAAACCAATTGGTATAAACTAGCCAGGTTGTTAATGATGTAATAAACGAGACGGCGGAATATCATTCAGGCCGTTAATTGAATGGCGGCGTTTAGTTAACTGTCTAGGCAGTTAATTGGATGGCTGATTAAGCTAGTTGGCGGCGACATATCCACTAAACGTCACCGGGACGACGGTCGCGTCGCAGCCGCGTCGTGACCCACGTCGTCGTCGGCGCGCTGCCGAAAGAACAGCATATTTATTATTTGTGTAAAAGTAGCTTGTAAGGATCACGAGCATGCTTAAGTTTATAATGTTCAATACATGTATTGAAGTTATTCTCTACAGCATATTAATTTTGTTCCTTTGTTGTGAGGCTGCTGAAAGCTACATGCGCATTTTATACTTCTTCCTCTTGAATATCATTTTGTATTTATAAAGAGATAGCAAATCTTTATTGCTTGAATATGTGTCGGTGGCGATAAACTTAACCTTGAATTGAGAATGTGGTACTACACATAAATAGCGGCATTGCATTATTACCTTTTTATGACTTGAGATTACAAAACATTATAATTGAAGTCATTACATTCGTTAAGTGAATATCACTTGAATATTTAGGAGGATATCTATGTACAGAGTGATCAAAATTATAAATATATTGCACAGATAACAAAAAACCGGCAAAAGATAACGATATGCTATCTTCAAGATAACTTAACATAAACTCACGCCTGTATCCCCGAAGGGGTAAGCAGAGGTGCTAGCACTCACATTTCGTCAGTTTATGTTTAGGTCCCAATGTTATAGGTGGCGAGTCTATTGCCATTAACCGGGCACTTATAAACCTGCGATAAATACACACATATCTTCGAAAAGCATCGATAAGTCATTAGTGTGTGCCATGGTAAAAACCTAGGATCGAACCCGAGACCTCGTCTCAGCAGTCCACTACCCATACCACTAGGCTACCATATATACATCTGCAATTGCTTCTAAATTCAAATTCAGTTTCAAATTCCATCTTGAGCATTCAGGTTATCCAATCTAAATCACCCAAGACAATGCGATCCATATTACTTATGACAATACGCATGATACCCGCTTGTCCCATTTCTGTCATAACATTTGCAAGATGATCTAGTACAAACCGCATCGCATTAGATTATCTAAACAATTTCATGGATCTTCGGTTCAGCGGTTACCGCGTTATCAATCAATCAGTATGCTATTAGATCGTGCCGGTGGGATGGAAATTGATTCCATAAATTTAGTGCGATGGTATAGAGTTTGGAATGTGCGTTAGTTGGATCACGTTACGTACATCACAGCATTGAACTTTTTTACCCGACTGCTAAGACGGGTTATTATTTTGGCACGTACCTTGTATGTATGTTTGTAATATTCTTTATTACCTCATATCTTCTGAACCACCGTACAGATTTCAATAATTCATGTCTCAACTGAAAGGTATTTATGACCTAAGTGTGTTGGGTACATAAAATATGAACAAATGCTATATGTTGGGTTTTTGGTGGCAAAATGTAAAAAAATCATTCAAATTTATCGAGTGAGGTATCAAAATGAAGGCAATTAGAAGACGATTACAAAAATATATATATTTATATCATAGTTATAACTAAAAAGTATGCAATAAAATAAATTATTAAAAACGACTGATGCTAAAATGATTGAAAAAAGCTTTATAGCAGGCGGTACCCATTTACAAATCTCAAACCAGATGAAAATTAGTGGGTAAAGAGTTTGGACGGGCACGGGACTTCGTCTTCAGGCACTGAGGTATGTCGGACGAGAAGACATCTCGTAGCTTGTAGCGGTAGCCGGATCTCTACCAGGGATTCTTCGCACCCCCTGCCCCGCCGTTAACATGACCGCTACCTGAGCCAGGAATTGTGGGGCTGCTGGAGACTAGGGGCCTGCTTTTTCAGATTTGCCATATTGAGGGTTTTGCCATACTCGCCACGCTTGGCAAATGGGTTGACGAGCGCAGTATTAAATGAATGCATGAATTAAAAATACGTTTACGTAAACAGGTTCACGTAAACGTATTTTTAACGTAACCGGTTTCACCTCACGACATTATCAAAGGTTTACGTTTACTTAAACAGGTTTACGTAAACGTATTTTTAACCTAACCGGTTTCACCTCACGACATTATCAAAGGTTTACGTTTACTTAAACAGGTTTACATAAACGTATTTTTAACCTAACCGGTTTCACCTCACGACATTATCAAAGGTTTACGTTTACTTAAACAGGTTTACGTAAACGTATTTTAACCTAACCGGTTTCACCTCACGACATTATCAAAGGTTTACGTTTACTTAAACAGGTTTACGTAAACGTATTTTAACCTAACCGGTTTCACCTCACGACATTATCAAAGGTTTACGTTTACTTAAACAGGTTTACTTAAACGTATTTTTAACCTAACCGGTTTCACCTCACGACATTATCAAAGGTTTACGTTTACTTAAACAGATTTACGTAAACGTATTTTTACCGGTCAGGTTAAAAATAAAAATAAAATGTGGAAAAGTTCAAGTGTAATTATTATTCTATATGTGCCGAAGGATTGTTATTGGATGTTCAGGGCCATACAAACATCTTTGAGGCACTACCTAACCTCATCTGCCAGTTAGTGCACATGCCAAACAACGGACTAAGGCCCTGGCTCAGGCTCACAATGCCGAAAGAAATCGGGGTTGTAAGGTCAGAAGGCAGATTTTTTATCGTTGATAGGCTTGCGTTTGACCACTAGACAGTTAAAATACCTGTTGGTAAATGACGATGTAGTCGACGATGGAGCATGCTTGCCCAGAAAGTAACCTATTCACTCTAGTCTTGAACTATCCGGAAACCGACAAATCAATAAAAAAAAATGGTTGTGGCACAGCCGCGGTAAAGCTATTGTTTTCTCTTGATTCGGTCGCTACCGTCGTAAGCCCGCGATTAAAGCTATGTAATAGGTTAAGTCCATCTGTCTGTCCGCCAGTCTGCCAGTCGGTCCGCCAGTCCGCCAGTTGGTCCGTCCGTCCGTTGTCCGTCCGTCGGTCTGTCTTGTCCTTCTTTCTTGCACGTAAACTTCTGATAATGCCTTCAACATCTTTTTGATTGGAGCCGAGCCGGGCTACATGGTAGGCGGTGTTAATCGCTCGGCCGAGCTACATAGTAGGCGGGTGTTAGGTTCGTTACGAAATTTCTTGATTGGGTCTCCGCGCTCAAAGCTCGCGGTAAAAGCTATGCAATAGCTTAAAAAACAATAAATCTCCATTCCCTAAAGTACACACTTTAGACGCACTCAACTTAGAAATTACAAGGAGTATAATGATACACTGAAAATATAATTTAATGTCTTAAAAACTAGTAAGAGCTTCATTATAGAAGGAACATCGCAGCGGCGCTTGCTGCGCGTGTAACTTCTCGCATGTAATAGGAAACTGTTGGGTATGTATCAGCTCGCTCTTATCTTAGTAACTATAGTAAAACTTCGTCGAGAACGCTTGCTGTGCGCTAAAGCAATTCATAGTTAGTCTAATTGTTTCGTATTTAATTATGCGGGCAGTGTAACGAAGCAGTGCTTGTGTGTATTGCAGAAATTTTCTCAAGATTATTAAAATTTTAATACTACTTTATAAACCTACATTATTAAATATTTCGCTAAATTTGAAATTTACCAACTAACTAACATAGCCTTTTACCGTCAAGTGGGCACTTGGTGAGTGGCTGTATGTTGATTGTCAGATTGAAAATAACCCTATCCCTAAGTCACCTTACTACCAACAATTGTTGCATGCAACAACTAGTAAATTATAAAATATTTTCAATTCAGACAGTAGGTATTTCACTCTCAATGCAATGGGCACTCTCAATGCCCTATGTTGTCAGTAAATACATCAATGTTTTTAGATTTCATAATCCCAGAAAAACATATACTACATACGTATTACCTATTCCACATCTTGCAGTTAGTATTTTACAAGTCGGCTACAAAAATGAACAGCCAAAGGAAAAAATCCTATGGATACAAAACACATGTATTTCTTTTAAACGCGCACAATAAGTACAGCATTATAAACTCTTTTGATCAGTCGCTCGTGAACAGCTGTCGTGAATATATGATGGAATAAGTTGTAGGGCTGCCTCAAAGCATTATCATGTATACACAAAAGAAAAGCTACTTTCAGAAATATGTTACGATTAAAATTCAAAGGTTCTTAAGGATGTCTATTCATGAGCCAGCTGCTACTTATAGTGCTTAGGATATTATACAACTCGAGAGTTAAAAGTTGAGTGCTAACTGAGTGCATTATTACACGAATACTAAGATTGTAATTGTATTTGTATAAATATAAATATGAATATGAATGTGAATGTGAATGTGAATGTGAATGTGAATGTGAATGTGAATGTGAATGTGAATGTGAATGTGAATGTGAATGTGAATGTGAATGTGAATGTGAATGTGAATGTGAATGTGAATGTGAATGTGAATGTGAATGTGAATGTGAATGTGAATGTGAATGTGAATGTGAATGTGAATGTGAATGTGAATGTGAATGTGAATGTGAATGTGAATGTGAATGTGAATGTGAATGTGAATGTGAATGTGAATGTGAATGTGAATGTGAATGTGAATGTGAATGTGAATGTGAATGTGAATGTGAATGTGAATGTGAATGTGAATGTGAATGTGAATGTGAATGTGAATGTGAATGTGAATGTGAATGTGAATGTGAATGTGAATGTGAATGTGAATGTGAATGTGAATGTGAATGTGAATGTGAATGTGAATGTGAATGTGAATGTGAATGTGAATGTGAATGTGAATGTGAATGTGAATGTGAATGTGAATGTGAATGTGAATGTGAATGTGAATGTGAATGTGAATGTGAATGTGAATGTGAATGTTAAGTGAATGTGAATGTGAATGTGAATGTGAATGTGAATGTGAATGTGAATGTGAATGTGAATATAAATATAAATATAAATATAAATATTCCACAACATTTCACACAACGCTATCTAGACCCATGGTAAGCATAGCTTAACTAGCTTGTGTTATGGCATCTAGAATGCGGATAAACATACTTAGATAACTAGATAACATTTTTTTGTAAATACAAACATATTATACATAGAAACACCCAGACTAATGCAAATATACATAAATGCACGACATATCTGGTTTTGAATGGCTAATGTAGCATTTAAACCGAAGTGGCAGTAGTGATAACCCATACAAGAATCGCAATTTATAGCCCCTTGCGTCGTTGAAATTATGTGTATTATAATGCGCGTGTCGTAAATTAATGTTTTCTCTTTCTTATATACAAAATTTTATAACATGAAATTTGTTAGATGATCCAACCCTGTGCACGCTGTGAACTTCAGAACTTCGTTAATCATTTTTATCATTGAGTGTATCTCATAACAGGGAAGATGGGAATTGTTTATTCCAAGATTATCTGAAGCAATTGCTCTTAACTTTAATGGTATATACAAAAGTTAGAAACAAATCCAGAATTAATCACAAGTTTATCAAAAGTAGCAGACTCGCCCCGGCTTTGCCAGATTTTAAGAAATTTTTAATTCCCGCTTCGATTCCTTGATATTATAACCTATAACCTTACTCGATAAACGGATAATCAACAGGAAGAATCTTGCATTGCTTTGATCGGATCTTGGATTAATTACACATAATTAGGGCTTTCAACTAAACAAATAATCTCACCAGCTTTATACTATAAGTATAGATGTATTTTTAATAGTCCAATTTTATTTTCAACTTAGTCACTGTCAATTCATTGCCATCTAAGTGCTCATCGACATTATTGACATCCCTAAATACGAAACACGTAGGTGTGACGTAATTCCCATGTGTTCGGCACGTCGTGTTCCCTGATTGTTAGAATGATTACGTG
The DNA here is from genome assembly GCA_949126895.1 of Eilema caniola. NCBI lineage: Eukaryota > Metazoa > Arthropoda > Insecta > Lepidoptera > Erebidae > Eilema > Eilema caniola. The sequence continues at coordinate 2,646,381 of OX421462.1, forward strand.
TTCATGTCTACGCCAGTGTTTGACTAATATATTACTGTTTATATTAATCAAATCAATCAATATGGTTATCTATATGTGAATGCACTTTAATTTTAACTTGAGGTAGTTGAATAAAAACTAAATATATAGTACTAAACTTAAATAGGTACAACATTTTTTAACATTTGCATTGGTTTGAATATTTCCGTGTCTCGGAGTGCACGTGAAGCCGTCGGTTCCGGTTATCAAACGACGAAATGAGTGGCAGTTACGGGTAGTTGGAGCCCTAAACAGCCCAACAACTGATCTTATTGCAATAGTTTCATAGCGGCAATGGATATTGGAGGTCAGATGGAATCGCATCACGGAAAATATTTTTAGCGTTTTCACTTAGACTGGGAAAAAGTATGTCCCGGACTCTTGAAGTGTACCTAAGTGAGCTTCGGATGGTGATCTATTTTAAACACAGTGACTAAATCAGTATAAGAAATTGCCAACAAACTACAACATTTAAGTTACAAAAGTGATTATTAAAACTACATTAAATCGTGATTAAGTTTACTTTCATTCGGACCTCAAACTGAAGATATAATTGTAAAGTTGCTTTTAACTTTTCTATGTTGAGACTTTGAAGTTAATTTGATATTTAAATAGCTGTGGAAAATGCCTTTACAGCGATTTCAATACAAAATGGTTGGGAACCGCTGAAATATATTTTTATATATATGTTGTTGGGCTTGCGGTTCCTTTTCAATTTACTGCTTTTATTCTTGCAAGAGGTCCTAATACGCTTACTTGTATTTTACAATTATGCAATTAAGCGTATTAGGACCTCTTGCAAAGACAAACAAGAAAACACAAACAATATTTAATATTTGTATCGAATGTCGAGTAGGCCTGTACATAGGTAAATTAGATTAAGGGACATACTTAACCTTGCTTTTAAAAACTGCTGCTTTTGATCAATTTTTCTGGGAGTTATATTAGTCACATTGAGCAAAAAGTGACAATGTGGTGGCCTAATCTGCAGAAGGCTCGACGGCCTCAAACCGTGTCTTCGATTCGGGAAGCACAAATCAGTTGAAATCAATCATGAGCCGCTTCTAGCCAGGTTAAGTTCAGGCCTGAAAAAGGTACTTAGCTGAATTGCACGGAATGCTGAAGGTTATTAGTTTTGTGGCGGGTAAGTTAGTCTGTGTCTTTGAAAATGTTATAAATAAACTTTTGAATCAAGAGCAGAATTCATTTATTCGATTTAGTTAACAATCTACAAATCACAAACGATCTAAAGTAGTTGATTTACTACAATTTGCTTAACAGACTTGTCTGATTACATAATCGCAAGATTAAACTCCACCAGTTCAATTTGAAGTATTCCTTAGTTTCAGTACAAATTTAAAAGTTCATTGGCTTTTTCGCTACAATCTGTTTTACAATTCAAATATAATCTGAAACTTAAAATGAAGTTACTTTTTGCAATTTTTAACTGACTTATTTGTATCCTGAACGTACTCAACTGTTGCAGTATAGTTTCTGTTGCAGTATAAACCTAGTAATACATAGATTCTAGTGTTGCCATGTCGGGGGACCTTGGATCGTTCCAATGACGGAGTACTTTACCAAGGGGTCCCCGACATGGCAAAACTTGAATGAAAATATAACTAGGTGTATCAAAGTTAATGGGCTAACCAACCTAATTAATTTGTCAAGTTTTTGGAGGTATATTTTGTGACGGAGGTTTTTTTAAATTTTTAATTTAATTTTTAGTATACTATTTTGAAACTGATCTACTACTCATTCATTTAACATATTATTAATTCCATCCCCTTTTACTCCCCTCTCCGCCACATATTATATTCGAAGACATTGGGTATTTTTTCCACTTTTATCCCAGAGCTTCTTCACAGCTCAACCGATTTTCATTTAACATTTTATTTTGTAAAGTGCACGTAATGCGCTTTCATTTGAGACCCCACTCGAGTATATTTTGCAGACATTCAGTTGTTCGTTCTCACTTTCGCACCCACAACTTTTAAACGGCACAGCTGATTTTCACCATCAAGTTTAAGAACACTTGCATATAAATCACCTTTCAAACAAACAAAAAAACTAAAATGAAATCGCTTCGTCCGTTCGGGAGCTATGATACCACAGACAGACAGACAGACAGACACGTCAAACGTCAGACATCCCTCTTTGTGCATTGGGAGTTAAAAGAGGGAAAATTCTAGTAATAAAAAATACATTAATATTGCTTCGATCTAATGTTAAAAAATAACGTTTTCGGACATTTAGGAGTATGAGGTGAAATCATCACTGAATTTTAACCATCATAAAACTTAGCAGGATTGACATTCCGATATCATAAATTTTTATCTCATAATTAGGTTTTTATTTCTAAAAAAATATGTTCACACAAATGGACAGCGAATTAGTTTATGGTTTTCAAGTAGAATGTATCTTGTACGTATAAATGGAGACCATTTTGCTTTATGAGGAAAAAGTGATCCGCGAAGAACAACCGCTTGGGAAGGGTGTGGCAAACATTTCTCAGCTTCACGTGAGATATATTATCATGTCTATTTGGATCGTGGGTAATAAATAGCCGCTGATTGTTGTGGGCCTTATATTACTTCGTATTAAATAGAAGTAGTCCTATCAAAAATGTTGATTGCATGTCATAATCTTATTTAATCATAATTGGATTATATTTTTGTTAATAAGATACAACAACATGATACAGTGATAGTAGTAGTTGAGTAGCTAGTGAGTCATAGATGCTAGTCAGAATCAGTCAGTCAGTCAGTCAGGATATTGAAAATCGGTAAAGGGCAGGTCCCAATGAGCACCTTAGCAACCAATCCTCCGACTTCTGCACTGCTCTAAATACTGTTTTCACAGCAGTTGTGAGAAGAATAAGGATATCTTTTTCCTTACTCTTCTCACAACTGTTATGAATGAGCTAACAGGTGCATTAAAGGGCACATTAATAGCAGATTATCAAGAAACTTACTAACAGCAACAATTAGTTCCAATATCCTAGTGAAATTCCCGTAGTTTCTAGATTCAAAGCGGTAATAATTTATCTTACTATTAAAGCTTTCACGTCGGAATTAATTCTCCTTCAATAATAAATTATGATACCAAAGAAAATATTAAATAATTCGAGATAGAATCGGTTCCTGTCTTCTATCTTATCCTCTGTAAATAGTAACGCTGTTTCCAACGCCTTTGTCATTTTTCTGAACGAGGTAGGACACGACGGTATTTCCGTCTCATTGAGCAATCGGACTGGGGAAGTACTACAGAATACCGCGGCCATAATAACCTCGTGTTGTTCCCGGCGGTGAGTAGAGTAGCCAGACCTCACTGGAGAGTTTTATGCAGTGGAAAGACCAAGGCCAATTCCTGCTTTGTCTTCTACGCTGACGGAAAAGAAACTCTCTATGTTCACAGGGTCGGCAGCACGATTGTGACTCCTCTGGGGATGCACACGTCCATAGGCCACGGTAACAACTTTCCATCAGGTGTGTGCGTGTGCGTTTGTCTGTCATCTCAGTGGTATAAAAAAAAGTATTGATAGGTGAAGCCTGACTTTAATAAGTTTCCCCCCCTCCCGGTAGTTCTCCCCTCCCGAGGAGGGCCAGACCGAGATGGATGGCACTGGGTCAGCCGGGGTGCGAGGGATATTTCGCATGGCAACCTCACCTCCGGCCTAGCACTACGACCCAAACACGGCGTGCGGTTTAGTCGGTTCGAGTCCGACATAACCTCCCCCTCCGGCTCCGGAGGGGTGGATATCCGTGGGGATTACCCGCACGTAAAAAAAAAAAGGTGGGCTGTTTTTTAAGCTTGGTCCGTCAATTCAAATGCAAGCCACCTTATGTGAAGTCGAGGTGAAGTCCAAAAAGTAGTTTCATTATTCCAGATCCCTAAAATGGAATCTTAAAATAAGAAAGTTGCATTCCCTAATTGTAATTTCATTTTAAAACACCTTATCGAATATATACAAATTCCTGAATAAAACCGTAAATAAAAATATCACTTCAGAAGATACAAACATATAAATCATTTAGGAATAATAAATCAAACACGGGAGGAAGTAAAAAATATTTATTTAGCGTTCCCGGCGAAAAATGAATCTAGCCTGGGTCATATTCCAAGCTGCGGCATCTTAACCATGTTGTTATGACATCAGCTCTTACCTACAAGGTGGCATACGACTGTCACACCTTTGTAGGCTTTACTACCCGTGACGTCAATCCTCTACCTACAAGCGAAATTTAGCAAAATTCTTTCGAATTCACGAAGGTATAGATTGTACAGTCATGAACAAAAACGCACAAAGAATTTCTGAATTTATTACGTGAACATATCTTCCGTAGATTTTTACTTAAACGAATATATCTCCGTAGATTTTGTAGGAACCAAAAGCTGACCTATTACAATGGTAATAGATCGGCAGATTTTTGGTGGTGGCTTTTTGTGACGACATCGATGGAGGTCAGTGCTCTATTTTTGAAACGTTCTTAAGTGATGTTCATGGTATAAGCATTAGTATAAGTATTAAGTAATTTATAGTCATTATTTAATATGCGATACTGTCTGTCTGTCTGTGGGCTTTCACGCCTAAACCACTGATCCGATTTTTATGAAATTTTGTACAGAGATAGATTAGACTTTGAGGCAATAGTCAGTATTTATAAAACTAAATAAATTCACTTAAGCCAATATCAAAATATTTATAACTGTTTGAATGTTTTTATTTAACTATAATATCATTATAATATCTCTTTGTATGTTGAAGTACTCTGGGCTACATACACTAGATTTCATCATCAGACTGACTTGGTTATTGCACTACAGTGCACTCCAATACGCTTGTACTTGAACACAATAGCACAGTCTAACGAACTTCCATAATGGTATGACATGCTTAATACCAGTTGAATCAATTGTGTGTTTGACACATTTCGTACAAAATCCAATATCTGATAGGTATATTTAAGAACCATAACACTACTTTAAGACGTTATTGATATCAACACAATTATGGATCTTGCAATCAGAAATATTTTTTTGACTTAAATTAAGTTATTAAAACCTACTTATTGAAATTTATTAAATGACCTTTGTCTATCACTGTACCTACTAACTAATACGACTATTAATATTTATTAAAAATTAATTTCCTAATAAATTTTGTATTATTTTACTTTTTCACTTCATATTTTAAGCCAAGAAAGTTGTACCTACTCCCTTATTTTCAGGTAGGTTATATACGCAACTATTATACGCGTGTTATTTCCTTATGCATAAAGGACTAAGAAACCAATAACCACAACATGCCACCAGACCGGAACATTAACAATGATTTAACGCCTCCATATCCTACACCTCAAAGGAGCTCTATGATTTTCCTCCTTCCTGCAGCCATGGATGCGACAATTTGTGTGATGTTGGAGAAAACCATTTCGTTTATCATTTTAAGAACCAAGAAGGATGTAAACGTTGTTAGAAAATAAATGTTTTAAATATAAAATTATAATATGGATTGAAATCTTTGAAAAAAAAATATGTTTCCATAGTTTAAGTTCCAAGTATTATTATTGTTTTGCTATATATAATATATTATGCACGTGGTAGAGTAAAAACGACTTCTTTTTCTGAATTATTTTGTTATGCATATTTGACATTTCTAAACTCTTATAATAAAAACAGCCTGGTGGCCTTATAATTAAGTTAATATCCTCACATTCCCAGGCTAGACAAATTGTTATTAGGTTTTTTAGTGTACAATTTTCAACCAAATTTTCGTGTCAATAGTCTATCTTCGCCTGAAAATTTCCTGGCAATAGATATTGTTTTTTTTTATTCTTACCCCTCGTCCAGGCTATGCCTCTCGCACTGGTCATCGCGCTGCCGGAAAAATTCACGCGAGTAATACTAGGGTATTAATATGAATATGGGTATCCACACGCTCGCGTCATCGCGTTGTTCCACATTACAGTATTCACCTAGCAATGGAGATGGATTTAAACGTATAGACGACAACGCTGTAGCATTACCTATGCTTTTTCAAAATAGCGAATTATTTTAATCAATTATTACAAAGTACAATATAATTATAATAAGAAAATATATGTTTTATATTTTTATAACTATATTAAAATTATCATAAAGAAATATATAATATATATATAATATAGTATAAATAATGAAATATGATTATATAACTAATTATAGTAATGTTTGCGATCAATTTTAATATTTTTTCATTAGACCATTCATGGTCTGCGACGTCATGTTACAAATGGGATATGGATAACGCCACCTGCGCTCGGTGCTAAGTATGTTCCTCGCGAGTGTGTAGACGGTTATTCGCTCTTGTATTGCCGCTCCCTTGACTGGCGCCGAGAAGCCGAGATTCGCGACAACATTCGCGGCATGACGAAGATACCATCCACACCACGTCTCTGCCCACTTCTCTCGCCACTTTCCTCGCTCATCGACGAGTCGTCTGGACGCGACATTAAACATGAGACATCTATACCGGGTGTAAGGGGAACGCTCTCGAAGTCGAAGGCCCGTGGTAGTACTCCGGGCATAGTACATACTAGCATTTTTTTTTATCGATTTGGTGAAAAAAAAAATTGTTTTAAAGCCCAAATAAACGACAATTTCATAAAAAAACATCACTACAGAAAAAGAAAACAAATAGCGCCAAGCGCATGCATTTTTTGTAGCGATGTTTTTTTTTATGAAATATTCGTTTCATTGAGCTTTCCTAATACGAAGGAGTCTAAATAATGGTAAAACACAGTGTCATTTGTATAAATACAAATTAAGTATAGCAAATAAGAACCATTGTAATTTTTTGATAATAAACAACAGACGCAATTATTGCCGCCCCCCCCCCCCCCATTTTCCTGATATCCTAATGTATGAAAGGTAAAGAAAGAAAGTGCGAGAGGAATAAAAGCGAGAATTGGTATGATACAGAGGCACGGAATGAGCGAGGAATAGAATATAGATATAAGATAGTCAGAGACGATGAGCCCTTTTTTTTTTTTTTTTTTTTTTTTTTTTTTTTTTACGTGCGGGAAATCCCCACGGATACCCGCCCCTCCGGAGCCGGAGGGGTGGGTTATGTCGGACTCGAACCGACTAAACCGCACGCCGTCTGTGGGTCGTGGTGCTAGGCCGAAGGTGAGGTTGTCTTGCGACATATCCCTCGCACCCCGGCTGACCCAGGGCCATCCCTTTCGGTCTGGCCCTCCTCGGGAGGTGGGGACCACGCCGTCCCCGACTCAACCCCGGTGTGGGGAGGCGCGCATCGTCCTACGATGCGCGCCGCCGCCGTGGCCTGCTTCTGCTAGGGTGACGGGTGGCTCCACCCGTCACCCTCAGGCCCGCGCTCATGGGGGGCGGAGGTCTGTAAGCGCCCTCCGACGCCCGAGCCGCCTTCGGGCGCGAGCAGCGATGTCAGCGAGTCTTTCTCGCTCACCGCGCCGCGCCCGCTCTGCTGTCTCCTTCGCGAGCATGACCTGCTCGCAGAAAGAGGCGCTGGCCGCCCACGCATCCGCGCAGCGGACCATCGCCGCGAGCAGGGTGGAGAGCGTGAGCACTCTCACCCCCAGGGCCTGCACAAGCTCCCGCCTCGGCGTCTCAAACGCCGGACACTCGGTGAGCGTGTGCAGCCCCGAGTCCACGCTCGCGTCGCAGTGATGGCACTCGGGCGTTGGCTCAATACCCATCAGATGCAGATACCGCCCGAAGTAACCGTGCCCGGCTATCATCTGCGTCTGACGGTACGAGAGGCTCCCGTGTGGCCTCTCTAGCCACTCCCCCATGATGGGCCTTACCGCCGCAATGACGGTGTGCCCTGCGCGTGGTTGCCCAAGTCGTCGCTCCCACTCGGCCACCATGACCTGGTGGAGCCGGGATTTCTCGGCCCGAATGTCCTCGGGCTCGGGATCGAATCCCCGCTCCCGCGCCTCCTTTCGGAACTGGTATAGTGCCGAAAGGGCCCTCGCTTCCAGGATCCACGGTGGCGATCCGGCCAGGAGACTCGCCGCTTCGAAGGATATCGTGCGGTATCCCCTGATGGCCCTGGAGGCCATCGTCCTCTGCGCCGTACGGAGCAGAGGCAGGAATCTGGCCCCCAGGGTGTCCGCCCACACGGGGCACCCATATAGGGCCATGGACCGCACGACACCCGCGTAGAGTCTCCTGCAGGAGGCCCCTGGGCCCTTCAAGTTGGGCAACAGCCGACTCAGGGCATTCGCCGTGGTGACCAACTTGGGGCGCAGGCTTCGGAGATGTTGTCCGAAGTCCCATCGACCGTCAAGCACGAGCCCCAGGTATTTCAGCTGGGGCTTGATGTCGATGGGAGTGCCTCCCACTGTAAGGCTGGCTCCCGGGCCTGGCCTGCGCCGAGGACCATGAAAGAACATGGCCTCGGACTTGTGCAGAGCCACCTCGAGACCCAGCCGCCGGATCCGCTCGACGACTTGGCCAACCGCGGTCGTGGCCCTCAGGGTTGCCTCGCGGTGCGTAGCCCCGCTCACCGTCACCAGCGTGTCGTCCGCATAACAGGTGACGGTGGCACCGTACGCGAAGTCACCGCGAAGCACCCAGTCGTAACCGATGTTCCACAGTAACGGCCCCAGGACCGATCCCTGTGGAACACCGCACGACATCTCACGCCTACCGACTCCGGTCGAACTCGGGTAGACGACGGCTCTCTCCGTCAGGTAAGCCCCGACTATGCGGCGGAGGTAGAGAGGCACACCGTGGTACACGAGTGCCTCCCTGATGCAACTCCAGGGCAAGGTGTTGAACGCGTTGGAGATGTCCAAGGACACCGCCAACATCACCTCGCCCCGGGCAACCGCATCCTCCGCCAGAGTCCTCACACGCATGATGGCATCCACAGTGGAACGCCACCGGCGGAACCCAAACTGGGTATTCGCCAGGTCCGGCCCCACTCTAGAGAGATGCTCGACGAGGCGCTTGGCAATTACTCTTTCGAAGAGTTTGCCCACCTCGTCGAGCAGCACTATGGGCCGGTACCCGGACGGCTCGTCCGCCGGGCGTCCCTTCTTGCGGATGAGGACCAGTTTCCCCGTCCTCCACATCTTCGGAAACTGGCCCCGCTCCAAACATGCGCTGAGGAACCCTCTCAGTCGGGGTTCGAGACCGTCTTCCCCTAGAGCTAGGACCCACGCGCGGCCTGGAATGCCGTCGGGTCCCGGGGCGGTGTTTTTCTTGGCTCTCAGCCTTCGCACCGCCAGCTCTAGTTCTACCCAAGTGACCTCGGGCACGTCGTCGTCAATCACCGCACTGGGCGCCGTAGGCGACCGAGGCGGCGGAGCCATCTGCGGCGGAACATGTTCCGCTCGCGCCGGGAACAGGGATTCCACCACTCCTCCGAGCAGAGCCGGTTCGAGCACCTGGGTCAGCGGAGGGGCCCGGGGGCGCAGCTTTTCTCTTACCATAAGGTAAGGCCGCCCCCATGGGTCCCGCTCCAGCGTCTCCAGGAGCTCCCGGTAACAAGCGGCCTTAGACCGCTTGATCTCCGCTCGGAGGGCATTCCGGGCCTCCCTGTATCCCTCGTGAAGCTCCGCCAGTCGGGGCTCCGAATCTGCGGTACGGCTACGCCTCCTACGGAGTCGAGCCCACCGGCGGTGCGTGATCACGCAGGCTTGACGCAGCCTCGCGATCTCCGCATTCCACCAGTAGACCCGACGCCTCGGATTATAGGCTGGAGCCCTAGGCATACCCGCATCGCAGACCCGCGTCATGGCCTCCCGGAACCAGGCCGCTTCATCGTCTATGTCGACAGGCCTGTCCGGCGCAATGGCCCAGGCCTGTACGATGGCGGCCTCCAGGAGGTCCTCCCGATTCAGTCGCCCCAGCACCCAGCGCGGCTCGCGTTGGGCCGATGTGACCGGCGCATCACCCGCAGGAGGGGAGACATCGAACCGAACGTATCGGTGATCCGATAGTGTCTCCACCTCCACGGCGACACGCCAGTCCCGCACGCGGAGTGACAGGGAAGCGCTCGCGAACGAAAGGTCTATGATCGACCTGCGCTCCCCCGCCACAAAGGTGCCCACATACGTGGCTTCGGCCCCGCGATTCTGGAGAACTAAGCCGAGAGAATCGGCCCAGCTCTCCAGAGCCCTGCCCCGCGCGTTTGTGCGCCGGGAACCCCAAGCCTGAGACCAGGCGTTGAAGTCCCCGAGCACAAGAACCTGACGAGGCGTGCAGGCATTGACGACGTCGGTCAGCCGCTCCAGCGACCGCCGATACTGCCCAATGAGTCGGTGTGACCCCGGCGTGAGATAAACGGCCACGACCGCAATCTCCCCTACACGCGCCGCTACGATGCCATGCTCCCTTGCGATCACTACAAGGGGAGGGGCACCCGCAGCGGCGTTATGCACCAGTGCCGCCGATCCATCCAGGTCGACCACCCAGGCGGGCCCGAGGGGCCGGTGAGTGTATGGATCGGCGACAGCGGCGACGTCGATGGACCACTGTGCCATGCTCTGGAGCAGAAGTGCCTGAGCATCGACACCGTGGCCCAGGTTCGCCTGCAGGATGCGGAGATGAGGATCCATTATGGAACCATCTCCGCATCCCGCCCCGAACCATTGGCGGAACGCCCGCCTCGCGGCGGCGGCTCCCCGCGGGTGCAGGCCTTGCTGCCAACCCTATGGTCGGCCGGCTTGCCCTCCGCCGCACACCTGAAGCAGTGTGGCGGAGCTTCGCAATTACCGGCCCTATGACCGGGTTGGCTGCAGCGGAAGCAACGGTCGCCGACCGTCACCTCCGCCTTGCACTGTACACCCACGTGGCCGGCCGACAGGCACCTGAAGCACCTGTCCGGCCGAGCCTGCAGGAGCCGTACCCGGACTCCTACAACGCCGCCTACCGCGAGAATCCGCCGGTCGGCAGCCTTTTGGGCTGCTGCGATGGGGCAGCCGACAACTGTTGCCCCCTGTCCGCGACGGCCGTAGCGGATCGCTCCGACCTTAACCGCCTCCAGGGGACAACCCCCGGCCTCCGCCACGGTGACCCGAATCTCTTCGGCCGTGATGGAGTCGTCCAGGTCCGAAATGCGCAGTTCTGCGCACTTGGTGGGCCTGGACACCCGGACGTCGGCTGCATTCAGCGTCTCCCTAAGCCTTGCCGCTATGGCATCGGCCTTGGGACCGCTTGTAGCGCCAGGGACGTGGATGAGCCGGGCACCCGTCCGAGTGTGTGTCACTCGGAGGGTCCCCGACACATCGAGGGCCCTCATATCAATGAGGCCCCTCGCCTGTTTCACCAGGTCCACGTACTGCACGCCCCTCTCCGTAGCCTCCGGTGTCATCGTTAAGACGACAGCGGTGGTACGGGGGACGCGCAGCTTTCCTGACGCTCCCTTCGCAGCTGCCAGGGCCTTCTTGGCCCTTTTGGCTGCCTTTTTGCGGGCATTCCGCCTTTTCTTGGCCTCGCCGACCACCTCCCAGCCCCCTGCCGGTGCGGAGCTCGTGGAGGCAGTCGGGACCGAAGCCGGGGCCGGGGCCGGGGCTGGGACTTGGGACGTCTTCCCCTTGCCCTTCCCCTTCCCCTTGCCCTTGGCTTGGGCGCTCCCGGCTGAGGCGGCGGCAGCGGCCGGAGCAGCAGGCGCAGTGGGCACACTGCGGGCCGACTCCTGCGAGGTCCCCGCCGTCACCGTACGGCTGGGGCCCCGCTTTACCGCTCCGGCGTAGCCCCCGCTCGGCGGCGCCAGGGGCGGACGACGGATGGAGTCCATGATGGCCTCCAGACAACTCCGCGTCCACTCCTCGTGCGCCGCCTGCCGCTTTTCCATTGCGGCCATCGTCGCCATGCAGGCCTCCACCGGATTGGTGGGCCTCGGCTGCGCCGGCGGCGGTGGGGCCGGAAGGCGCGGCGGGGCCGGCAAACGCGGCGGCAACGGCGGCGGGGCCGGTAAACGCGCCGGTACAGGCGGCGGCGGCGGCGCCAGCGACACCGGCCGCGCCCGAGGCGGCAGTCTCGGCCGCACCGGTGACCTCGATCGCACCGGCGGCGACGGCGGCGACGGCGGCGACCGCGGCGCCAGAGATGGCGGCGGCGTCACGCGCTCGTCAGGCAGCTGAGTTTTCGCAGCGATGGCCTCCTGGAGCGCTGCGATTTCAGCCGCCATGTTGGCCACCTCCTTGCGGTACTCAGCCGCCTGCCGCCCAGTCTCCTCGAGCACCGCTGCCTGCTGCCTGCTGAGCTCAGCGCGCTCGCGCTGCGCGCTGGCCAGCTCCGCCCTGAGCAGGTTATGGTGCTCGATGAGGCGCAACGTCACCCGCATGAGCCGGTCCTCTTCCGGCTTCATAGCCCCGGTCTGGGCCTTGGCCAGGCCTTTAAGGGCCTCCATGACCTCTATGGAGGTGCTGTCGCCGGTACAGGCCAAGGGCGCCGCCGAGGTGGAGGAACTCGGCGGCGCCACCACATCCTCCGGGGCAGAGGCCCGTGATGGGCGGGCCTGAGGGGCACCTGTCTCCCCACCCCGCGCCTTTTGGCGGCTAACCGCCACCAGTTTGGGCGGGGGTGGGCGCAGCATCTCGTTGCTGCTATGAGAGCTGCTGGTGGAGGACGAGTCGGAGAGCGTAGGCTCAAAATCCGACCCCGTCCTCCTTTGGGTGAGGACTTTTTTTTTTCTGACGGTCCTCGGCCGCCATTTAGACCTACGGGTCCGTAGACCCACCGGGCTTCGGTCTCGGCTGTCCCGGCTGTCGGTGGCGGTGTCGAAGTTCTCCGACACCACCTGGGACGCGACTTCCGCGTCGTTGTGCTGCGCGACCTCCGCGCAGACTGTTTCGCTTGGATGGGTTTGGTTTTTGTGTTTGTTAGTTAGATTCTCCATAGTGTTCCCACGAGTTGAACCGTTCGGATTACACTTCCTGGGTGACGGCCATTCCAGGAAGCGGGGTATATACTGTGGAGGTCCCCCGGTATCCACAGGTTTTAAGCGACTTCGCTGTCGGGTTTTCAGACTTTTCCTTGTCGTGGGCCGGCCAATTAAGGCAAGCCCCGCGGCCTCCAGGATATCGGCGTTCCCGAGTGTGGCTAGCACTCAGGTCGTTGTCGATATCTCGGAGGTTACGCGATGCGGGGGAGTAGCCAACTCTCCCAACGCCGACGGTGGCACGAATGCCCGTCAGCCCCTGCGCGAGCAGTAGGCCGACCCGTCCCCGGATCAAACGATCCCATCGCCTCTCCCGTGTCTCCTCTGCTAAAGCAGAGGGGTACCGGGAGCGACGGCTAGCCCTAAAAAGGGCTGTTGAGGTGGGAGGAACCCTACGGATCCCTCCCCGCGGGCCTTGCAGGCCCGCCATACCACGACCCCCTCGTGCAATGGGGTCAGCTAGCCCTTAAAAGGGCTGTTGGAATGGAAGGGTATCCTACGGACCCCTTCCCGCGGGCCTTGAAGGCCCGCCATCCCACGACCTCCTCGTGAGGTCAGCCGTCGGGTTATTTGTCAACGGCCAACAGAACTCCCAAGGTAGGAGTCTGTTAGCCGTTGTCCAGGGTGCACCAGCCCCCCCGCTTCCGCTCCCCAGGACCGCGGTCCAAAGGGGGAAGAAACGGAGAAGCCGACGTGGAGGTTACCCAACCAGCACCCCAGACGATGAGCCCTAGAGGGTTGAAGTATGAAAGGATAGAAAGAAAGTGCGAGAGGAATAAAAGCGAGAACTGGTATGATATAGAGGCACGGAATGAATGAGGAATAGTATCGCATTAAAGTAGTTAAAGATGATGAACCCTGAGAGGGTTAGAGACATCTATTTAGACTAGTAAGCATTATACAATAGAACAGGGCTCCGACTTCGAGTCGAAGGCGTCAGAAAAAAAAAATTATGGTAAAAATAAAAAAAACGTTAAAACAAAAATGCCAATATGTACTATACCCGGAGTACTACCACGGGCATTTCGACTTCGGGAGCGTTCCCCTAATACCCGGTATGTAGTGACACTGTTCAAATGGCCATCTAGCGAAAAACGTCAACTAAGCATGATTACCCAAACAGGTTGGAAGATTCTCCCTTTGTGTAAGAAGCAGCACACGTTCTTTCACAAACATAAGTTTATCGAGATAGAATCAATGAAATCAAATCCATCAAGGTATATTAGCATTAAGTATATCGCGCAGAAAGGTTTTTTGGCGATTTCCTTACAATCCGTACCGAATGAAATATCAGTCCCGAGGGCTCTTTAAGCCATTACGGGCCACATTCAAATTAGATTTATAAGCGTAGGTGAAAAAGACGCTGGTACAAATAAAAGAAAGAATAAAACCGTTTTCGTTGTAACGGAACAGGATACGGTGGGTAATGAAAAAGTTATATTTGTATAAGGAAAATAGTATCATAGTATATTAGCTGTATATTTTATGGAGGAAAAAGAATTTACATGATTAAAAAAATGTTTTCTATTCATTGTATACATGAACCGGCTTTGTACAAGGAAGTTTGATTTTTCGTTCTTCAAAAGCTTATTTAATGACTGGATTATAAATTATACCTACTTAAATTTACTGGTATTCACTGTTCCCCCTAATTATACTTATTTTGAGTAGTCGCCAGAGTACCAGTGTTGAAGTAATTCGACAGTATGCCAACAAATATGGCCGTCGTTGTTAATGAAAAACAACTGAGATGTTCATTCCAATTTTACAGATAATTTTAAGATAGTCTGAAATATTTTAATTTCTGTTAATTTCCAATTAATCGTTTGTCTGGTTATACCATACAACTGAAAATGATTTCAATAAAGTCGTTGATTTTCGTTGAGTAATGATAAAATTCTTAAAAGTTTACTATATCCTACTATTGCGGGCACCCCGTGATTGCGACGGTAAGACCCATCATAGGCTAGAGAAGGCCACACGGTAGCCTTCTCGTACCGTCAGACGCAGATCATTACCGAACACGGTAGATTCGGACAGTATCTGCATCTGATGGGCATAGAGCCAACACCCGAGTACCATCACTGCGACGCGAGCGTGGACCGAGTGTCCGGCGGTTGAGACGCCGGACGGCAGAACCGCCCGTCGCCATAGCGGGGGTGAGTCGGGGATCGCGTCCCGAGGAGGGCCAAACCGACAGGGATGGCCCTGGGTCAACTTGGATGCGAAGGATATGCCGCCTGACAACCTGACCTTCGGCCTAGCACTACGACTTCCCACACGTATAATAAAAAACCTACTATTGCTGTGAAAATTTGTGAGGACGAATGGATGTTACTATTTCATGCAAAATTTCAATAATTTGGAAAAGCTTAACACAGAGAGTGGTGTATATAGTAGCACATAGCTATTTTTTTAATGAGGGTTGTTGTGGGTCTTATTGACAAGCCTTGGTGTCACCAATGAAAATATTTAGTAACAGTTTATTAATTTTCCTCTTCTTCACTTCTCTTGGTTCCATGGGGTCATGTTTAACCTTAGATTTCGAATTGTAATTAATGGACAAACACTATTTATCCTAATGCTTCCACATAGGAGTACCTTATAAACAGGTGGGTTGAAAAGATTGTAGCCCAACATAGAAAAAAAACATTATTTTATTTAATTTGATTTTATGTATTGTTCAATATAGTGCCTTCGAGGGTTGTCGAAGATATAAGCCGCCTGTTATACTTCGACTGGCTGCAAGTACCGCAGCGCTTAAATATGACTTATTTCTACTTACTAACTAGTTAACCCTGGTATACGATATCAAATCAACTTACCCCAGTGTCACCACCAGCACTTGCAGCACCTGTAGAACCTTCTCAGGCGTGTCTGTATGTGAGGTGAGTAATTGTTTTTTGTGTAATGCGTCTGTCAAGTGTAGACTTGCCCTGATGCTGGCTCCACTGCACTGCACGGTGGCGTAGTCTCCAGCTACCCTGAGCTGGTCTTCCTTGCAGAACACTTGCCGGCGCACACAAGACACGTGTCGACCGTTCCCCGTCCCGAGACGTATTTCTGTCCGAAACCGATTGATATCCACTGTTCTAACAATTAAACTCCCAAAATATACTATATTTTCCACAAATAATTAATCTTCCCTAGATAAAAACCTCTGTACGACCCCGCGAAAAATATCCAAGTGAGTGACATAGATGACACTAGATGACACTCAACTGTCATTCAACTGTCACCGAAACTTATAACTAACCTGTTTGGAACCTAGTCCTTTTAGCCCCAACAAGGGTGATACAGCGATTATAGCGGTCATACATTTTTTTTGTTTAATTTTTAAGTAGGTTTTGGTTTTATGCCTCAAAATAGGCTTCAGTTTCGGTGGTACCTCTTCATCGGTGCAAAATTACAGTCCACTGAGAATCCTCTTAAGGTCTGAGAGCAGGAAGAAGGCCACGGAAGGGGGGGGGGGGGGTTCTATCTTTAGTATCTCAGCTATCTCATTCAACTTCACTTTACGGTAATCCGAAACAGTTTTGTGGACATTTAAAATGTTTTCTAATTTGTAACCGCTTTGAGGAGTCCACTGCGTGCATCGTCCTCGGTGCTTATTTTCGCCTTGTTTGAACTTGGTAAACATCTTCTCAACGGTTGATTTTACTGGATCATAGTGCGAATAATGTTTATCGGGCCCGTACTTATTTTTTCGTTAAACGTTTACAAACATGCGAAATTTCTTTCTTTTCCATTTTTTTTCAAACTTACACAAGTTGCTTAACTCAAAATATCACAAACTACTATAACTACAGTTATACAATTCAAACGCATGTCTTTTAAAGAAAAGGGCGATTGATTTCATACTTGTAGCGCAATAAATGCATCAGCACACAAACTGTTTAGTCCACACTTATACTTAACAGCCATAATCGATCCATCTCAAATTTATTCCTGTTTTGTGAATGGCGGCCACTAAACTTTTACATCAAACGGTTTCTCGTAAGTGTCGTTGAAATCAAAGGCAAGAGTTGAGAGCTCAACGTGTAAGGACTATTATAAAGGGTCTGGGGCTTTCAAAGTCTTATAAATCGTTTCCGTATCAGCGAAAAAGTTTCCATTGTGAGTAACTTAGTGTAGCTATTTGAACTTTATTTAACTTAGATAACTGTCGGGTCGAAATTGGTGTGCTAATAGATACGACGTCAGCTATTTTCTAGGTTTGCATATTAAATCGCTCGGTAGGATAAAAGTAACTACTACGGATCATAATTCTGATGCAAAACAAATATATACAGAAGTTTAACTTCACACAACGAGTGAATGAACGTACCCATGGTGTTGATACGCGGGAGGATCTCGGGCCTAGTTGGGCACAAGTCTAATACGAATGCGTGCCGCTGGAGAATTCTATTGGTTCTCCAGGGGCAAACATTCGTATCAGAATAGCATAATTTATTTTAATGCTTAGTGAAAACACAGGTCCACATCTTTGTCTTTACAGAATGATATCATATTTAAAGTAATAAAATAGTATTAATTATTATAAAAGTAGTCTTTTGTTGCATTAATTGACCGTAAATGGTATTTATAATGTATTCTTAGATATCTATACATCTTCTGTACATATATCTATACATATAAATAAAATTAGAGTGTCTGTTTGTAATATTGAAATAACCGTTTTTACTACATGCATATGAATATAATACGGGTACATACACCAAAATAATATGTTTTGCAATTTTTTGCCGTCCGTCTGGTTGTTTGTTCCGGCTAATCTCTGAAGTGTCTGGACCGATTTTAACGGGACTTTTATTTAAGGACTTTTATTTAACTCAGGCTACTTTTATCTATACATCTATACATATAAATAAAATTCGAGTGTCTGTTTGTAAAATTGAAATAACCTTTTTTTACTGCATACAAGCATAATATGAATATAATACGGTACATACACCAAAATAACATAAAAAAAAATTGTCTGTCTGTCTGTTTGTTCCGGCTAATGGCTCTGAAATGGCTGGACCGATTTTGACAGGATTTTAATTGGCAGGTAGCTGATGTAATAAGTAGTAACAAGCTAATTTTACGTCAACACTAAGCGATAACCGACATCCACGCGGGGGGAGCCGCGGGTAACAGCTATAATATATAAAACAAAACTACGTCGGATATTTTTAAACTCCATGCTTAACACAATAATATTTTGTTTTATTTTCGCTGAAGACCCGATTGATAGTAAGCTGAGGTTCACTTCTGTTCAAAAAGTAAAGGCCAGCTTTCTAGGTATAATAACTTAACTTTTTGAAAGCAACCTTCTATGTGTACTAAGGATATATCATTATTATTATATTCTATTTTCTATTCTATAAGTACTGATATATATAACTACTTATAGCTCAATAATACCTACAACTAACAATCAGTCAAGTTCAAAAGTAATCAGTCACAGTTTCAGTAAGTATACGTCGTTACTTGACTGTAAAATATTCAAATTCAGTTAGAGTAAAATTGCTTAGTATTTACTGGCACTCGGCAAATCGATTTCTGGCTGTGAGGGACTTATCTCAGATTCAGACATAGAGATAGGGAATTTAAAATCTGGTGCTATGCTTTTGACCTTCAACGAACTACGGATAAAGGTAATTAAAATGACGCAAAAACATATTTTGATTTTGATTTTGAGGAAAATGAGGTAAATTAAGGCATATAATAAATCCGTTTTTTAAAAACACTTAGACTGTCGTATCCGCTCTGTAGCAGGTACACTTGGCTCTGCCCACTACCTTTATTTAATTTTACTCGAAGAAAACTTAAATTTAAATTAATAATAATATTAATACAATATTATAAACGCGAAAGTTTGTGACTATGGATGGATGGATGGATGGGTGGATGAATGTATATATGGATGTTTGTTACTTTTTCACGTAAAAACTTTGAATGGATTTTATTGAAATGTTACAATAATATAGCTTATACATCGGAATAACACATAGGGTATATATCATTACGCTACTACTCAAGGGAGCGGAGCAGTTACCATTCATTTCAACAAATCCGGCTGGCATGTACAGAGAAGTGACAGTGTAGTTATTTCTGTTGCTAAGACACGGCGCTGTGCAACGCGCAAGCGCGCGGACTTAACGGTTAGCGTTCGAACAGGCCTTTGCAAATTATTTGAATACAAAAAATGTACGCGCTCGAAGGGCTGATACATGGAACAGGGATGGATAAAGCTTAGGAACGGACATAGGCTCCCTTATGTAGCGAAAGAAGGGTTGAAAGGGGGGGGGGGGGATTAAAGTTTATAATTTTTAAAGATATCCTGATGAAATTTGGTACAGAGGTGAATTAGAGCTTGGGAACACTACACGATCATCCTCATCCCTCATCCAACATCCATGCGGGCGGAGCCGCGGTGTTGCTAGTAATATATATATTCTTAGATAATTATCTAAGAAAAATCTATACAATGTCCATTCATGAATAAAACAAAGGCAGGAGACTTTATCCTAATATAAATGTTGAGATAAACACAAACTAAGAATAATAACGCAATGAGATTAAGAAGTAAAAAATGACGCTCGGAGACGAGGTGCAATGTGTCAGGCTTACTTACGTGACACACTGTGTTAAAGGACCGCGTTTTGCTGACCTGGAACGTTACTTTTAAGCAAACATTATGTCCTCATTATTTATTGAATCAAGCAATATTTCCTTTAGATGATAAATGGTCGAAATCGGCATGTTATTGTTACAGTACAGCACGCGTATTTATTTTTCTTTTCGATGTTCGTCATACTGGATAAGTGATGGAATGGATGAAGAACCATATAATATACTAGCTGATGCCCGCGACTTCGCCCGCGTGGAATTCTGTTCCCGTTCCCGTGACGGCTTAACACTTTTTTATTTTTTCTCTGCGTAAGAACCATCCTCGTACTGCAAGGAATTTTCTTAAGAAAGAATTAGCGAAATCGGTAAAGGCGTTGTTGAGTTATGCGCTTACCAACACATTTTGCGATTCATTTTTATATTATATAAATAATATATATATAATATAACAAGTGAGAGCAGCAAAATGTAGGCTTTGACAGCAAACGGGTTTGCAAGAAGAAGCATAGATGAAAAAAAAACTGTTTTTTTTGGGATATTAAGAAAAATATTGACATAAGTTACAATGGCGAACAATAGATAACAATGGCGAAGGGTGAAATTTTTAAAAGGCAAGCCGGTGGAAATATTGTTGTACAAATAATCTCTACCGCAACTTCCATTTGCACAGTAAGTCGTAGGAATCGTGTTGTAGGGACCCCTCCCCACTGATAGATAAACAATAATTACATTTTATTATTATCTATCATGCATTGGGTCGTTACTATAAACAGTACTATGCTAAATTGTAAAAGCGTATATAATTCTAACAACATACAAGACCCAATTAAACCATGAGCTCTCAAAACATAATCACGGATCATCGAATACTCTAAGCCTTGATGATACTCAAACGTAATTTAATCTTAGTTTTCGATTCGATTTGGCTCCGGAGTATGATTTTGTGACTTAGTTTGAATCACAAATTAGTTTTAAATCGAAATCAAACCAGTTTTGTTAGCAATTCTGCAGTTCATGATATGCAACGCAACAACTATGTTAAATTAGCAAGAATATTTTTAAGTCACGGGGTCACATAGACATTATTACAAAGATGGACACACTTTTGATTAATTCAGCTTTCCTTTAATAATTTTTATTTTCGATATATTGACAGGGACGATTTCAATTCCAAAAATTGAATTTTTTTATTAAATACTAGTTTTTGCCCGCGGCTGGTTATCGCTATAATATCAGCTATCGTTATAAATTGTAGTCCATGTGTTATTTTGATATTTAAGCTATATTATTGAGAAGTTTCATTACAATCCATTCAGTAGTTTTTACGTGAAAGAGTAACAAACATCCATCCATCCACCCATACTTACAAAATTTCGCATTTATAATATTAGTAGGATTATTTAACTAAATAAGTATGTTCCTAGTTACTATAGCTGCAAGAGTTTCGGCCAAAAATCGTCTCATCATGCGCTCTCGGTAAAAGAGTGAACAACGAGGAAAGTCCATATTTTTTCATTTCGTACAGTGTTGCTGCTTCCAACTAATGCTCTGCTGAACATGCTCTGAATGACAAACAACTTTAGCCACCATCAAAGAGCGCCAAAATCATACAAGCCAAAAATTTTGTTCGCAAATAATGTTGGCTTGTTTCAAAAGCCCGTATAATTCGACATAGACAGATTAACAGCGAATACAAAACAGTTGAAATACAGACGGTTTCGTATAAATAAGATCAGTGGAGCGGTATTATTCGAAATGTGATTTTATTAATTTATTTACTAAACTTATCATAGATTTCGATAAGATTTATTATTAATCTTAATCTTCATAGGATAACATTCAAGAATAGCTTCAATTGAAAGTTGAGAAGAGATTACAGCATTCATTTGAATTCATATTACGACACATTCAGTTTTGATCAATCAAAACCACAGTAAAACTATTGCTAAAATTCTTAAACATATTCATTGTTGATCTGATTTGCGATGTATCTAATGAATAGCACAAAATAATTATCTACTTATTTAGTAGAAATATATAACTTCCTATTAGTTATAAATATTCATATTGTAATATGTATTATGATAGATAATAAACTGTACAATAAAAACCTTTATGAGAAATTTACAATGGAGCAAAATACATTTCAGCTATAATTTATAAGCATAAATCCGTCAAAATTCACACCACCTGAATCGCATGTGCAATTCAACTCAAACTCCAAAGTCAGCTTCACCATCTGTCCAGATTTAACTGTCCGAGTTTATCCGTCCAACTTTAGTGAAGTTACCACGAGTATGAGTATCTTTACTACATAGTGTGTCATTGATTTTCTTAGAAAACTGTAATAGAACTAAGCTCTGTTAAAGTATGTTCTGATTTGAACACGCAAACTGAGGATTCTGTACAAAACCGAATTGAGGGACTTATTTATTAAATCCCCACCAAATTTTATTACCATCTGATTCCATACCCTCTTAGGGTTCTGTAAAAAGGGAATACATAATGAGAATATTTTTATTAAGTACAAATCGACACTAAAAATTATTAATAAGTTTTATATTTTCAAACCATAAAAATAAACAAATAAAATTTGGAGGCCATTACCTCCAAACTTTAAATTAGTCATTAATAAACAATTTTATTTACTGCTTTGAATGTAAGTTTTAAGTTATTTTGAACCTTTTTTCCAGCTTATGTGGTGCGGATAGTTGGCCTTGCCCTCAGAGTGTACTAAGAGCAACTATCTAACTAAAGTAATTGGGGCAAGTATCCTTTTTGATATGGATCGTTGCTCTTTTTATTTGCTACATACCTAAAAACTATTCGAGAATGAAACGTAATAAATATTGTGTAGTGTAAACTCTAATGTATTCAAAGAAACTAAAAAATGACTGACATCTCAGTATTAATAATCTTCAATGGAAACTACTTCACAAAATATATGTTTCGTTCATCGAAGTAAAACCGCGAAAGATTTTCGCTCATACAGAGAATACCTACGTTTAGACGACGCTGATAATTTTTATTATACTGCAGTCTACATGAGAAGCTTTTACAATTATATTAAAATGTTAACGTCAATCTATGCACCCAAGCATATAATATTCAAAACTGGGGCAACTATCCAACTGGGGCATCTATCCTAGTTTTAACCTTATATATATATTTTTTTTTTATTCATTCTTAATATTACAAATGATTTACAAAATATATTTTCTCACCAAACTGTGACGTTCCACACATTCTCGAGAAAATAGACTTAAAAGACAACGGACAACAAATCCGTAAGACCTACTCCGTACCCATGAAGCTCCCGACGCTTCACATATTGTATAGTTAAGATACTACAGCTACTAACGAGTCGTGAAAACTCGTAGTATCCCTACAGCTCGTTTCGCTTTAGTGCAGATTTCAAATGCGTTTGTAATAAAAACCAAATGTCCGGTTTTGTGACGTATGAATGAACATTAACGTTTTAAAATAATAGGAGTATGGTTTTGGATTATTCGATTTGAATAACGTGAAATTATTGGGTTGTAATCAATGTGCCATTTTTATGAAATTTCTTACAGAAATAGATGAAAGCTTGAGTAAAGTTTTGGTTGTGATAACCGATATCCGCGCGGGTGGAGCCGCATCCAATTATCCGTACGTACTTACCGATTTCAGTGGCGCAGCTGTATTGCGCTCGACTGTCACGTTGGAGGTCGCAGTTTCCATTCCTGCTTAGTACAAATACATTACTATTGCTATGTATTCGCACAACAAAAATTTCTATTTTTTTTTAGTGCTATCATTATTCAATATGTGTAGTAGATTCCACCAAGTGCCATCAATCTCCAGTATAAACAAAAAAAATATATATACCATATTCATCATAATCTTAGATAACGCATATTTAGATAACAAAGTAGATTTTCTCGAAATATTTATGTAATAATATTTTCATTCCATTAATTTGTAAACTGTATTTACTTGTGCTGTAAATGTATTCATGAAGCAAATGCAGTTGCTCTTGAACATAATCTACTTACTGCTTGAATATACTTGCGTTAATTAACCAGGTAGGTACTCATTGCTCACGTGTTTAGTAATTCAACACTTCTTAGCAACTACGTAATGTAAGGCAGCAAAGTAGTAGCACTTTAAGTGCAAGCTTAGAACATTATTTATATATGGGTGAAATTTTATTATGATTATTTCCCTAAATGCATAATTCTACAAATTTTTAATTTTATGTATAAAGAGGAAAGATTTGTAGGTGTGTTTGTAAGGAACTGATTTTAAAAATTCTTTCACTATTTGAATGCTACATCATCACTGATTAATATAAACTATTCTTATTGCAAGGAAAAACACAACGCGATAAATGACATTCACGCGGGCGGAGCCGCGGGCAACAGCTAGTATTAAATATGTAAAATTTTGTGAAGTTGTTTAAAAGTTCCTTTGTTTATTATTCAATAGCGCTCTAACACCTCAATGGATCTAACTGAAATTTGGTACAGGAATAGATCTCAATTTTATGTAGCATATAAGTATAACTAACTCTTCATCCCGAGAAAAGGTTTACAAGAGTGGCGGGAACGCGAACTTAACTCTATACGGGCGTAGCCGTAAGCAACAGCTAGATACATATATTATCAAGATTGTATGGCGTGTATGAAACCCCATCACGATCTTCGAGGCCAAGTCCAAACTCTCCTAGCTGATACACCTGCTGATGAACTGACAAACATCTGAAGTTGGCTTTTCTGTAGAGGTTGGGAAGTCAATTGGCAGTCGCTCCCGCAAAAGTTAAGTAAAGCCAACTCAAGAGAAAAAGAGTTGCCACCTAAGTTGCATAAAAACCGGGATTGGCAATGACGTCAAGTCAAATCTATAATTATTTTTAAGAATCTGAGAGAAAATCTCTAATATTCCCTCTAACCCCTTTATGCTAGGAAAGGGTTCACGTCGGTAGTGTAATGGCCAGGATTCAAACCCGGGTCCTCTTGATTGTAAGGCCGACTCCTTAGCCACTAAGCTACCGCCGCTTCAGTAAACTGACGTATCCTATATAAAAATATAAATTTTATTAAATTGAGACGGGACAGTCTATATTGGGATATACGCCTGTCCTAAGTATTTAGAATATGTCTATTAATATTACTATTTCATTTCATTCGTTTAAAAGCACACATTTAGGAGCACAACGACACGACAAGCTTTTGTTCATGGGTCATAATGGAAAAAAAAGGTAGCTATTGACTTTAAAAACTATTCAAAGAAATAAAGGAATTCAAGGGGAAAAAAAGGGATCTTTAGAACAAAGCGATATTCAATTGGTTTAAGCGTTTTGGGTACAGACAGGATACTATGATCTTATGCACGTGGTATTTTTAAAATATTCAGATGTTATAATATTTCTAAAATTATCTTGCTTGAACGAATGCAAATATGAAACGATGATATTCATATTGTTGGAATATATTATTTATGATGACTAAGTAGGTGGACTTAATGTTAATGCCATAATTAAGGCACCATATAATTTTAGATTTATGCGAGTTTGATCCATGGATATAAATGGCCAAAATGCAATTAAAAAAATACATAAAATAGAATTCTATCAAAAAAAAAAAATAATCAGAGCTCCGCCGAGACAAGCGCATAGTACTATAATATTCATGTAATTATATCATTAAAATGCATGACCAGCTGGTTAAATTGGTTGAATTGAGTATATACTGTTGGTATATTATTTTTATTATTATATGGTATCAATTTGCATGGTTTGATATTCTGTAGAAGGAAATTAATTACATTGCACGAAGGCATGTTATCATTTAAATATAAATATAAGCTGCACGATAGCAAATGCACTGTTCATTGAATTGCACACAAAGGATTTGGCGAGCTCCCGGCGCAGATGCTTACCTGAAAAGGGCACGCAGCGAGGGACGCTCACACCCTGCGTCTTTGATAAAAAGTGATTCCTAACGTTTCGTGAGGCCAGTTGGGCTCTGACATCGCTTCAATACGCTGGCTACTAGCATTCACACGTTTTGGACGCTGCCGTTTTAAGCAAGTGCAAATATTGTGGATGTGATAAGACAGTGTCTTGAGTCGTGTTTTGAAAACAACGCGCTTCTGAATTGATATTTAGAAGTTCCTAATTACTTTATCATACCTTCCTAACAACATCTATATTCCTTTGGATCGCTGTCTTTGGCAAGTTCTTATAGGTAAATTATTGACTGTAAGTCTGGGAGCTGAGACTGGCTTCTGGAGGCGATTCGAATACCTTTATCCCGATCATCTAGGATTCCGTGATCTAGTTGTAGGAAAGTCTAAAAACTAGAGCACTCCCTATTCCACGTAGCTAGTTTCAAGTTTGTTTTCCTTTACACAATTCGCAATACACACACAGTTAAAATCACACACATCCATGTTCATCTTGGGACGAGCTCATGGTCTACAGGTTACACTAGGTTTCTAGCTAGAATGCAGGTATAGACGTTTTATTGCGATAGAACCTAGGAATTCTTACGAGAATTATAGTGGTAATTGATACATTACGTTTGGTGAAAAGTTAATCTGTGCGTTTATTTTGTGTTAATATAATAATTGAAATTGGGGTAATTATACGTTATAATAACGTATTATATTTTGTTATAAATAAATAAGCAGATTATTGTGCTTTTACAGTCGGGATTTATTCAAAATAATAGTGACAAGTGTAAACTATAATTATAATTTGATTGAAATTAGTATATTAACTATGTACCTAAATCATATACATTGATTAATTCTACTTTACTTCACAAAGTCAGTACATTGAATAAACAAAAGGCTTTATTTATTGAGATCATTAAATTCAGCACACAGTTGCTAATGAGAGACTAATTGACATCTCCGACATATACAAGATCTCACTCATTACATCATATCAGCCAAAGCTCATTGAAACATCTGTAGGTAAATTCACTTAGCTCCTGGGTCATTTGGACCAGTATTTGAGCCCAAGTTTGTAATGTGTAGTGACACTAGTTTTCTGCTGAAGCCTATTTGAGAAATTAAATATCCCATTAATAACTGACAGCCAACCATTGCTGTAAAAGCTTACGATACTGTCGTTGGAATAATAAGACTCATAATCATTATCATTTTACTTTCATAATTGCTTCACTTGAATCATTAATGTCACGAGGTCTAAGGGTCTATCATTTTGTACTGGAGCTGAACGCTAACACTGAAACCTACAGTACACAATGAAGTTAGCGGAGGTATTACAAGCTAAATTAAATTCATTGTGACGAGTTGAAGGAGAGCTTGATCTGTTGATCAGAGCTATCGATTCTTCGGAATTGATCTAAATCTCGCTTTTCGGAGCTTGAGATAATATTGTATTGCAATACACAACAAAAAATATATAATTGATCCGGATCACATATTATAAATCATATATGATATCTACGACAATTAAAGGCCTATAAAAATATAAATACAGCTGAAAAAGACGCCCAAAGAGGCCACACACAAATCAAACTATCACAGACCTATATTTTGAATTTAATACTAATTCATTTGATTCCAAATAAATCCACAGTCTTGTCATCATAATATATATTCCATACAGACAGTAAAGTTAAATATACCACTAAGGTAGCGAACTATCGATTTAAATAGACGCTTTTAGCATTTGTTATACGAATATATATATACGATCAGGAGTCCATATTGAATGTAAATAGATTAGTGCAGTAGATTTCGACGATAGCAATTAGACGATCACAGCTTCATGTAGCGTAGGGCCGTAGGCCCTAAGTTCCGTTACAAAATAGACACGGAATGCAGGCACAATTGGCGATTGGCACTTGGATAATGATGACAAATCACCATTTTTTACACAAATAATAATTTATTTATGTCTGCCAATTATGTTGTAGATTTATCGCGACTACTGCATAGACCTAGATAGATAATTATTTATTGTACACCAATAGATTTACAGTGGGACAAGTAGGTAGAATGTATACAGTTTAATGTACAATGGGTGGCTTTATCGTTGGAAGAAATAGCCTTGGGTTGGACGATAATGCGGTAAACAAAATATATGGTGTAGTTATCGGATAAACCAGATACAAGGTGTGTAAAAACATAAAGAAACAAAGAGAGAGAGAAGTACAAATAAAAATAAAATAAAATTCGGCTTTGTATGAAGTATTATAAACATTTACATATACTATAACAGTTAAATAGATAATATAA
This sequence comes from Eilema caniola, assembly GCA_949126895.1. NCBI lineage: Eukaryota > Metazoa > Arthropoda > Insecta > Lepidoptera > Erebidae > Eilema > Eilema caniola. The sequence continues at coordinate 2,674,186 of OX421462.1, forward strand.
AGTAAATAGTACATACTAATATGAAGGGATACATTATTTTCCCTTCATATAATTATGTACTAATAGGTCCTTACATATGAAATTGCCGAAATTTTCTTACAGATTCATGAGTTCGATATTTCTGTAATTTAATAGCTATTGCCATTATTTATACTTTGTGTAAAAGTTGATTTTTAGATTTTACAACTCTTTTATTACCAAAATGTATAGCATTCAGGAAGTACTGTTTTGAAGATCGAATTTAATTTATTAAGCGGTCAATATTTTTTTCTATTTTACAGCTGTCAGTTTTCAAAAATGTAATAAAAGTTGCTGTTAGCTTAATGTTGTCTCATACATACACAAAAAAAAAAAACATAAAATTTGGATTTGTCATTCCTAAAAACATGCATAAATGTTAGTACTGGAAATTGGGTTTCCTCCAATTTCTTCAATAAAACGACAACTTCATATGTAACGACCTATTATTTACTTTATAATTGCGAGCTGTTACAGTTTCAGTTACCACATTTAACATTTTTTTTAAACAATTAGGGTTTTGCTCGTCCGTTTGTATGTAAATAGAACCTGTGGTCACAAGCTTAAGCAGACCGTTCCCTTAAACATACTTTAGATAGGACAGTCTTATCCGGACTACTGTCTAATCCATCCCCCTTCGTAGAGCAATACGAGCGTTCGAGCGCCAAAGACCATGAAGTTTGTTCCACTAATCCACCCTCGAGTGACCACATTACGGTGAATATAAACCAGGACTACCGCAGTATAAATCCAAAACAGCCACCGTGTTTTATGGCCACTTTCATTTGGAACTGTGTAAGGTATTAACTGAAGCGGATATATGTAATTTAAGGCATTGCCTTAAGGTAGCCAGTAACTTCAAGTCAACTGCCAAGTCTCAAAGTAACGTCGACTGTAAGTGCTACTTTTGAAGAAGGTAAAAAACAAAATATAACTTTAAAATAGAGAGCAAATTAAATGAAATTAAATAAGATACTAACAGAGATAAATATAAATAATATGGGATACTTAGGTGGCAGACAAGCACACCGTCTACCTGATGGAAAGTGGTTACTGTGGCCTTTAGACGTGTGCAATACTTGGACGTCACAATTGCACCACCAACCAATATTAGTCTTAGCTAAAAAAATGCAGAATATTCCATCAATAACCAAGCGTTGCGGCGACTCTTTCGTTTGACGCACCATTAAGACCTGGAATTCCTTATTAGCTCACATGTATCTTTCTTCCTACAGTCCCGGGTCCTTTGAGCGGGGCGTGAAAAAGCATCTAATGAGGCCGTTCAGCTTAGTGCCAACACTATAACATGGTACATGTCTGTAATGGTGACCCTCTTTCCTGAGACTTTGCTTTCAGTTTACACATCAGGCGAGGTGAATTCAAATTGTCGTGTAAAAGTATGTGACTAATTTGTAACCTCTTTTAATTCTACACTATTTATTCCTGCAGTGGCTGACAACATGTTAAACATAGCGTAATGTATAAAATTGCATTGTGTAAGTGCTTCATACATCATATAACTCAAAAGTATCGCTGCGCTGATCTTGCATCAAAATGATGTACAATATAAGAATACCGTCATCGTTAATTCTATATTTATTTCGTTTTATTTTAACTAGCGCTACTAGCAATATCGACATTGACTAAGACTATAAAAATGTGAGAAGCAAGTCTTTCATCTTAGATTATGGACTTTAATATTAAAAAAAAAGCTTCTTAGAAATGACGTTCACTTGGTATCAAATAACTTTAGCCACTTCTTTTAAAAATTTATATAGTTACTGTGACAGTAAAACGCTCATAGCTTGAGTCTACTTGAAATAAAATTACGTGTGGTTTATACCAAACTGCATTACATATTTTATTTCAAAGTGGGTGACTCTGTGTTCTGCACGGCTAAGTAGCTTTCCTAATATTTTCGTCATTATTGTACTGGATGGTTTACATCTCAAGTCGCTAAACGACCGATGTCCTCCATGAACGTGAGTCTGGACCTCCATGGACGTGAGTCTGGAGGTGACAGGATCTATCACCCATGCAGAGGTAGACTGTGCCTCCCCCTATTCGGGGCAAGATGGGGATGATGGTTTCACTCCCGACGAGGCCACATTTATGGCCTTGGGTCAGCCGGGACAATCTCATCTCCTGCAAAAAAAATGCACCAAAATGGGGTGCGGTTTAATTGGTTTGAGTCCGATATAACTACCACCTGAGCTGGCTGGATAGAAATGGTGGTTTACATTTCCTTGGAGCTTGTCATTTCATTACTAACCTAATTAAAATTTAATTAGTTTCATATACACTTCGACACAAGTATCCGTCGCTGTTCACTCCAGGTATCGCATGCAAAGTGCTATATACAAGATTAATACCTTCAAAGATGGAATTCTCTCTTCTGTGTTGGTATCCCTGTGTCTCTGGCTTTAGCGATGGCACACAGGGAGGAATTTAATCAGTGGGGTTGAGGCACAAGGTATTATGATTAGTTGCTCAACGATTTGTCGAATTTGACAGAGAGGAAACTATTATCTAATAAATTCAGATTTCGAAAGAATCTAGTAAGAAAGGTAATTTACTTTTAGGTGTATATTCAGTATGTAAGAATTGCGAGCTTTGAGAATATTTATTGTCATATACGTTTTGCGATCAAATCTATTTCCCGAAGAGGAAAAATCATTGCGATCTAGGCTTGATACTAATTAATACGTTCTGTGAAATATTCTAGCAGCCGACTCAAAATCTGTAATAAACAGTTTTCTTATATTCTAGGACATTCTACACAGTGCTATCTAGATAGAATAGCTCTTGTTAGGGCCTCTAGAATGTGTCATGATACATAGAAACATCTACACCATACAAATATTCATGCATACAAATTGATTTATTTATTCATTACATACATACAGTGTCATTACGGGATCTGCGCTGAGCGGGAATTGAACTCTCTACCAACAGACAGGCGCAGTTACATAAAATACATGAACACTGTACACCATCACAAAAAAAATATATGTTGTTTATCGGAACACATACCGGGAAAGTATTTGTAACACTCCTTATAAACATCAAAACTTTTTAGTGTGGTACATTTCTTGGCCTTCGCTTTTAGCGTCATCTTTACCACCAAAACTTGAGAATAAATATAGGATAAATAACATCCTTTTCAAATAAAATGTTTGTACACATTTAGTGAGATCTTAAATTGTACCGAAACTTCGAAGACAAAGTCTTTAAGCCTGAAAATAGCCTTCCTTCAAGCCTAAATGCTTCATCATCGTTACCCATCAGACCCAGAATATTACACTCTAATTGATCGGCCTCAGACCCGCAATTTGTGAGGTCAGCCACCCCGCCCTGACTTTGAATATAAAGTAATTATTATTGCAATTACGCAGATAACTCTGTTCTTATTGGATAGAGTAATTTAATATCATTTATTACGGTAATTGCTATGAAATAAGATTTGACTGTTAGAATAGCGTAAAAATTCGCAGTTTTATGTTTTTTTATCGTGCAGAAATCCCCGCGAAAACCTCTCACCGTTCGTTGTTTGGTTGGATAGCTATTATAAACTCGAACCGACTAAAACAGCACGTCGTGTTGGGTCATATAGTTGCCGATGGTAAGAATCCCACTGGCATATCCCTTACTATATAATAATATTTTGAAATCTAAAATATAGGAGGTAGGTATTTACTGCGAAGGCGAATAAAACACACATAAGTCAATGAACATGAAGATGTGATTTTCATAGTTTGGTCAAATTTGGAATAATATTTAACTACTAGGTATAATTATTTATAGCACTTTTTTAACTTTTATGAATAGGTTGTCAAGCAACAGCAGTTGTTGAACGCAATCTTAGTAGAATACGACACGTGAGCGCAAGTTCTATACCAAAAGTGGAGTTCTTACATTTTAGAAACGGCAGTATTCTCTTGGGATTCATTACAAAAAAGAACTAAAAACGTTACTGCATCGTAAAACGTGAAAATACAACAACAATACAAAATCTGTACTCCGAGCAACCCGTTTCTAACTGTGGTTGAGGCCCAGGGGAGTCGTCTACTGGAAAAGGTTCATTAAGGAGCACTTTAAAATTCAAAACTATGTAAAAAGTATAATGGTAGCTTCTTTTCAAATAACTTTATGTGGACATTTAAGTATTTAGAACCTTGTATAACTAGTTACTGGGCATCGCTTCGTCCGCGTGGGTTTCGATCCCGTACTAGAAACCCATGGGAACCAATCCCCGAGAATTTGGAGAAAAAAGTATGCTATGTAATATTTAAGACTTATAATCTATGTGTCTATCTGAACGAAATTACAGCCATATCTGGTTAGCCGTTAGAACATGATTGTCCAAAAAACAACTAAATATCTTCACAAAATATTGTTATAACAGTTTTAGTACGATTTCAGTGAGATATTAGTACTTGCCCTTTCAGAATAAAAATATAATCACTTTTTGAAAATAATCACTTCTGAAATCATGTTTACTAAAGGAAGCCATGTAGTTAATAATAGTGTTCCAAACGTATAGGTATAAAGTGTTTAACCATTTTAATAATCCCAGGTATTATGTGAACAAAGATACGCCATTGTAAATAAGACGTACATACATATAAAACTTATCGTGGCGAATGAAATTGGATCCGTGCCCAAGTACCAGATCATTTACCACCATACAAAAGTGTGAAATTGGATTGCAGTCACACATAGCACTGCCTGGAAGTATTCAGCAACACCTATTGTGTATCTGTTGATTATAAAACTGCAACTGTTTAGTTGATAGGTATAATTTTACAATAGAATTAAATCATAAGTAGCTTATATAAACGCTGACCGCAGTTTCACTACTGATCCCATTCTATGACCCACCGGATCAAATTCCCGTGTCGCACTCTACTAGTGAGTAAATTTCCAGCCAAATTCATCTAGATTTTCTGGACGAATTAAGTATCAAACGTTCATCCATTCAAACTTGCCCATTTTATTGTCGTTTCATTTGTCACTCCAGTATGAACCGAACAGGGACAATATTTATTTTATTCGTTTAGGTCATAAATACTTGAAAAATAAAAACCATTCGGATTCGATTTTTGGATGTCTTGAGACATGCAAATACAGAATTTGGCAAATGTTAAAAGGGTTGGCATTATATGGTAAAAGTACAAGTGTGTAAAGTTGATGATTACCGCTGAGGCAACGGCTCGGGGTCAAAAGAGAGCCGAAGACGGTAATCGACAATTCACACGTGTATCATACGATGTTTTTCATTTTACTTGTGAATAATATAATACTAAAATAGATATTCACCCTTGCAGTTTTCAGATAGTAAATATTCCATACGTTAAGGACTTCACATCAATCACATCCTATATCGGACGTTGTACAGTAAATGTATATTCAAATCGATTAAGATAGGAAAAAGTGAATTGCTCAGGCGCGACTCGAACCCGCGATCTTTCCCTTACAGAGGGAATGCTCTGAACACTGAGCCACCGAGCTACGCCTAAAGATATCCAAATTTTCCTATACTACCGTCTTTAGGGTGACGGTGGGAGCTATCTACCGACACTCATACGAACTATCGGAAACAATGAATGATGTTGCAATCATTTTTAAAAATTGTTTTTCGATGACTCCGCCCAAATAATTTAATGGAATTTTGACCTATAAAATTTAAAAAAGGTTATGATCCCACTCGTGATTTAAAAACAATCAAAAAACCAGTTTGATAGAAGGTATCATTATATGCCTAAAATCGGTGAGATTATGAGCAAGTAAAATGAAAATAAATTTACAGCCTCACATGGGAGGACAAAGCATATCCACCTTACAACCAAATTTCATCCATTATGTTTTTTCGGTCTCACATTATAGAGGGTGTCATAAGGCTTATTTCCCTCATATCCTTCTAGTGTCCGGTAAATTTCAAAGTACTATATCATTAAGGTGTACAAAATAGTCCTTGACTCAAAGCTATAAATACCTTTTTGCTAACACATACACAAATATAAAGATCAGTCCCTATCCATTGTTCATGATGTCACGCACATGCTGTAAATAACGTGTGTGAATCTAGAACATCTTTGTCGATGGTGCGTGATCTAATGTAGTTGTAACGTTTATCTACGAGTACGTAAAAGTGATATATATTTTATTGTTGGATCTCTATGAAATTCTTACCTGGTGTTTGCAGCCAAATAGGATTTAGATTCTGATTGAAAGCGACTATGCATTGCAATTGTACAGGTTAAATTGAATAGAACTAACTAGTGAAGTCTTTTGATAAAATATTCACGGTAAATTTGAATGAACAAGAATTGTTTTCCTAAGCTAAACAGAGAAGCAACCTCGTAGTGATATCCATTGGGGATCGAACGTTTGAGTGAGAATACGTAAAATATATCGCACGTTCAACAACGAGGTCATCACCATCATCTACATTTAGACGTTAACCTGATTGCGTCTGATGCCGAGATGCCCTCGGAGCTCAGGGTTCGCCTTCCGGCTATTCCTCCCCCTCTTCATAGATCTTGGTCAGAAACGAGAAGGTTAGTTATTTGCATGTAATTACTCTTGTCTTGTCACACTTAAATTATGTACTCTTGAATGATTTTCGACATTTACATAGTCTAGCCATAAATACTGTTACAATTAAAATAATAAAGATTTTACATTTGAATTTGGAATCTGTCATTTTTATACGACTGTTCATTTAATTTTCTAATTTTTAATTTTATAACGGAGTGGAGTGATAAAGAGAACCGAATCGCTGTGATTGCATTGCACAAAGTTGGTATGAACTCTCCAAACGCTTGGTATTAGTATGTTTGTGTACCGGTATACTAATAGCTACAGTGAGACCTCCTCTGTTTGTTACAGAAAAGATCTGGCCGTAGCGTTAGTACGAAAAAGTGGTCAAAGCAGTAAGGGAAAGAGTTCGAAGAAATCCTGTCCGAAAGCAAAAGATTTTATCTCGGGAGATGAAGATAGCACCCAGAACTATGTCGCGTATTTTAAAGATGATTTAGGACTTGCAGCCTATAAGAGGTGCATTGGTCATTTTTTAACTGATACTTTAAAAAAGAATAGGGTGGTAAACTCGAAACAACTACTGAAGCGGTACGCAAAGGGAGGTCGCAGAAAAATTTGTTTACGGCTGAGAAAATCTTTACAATTGACCTACATTTTAACAAATAAAATGGCCGTATTTATGCTCAAAGCTCTAAGAAAGCTTCCCAATTAGTCGACAGAGTGCAACGTAAGCATTATCCGACTTCAGTGATGGTTTGGTGGGGTTTTAGCTATGAAGGAGTGACTGAGCCATATTTTTGTCAAAAAGGTATCAAAACATCTGCACATGTGTATCAAGATACCATTCTTGAGAAGGTAGCTAAGCCCCTTAACAACACCATGTGCAATAACCAAGTATGGTCCTTCCAACAAGACTCGGTGCCGGGTCATAAAGTTCGGTCCACGCAGTCTTGGTTAGAAGTGAACGTTTTGGACTTCATCAGAGCTGAAGACTGGCCGTCGTTTAGTCCGGTTGATCAGACTACTGCGACTGTTTAATTGCAGTAGTCCAATTGTCAAACGGCATAGAACTTTTGCAGTAGTCCGATGGGTAGTCCGAACTACCCACGGACTCCTGCTACAGAAAAGTATCAATAGTTCGATGCCGTTTGACAACCGGACTGCTGCAACTAAACAATCGCAGTAGATCAACCGGCCTAGCAACCGGACTAATGTAACTAAAGGGCTCAATTGATTACCGACTGACCAGGCTATTGATTAACTTTGAAATATGCTAACTTATTCAGTCACCATTTATCTTCGAGTCACTGTGGTAGAAAGTTATCAATTTAGTTTGGATTCAAAACGGAGTAAAACATAAAATATGTTTACGAATTGGAAACAAAGTTATATTCCTAAAGTGCACCAGACCGTTTGAACTCGGTACAAATAACAAAAATTTATCAAAATACAAACTTTCCAGAACTAATTTCTGAGTTGTAACAGTTATTTCTCTTACAAAAGTCTGTTGAAAATGTATGTCGATGAAGCATTTGCTTTAAAATAAATTATCTCGCTTTTAGTAAATTTCTTTAAACTACTGTAAAGATGTTTATTATTTATTTGTACCCAATTATTCATTAAAAATAAGAACTTCCAGTCATGAGTGAACTTAGAAACATAGATTAGAGGCTAGAACTACTCGTTCAGTGGACAGTTGAGCGTTGGATTGCTACTCAGTACAAAATATTTATTATGCATGAATGTCTCTTTGAATTGGTCCGAGTGTTTCCATATATATTATGTATGCTCCATATAAGCTCATAACACAATCTAGTTAAGCTGTGCTTAGTTTGGGTCTAAATAGCGTTGTGTAGAATGTCCTAGAATATTTATTAGTTCACGAATACAATCTGTGCTTAAAACTACTCTCGAATCGAGACTCATGATTACATATCGTTACTAAATACAGGCATAAATCATTGCCAAACCACAGCAATTGTAAATGTATCAGAACCCAAATCAACAAAAAAGTTATGTTAAAGTGAAACACAATGGTAAAATGAATTATTGTATCCGTTAACCGTTCGCTAGCTGGGGGTTTAAATCTTGCGGTTTGCAGCTAGTTGCTATGAATAAATTTAGTACAATTGCTAATAAATTGCTTTTATGTTACAGACTCTAAAATTGTTGCTTTTTTTTCACTGGTACTCTCACTTTGCACATTGCGTTTTAAATATTCATGCTTGTTTACTCGTCAACAGTTGGTAGAATTGGATTACCCTGTATATTTTTAAACATAGCATGATTTTCAACAGAGTTTTTAATTCAATATAACAGAGGCCGAGCCTATTGTCAACAACATATTTTATTTAAATTATCTTCAGTCTGTCTGCTAGTTCGTGTAGGATGCAAAATTACTGAACGGATTTTGATGTGATTAACTTGAAATCTTACCTATTTTTGGTTGCAATTGATTCAGTAGAACTGGAGATAAAACGCAATTACCATCATCTAGGCGTACAAAGACGCTGACATCGGCTATTATACTATAAAATCATTATTTGAAGAGATAACCCTTTGCCCCTGAACTCTGCTTCATAAAATAAAAATTAAAAAAAAAACGAGTACAACAAATAGTAAAATGATATTGAATCCTACAGATTAAATTTCAATCATTAATATAATTATATAGAAAAGAAGGATCCGTAACACAAATAGGTATTGAAATTGCATGTTTCAAGATTATATTTCAATTATTTGCGATTGACGTGAAATCTTATGTATTTTTGGTCGCAATTGATGAATTAACAATAGTAGAACTGGAGATATCACCATAAACCGCAATTACCATCATCTATGCGTACAAAGACGCTTACATCAGCTATTGTACTATAAAATCATCATTTGAAGAGATACTTTAGCCTTTACACTCTACTTCATAAAAATAAAACAATAATAAAAACAAAAACGAGAAAAACAAATGTGAAATTGAAATTGAATCCTGCAGATTGAATTTCAATTATTAATATAGAATTTGAAGACGCCGTAACACAAATAGATAATTGAAATTGCATTTTGCAAGATTAAATTTCAATAATTTTACATTATGAGATATAAAACGGGAAGTTAAACAGAAACTGCCTCAGTAGAGAAACAGTTTCTGAGTAATGTAATAATTGGGTATTTTTATGTTTAGAAATTCTCAGTTGCAGCACGGAAATTGTGAAAAAAATCCAGTTGACGTTAATAAGCTTGCTTCTTATACGTGGGATGAAATTAATGTGTCACAAAATAAAAAAGTTGATTAACCTTCAGAGGTGTACAATATAATTATGGGTACAATATAACCTAATGGGCTGGTGCGTGACGATGGCAAGAGACCGGATGGTATGTCGTTGCTGCCTTGGAAGATGGGTAGGCCTTTGGTGTGGGACGCAACGTGTGTCGATACCCTTGCGCCTTCACATCTTCCAAGCACGGCAGGCTGTGCCGGTGCTGCTGCTGCATCTGAAATCCTCAAATGGCGCAAATACTGTAACTTAACAGGTGATTATGTATTTGAGCCGTTTGGGGTTGAAACGTTGGGGACATGGGGTCCAAGTGCCCGCTTTCTATACAAAGATCTGGCAAAGCGACTGATCGACGCTACGCGTGACCAGAAGGCTGGTTATTATCTTGCACAGAGGATAAGCATTGCCATTCAACGTGGCAATGCTGCCAGCCTTCTGGGAACGTTACCGGTTGGTGATGATGCGGAGGAATTTCACAACGCATTATGTGTGTAAATATTCCGGTTATTTAGTTTAGCCTGTTTTAGTTTCTAGTTTTAAATTTAATTTAGTATGATTTATATTTTAAGTTCTGTATTTATATAAATAAATTTTGAGTATTAAAAAAAATAATTATAATAAAAAGATAATAAACTGTTACAGTGGTAGGGTTAATGACATTTTTATTTTGTTAAAGTTTCGTTAGCATATTATATTCTAACAGAACCTGTTAGTTTAATTGTACATTGAGACGCAGGGTTCTATTTATTTAAATATTTCTAATCAAAATTCGTGTTGTTAAGGTTGATGAATATGATGGATGAATAATAAATATTATACACAATGCTATCTAAATCCGTTGTAAGTGAAACCAAAATAGTTTGTGTTATGGGTGCTGGTTCGGTTAATTAGAATATACGAATTTAGATACGTTTTATCTTGTAGATACATACATATAATTCATAGTAATATTCATACCAACGAAAATAAACATATTATTCATGCATTTAATATTTGCACAGAGCGGGAATCGAACCCGTGACCTTCATAGCAATCGGACGCTCTACCGATATATCATAGACGTAGTTAAGTTAAGGTTGTGTGCTTATTATAGCTTCATAGTCTACGGAATACACTACTCTGATACTAATGTATTTCTCTAGTGCCTTAGCTAGAAATCTTAACTAAAATCTAAAGTGCAATTGAATGTCTTATCAAAAGAAACAAAAAATAAAATCACATCTAAACTACGGGGAATCAGGAACAAGCCACAAGGTAACATGGTGGCACTTCACATGTCTAGTTATATTTGCGTATTGTTTCATATTTGACAAACTATTACCATGTGTGGACAGTGTATTTGATAAAGCATTGGTCTGGACAAATATAGCCAAAACCAAATATATGTACACTTGATAAGTTATTCAGGTTTATTCTGTACGGTCAGTATTTATAGTTGAAATAATTTCATAGGTGCATTATGATAGTTGTAGTTTAGGGTCGGAGTGTCTTAAATCGGTTGTGAGAATAATCGATTTAAGTTGCAAAGGAGTAATCGCACCGTTACCAGAATGTAACTTTTGTTACATTTTACGTTACCTTCCACCCATATTGCATGTGGTCATTATTATCCAATTCACCAGTCGTATTACCTGTGATAACAACTTTATTGTTTGAGTAATGATTACAACAATAAAAGCGGGATATTAGAATATTTTCAGTTTAGGAGTGTGGTAATAGTACTGATTTGTTGTCCTTGTTACTTAAATATTTTAATATAACGTAACAAAAAGTATCGAGCATAGATAAACTTCATATGATCAAAATGTAACAACCTAAAACAATATAACCACAACACTAAAATAAAAAAAAAAAACATAAAACGTAGCTAACTTACGAGGCGAGGCCTCGCAGAAATAAAGAATCACGCCATAGTTTAAATTCATCATCATCATCATCATTTCAGCCGAAAGACGTCCACTGCTGGACAAAGGCCTCCCCCAAGGATTTCCACAGTGACCGGTCCTGCGCCTTCCGCATCCATGCTCTTCCCGCGACCTTCACCAGGTCGTCGGTCCACCGTGTGGGAGGCCTGCCTACACTGCGTCTTCCGGCGCGTGGTCGCCACTCGAGAACTCTCTTGCCCCAACGGCCATCTGTTCTACGAGCTATGTGCCCCGCCCACTGCCACTTAAGTTTGGCGATTCTGTGTGCTATGTCGGTTACTTTAGTTCTCCTGCGGATCTCCTCATTTCTGATTCGATCACGCAGGGAAACTCCGAGCATAGCACGCTCCATCGCCCTTTGGGTGACCTTGAGCCTTCTTATGAGGCCCATAGTAAGGGACCAAGTCTCAGTTCCGTAGGTCATCGCTGGCAACACACACTGATCGTAGACTTTAGTCTTGAGACACTGCGGTATTTTGGACGAGAAGATATTACGAAGCTTCCCGAACGCTGCCCAGCCGAGTTGGATTCGACGATTGACCTCTTTCTCAAAGTTGGACCTGCCTAACTGGACTGTCTGTCCCAGGTAAACATATTCGTCGACAACTTCGAGTGTAGAGTCTCCAACCTTTAAAGAAGAAGTGGGTGCGACATGGACATTTGACATAATTTTCGTCTTGTCCATGTTCATTTTGAGGCCCACTTGTTGGGAGGCTCTACTGAGGTCTTCGAGCATTGTACCTAGGTCTTCCAAGGTCTCAGCCATGACTACGATATCGTCAGCGAATCGAAGGTGAGTGATGTACTCGCCGTTGATATTGATGCCGAGTCTTCTCCAGTCCAGGAGCTTGAAAACATCTTCCAGGCCGGCGGTGAACAGTTTCGGAGATATAACGTCTCCCTGTCTCACCCCTCGCTGCAACTGGATAGGTTTTGAGCTTTGATCCTGGAGGCGGACTGACATGGTGGCGTTTTCGTACAAACACTTCAGCGCTTCGATATATCGATAGTCAATTTGGCACCGTTGGAGAGACTGTAGCACAGCCCAGGTCTCGATCGAATCGAAGGCTTTCTCATAGTCCACAAACGCCAAGCAGAGTGGCTGATTATACTCCTCAGTCTTCTGAATAATCTGTCGCAGCGTATGTATGTGGTCTATGGTGCTAAAGCCTTTTCGGAAACCGGCTTGTTCGGGAGGCTGGAAGTCGTCGAACCTGCGAGCGAGACGATTCGTAATGACTCTCGAAAACAACTTGTAGACATGGCTCAGAAGCGAGATGGGTCTATAATTCTTCAACAAGGTTTTATCACCTTTTTTGAAGAAGAGTACCACCACACTTCTGTGCCATGCCTTAGGCGTTCGTCCCTCGAGTATGACGGAATCAAATAGCTTCTGAAGAGCTTTAAGTATCGGTGTTCCACCAGCTTTTAGAAGCTCAGCCGTGATCCCATCATCACCCGGTGCCTTATTGTTCTTTAGCTGTTTGAGAGCCATTCTAATCTCGTACAGGCTGACGTCCGGGATATCCTCGGTATAGTGTCGGGTCAATCTGGCTCTTGGGTCTTTGGCCAGATTATTAACAGATTGCCGTACACTCGTGTATAATTGTCCGTAGAACTTCTCGACCTCTTCCAACAGCTCCGGCTTTGACGAAATAATTCTGCCATCCTCCGCCTTCAGCTTATTCAGTTGGCTCTGACCAACAGACAGATCTCTTGCGAAAACCTTTGAGCCTTTGTTGCTCTCAATCGCCTCCTTAATACGAGTCGTATTAAATTGGCGTAGGTCGCGAGTCAAGGACTTGGAGATCTGTCTGTTTAAACGCCGATACTGAGTAGCATCTTCAGAGGACTGCAGAACCAAATTTCGTCTTTGTTCCATAAGTTTGTTGGTGAGGTCCGAAATCTTTTTGGTTCCTTTTGAACGACGGGCTTTGAAGATCTTAGACCCAGTCGTTTGGACAATTTCCACAAATCTGTCATTGTAATCATCCACATTTTCGCAATCTCCCAGGCATTCGAAGCGATTCTGCAACTCGAGCTGAAAGTGCTCAGGGTTCTGGAACTGGATAGGTGCTGGTCGGAGCGTAGACTTCATCAGTCGACATCTTTCGAGCTTTGTTCTAAGATTCAATGTGCCTCTTACCATCCGGTGATCGCTTCCTGTTTTTACTGAATTGATCACGGAGACATCATTGAATATGTGCCTCTTCGTCGACAAGATGAAATCAATCTCATTTTTTGTGACACCGTTAGGGTGTAGCCATGTCCACTTACGCTGTTCCGGCTTTCTGAAGAAGGAGTTCATCATAAAAAGGCCCTCCTTCTCCATGAAGCCGGCCAGCAGATGGCCACGTGCATTCCTCTTTCCATATCCAAATTGCCCCACTCTCAGCTCGTTGTCGCTTCGTTTGCCCAGTTTCGCGTTAAAGTCCCCCATCACAACGGTATAGTGTGTTCGAGAGCTATGCATGGCTTTAGAGATATCCTCATACATAGTCTCCACCTCGTCGTCGGGGTGTTTCGAGGTCGGTGCGTGTACCTGTATGACCTTCAGCGAATACCGTTTGGTGATTCTGAGTATAAGGTACGCTACCCTCGTCGAAACACTCTCGATCTGGACCACGTTGTTGACAAGGGACCTGTGGACGATAAACCCGACACCACCCTGGGACAGTATGTCGCCCTCCCGGAAATAGAGCAGGTTACCGGATTTGAGGATCATGGTGTCCTGCCCCTCTCTCCGGACTTCACACAATCCTACGATATCCCACCGTAACCTGCTCAATTCTTCCTCGAGTTCAGCGAGCTTCTCGTCGGTTCGCAGTGTGAGGGTGTTGTACGTTGCCAGGGCCAAAGGTCGTCGGGGTTGGTAGCCTGGCATCTGCCGGGGATTCTTCGCACCCCTTGCCCCGCCGTTACCATGGCCGCTACCATAGCCAGGAATAGCGGGGCCGCCGGGGACTAGGGGCCGTTTGTTGGGTTCGTTCACCATGGGGGGTTATGCCGTAATCGCCACGCTTGGCAGGCGGGTTGGCGATCGCAGTTTGGTGGCTAGTACGCGGAAAGATGCTGCTGCCCATCCTCCGGTATTTGAATCCCTTAGTCGCCTCTTACGACACCCACGGGAGGAGATGGGGTGGTGCTATTCTAGGGCCACACCACAGGCTTTTAGTTTGATGAAATGAAACTGAAATATGTCACACTATATTTTTCAAACGTTCTATCAAAAGTTATTACGTGTTTACAAATTATTACACTTAAATTCTAATAGTTTTATGTTTCGTTCTTATCGTGCCAAATTACCTTCTATGACTTAGAGCATCTGTCATAATGCACCTATGCAAGTTTTTACAGTAGAAAAAATGTGGGATATTTATTCACATTTATTCACATATCTCTTTGAAGTGAATATTTTTTGTGAAGTAAATTGAATTTGCCTGTATTTGCATATTTGCATGAACGTCAAATATTTGGCCAAATACAAAAAAAGGCCAATAGCAAACACAAATAGTCATGTGTAGTGCCACCAGAACATGCATTCTGAACTAGAAGCTACGAGCTCTGAGTTCACAATGCATTAGAAGTATAAAATTTACAACGAAATAAGGAGGCAATAAAAGTAATAAAAACTCACAGTGGTTTCATCACCCACGTAAACCTGCTTTTAAAAGTTGCTGAATTTTAATACACCTATAACTTGGTTTTTACAGCAAAATCCTTCTAATATTATAAAAAATGAAAATTTGTTTCTGCTAGCGGCAATCATATTTTTTCGAACTACTCAAGTGTAAGACAATCACATTGCTCACCTGATGGAAAGCCACTATGACCTATGAACGTGTACAACATCAGGGGAGGCATACTCGTGCTGCTGACCCTTTAAGAACAGAGAGTGTTGTTACCGTCAGTGCATAAGACAGAGCAGTACAGCAGGAATAACCTTTGGTCTTCCCACTGCTACTGTCGGGACGAAAATTATTCAGTGAGAATACAACATGGGAATACAACATAAGGTTATTTTGGCCGCAGTATTATGTGAAGCCAATGTATTTCCCTAGTCGGACAGCTGAATTTGTTTTACCTCCGTCGATTCTGTTCTAGTAAATATTGAACTTTTTTTAAACTTCCTGCCCACTTTATGAAAATGTCCATACATACATATTTACAGTGCAACTATTTAGGCTCAGTTAAAAAGAATTCTGATTGAAATAGGGCTAGCAGCTGATTAGAATGCAAAAAATTTATGGCTATTCTTTTCACTATTGGATTTCCCACGGATTTTTGTGCGATTACTGTCAATTTCATCCGCCAATCATAATTCAACTGAAATTACAAACGCATGAAGTTCCAAAGTGGTCTGTTCATGTCAAATCGCGCCATTAAAGCGATCATTTATTGGATATGACAATTTTATCCTTTGTGCTTTGATGTAGCTGAACACATGAAAAGTTGTGTAGTAATTACAAGTCGTTGATTTGTGTTTAATAAATAATTATTACACACCCCGGCAGAATTAGTTTCGTAGATTTCGTAGTGACAGAGAAACAGTTGAAATTTTTAGATTTTATGACAGCTTAAAGTTATTTAAATAAACGTTTAATAACGAGTGTTTCCCCCTCGTGCCCTTAATAAGGTTTCCATCCGTCTGGGCATGCTGCGAAAAAACCAAGAAAAATGCATTTTGTTTAGTTAAGGTTTTTAATTTAACTTTAAGTATGGTGTTGCAAATTAATGTCAAAATATTGTAATTTAACTGTTGTTTCATGTTTAATTATTATTTGTTTAAAAATAAAGCTAACTATTTTATACTCTCCTTATTTTGTGTTCCGCTAATTCTACCGATGTGTGCATTTTATTAGTCAAAACCTTATGTTCGATATGAATTAGACATTTATCATAGTATAAGTAACGTACATTTTAATACTGCAAAAACATTCAACATATTCCGATTTCAGCTGTTACACCATGCATACATACAGATAGTCACACCTCTCTCCTAGTAGGGAAGGCAGAGACTTAATGTTTCCATCTATTTCTTAGTTGGTATAAATCTACTCTAAACTATTTAATCTACATTAAGACCTACAATAAACGAATTAACTGAAAGCTTTGGACGTTCAACCATCTAATTATATTATCATTTCTCGCTCCAATTTAATTTCAACATTTAGTATGAGAAATTGTTGGTTTTTAATAATCTCATTAATAAAATGTTACTCGAGACCTTCTGTAATTTATAATGGTTGCTTCGGTTACATTCATCTATTATATTTAGTATTTAATGATTTTATAGTTTGCTGTCGCATTATTTATGAAGGGATCTTGATAATTTTTGGCTGAAACTTCAAAAATATGATTCCTCACAGGTAGTTGTGACAATAGGGTGCTCGTGAATTCTACTGTTCACAATACTGCTAGTGTTATGAAAATAATTAAAATTGATAGCTTTCTAACTTGAAATCTAAATATATTATCAACATTTGTGCATAATAAATCTGATGTTAGTGAAAAAGAATATCCTTCAATTGCAAACATCAAACTAAAACAAACGTTTCAAAAATGCAGAAACGGTTGCGCGGAAACGTTATTAAACTCGATTTCATTCTTACCACAGAGGATATAAAGCAACTCTGATGAAATTCGCTGTAGCTAAAAGAATGTTATCGGTGAATAATATATAAAGTTTTTGATTAAAACCTAAATAGGCAGAATTTACTCCCGGCGTATTTATTTAGGCTGGTAAGTGGAGAATTTTGGCAAGCTTGGCATTGTAATGTGTTGCGCATTTTCTGGGTGCACGAATTCCTTGTGCTGCTTTGTTGAATTTTTTTGAGGAAAATGGATACTATTAAATTCATATAATTTAATTGTAATATTATAATACTGTTATGATGATGTTTATGGTTCTTAGATGCTGATCTGAAACTTATAATTGATCCTGATTAGTTTAACTACGGCTTCCCGCTTAATGCAAATATTTGTATGTAGCAATGTTCCTACATACAAATATTTGCATTGAGCGGGAAGCAAATATTTGTATATAGGAAAATATGCATGTGCATATTTGCATTAGTCTGGGTGTTTCTATGTATAATATGTTAGTATTTATTTCCAAAAAAGAAGTATAGATGTATGTTTATTCACATTCTAGAATCCACAACACAAGCTTGTTAAGTTATGCTTAGCATGAATATAGGTAACGTGTAGAATGTTGTAAAATATTTAATTATTAACTAAGTACATACGAAAGCGAATGAGTATGTTGATGACCACGAAAGTAGGAAAACGAAGAAATAAGCAAAATAAAATGTCATAACTTTCTGAAGGCTAAATGGACTTGCGTCATAATATTCTTAGTATTCTCGGTAACGCTCTGACTAAGCTAAATTGCTTGTATTTGAACTCACGACCTCTCTCATTTGCTAACCCAAAGCTCCAGTCAAGTTTTACAACTGCAAGTTTTCTTTTACAGATTAAAGGTGAACAAGAAATATTGCAACAAAAAATGTTTTATGCTAGTTAAATGTAAAGTTAATGTAAAATGGCTACGAGAGCTGTAAAAAGTAATTAATATAAATGAATGTAAATGTAATGATGTCTACCAGGCTAGCAGGTGAGTAAAGGGATAAATAATAAGATTGATTATATTACTTAAAAATTATATAAAAGGTAAACAAATTAATTTCAGGATGAATTTGTAATAAATATTCTGCAGTGGTGTTGTTCAGTCCGTAGTGCTGATGATAGTGGTGCCGGGTGCTTCACAGGTGAGCCTGAAGATCGAATGATGGCGTGAAGCCTAGTGCGAAGACACAGGAAAAAGAAGAAGTACGAGTCAGAATGCTACAAGGTAAATACGTCCAAGTGAAATATAGCAGGTGAAGATAATCTTCCAAGCGGCAAAACAGTGTAGCTATATAGAAGATAAATAAAGAACGAAGAAGTTTTCACATTTTACCGTAGAGGTCATCGGCCTCGTGACACTTAATAGTAGGTTGAAATAGCTCAAAGAAAATAACAATAAAGTAAAATAAAATATAATGGGGCCATGCACAAGGCAGGTGAAAAGCTGCACCGCTGGGGAATCTTCAGCTTTAGAAGGAAGTTGGAAATGTTGATCTCAAACTTATCCGGGGCCGACAGCAGTTGGCAGCCGAGGTCAAAGCGACCGATCTTGGCGGCCGTTGCCAAGAAAGGCCCGACATTTGGTCTCATAAAATTATTATGTAGTTTGTTCCAGTACTTTTAATTTTATGAACATTTTTGTGTTATTTTAATTCAAACTTTTAACCGTGGGGGACAGAATATGATTAAGTAGCGAAGATGCCACAGTCAAATTTCTCTTCGGAAAAACGCCAAATACGGATGAGAAGGGAGACGTACGGGCATGACATAATATCTAGTCCATCGCCTACATCTAGTGCGTCATAACGAAACCAAACAGAAACAGGGCATGTAATTTTCGTTATAGTTAGATTATTAGCCGCTAACCGCTACACAGAATACCAGAATAAAATAAGGGAAAGAACTTCTAAAAATAAGGCCAGCTTTCGGATTATAGCAAAATAATTTAGGCCCCCTAAGCTATTTGGCCTTATACCGATAGATTGCCCATTTTTTTTTTTTATTTTAAATTTCAAAATAAAAATAATCTAAATATACTATTGAATAAATAAAAGAACATAACTTTTAAACTCTCGCGTTCCATGATCTATAAATTAAGAGAACGGGAATTAACGCGATCATGGTATAGGTACTTACCTACCTTTGATTGCCTGACGTTTCGACCAGGTTACAGGTTGACTGGCTCAGCGGTGCACGCCCGCCGTCTTCGAATCCGTGAGGTAGTAGGTTCTTCATCTACCCGCACATTTTCAATATTTTCTTTTTACAATTATGTAAGTACCTATACCGCGATCGCGTTAATTCCCGTTCTCTTAATTTAAATAAAATACTATTTTTGAAATTGCTAATGAACTCGGAGCAGATTGAAATATTCAAAAATAGATTGAGTAATTATTACAATCATTATAGATGTTATTTCTTCTCTACGCTAGATAACTATCATTTAAAAAAAATATAAAGGATTTACTGATAACATAATATTATACCAATAAAATGTTTTGATTGCTTATCTGTACAATTTGTACATCCTTAAACTGCTCAATTAATTCTTAAGCCCGGTTAAATCCATTTTCATCATTGAACTTTTGACCGAAAATGACAACCGAACGCAAGGACGTTTCACTAGCACTAGATTGTGACGTCACAGACCAAATGAGTCACTTTGACGTATGAAAGGCTCATGACTCGATTGCCTTGCAACAACTCTGCTATCGATTAAGATAGGAAAAAGTGAATCGCTCAGGCGGGACTCGACCCCGCGATCTTTCCCTTACTTACTTTTCCTATCTTAATCGATTTGAAAAGTTAGCATAGTAAATGCTTCAAAATTTCATTCAACTCTGCTTTCGTTTCCTTCTTCTTGCTTTTAACCGACTTATTATTAATATAAAATTGTTTATGCAGTGGGTTTAGTATAACACTAGTGGTCCCGTATCAATTTCATGGGTCCTTAGACTCTGGAGGCACACCATTCATTACAAATACCATAGATGTTTCGTTTATGTTATTGAGGGCATTATGTCAATCTTTGAAACAAAACTAAAACTATTGTCGAAGGCATGCTTGACGGGCTTTAATCACTAAAAGGGGAAAAATGATACAATTTTAAGAACTACTTATTACAAACACTGCAAAGTAAAAGTGCTTCCAGGCCGGAATCAATTGAAATATGACCTCTCGGGCTAGGCACAGACATCTAACAAAACAGTCAATATGGTAAATTCAGTTATTTTTCTCTTAGTTATTTTTACTTTTCAGTTATTGAAGTCTGTTTTTTTAAACGTAGTTTTTAAGTAATTATTTAAAATAGACTTATAAAAAAACCACAACGTTACAACATTTCTTTTGTAATTTTTGTGTATTATGTATACAAAAAGTTTCTACTTATGGTTTCTTTGTGTTGATTTAGACATTAATTTTACAAGCGAAACCGATGGCATAAGAGTAATTCTTTACATGTAAGTAAATAAAACACAATATAACAAAATATAATGTACTGCTGATATGAACTGCTGATGGTTCGGGCTGGCAATAAGCCCGAACCATCAGTGTTCATGGTCAGGTATATACCACGCAGGCATGCTGAATAGGGCCTGATTGGCCTTTGTGACCCACGGATATCAATCATCTATCCTACAAAAAGATAATATTGATAGTAATATAAAACGAATACACAACTGCGCAATATATGAAAATTAAACCGATTCTATGTATGTGTAGGCACATGGGTGTTACTTCGGGTCTGGGGCCCCTTAGTAGCCCATTGTAAGCTTGCGCTTACAATAAGCGTACATATACGGGCGAGGGATATGACAACCAAATACACGAATCACTATATTTCACTTACATCATTCACTGACTACATATTTTACAGACACACTCGCGATCTAAACTAGAAGCGTTCTGCTAGACACGTAGTGCTTGGTCGAGGTTCGCAGCGATACTGATCCCGATTCTCTGCGCGCCGCACAAACTTCAATGATCTGTTAAATTGACAGTCCGAATGAACGAATGTCGTCACACTCGACCATAGAGCACTAGAGTCTTGCATTACGCCAGAGTAAATTTCAATCACTCTAATCATACAATAATTAATAACGCGCCGTCATATATTTTCCAGTTTTCAAAACAATACAATAATACAGCGAGTCCATAACACCATAACAGAGGCATTTGTATCATACAACATCAAATCAAATATAATAACAATTATCCTTGTCCTTACTAATATTATAAATTCGAAAGTAACCTGATTAAATTCGGAACCCAGATTAGAGCCTGGGAAAGGAGTCGAGGTCTGCTTTCCAGTCTTGGGATGCAGCTGAATGTGAAGCACCATCTGACTTCCACAACCAATTAACGATATCGAAGTACCAACTGCAGTTAGACTAGATTTTAGTCACTATTTTCAATAAATGGGCAAATACTAATCTTTACATGTCCCCTTAGTTTGCTAAGACAGATTTTGCTCGACGTGACTCGACTCACCTGTAACATTAAACGATTGTCTATTGAAACAATCAAAATATACATAAGCTGTTATAAATCATCTGTCTATTTCCTCACAACATTCGAATGAGATAATATCCTTCGCACCCACTGGAATTATATGCAAGATGCTTACCATAATCCGACATCTAAGCATTCTAAGGATTAGATTAAAATACGCAATAGATAGCGTTTGTGCGTGCCCAGTGGAATGAATACGTTCCGGCTCTCGGTCTGACAGTGAGTGAATAACGCGGTGTGCGCTTTTTCTCTGTTTAAGGCAAAATTGATGACGGCTGTTTCTGTGAGGCTGTATTAGATTTTGAGAATGTTGATGTAGGATGATATAATGTGACCTTGGCAGAGAATTGGACGGAGGTAAGCTGCGGAATTGTGTTTATGCAAAGAGGTTGCTTTGAGAAGTGTTGGAAGAAGAGAATAAAGTGGAAAATATGTAAATGAATCGAATAAAATGATAGTAGAATGCTTTTGCTATTTTTTTTCTTTTGGATATATTAGGTTCTGTATCTTATTTGGAGAAAAAAAATATTTGCCGATTTGAGCATGATACCTTTTTTTATGCCACTTAGCAACACCAGGGCAGCCATACTCGTGCTGCCGACCCTGTAAACAGAGAGAGTTTCTGTGCCGTTAAAGCAGGAATAGCCTTTGATCTTTCCATTAACAGCTTAACTTTTTAATTAATTTAGTCCCTTCCTTTACATAGTCCTATGAAAATTATTAATATCTACAATTTTAGAACAATATCAGTATAATTTATGTATCTTGTACAGCGTTACTTGTCTGTCATACATTTGGTTAATGGTATTCCTATGAAATAGGGAAATGCTATCTTGAATAGATAAGTACCAATATTTGTTAGTAAGCGCACTGGTGTATTGTCTTATTTTGATCTGGATCCTTTAACGTTTATCATAATGTAAGAACAAGGTGCGGGTAGAGGCAGTAATGTAACATGAAAACTATTTGTAACTTTAAAAATTTTGTTTCCATGTCTTATGAATTATGAATAATATATAAATAAGAAAATATAATTACTGTATGGTGTTTGCAGTATATCGCATTATATTATTACAATAAAATATGAAAGTTTCTAAGGATATAATTGTAAAGTATGAATGAATGCTTCAGGAAAAATTATTTCACAGATCTCGATGGAATTTGACACAGAGATAGACTATTGTCTAAAATAGCACAAAATTACTTTTCATACTTCGTCCCATGTCTTGTGGTTCGCATTAATTGGATCAGTATTTTACATAGGCGGGGCCACTGACAATAACCAGTGTTCATATATTTTGTAAATTGTAATTCCAACGTACGCTAGCATTGATCCCTCGTATATATTCGATTGCCCAGTATTCCTTCGGGTGTGTTACATTTAACTGAACTTAGACGGCTTCCAAAAGAACTGGTGCATTGGGAATACGATGCTTTGTTTACGAAGCAAATTCTGTGTGAAACCTGTTTGTATACTTACTTGTAACATGTACATATTTTCAAAGTTAGGTGTGAAGGTGTACATAATGTACAAACACAGCTACTTAAAATTGGATTTCTTAACTATACATACCCCATTCGGTTAGAAACTTAACTAAACGGACACTATGTATATTGATGTGTGTTTTTAATGTGTTTTATTTAAAAACTCAGTTTATTAATATTGTACTGTTGAGAAACTCCTTTTATAGTTAAAAAACCGAAATTAAACAGTTTGTAAGTCACGTAACCTTTTTTTTTTTCGTTCCCAGAAGACTGGCAGCATTGCCACGTTGTATGGCAATGCTTAATCTCTGACCTAAAAAGAGGCCAGCCTTCTTGTCACGAGAAGCGGCGACCATACGCTTCGCATTTGTAATATAATATTAAATTACTTGTGTTGGAGTCTTAGCCAGGATACGAACCCGGGATCTTTTAATCATAAGGCCGACCACTAAACCATTAAGCTATCGACGTTTTAACTAATGTATATAGGATGTTTTCAATCTCTGTATACTATTAAATCCATTACATAGTATATGAAGTACAGAATTTCTACCTGAGATGGGTATTGGAATTGGATTGACGTGGAAACTCAAACGGGTAAAATGATTATGTTTCTCACAGAGAAAAATTATCTCACTCTTTATTATTATAACTTATGAAACATGGCTGTGTTATAGACAAGACTTTTATGCGACTTCTGTCTATAACAGGAGTAAAAATATAAAAATAATACATGACCTTCTAAAAAGCCAACTGTGTTACGATTTTAGATAGAGCAATAAAAACTGCATATATTAGAGTCTTCATAGTTTACTTGAAATAAAAAGTTCTCGTTTCTACCTTTCAACATTTCAACTTTTTCACGATGTAACAACTACAAGTTATACATGATACTAATAAAGTTTTTATGTATCAGCTAGTCATTGTATTACGCATATACCTTAGAGCGTTAAAACATTGTCCAATATCCAATATCTGACATACGATATCGGACTTTTTTTTCATTTTTTTTTCAACACTAGCATCTCTAACTAGTCTTCGAATTCGAGTAAATGGCCGTATCGGGCCGATTTTATCAGATAAATGTAAAAATAGCACAAGGTGTCGGCTATCGGCGTCCGATACCGATATCGGATGAATGTGAAAACGCTCTTATATGAACCAATCGATTATAAAATATAGGTAGGTACGTATTTAAACTATAGTACTAATATTAAAAGATTCAATAAAAATATCTACGATTAAAACTAGAAATTTCACAAAAATATTTTAGACATTAAAGTTTTCATGAACTTTAGCAAAGTTTTAGCGACAAAGAATCCCTTAAACCTCTGTTGAGTGTTTTCATTAAGGCGCTGCTAATTTGAAATTAGTTAATATATATCTTGGAATCTTAATATTTAAGGCGTGTGGCTGACAAAAATTTACCCTAGTTAGAGCTTGATTTATTGTTTTGCAGTATTGAGGACACTCCCGTCAAAGTCATCACTCAAAGTCTTCTTAACGTTTTTATTCCCCACTGTATAGCGGTCGTGTCGTAGTTTTCTAATGAAATAAAGGCGTATATCAGTTTTTCCTCGGAATCACTGTTATTTAGCAACCGTGATTCGATGAAAAAAAAAACTGAGTATAGAAATATAAACTTAAATATTATTATGTAAACCGCAGTTAGTTATATTAATTAGAATATAAATTTTAGTCACGAAATTTGTACGGATGATTACGTATTAATATTTATAATGTACTTGCCGGCCCGCCCCAACTTCACCCGTGGCATACTTCCATACCCCGTATCACTCATTTAAGCTATAATATTTGACCACAATTAATTAAATTTCAAAAAACGAATGGCAATTGACCTAATTTTTTGTCATTACTACTCCATCCCCTTTTGAAGTAGGAGACGGACTATGCAACGCAAAAATATTTTTTCACATTGATATAGCACCTGTTGTGGTCTTAAAATAATGTCTGGTGATGATTTCACGTCACAGCTGTTTTTAAGGAACAAAAAGACGAAATCCTTATTAATTGAGTATTCGCCTGTTTCACAAGAACTGTCGTATTTGATATTATTTTGTGTGGACAAACATATTTATGGCTTAACACCTAAAAGCCAAATATAATAAAAAAAAAATAATATGATTGTATCGTTCTTCTTGTTTACAATAAAAATGAAATAATATTTTCTAGACAAGAATATTACTGTTATGACGGTTTTGTTTTTAAACTTAAATATCTACAAAGAAACAATAATCAGACAAGATTTGAATTCTTGTCTTTTTTTCGTGACGGATGCGAAAATTATTTTTGGTTTTAAATTGAAAAGATTAGAGCGATTTCACATTGTCCGATATCCGATATCAGAGGAAATCAAATGTATGACATATGTAACTCTCTTTCACATTATCTGGCCCGATATCGGTTATCGAAGCCAATACCACCGTGTTGATCCGACATCGGATGACAAAGAGCCTAAACAGCGACCTTAATGACATTTTCTTAGTATCTTCTCGCGTTGATTGATGACGCTGGTCATGAATATAAGATAAAGAAACTCGATACTATTTCATGTCAATAAGGTCGAAAATAGCTTGCACACTTTTTTTCATCCTTAGCATCCCTAGAGCGTTTTCACATTCTTCCGATATCCGATATCGGTATCGGACGCCGATAGCCGACACCTTGTGTTGTTTTCACATTTATCCGATAAAATCGGCCCGATACGGCCATTTGCTCGAAAGCACTGATTATTTCCGAGTCCTCTACAATTCATTTCTTTTAAAATATTTTCAACTTACAATGGATCACACTTGCCCTTAATGCTTTGCCATTTATTTACGGCCCTAAAACCGTTGACAATAGCATTGCATATTCATGACGCCTGTCTATTGTAGCCTTCATGAATAAGAGGGCGGAATTTATGCGTAAATAGACAAGTTATCAGTGGCTCATAATGTAGTTATACTGTCTTTGATTTTGGCAAATAAATATGTATGAAGTTGTTGTAGTTATATTGTATTCTAAGTTAGTGTCATGAACGTTTCAGTACTTTAGATTTAGTTTAACTACAGGATTGATAAGATTAGAACAATATTTTTAAATATTATATAGTAACTGAATATATCCTCCATGTATGCTCTAACTAAGCTAAATTGTTTGTGTTAGAATTAGGTTCACGTCGATAGTGTTTGGCCACGATTCGAACCCGGAACCTCTCAATCGTAAGTTGGACTCCATAACCACAAGCTATCGATTATTTACTACAAGTATGGTCTTATATTTACACCTATTTAATCAATACACCTATGTTTAAAAATAATCTGGTCAAGCAGATTCGTAGGTATGGAGTCATTACTTTATATCATGGTCACTTTAACTTCTGTAACAATTCGTTCATTCACGAAGAAAGTCCATAAATTTAATGTTCATAAAATATCTGAAGGCCTTCACAAGGAACATAGCTATCCCGGCACCATCCACCTAGCTATCCATTAAGTTGAGCGATCGGAGCGGCGAATTTATTTGGGTAAAGTAAACGGTATCAATTTTGAAGGGCCAAGGTTTATTCCGCATAAATATGCAGAACAAATTGTCGAGACGTAGAATATGGATTGAGTGCGAAACAAATTCGGATTGATGATGTTCGTATAGACTCAAGGTAAAGGAAGAAATTATGGAAATGGGCTTTTCATCAGCTTTTGTTTTGTGAAGATTTTTATACGATGAAAACGTAGAGAATCTGCACCCGATTCACCTGATAGTAAGCGCTTAACCTTTGACATATTAGTACTCAAACCTGGCATAATGTAGGTATTAAGTTACCCTAGTCTACTCATTCTGTGCTATAGCTATGGAAGTACGTTTTTTTTTAAAAGAATGGTTTCCCGAAGCGACTACAACTTGAGTTTCTTCTAGAAGGCCGTTAGGTTCCTACAGGTTCGGCAGCACGAGTATGACGTCACTGGTGTTGCACACGTCCATAGAACTACTTTACATCATGTATCGCTGTGAGTTTGCCCACCAAGAAATGATATTTAAAAAAACTTAACCTTTCAGCTTTTACTATCAATGTTTAGCAACTTAACCAACCTACTGTTTATTATGTCTGTTCACAATTAGAAGCGAGTATATTCTTGTGGTGAATAGAAACCATATACGTTATCAATTACCGCATAACATTATGTTACTGTCTATGATGGTAGCCTGTCTAATAAATTTATTATACTAATTGCCTAGTATGAAAAGACTCTGGTGACTTTGTGGCTGATTTGTAGATCGAAATCTTATACAAGGTTGTAAAAACAATGCCACAATATTATCAGTAGCGAACAAAATTATTTCTGTAGGTACCTTTCGCCTAAATATCGAAAATATCTCTGCATCATCTGGCTTTCACTTCGGAATCCAGGGAACGTTCACTCTTTCTCCTCCTCTCAGTTTCGCTTATACGCTTTTTATGGGAATCACTGCTATCTAAATGTCAGAGGAAAGCTTTATCCGTGAGGGTGCTCCGATCGTTTACATGAGCCGATCGCCGGCGGCTGCTCGAAGCGGGTAAACCGCTTCTCTTACTGATAAGAGAAGAAGGGAGTCTTGGTCCCAAAGGCCTTGGGACTATACCAATATACAAACAAAACATACAATACAGATACTATCGCTTGTAAAACCAATGGTACGCAGAGGTGTGTCCCATATAATAGGGGGTAAGTTCAGTGCCGTTGAGCGGGTTCTTAGTCACGGGCTGTATGTTTACTGTTGGATGAAGAACAGACCTATCCCTTAGTCGCTTTCTACGACACCTACAGAAAAAGATGGACCTATTCTACTTCACCGGGAACCAACACTCTAATATTAGTAATATGAAAATTCTTCCTAAAAATAATGTTATATTCAAAATGCTTAACATCGCTCGCCCACCTAACACGGTTGGTGCTATCTATCTACCTGCCCTTGTCCCTCGGCTGGTTATTACCTTGAACAAATTGGCACCCAACGCCGCCTTCAAGGCCTCGCTAATTATATTTACAGCCACGGCAGAAGAGTAATCGTGAAATGTGGGACAGACTCATTAAATTACGTGCTTCGTTCCTTTCTTTGGATTAAAAAAATCTAATTATTTTATTAACAATATCTAAGGCCAAGGTTTAATCTAGTTATAGATTAATATAGAGGACCATTAGACTGAATTGGATACAATTTGTTATTATTACATAAAAGTAGGTAAGTAATCTGTGCCTGTTATGGAGGATTGCCTGGGTTGGTGCCACGGGAGCCTCTTCTCAGTAAAAAAAACTTATGTGGCGCACCAGTGCTGGTGAAGGTACCTACTAAGGGATGGTTGACCATATGCCTTATCCGATAGTCCTTCATCACATAGTCTAAGAACCATTCATTTTATTATATAATAAAAAAATAATTACAATTCAAAATAATATAATTTATCAGGTCAGCGGTTCTTACGAAATCAAACACAAACAGGCAGAGAGAAATGGTGTTCCAGTTCAGTAGTATTTTGTGGATTGTTATTTTGTACAACCAATTGGTAACTTTTAATTGATCCCCGAGAGCTTAAACAGAAATATTCAGTGACACTGTAATAAATAACACTTCAGTATTTCATTACCTTGTGGTTTATAAGCATCATTATCAAGAACGTTTCAATTGAAATAATCTTGAGCTACTATTTATTCAGGAGCATGCTTTTTTATCGAGTGTAATATTACATTTAGACTCTGTTTTCGATCTTCGCTCTCTGTTCTTCATGACTAAAATCCTAGCAAAAGCAGAGCCAGTGTGGTAGCGAGGGAGAATTCGAGAAGTCACCTATGGGTATCATCTCTATGGCATGCCAAATTCTTCAGCCACGTAGGTCAATGTAATGAAAGACCTAACGATTTAAGTCAGAAATACCTACCTCATCATTGGCTTTGTTAAATTAGTAGCATTAGCATCAGAATTTGTTCCCTTTGAATTTACATCAATTTCTTATCTTTCAAAGACAGTGAACCATTTGTTTAACTTAAGATTTTAATCTTATCAAAAATGTCGAATACATCTGTTTTATAGTACACATGAAGGCAAGTGTAATGATTTCACTAATTCAGTTGTTATAAATACGGCTAGAATGGTGTGGCCTGGAGTGTACGGACTCTATTATAAAGTTTTAATTGAACGCCCCGATGGGAGCAATTAAAAATAATAGTGCTGAGGTGAACGCGTGCTATATTGATCTAGTGCTTTGTGGGTAATAACTGAGAGTAAAATATAAGCGAGGAAAGGGTACTTTGCAATCATATTTATTTATTTATGCTGTAAAATGCTATTTTTTTCGGTTTTTTTGAAGTGAAAACTTCTTTAGCGGCGTTGGATGGGTGTAAAATGTTAAGGAATCGTCAGGATTAGTTGACCTTTGAACCGTAACCGACGACTGACGTCATACAAGATTGGTACAGACTATCTATTTTGCAATTTACAATAGATACGTCCTAGCTTAAACGGTAAGCACATCGATTGTAAGTCCTTATAGTTTCAGATAGTATCGGGTTCAAACCACCTGGCCTTCAGGGATTTTTTGTGATTGTTTTTTCTTATTATAATGTATTACTTTTGGTGATTATTTTTTCATTTTGTAATTTACTACTTTTTATGATTATTTTTTCTTTCTGTAATTTATTATTTTTTGTGATTATTTTTTCTTTTCATAATTTATTAATTTCTTCTGACAGAAAATTTGCAGAAAATAAGTGATAGGTTCTATGATTAGCGCTATATTATAGGTATGGTATGGTATGTTCTTTTTTATCTTTTTCTATGTATATAACGAAGAAAGAAAAAAAGAAAAACGTTTTCACTTCTGCCGGCACTCCCAGAGTGCAACCCGTCTTTTTTTTTATACCACTGAGGTGGCAGACAGGCACACAGTCCACCTGATGGGAAGTGGTTGCCGGGGCCTATGGACGTGTGCAACACCAGGTGAGTCACACTCGTGCTGTCGACACTGTAAACACATACGAGTTTCTGTGCCGTCATTGCAAAAGACAAAGCAGTAATAGCCTTTGATCTTCCCACTGACAGTATAAAAATTTCAGTGATCTCTGGCTACCCTACTCACTGCCAAGAATACAACACGAGGTTATTATGGCCGCGGTATTCTGTAGGGCAGAAATACCGTCGAGTCCTGACTCCTACAATCAAGTATGTTTCTAGAAAGAAGTGGCATGTTTGTGAATCAAAGGTATGAACTAGTCCCTTACAAAAACTCACCTCTATGTTCCCAAAGAAGAAGTCGAGGAAGAAATGGACCGTACCTATTTGTTAGTCACATTCGGTCCCATAATCAATTTGTAACCACGGTTAGTTAGCTACTTACTCCACACCGACAGTAGCACACTAGACCTCTGGGACTGCGTGGCCCCCCCTCCTGAGGAGGGCCAGACCGAGAGGAATGGCCCTGGGTCAGCCGGGGTGCGAGGGATATGTCGCGAGACAACCTCACCTTCGGCCTAGCACATCGACCCACAGACGGCGTGCGGTTTAGTCGGTTCGAGTCTGACATAACCTCCCCCTCCGGCTCCGGGGGATTTCCCGCACGTTAAAAAAAAAGTAGCACACTAGACCGAACACTTTTACTTACTAACTTGAAGACTGTTACGACTTTATTGGAAAGTATGCAGTTGATACATTCTTGCCATACCAATGATGTATAAAGTTCTCCAATTACGAGAACTCTTTAAAAATCGAATTTTACCATAAGTGGTAAGTGTAAAACTGTTGACAACAAAACGTTGCCTTCTAAATGTTTTCAGCACCTCCAACAATCTCGCTAATTAGAACCATCTGTTCATAAATTTTATGGCCAATTAAAACATATTACTAATTTGACAGAACCATTGAAAGTTATTACAACGTGTTATAATTGCTACTGACTGATAGTTATGGGTTCAAAGTTACGACTGGTGTGTTAATTCGACTTGCAAGCTAGTGAGAATAATTGTTTTGTGAAATAGATGTGTGAAGTTTTGCGTGATTTATATTAAACGGTTAGTAAGGCTGTTAGCATACGGTGTGTATTTTGCGGTTGCCGTTCAAAGACGACTTCTAAACAGACAATGTATAAATATAATGAAAATGGTGGAATGATCTCCCTACTGTAGTATCTCCAAGCGACTACAATATGGGGTTCTCCTAGAAGAGACTTAAAGGGTTCTTAAAGGACTGACATCGTGAATGGTGATGACCTTAGTGTTGCATACGTTCATGGGGCGCTGTAACTGCTTCCTATGAGGTGGACGGAAACATATTGCTAGCGTGATAGCAAGTCGTCATTACAATGTAAACACGTTAGTAACAATAAGAATGACAGGCGATTGTTGATGATGTCAATGCCAAAAGCTTTCCCGTTAACGTTCCTCTGTGTGTCTGTATTATACTCAACGTTCCTAACATTTGCGTTCTTAGAGCGTATAACGTATGCTCTCTGTGACGTATTCCATGCTTATGTGGTTTTACCGGTTTTCACACATAGATCTAACTAAAACGTATATAGCTAACTAGTCTATAATACAGCCATATAAGTGTAAAGCAGCTTGTAAATTGAATTCATAAAAAAAAAATCTAAACAATTTTTTTTAGTTTTTTTTGGATTCCTTGTCTATTAACCTGTTAGTCAGCGATGGACGCAAAAACTACAGAACAAATTTTGATGCGATATTTTCATTTCAAAGGTCTTGGTCAGACTTAAAATCTTAAGTTTGTGCGATCGCAATTGATTAATTAGAACCGGAGATATGACCCAAAGTTGCGATAACCAATATCCACGAAGGCAGAGCCGCGGACTTTCTGTATCTTTTATACATAAATAAACTACCAGAGCTTATATTCAGAAAAGATACAGGTAGTAAAAATACTAAAGTGGAATCTAGTACGGATTTAATATAAAAATACTTCAGTACGCACCCTTCACCTAAACACGCGTCCGTAATTTATGCACCACATAATTTATTGACCCTAGTACCCTTGCGTTTTCACCGGTAACCGGGTACAGTTCAAGGTCAACTGACAGGTTAAAGTAGGTTAATAGACTATTGACCGATGCGTCTATAAGGAGCTCTCTTCAAATCATAACTACTCGGGATATTGTTATGAAATATAAAGGTACCTTTTATTTTTTTCATTTGGGCAGAATATCGTGATTAATTGGTTATCGTGGTAAAGTGCGCTCACTGTTCGGTAAATGATCGATGCGGTTGCCATTAGAATGAGAGACCGCTTAGTGTTATTTTATGCAAGCGTTTCCGTGCGTAAGGGGTTAGTTATAAAGTCAGTCCCGAATGTCAAAAGTTAATCGTAGGTCATGAGGACAAGTACGGGCGATCCCATAGATTTAGAATTATTTTTTGCTAGGCGATTCTAACAACTCTGTCACAACACTCAGGCTTTAGGTCAGATAGCAGTCGTACTCAATATAGTCGAAAAAACAACGTTCACGCCTATTTCCCTTCGGGATATGCACAGACAACAGCCCGCCATTTGATTCTATCCTTAGGTACATACTTCATAAGCTTCCTCAACTGTTATGCAAGCCTGAATTTCGAGTATTTCTGATGTACCTTTTTGTATACTGTTATATTAATTGTAAATAGTTATATCTGTACATTTTTTTTTTTTTTTTTACGTGCGGGAAATCCCCTCGGATACCCACCCCTCCGGAGCCGGAGGGGGAGGTTATGTCGGACTCGAACCGACTAAACCGCACGCCGTCTCTGGGTCGTAGTGCTAGGCCGAAGGTGAGGTTGTCATGCGACATATCCCTCGCACCCCGGCTGACCCAGGGCCATCCCTTTCGGTCTGGCCCTCCTCGGGAGGTGGGGACCACGCCGTCCCCGACTCAACCCCGGTGTGGGGAGGCGCGCATCGTCCTACGATGCGCGCCGCGCTACGATGCGCGCCGCTATATCTGTACATTATAGATATTAAAAAAAAAATAATATATATATAACGTCAATCACAATTGATTAAAGCCACTCGGTCATTGGCAAACGATAAAAGCCTTGCGTGAAGCCAGCATTAACGAGTTGTCCATACAAGCCAGGAGGTTTTAATGCATCCATTAGACTGAAGCAGGTACTGGTATTTGTTTTAAGCTATGTGCCTGTTTATGTATACTGATATGTCGTATTTATTTAACTTTATGCATTGTTTCCGCTCCGATAGCTTGGATTTGTGAATAATACGACGTAGTACTGGTAAAACTGCTGGTTTGATATTATAAGATTCAAAGTAAACGTCCATGTACATTGTTGTGCCGAGTACTTTTCATTTCATTATTTTTATTAATGAGAATGAGAGTTAATAATTTCTATAATTTCAGTTGCTAATATTCTTAAATAAAAGTATTTTAAAACAATATTAGTAACCAAAATGATTATCGAATGCCTACACCACCAGCTAAATTAAATTTCTTGTGTTAGTAGTGGAACCCGGTCTGTAATTGCCTCTCTGGTTGACTGCTTAACTACTAACATATATTAGGGGTTAAAGTATGAAATTGCCGATTTGTACTGACAAATTGAAATTCGTTTTTTTTTATTTAACGTACTTATTTAATCAAAATAATTACCATTATTATCTATACATTGCTGCCATCTAGTAGGAAGTATTTATGCCTTTGCGATAGAAGTCTGGTGATCTAGATTCGACAAACTGTGTGAAAGCATTTTGTACTGCCTCCTGAGAAGAAAACTTTTTATCACATAGAAAATTGTCCAAATCACGAAAAAAATGGTAGTCTGTTGGAGCAAGGTCTGGCGAATACGGAGGGTGACGGATAGTTTCTAATTGCAGTTCCTGTAGAGTTAAAACGGTTTCTCGTGCTGTATGAGGTCTCGCGTTATTATGGAGCAATAATGGTGAAGATCGATTCATGAGTCGGGGCTGTTTCACTGCTAGTTTTGCTATCATTGTTCGGAGTTCGGCACAGTAGACATCTGCCGTTATTGCTTGACCAGATCGTAGAAAGCTATAGTGAATAACACCATGGTGAGACCACCAAACAGTTACCATTACCTTTTTATTGGTAAGCTTTGCTTTAGGACACTGTTGTGGCGTTTCACCTGGGGTCAGCCATTGCATTTTTCGCTTACGGTTATCGTAAAGAATCCACTTTTCATCACATGTCACAATTCGATCCAATATTTCTTCATTTCTGTATCGATTCAACAAGGCAACACAAGTTTCAACACGCATTTCTTTCTGCAGATCAGTCAAATCATGAGGTACCCATTTTTCACATTTTTTTTATTTTATTGATTTGACGCAAATGAGTC
This sequence comes from Eilema caniola, assembly GCA_949126895.1. Lineage (NCBI taxonomy): Eukaryota > Metazoa > Arthropoda > Insecta > Lepidoptera > Erebidae > Eilema > Eilema caniola. The sequence continues at coordinate 2,708,893 of OX421462.1, forward strand.
AATATTGTTGGTAAGGTAACGTTAAACCATGCAGCTAATTCCTGGGTAGTTTGGCTCGGATCGGCTTCCACCATGTCTTTCAATTCATTGTTATTCACCTGGACGGCCTTCCTCGTGGTTTTTTTTTTTTTTTTTTTTTTTTTATATAGGACACGTCAATTTGACTTCACCTCGCCTGATGGTAAGCTGAAGGCAAAGTCTCAGAAAAGAGGGTCACCATTACAAACACGTACCATGTTAACAATGGTGGCACTCAGCTTGACGGCCTCATCAGATGCTTTTTCACGCCCCGCTTAAAGGACCCGGGACTTCAAATCAAAGTTTCCATCACGAAAGCGTTTAAACCAAAATCGCACGGTGCGTTCATTAGCAGTCCCCTCTCCAAACGCAACATTGATATTGCGAGCTGTTTCTGCCGCGTTAGTTCCGCGTCGGAACTCGTATTCAAAAATCACTCGAATTTTCGAAGTATCCATCTTTCTTGTCTAAGCTGAATAAAAAAAAAACAACTGAAAGTCGATAATCGAATGTTGCACATTTTTAAATGAAGAACTACATAGGTACCATGTGGAAAAAGTTTCACTCAAAAATCTCAAACCATGAAGGTTCTATGTCAATTCGAAGTACCTATTACAATGAAACGGCAATTTCATACTTTAACCCCTATTATTTGCAATCAAGTGACACTAGGCAGCGAACAAGTAATGTTCTATATTTACAAACTTTTGGTACCATTCATCAAAGAGCGTATATTTTTAACCTTTTTGAGTATGACGTACTTTGACACAATTAGATCGAATATAACACTAGTAGCAATGGATACGGACGATGGTTCGATTCACAATATAAAAGTTCCAAAATGAGTGAAATAATATTATTGTTGGGAATGGCAGTAGCCCCCTGACGTCGATATGTTTACGTATATTTCAAAGCGCACTCACAAATTTGAAATGGAACTCCGAAACTTATGATCCGTGAAAATGGAACAGACCCCATTTAGATATATTTTTGGCAGGAAGCCAAAACACGAACCGATAAAAAGCCGTTTGAATTTGCTTTGAAAAATGGCCGTTTATTTATATCTCTGCTTAAGTGTGAAAAGTTTTTTCTGACGTGATTAATCATAGAATATCCAAATCCATAAAAACAAAAACAGCATTTCTTATACCATTTAGGTGGTAGACAAACACACGGGCCACCTAATGGAAAGTGGCTTTTGAACGTGTGCAATACCAGAAGTGTCACACTCGTCCAGCCGACACTGTAGTTACCTTCTAATGCCTTTCTTAAAATCTTCACATTGTGAACAAAACAAGAATAAAAAATCAAAGATTGAGTTTGACAAATTACTATACACATCCACCTATTTCAATGGGTTGTCCTTCAAATACCATCATGGGGTATTATTCTGAGTGACATTGAGTTTCAAATGCAAAAGACGATGGATTATACTTTGATTATTAAATTCAAATACAAATTTATTTATTTCGTGGAGCCATAGGTTTCAGAATCGATTTTATAAATAATATTAGCCCAAGCTATGTTCCGCCAAAGGCATACAAAATATTAAATGAAGCAATAAAATAGATAAATGTGTGTAGTATTCAATTATGTTAATTACGTCAGAACATAATTACAACGTAATAAAATGTCAGAATAATTATGTCAAATGAAAAAATTTAAATGACAAAATAATTTATTATGCCTTTAAAGAGTTAAACGTTATTTGAGTCAACATAATAATTAAAATTAAAATTGATCGTTTAAGAATTCATGTACAGAACAGCCTGCTTTGGTGCATAGTAATTCAAAAAGTATTGAGTTAAATCCAAGAATTGCAATGTTTTATGTCATCTGGTAATTTATTTTATATTTTTTTAAGGTGCCATTAGATATACACTTTTATGATAGAACATCGTTTTTGATGGCACCAAACGCATTTTGTTCTGAGCGACGTTGACTTTCTACGCGCTTGAATAAGTGCATACTAGACCTTACAAAATTATTTACTTCATAGATATAGAGAGATGGCAGAGTCAAAATATTTAGGCATTGGCAATGCGGTTTACAGGTATCTATCTGTACAATGCAATATACATATGGCTCGTATACATTTCTTTTGGGCTATGAATGCGTCGTTGAAATTTGGGGCATTCTCTAAAAGAGTACAGCGTATCGCAAAGTGGAAGCGACAGAGCCATGGTAGGCTGTTAAGAGAGCAGTTTCATTTGTAATTCTACCTAACTTTTAGAGGGCATATGAGAATTTGTATAGTTTCACACAGATATTGTCAATTTGAGTTCTCCACGATATAATAATATAACTATCTATATTCAAACCTAACAAATTTCATGTTATTTATTTCCATTCTTTTGTGGTCTTTATAATTAATCTGTAACTGTAAATAATATATTTGTTTTAATTTAAATATCATAGTTTTAGTTTTACTCAGATTAATTTTAAATTTAATTAAAAATAAATTATTAGTATTAAGCCAGTCAATAAATGTAACAATGCTTGTATTAATGTCATATTCAATTTCTTTATAGTCACCAATGTTAAATATGACCGTGTTGTCGTCAGCGAAAAATGACATTAGTTGGTGTATTATATTAGGAAAATCGTTAATCTACATCTACACTCTACACTACTATTATAAAGAGGAAAGATTTGTATTTCTGTATGTCTGTAATGAACAAACTCCAAAACTACTGTGCCGATTTCAAAAATTCTATCACCATTGGAAAGCTACATTCACCCTGAGTAACATAGGCTATATTGGATTTCCACGGGAACGTTTAGCATATAAAGAGCAGTACCCGTAGGACTGATCCTTGAGGAACACCGTTTAATAATGACCTGGAAGAGGAGCACACTACTTAACTTTTATATTTATATTATTAGATATTATTTAACATAGAAGAGAGAAATGGCGTACAACTATACCAAGTTGAATGTTTCGGATTTTACGAACGCGCGTAGTTACGAAATGGTGTCTTTCAAAATAAGTGGCCGGTTTCGGCTAAATATTAGTTTGTTCTAGAGTAAATACCATGTGCTACCGATATTCGAGGATTATGTTTCAGGAACCAATAGAGTATCAATATTGTTTCAGTCAACATTTGTGCAAGCCGCTAGCCTTCTAATATCGGTTCTAGAACACATGCATAAATATTTATCCTCTGTATTAAAGCTTCATTCCTTCAAGGTACAATACATATATCCTTTCTATAACACACTGAATTCTGCAGCGACATGGGTGGCGGAGATGAAACTACATGCCTTTAGTCAGTTACAAGTCCTCTATAATAACCTCATTGTTAGCTCCGGTTAAGTGAAGTTTACAGGAATTCCACGCGCAATAAAAGGTAGAAAACACAAAAAAAAAACATAATCATGAACATACATTGCAATGAATTCTAGATTTAAATCGAAAATAAAGTCCTTTTTAGATGTTGGTTAATAACTTAAGAAATTCACCAGTTCAGAAAGGGGCCATTCACGTGACGTAGGTAACATTACGGTCGTGACTAATCCTCCTGCAGTCGTAAAAAAGCTTTCACCATTAATGGTTTAATCTAGTATAGTTTTCGATTTACCCTTATGTTCCACCATTACAAGTCAGCCATGATTTAAAGTTCTCTCATATTTGATAAATTATTCGCTAAATAGAACCTTGGGAAGTTGATGACAGATGTACTTGACAAGAAAACCAAGTATTTGATTTATCGTAGTTGATTTAAACTTTGGTTACCCACCCAAGTTTGAATCGTTAGCTTTTAACTTCAGTTCTGTGTAATTTTTGACGGTATATATAATAATTCATATTGAAATAAGAATGTTATTACTGTGCCAAGAAAACCAGTATGTAAATGAAGAAGTGTGTTTGATTTTCGGCTAGTGTACTAATAATAGTACAAGACTACATGTAAAAAGCAGATGAAAAATAGAGGAATGGAATAAACTGAAAGACGGCAGCATATTGTAAGAGTAAGATAATTGTACTTCTACTGACTGCTTTTGAATCTGCTGCATCGTAGTAAACTAATTACCTAACTGCCAAGAAGGTTATGTTTTTAAATTCAAAACTCAAAGCGAAAAGTATTAACTGTACATTACAATTTTCAAATGAATTCCTCGTAAATTTACCAAACTTCAAAATCAATTAGCGTTAAAACGCGATATTCATTTGTACGTGTCGAGTGTTTGAATCAAAATTAATTGAAATTTTGCTCCTGTTACGTCCTCTTTCACAAAAAATAGAATTAAACAAAGGTAATGGATAGAAATTGAATTAAAGAGGTACTTTATTAGTCTTTCTCATTTTAACTGTCGGAATTTCCTAAGAGACGGTACGAAGTGTGAAATGTAAATGAATTTTAGGTAAGTACAATATAATATTTCGTTGCTTTTGTTTGATATTGGAAGCAAAAATTTATGAAAATGAAGTATACAATAAATAATATTTTTATATTTCATAAGGCCTTGTCGCTTTTGAAATTACCAACGGTACTAAATGTGTGTAATTATGATAAAGCTTTGAGTTAATTTATTTATAAAAATCATACATTTCAAATGTATCTAGAAGATACTTTGTTGTTATTTAGTCACAATGAGAGTTGATACTAGACATTCTTTTCAAAGCTGTTAAATATTACATAGTTGTGGTCTTTTTTAATAATCACAAATTCTACATCTATAGAAACAGATTTTGCTACATTTACGATTTAATTCAATATTTATTTGTTTCGTCATAAAGTTGTCCATCCCAAAAATAAGGTATTTTTACTTAAGATGATCTTTGAGTAGCCGTATTTTTTTTTGTATTTTTACATTTTTGCAGAAGTCTTTTCCCTCTAATATCAAATAACATTGATCATTAATTTTGATTACAAAAATGTTACCATAAGATAATTTATATGATGTTCTGTGGGTGTTTTATTAAAGGGTTTTTCAGTCTGCTTTTGTAATGATGTGATGCGTACCGTAACAGCTGACAAAGAGATGAATAAGAAATTCGTGAAAGGTTTAATGACGGTAGAGGAAGCTCGAGAGGACAGAAACAAATGTACGAATGTTGCCTTCGCCTTTCTTGAAGGGATTTCTCCCACGAGAGCAGAGGGGAAATGAAAATCTCATTACTGATTTATGATCATGGGACATGCCACAGCTTGCACTTATCTTCGCGTTTATTTCTAAGAAATTCTGGGTTAAATATTGCGCGATACTTCGTGGCAATAACGAATCTAGAAACGTGTCCAATATACACGGCAATAGACTCGCTTTAGAGGATCCAATATTGATAAAACGTGACTGCGAAATATACTACTGCTTTCTCGTCGCAAATATACTGCTCTAAGTATGCAAATATGTTATTTTTACACAACTCACACAAGTACCTACATCATTTACTTAACAAAGTCGAATCCTCATCAAAGACGTTACGGAACGTGTTGTCATACTCTCAAGAAAATTGAAAATATGAAAGGGCGAGCTGATTAAGTGGCTTTTCAAACCCTTCTGGGTTATACACTTCAACCGTCTTTGTATGGATATTTCCTTGTCCGGTGTTGATGTGGGTAGAAAATTATTTTCTCCTTATATATATGACGCAGTTGATATTGTTCAGAAGTTCTTATTTTATTTAAGTACATAACACGCAACTTAAAGGGGTATTTATATCATTGTTGCGTTTTTTTGTGCTTCTTGAATTTAGTGTAAGTGTAGTGTAAATTCATGTATCCTTTTTTTTTTTTTTACGTGCAGGAAATCCCCACGGATACCCACCCCTCCGGAGCCGGAGGGGGAGGTTATGTCGGACTCGAACCGACTAAACCGCACGCCGTCTCTGGGTCGTAGTGCTAGGCCGAAGGTGAGGTTGTCATGCGACATATCCCTCGCACCCCGGCTGACCCAGGGCCATCCCTCTCGGCTCTCGGTCTGGCCCTCCTCGGGAAGGGGGGGACCACGCGGTCCCCGACTCAACCCCGGTGTGGGGAGGCACGCATCGTCCTACGATGCGCGCCGCCGCCGTGGCCTGCTTCTGCTACTGCTTCTGCGCGGGCCTGAGGGTGACGGGTGGAGCCGCCCGTCACCCTCAGGCCCGCGCTCATGGGGGCGGAGTTCAGTTTGCGCCCTCCGACGCCCGAGCCGCCTTCGGGCGCGTGCAGCGATGTCAGCGAGCCTTTCTCGCTCATCGCGCCGCGCCCGCTCTGCTGTCTCCTTCGCGAGCATGACCTGCTCGCAGAAGGAGGCGCTGGCCGCCCACGCATCCGCGCAGCGGACCATCGCCGCGAGCAGGGTGGAGAGCGTGAACACTCTCACCCCCAGGGCCGCCACAAGCTCCCGCCTCGGCGTCTCAAACGCCGGGCACTCGGTGAGCGTGTGCAGCCCCGAGTCCACGCTCGCGTCGCAGTGATGGCACTCGGGCGTTGGCTCTATACCCATCAGATGCAGATACCGCCCGAAGCAACCGTGCCCGGTGATAATCTGCGTCTGACGGTACGAGAGGCTACCGTGTGGCCTCTCTAGCCACTCCCCCATGATGGGCCTTACCGCCGCAATGACGGCGTGCCCTGCGCGTGGTTGCCCAAGTCGTCGCTCCCACTCGGCCACCATGACCTGGTGGAGCCGGGATTTCTCGGCCCGAATATCCTCGGGCTCGGGATCGAATCCCCGCTCCCGCGCCTCCTTTCGGAACTGATATAGTGCCGAAAGGGCCCTCGCTTCCAGGATCCACGGTGGCGATCCGGCCAGGAGACTCGCCGCTTCGAAGGATATCGTGCGGTATCCCCTGATGGCCCTGGAGGCCATCGTGCTCTGCGCTGTACGGAGCAGAGGCATGAATCTGGCCTCCAGGGTGTCCGCCCACACGGGGCACCCGTATAGGGCCATGGACCGCACGACACCCGCGTAGAGTCTCCTGCAGGAGGCCTCTGGGCCCTTCAAGTTGGGCAACAACCGGCCCAAGGCATTCGCCGTGAGCACCAACTTGGGGCGCAGACTTCGGAAATGCTGTCCGAAGTCCCATCGACCGTCAAGCACGAGCCCAGGTATTTCAACCGGGGCTTGATGTCGATGGGAGTGCCTCCCACTGTTAGGCTGGCTCCCGGGCCTGGCCTGCGCCGAGGGCCATGAACATGGCCTCGGACTTGTGCAGAGCCACCTCGAGACCCAGCCGCCGGATCCTGTCGACGACCTGAGCAACCGCGGTCGTGGCCCTCAGGGTCGCTTCGCGGTGCGTAGCCCCGCTCACCGTCACTAGCGTGTCATCCGCGTAACACGTGACGGTGGCCCCGTACGCGAAGTCACCGCGAAGCACCCAGTCGTAACCGATGTTCCACAGGAGCGGCCCCAGGACCGACCCCTGTGGAACACCGCACGACATCTCACGCCTACCGACTCCCGTCGAACTTGGGTAGATGACGGCTGTCTCCGTCAGGTACGCCCCGACTATGCGGCGGAGGTAGAGAGGCACGTCGTGGTACACGAGTGCCTCCCTGATGCAACTCCAGGGCAAGGTGTTGAAGGCGTTGGAGATGTCCAAGGACACCGCCAACATCACCTCGCCCCGGGCAACCGCATCCCCTGCCAGAGTCCTCACGCGCATGATGGCATCCACAGTGGAACGCCACCGGCGGAACCCATACTGGGTGTTCGCCAGGTCCGGCCCCACTCTAGAGAGATGCTCGACGAGGCGCTTGGCAATAACTCTTTCGAAGAGTTTGCCCACCTCGTCGAGCAGCACTATGGGCCGGTACCCGGACGGCTCGTCCGCCGGGCGTCCCTGCTTGCGGATGAGGACCAGTTTCCCCGTCCTCCACATCTTCGGAAACTGGCCCTGCTCCAAGCATGCGCTGAGGAACCCTCTCAGTCGGGGTTCGAGGCCGTCTTCCCCTAGAGCTAGGACCCACGCGCGGCCTGGAATGCCGTCGGGTCCCGGGGCGGTGCTTTTCTTGGCCCTAAGCCTTCGCACCGCCAGCTCTAGTTCCACCCAAGTGACCTCGGGCACGTCGTCGTCAATCACCACACTGGGCGCCGTAGGCGACCGAAGCGGCGGAGCCATCTGCGGCGGAACATGTTCCGCTCGCGCCGGGAACAGGGATTCCACCACTCCTCCGAGCAGAGCCGGCTCGAGCACCTGGGTCAGCGGAGGGGCCCGGGGGCGCAGCTTTTCTCTTACCATAAGGTAAGGCCGCCCCCATGGGTCCCGCTTCAGCGTCTCCAGGAGCTCCCGGTAACAAGCGGCTTTTGACCGCTTGATCTCCGCTCGGAGGACATTCCGGGCCTCCCTGTATCCCTCATGAAGCTCCGCCAAACGGGGCTCCGAGTCTGCGGGACGAGTACGCCTCCTACGGAATCGGGCCCACCGGCGGTGCGTGATCATCAGACGCAGCCTCGCGATCTCCGCATTCCACCAGTAGACCCGACGCCTCGGATTATAGGCTGGAGCTCTAGGCATACTCGCATCGCAGACACGTGTCATGGCCTCCCGGAACCACGCCGCTTCATCTTCCACTTCGACAGGCCTGTCCGGCGCAATGGCCCAGGCCTGTACGATGGCAGCCTCCAGGAGGTCCTCCCGATTCAATCGCCCCAACACCCAGCGCGGCTCGCGTTGGGCCGAAATGACCGGCGCATCGCTCGGAGGAGGGAAGACATCAAACCGAACGTATCGGTGATCCGATAGAGTCTCCACCTCCGCGGCGACACGCCAGTCCCGCACGCGGAGTGACAGGGAAGCGCTCGCGAACGAAAGATCTACGATCGAACTGCGCTCCCCCGTCACAAACGTGGCCATATACGTGGCTTCGGCCCCGCGATTCTGGAGAACTAAGCCGAGAGAATCGGCCCAGCCCTCCAGAGCCCTGCCTCGCGCGTTTGTGCGCCGGGAACCCCAGGCCTGAGACCAGGCGTTGAAGTCCCCGAGCACAAGAACCGGACGAGGCGTACAGGCATTGACGATGTCGGTCAGCCGCTCCAGCGACCGCCGATACTGCCCTATGAGTCGGTGTGATCTCGGCGTGAAATAAACGGCCACGACCGCAATCTCCCCCACCCGCGCCGCTACGATGCCATGCTCCCTTGCGATCGCGACAAGGGGACGGGCACCCGCAGCGGCGTTATGCACCAGTGCCGCCGATCCATCCAGGTCGACCACCCAGGCGGGCCCGAGGGGCCGGTGAGTGTATGGATCGGCGACAGCGGCGACGTGGATGGACCACTGTGCCATGCTCTGGAGCAGAAGTTCCTGAGCATCGACACCAAATTCATGTATCCAATGAACATCGGCAATAGTAATACCAAAATTACAATTGCACGTGAGACCAACAAACTTTTGTGCCATTCTTATAAAAAACGATATACGATCTTGTAAATGAAGTGATCTTGATTCTTACTGTGTATATAGGTATAGTATAATATATGTGTGGATAGGTATAGTATAAAAGGAACACAGAAAGCAACAACCTCGGAAAAATCTGTCACATATGTCAGCCGAGAGATAGCATAGACTTCAGTGATTAGAGTGTTCTTGAAGAAAATAATCACAAAACAAATTAACCATCTACTTCAAGAAACACCTTCGGATAGTTTTATCTGAAACTTAATAATCTTCACAGATTTCAACAAAGGTTTCACTTAATCTGCTTAATATTCCTTTATAAGTATTTCCGTGTTTCGAACAAGTAAGTTGTACAATCGAATCAGGGAAATCAGATGGAAACTTTATCTGAAACTTGGTGCTGATAGATGTCTGTGGGAAACGAACCTAACTAGAAACGAACATTAATAACGATTTGTTGGCCGATAGCAGGTTGAAACAATTCGGTGTCGTAGTTATGACGACTCATGTATATATTTAATATGCAAAGAAGTATCGATTGAACCAATCTATATCTGATGTAGTAATCCTCACATTATTATAAGAGGCATCGGGATATTTACCATGTTGTATTGTTTTGAGTTTCTGATATTGCGGTGCTGTTGCTAGCATCATTATTTCGGTCGGCAGCGCGAATGTGACGTCCATAGGCCATTGTAGCCAGTTTCCATCAGGTGGGCCGTGTACTGCCACCTAAGTGGTATAAAAAATGAACTATATAATAATAATGGGAGTGACCATGATAGTTTTAATACCTATGTAATCCCTAAAATTGTAAGGCACCGTGCCAGATTGAAGGTCCAATGAACGTCAATAGTGTGGTATGGTAACACATGCAAATCGCAGAATGTTTAATTTGTAAATATTCCATACATTGCGTGCAATTTGCGAATTTCCAATCCCAAAATATTTCATTTATATGAATTTTTTCAATAATTTTTAATCAAACTACTACTGTCGGAAGTTTAAACCATGATTCATTGAAATGAATTTATTTGATTGCGATAACCGACATACACGCGGGCGGAGCCGCGGGCAAAAGCTAGTTCGTAGGAGGTAGGACACGTCGGTGTTACTGTCAAATTGAGGAGTCCTACTGGGGAAGTACCTCCGCCCTACAGAATACGGCAGCTATAATAACCTCGAGTTATGTTACCGACGGTGAATAGAGTAGCCAGAGCTCACTGGAGAGATTTTGTGCTGTTGTAAGTCATGTCATGAACATTTTTTCTTCTTTTCTATTGAAGGATTAAGAATCAAAATGCGTCAACTCGAACATTAATATCTAACTTATAATTTCACAGAACTTCGGTCGAGTTTAGTTGGTTGCAACATTGCAAAACAGATTTGTGGTATTCAGCTGTTTTAAAGTTAAAAACAGATATTGACTTAAGCCCGAGCTTTGATAGACTGGCAAAGCTACTGAAGTTCAGTAGTAGTACGAATGTTTATGTATTCAATAAACTAGAATAATGTCACTTTGCTTTCTTTATTATCGATCGCAGTGAGTATTTTTTCAATATGAATAAATGCTGTCATAATTTTTTTTCAAAATCAACATAATTTGTTAAGTTCTACTTTTTACTAATTTCATCCCATAGTAAATCAGAAAATAAACTACCTGCTAAATTAATGCTTGAATTTTGGTAATGCAAATAGCATATTAGTAACTGTAATTACTATATTACTAGTACTAGAAGTGGGTTCACGTCGGTAGTGCAATGGCCAGGATTTAAAACCGGACTCTCTCGATAGAACAACTTCTGAACCACTAAACTAACCGATACTTCTTCTTTTCTTTGCAAAAATATTTTATCTAAATTCTTAAGCATCTAAAAAACTCCAATAATAAATCCGAATGTTCTGAATGTCTATTAGGTACATGAGTTAGCAGAAAATCAGGTACAAAAAAAACATACAAATCTGTTTACCTTAACTTGTATGGTTGAAAGGGTCTTGAGATTGATAAATATATTGAAGCTGGAGCAAAGAGATTAAGGCGTGATTGACGTGCGGCGTCTAAACGTGTGAAGGGTAATTCTGTTCTAGTACATTATGGCGCTCGTGGCCAGGTGCGCTCACGGTTCGGGGACACCCGTTTAGTGGTGGTACATCTTTTTTTTAATAATTTATTTATTATCTAAAATATAAAACAATCATTCTTACAATGTGTACACACCCTAAACCACTGGGCATTTGTACGGTGTGCCAATAAGCATGCTGGTCAATATTGTGCTGCTGTTTAAGGTTATTCAAACAATAAAATAAACAAAAAAAAAAGGTTCCTAATCGATTCTAACAGCAAACATCCCAAATCTAAGCACTTCCGTGCTTTGGAGGGCACGCTAATAGTCGGTCCGTGCTGGTCACAGTCGTTAGGTCAAGACGGAGGCTTATATGGGCGACCTGAACAACTCTGTTACAAGTTGCTCACTAACCACACGAAAAGAAAGTACATTGGTGCTAATTCTGTTGTTGACATCTCTAAACTTAAATTTCTCTAAAATTGTATTATTTTAGCTTAGTGATGGACATAAAGCTATTCTGTTGTTTAGTCCAACTAAAATTAGTGTTCACTAAGACAGGGCTAAATTCGAATATGACATCACTAAAAGTTTAAAATGGAAGTGTTGTCGCTCAATGATAAAGGGTCTTTTCATAAAATCTTTAAAAACTGTATTTAAGGTTGTTAAAATGCTGGTAAATGTAAATTAATGCATAATATTGATAAAATAAATGTTTTTTGAATAAATGTGTTTTTTTTTAAATCAAACCTAAGTAAATACAGTTTTACTCGGTTCACGTCCCTTTTTTTTTGTGCGGGTAATCCAACCTCTCCGGAGCCGGAGGGGGAGGTTATGTCGGACTCGAACCGAATAAACCGCACGCCGTCTGTGGGTCGTAGTGCTCGGCCGAATGTGAGGTTGTCATGCGACATATCCCTCGCACCCCGGCTGACCCAGGGCCATCCCTCTCGGTCTGGACCTCTTCAGGAATCTGGCCCTCCTCGAAACGATTCACGTACCTGGCATTTCGCGGTACATGTCTTTATTATCTATGTAAATAAAGTTATTAATCATGGAATCTGTGCAAGTCAATTTGACACTACGATTTGATATCAGATTCTCAGTAGGGATGTGCCCGGAGATGAAAATCATCTCTGAGGAAACTTTCTCCGGTTTTCCAAAATTTATAGTGATTCTTCGGTAAGCCTTCTTTAATCAAAATACAGCTCATATGCCTCAAAAACCTAATGCTCAAAAGACGATATATATAAAATGACAGGCTCTGTGATTTAGTGGTAGTGAACGCGGCCGTCACGCAGGAGAGGCGGGTTCGATTCCCGCTCAGTGCAAATATTTGTATTTGGATTGGTTTGGTTATGCCTCGGAGAGTTTCCGGTTGCCACACGAACATCTATGGCAATTGTTACGCGTAGCTAGCGAGGGTTCGCAGTCAACATACGCGTAAAAGCTCTTGCGGCTTTTCAGCCTTTGGGACATGCTAGTATGATTAACCAAACAACCACCACACAGGCCGATGTGATGAATCACCGTGCGGCTTTAGTTGGTTCGAGTCTGATATAGCCATCTGATCATTAGCTCCGATGAGGTGAAGCCAGATGTTCGGTTAATTAGTCTAGCACATGCCTGCTCTCCACTGTGCCCTGTGCAAGTCAGAGGGATTCTTGAAAAACCTCCGAGCAATCTTCTGCAGAGTCGCTCCGCCTCGGTCGGAATTTGCCGTAAGCGGGAGCACTAAGGCATAGCTCTACAGGAGAGTGGCGCTGCCGTCTCTGTAGCCCAGGGTGCACCGTGTGGAGGTTCTGGACCGAGTACCACATAGAACTACACCTATCACTAACTTAGTCGGCATCATTTAGGTGGCGTCTAATTTTAGTGTGGCAGTTCTTATTATAGTGAATCTTTCACATTTAAAACGTACAACAGAATACCGATTCACTAAAAAAGGACTAAATGAAGTAACTTACCGAATTTTGGCCGTGTCAAACTAATTTTAGGTAAGCCGTGTGTTCTCAGAATACCGAACGACGTTTGACAGGGCTAAACTAAATTTTAGAGATTTTTAGCTTATTTTAGTTTAGTTATGTCACAACAGAATTAGCATCATTATCGGTTTTAGAAAAAATAAGAGAACCTGTTTGCCTACTTCTTGGAGAAAATAGAAAACTGAAATATCCATGCATAGAAAAATATGAGTCTACCTTCACTTTTATTATTTAAAGTTATATCCAAATAAAACCCAATACAATATACACAAATGCAAAAATTTCCATAATCGTTTATTATGCAGTTGATCAATATCACTTGGTGGAACTTGCTACACATGTTGAATAGGTAATACTGTGGAAAAGTACAATTTTCTCATGCAATATTTCTACAATCAATTCAAAAAAAATCTTTTCTCCAAATGTAGTTTCCCAAATCAGAACCGATTCGATTATCCTTAGACAATAGACTCTAACATAATATAACAATATCGTCTGGCGTAAAAACTATCCTCTCCATCAAGTGAAGGTAGCAAAAAGTCTCATAAAACTTAGTCTCGTCAGCATGCGAATTCGTCAGGTCGTGACAAATGTGAGAGTCTTGCCTGGGACTGATAGTCCGAGAGCTTGCCTCAAATACATACCCAAAAAATTGGTGCGATAGCTGGCACCAAAACTTGGGTAGGTATTTGAGGCAATCTGAAAATTTATCACTTACCTCACCTATGTATTTACACCTATACGGAACTGCACACCTGGCTAGGCAATAACTCCTATATTTTTAATATTATAATATTTTCTAAAAAAAAATATTTCAGGTAATTTGTATATGTTTTCTCTTTTTAAGACATGGAGAGTCACGCTGGGTTGAAAACACCCAGATTTTGAATTAATTATTTTCAAAAACTTAATGAAATCTAGGGATTATTACGGTAAGAATAATTTAAAAATAACGCTATGTTCATTTTTAAAGAAAAAAGTAACGGGAATCAAGGAATTCCAGTGATAATTTACGAAACATAGTTCAATGATCTTCAGTTCCTGATGGAATTTCACCTTCAATATGTTCCTTGCTATGGTAAAATACACATACAAATTACGTCGTGCATGGATCGAAACTACCCAAACTCTCTTTAAATGCCCATACTGTCCAAACAATCTACGGGATCTGGCTGAGGTGGGTGTGTCGATAGTCAATAGGGTTACTTAAAGGTACTTAACGTTTTTTAAGAATATTAGCAACCTAAATTATCGAAATTACTAATACTCCCTCTAACACCTCTAACTAAGCTAAATTGCTTGTGCTAGGAGTGGGTTCAAGTCGGTAGTGGAATGGTCAGGATTCGAATCCGGGACCTCTCGATCGTAAGGCCGCCTCCTTAACCACTAAGCTACCGACGCTTCAAATGCTGAACTAATGGTAAAGCAGTTATGGCCCAACTACTCGCGGATTAATGTTTAAAGAAGAAAAGAAATAAGCCAGGCGGAAATAGCTGAAAACATATTTTCGCCTGGCTTATAATAAAAACAACGTAATTTAATTTTAAAAAATTTAATAAAAAATATTTACATGCGTATAAAAGTATTTGCAAAAAAAACATTGAGGCAATTTATAATATTAAAAGAGTTTATTTATAACTAATAAATACGATTCTCAAAAAGACAGAACATGCCAGGTAATCTAGCTTAATAGGTAGGGTTTATTTAGCTCCGCTACTCACCAGACAGGATTGCCGTTCCGTGTTGGGGTACAGGTATGTGACAAATTTTCAGCTTGCCTCAGATATCTACTCAAGAATTGGTGCCAGCTCTCGGACTATGATACGAAGCAATCAATCAACGCTCAGTTGGGACAATTTTGTGTAGAAGCGGACAGTGCTCCGCGATACGGGATGTGTGCCGGAAAAAAATGTTCTATTTAACAAAAATAATGACTGCAGGCTTTCTGTGTGAGAAGGAAAGCACGGCCGCCTTATTTGAGTACAGATTGCTTGAGACGGTCGTATAGATTTATGGGTGATTGGAGTTGACTTATTAAGGAATTCTTACTTACTATTATGGAAGGTTGTTGTTTTGTTTTAAGATAATATCAATTGACTTAAGCCAATAAGAATCAGTATTATAGTTTTATTTACTTTGTTCAATTTGTACTATCAACTCGCATACTTTTAAGGGGTTTCTATTGATATTAAAAGCGTCTTCAAATAAGTTAGAAATATTTGTTTTCGGTAAAATCTTAGTTGAAACGTGATAGATTTAAGACTTATAAACTCAAGACCTTATAACACAACGTAATAAAAAACCGATATTAGACAGCACATGAAATTGGTCTAATTTAGGTAAATTTTTGTTTTAAAAATATTACTAATTTTTAAATGATATAATAGTTATTGTATTGAATAAGGCTCTTTTGCTACTGTACTGTTCATTTTTCGAACAGATCTGTTTCGCCTCACTGCATTCTTAAAGGTTTTTATAATGGCGGTTACGGTTACCGGTCAGGTTAAGAATGAAATACTGTGTATAAGTAGGTACAAGATTCTTATTCAATACTAGCTGACCCGCCTCGACTTCGCCCGTGGCATACTTCAACCCCATAGCAATTGTTTTAACAACACCGGAACATCTCTAACACTTGAACTTTATAATATGGTATTAAAGTTCAAATTGACTTTTAAGTATTATTACGAATCGTTTGTATGGGAGTATAGAAAAGTGTAGTTTCTCGATATTTTCAGGCTTTTCAATTTTTCTCCACATAATAACCATCCTCGTATTGTAAGGAATATTCTAAGAAAAGAATTAGCGAAATCTGTTCAGCCGTTCTCGAGATTCGCGCTTAGAAACATATTCAGCGATTCATTTTTATATTATAAACGTATAGTAAGTCCCACCGAGTGCATTCGATCAACAGTATAAACAGTGTGAACGATATTTTAGTTCATATTACAGATAAACTTTAACAAAATAACCTTAATGACGTCACTCTATATTTTAAAATGTTGTTGATCCACTTTTCACACACTACCACATAGTTACCACAGACAATTAACAACATATCACTTTATATAGCGGCTGTTCGTTAGCAGCGTCAAGTGAACAGGACAATGCGTTTACTATAATGAATAATCACATTACCGTCTGTACATCCCGGTCGTTTTAACAACGACATACGATGCACGCAATGAATATGTATAAACTTTAATGAACAAATTGGCTCTTTTCATTTAGCTTGTAACATTCGCCTGAAGTGGGGTCGTTGCCTATTAAAGTCTGATAGCAGTATAGCTTTTTAAAGAGTATTTGTACTCCTAGTAAATATGTTTTTTGCGTATAAACAAATATTGAACGTGAATGTAATGCTAGGCAATACACTGTAGTAACTATTTACGGTAAATGCACGTATATACAGGACGTGATTTCTATGAGGGAACTGAATTGTATAAATAATAACGTAATAAATAAGAAATCACGTCCGCTGGCATAACATCGAAATCGTCAATCAGAAATAACCCAAGGACTGACGATACTCCACTTCATCATTATTTGTAAATATTAGTATATGAGAAGTAGCATTAGGAATGTAAATAACAATCAAGAACAATCAATCAATAGATACTCGTAATTCAACTGTGGTATCTTTCACTAAGCCCGCAATATTAGTGACCCCGACGTGCTATATACTGGGAAATCACCCACACAATCGATATAATGGCAGAGGCACGTATATACAGGACGTGATTTCTATAAGGAAATTTAATTGCATATATTAGGTTTTTAATAAATTTCAAAGTATTGAACGCAGGAGTGACCGCATTGGGCGTGGTGGTACGCCTATCACATAACTAATTTAATTTTGCTGAAAGAACGACATAAAAATTAAAATTACCCATAAAGTGGAGAGTACGAATTTGTTGATTTTTATTTATATCACTACCCTATCTATATTTATGTAGATTGCTGTTTACATGTATTTATATTTTTCTAAGTAATGTGTTTCTTATTGTTTTTCTTTGATCGGGTACCTCCGTCCGTGCGCCAGCGGGTGCCAGCAGAATACCAGCGCTGTGGTATTTACATACCCAGCACATGCTGAGCTGGTGACCCTTTCGGTATATCCGTCTGCACATATTTATGATACTTATTTAAGTTTTGTTTGCTAAATGCTTGTTGTTACAGTGTATGATGATGTACTGAATAAACTCATTTCAATTCTATTCTATTCTATTCTTGACTGGTATAGAATTATTTTATTTTATGTACTGAAATGTATAATTACCATAGCAGTATATAATAAAACATTTCAAGAAATTATAGGAACCAGTTAGTTGAAATCGTCTCAAATTATGTAAGTCGGAAGATTAATTTGTCAGATGTTAAGAAATACATAAATATATTATTATCAAACTATGGGAGTGCTACTAGGACTGACCAACCTCAATAAAACTTCCAATAACGATGAAGAGAGAGGTTTTATATGAATAGGAACATACACTGACCTGATTCAAAGTATTCTTCTTTACCTAGCGTTAATCCCAGTCGCAACCAAAGCTATTAATTTGGAGTCTGGGGTCCGCTTTTACCAGTACAACTGAGAATTTGGATATTTTCTTCAATATTTTCAGTGAAGCGACTGCCATATGACCTCCACAACTCAAAGGCGATATATCGAAGAATTGCAGCTAGACCAGTTGTTGGACTTTTGAGGGCTCCAACTATCCGTAACGACTGCCATAGATGTTCGTATAGCAAACGGGACCGACGGCTTAACGTGCGCTCCGAGGCGCAACCAGACCAATGCAAATACCCATATTCATGCATACAAATATTTGCACTGAGCGGTGATCGAACCCGCGTCTCCTGCGTACACTGCGTCATAGAGACTGTCTGATTTTAAAGTAATAAAAACCTTTCAGTAGTGACCGCTAAAGGGTTTAACCACTTTACCATTCTCAAACAGTTGGATCGAGTTGAAATCTGGTCACGTTCCTCTAATTTTTCGAACTGTGTCATGTACGTGTTAAAAATGTAATAGCAGTTGCTTTAACTGCATACAGACGAAAATCGCTTAGTGTTCTTAAAAAATCTTGCCATGTGCGCTATGTTAGCGTGATGAACTATTGAGTGTTACGTAAGTACTATTATCTATAATGTTTTAATCAGTTAGGCGCGGTTTATACAGAAGAGACGTGGTGAGGACGTTTGGCGGTGGCGGACAATTTAAGGAAAACAATAAAATCTTTATGATGGGTACAATAACGTCGTTTTCGTCTTAGAGGAGAATTGCGCACGCGCCTCCAGGTGTCGTCCCGCCACTACACTTTAGTGCGCGCCATCGCATCGAGTGGCGTGCGTCATGTCATAGACGTTATTGTACACTTCATAAGGTTTATATTGTGTTACTTAAATTGTCCGCCGCCGGCTTACGTCCCCACCACGTCTCTTTTGTATAAACCGCGCCTTAAACATTCATGTTTGCACTCAGTGATTCATAGATGTATGACTATGTACATAATATTAACGTAGATATTGAAACAATATTGTTATTAGGGATTACGGAACATTTACCATGCTTCAGAGTCCAATATCAAAACATTGGAAACTAGAAACAACACATGGTAAATAGATCGTAACCTCTAACGATAATATACTCTTACTAACCTGTTACTTAATAATTATAACATTACCCAAGTATTTTTATAATACGACCACCTTACAATAATAATAGAAGATTGATTTAATTTAATGATTAAAAATAAATACCGACGAATTTTATGAGCGAGATAGACTCGCGGACATCTCTGCCCGCTTTCGTAGGCGGCGCGGGCGTCGGAGTTCGCCTCCCATGAGCGCGGGCCTGAGGGTGACGGGTGGAGCCGCCCGTCACCGTAGCAGAAGCAGGCCACGACGGCGGCGCGAATCGCGCGTTGCGCGCCTCCCCACACCGGGGGCGAGTCGGGGACCGCGTGGTTACCCCTGCCGATGAGGGGCAAGACCGAGAGGAGAGGCCCTGGGTCAGCCGGGGTGTGAGGGATATGTCGTCTGACAACCTCATCTTCGGCCTAGCACAAGAACCCACAGACGGCGTGCAGTTTAATCGGTTCGAGTCCGACATAACCTCCCCCTCCGGCTCCGAAGAGGGAGGTTATGTCGGCCGGTATCCGTGGGGAATTCCTGCACGTAAGAAAATAAAACCCATGAATTATACAGCTTTTTTTTTTTAAATATATTTATCCATTTCATGAATGAATTGTAAGGAATCGCTAGAGGTAAACTTACATAACCCTGTTGATCAGAGTTAGAATGTTGACCCTTTTCTTGCACCACATTTTATACGAGAGTGTTCAACATCACCGAATATCATAACACCATTTAAGTTATATCTCACGTTCCCGTTTTCACCATTTTATCGAGTCCATGTAAATCTGGCGCTTGTCTCCTTAACGGTTGCCATAAATTAACAAGGGAAAATTTTCACCAACTTTATGGGTAAAAGGTATTGGCAGTTTTATTGTTGAACCACCTACCTTCAAGATTTTAGATGTGATAAAGGATTTATAGTTTTTTGTAAATGTCTCACGGCTCCAAGAGATCGTGAAAATGATTCCTGAGTTAAATAAGTTATCTCTTAGACACAGTTAACTGTCCAAGTTAATGTTATTATTTTTAGAATGTAGTTAACTTTGGCATTTTTCCTCAGGTTGTAACTGCTAATTACTTAACATTTTGACCGTGTAACCTAAATCTTAATTATACAATAACCACAATGGCTACGCTTAAACATAGACAAAGATAGTTTTTTTTAAAGTTTAAAACCATAGGCAAGCCTTAAATTTTACTTACGTACGTACTCTTTAATTACACCATCCTCGCTGTCAACCTTGGTAACATTATATAAGAATATTTTAGATAAATTGAAAAGGAATAATAGCCTTTGGTCCACCCACTGACAGCTCAAAAACTCTCCAGTGAGCTCTGGCTACCCTACTCACTGCCGTGAACACAACACGAGGTTAATATGGCCGCGGTATTCTTTAGGGCAGAAGTACTTACCCAATCGGACTGCATAATTAAAGTATAATAGTAAGTAAAGTTTTCATTACTTACATGAATGGTAACCAGTACATCCCAAGGTCTCTAAGAAGTGAATAACTCTTTGGAAATATTTGCAGTGAGTGGGAATGAAATCCGCGTGCGTAGCAGTCAATACACTGTACGATATCCATTCTCCGTAGCAATTGGACTACTCGTAGTAGCGCAGCGATAGAATGTTCAACTGCTACGGTTCGTAGCAGAATGGTCCAACTACTACGGAGCAGATTCGACCAGCGTAGAATAAAGAGAGTGGTGATACTCTATTAAGAAATACAGGCATACCCTTGACACTACCGATGTTATCATGAGGATTAAATTTTTACCCTTGACGCTACCAATGGTGCCAAGGGATAGTCACGGTCATACAGCTAGCTGGAATACAGATTTAGGCAGATTAAATTATTTTTAAATTACAAGTTCTCCAATTTACTTCTATCCTTATCCAGTTTAAGTTTCCCCTGGGACTCGTTATTTTGTTAATAATCTTGTTTCTAGTTTACCAGAGTTACAGAAGTGGAAATCCAAATGAGACCCATTAAATAAAGCCACTCTTACCTTCAAACAGAAATTTTCAAGATATGTTAGCACTGTACGCTTCAAAGTTTATTCACACACAAAGTGGTTGAAAACGCTGTCAACACGACACATCACAGACAAGTCGTTACACCAAATTATAAACCGAGTGACGTGTAACATGACGTCGCAGTGACGTCACTTACATCATCTAGGTATTGTTGAGAGCAACAAGTAATAGTAGTTTATGATACTGTTGCATAATAAGGGTTCTTATAACACGACTGTGTTTTAAAAAAACGAGCCGTGGCGTGGCGGTAGTGAACGCGGCCGCTACGCAGGAGGCGCGGGTTCGATCCCCGCTCAGTGCAAATATTTGTATGCATGAATATGAATATTTGCATTGGTCTGGGTGTTTCTATGTATAATATGTATGCATTTACAAAAAAAAAAAAAGTATTTAAGTATGTTTATCCGCATTCTAGATTCCATAACACAAGCTAGTTAAGCTATGCTTACCATGGGTCTAGATAGCGTTGTGTGAAATGTTGAGAAATATGAGAAATATGAGATATGAGTGTTATAAAACCAGGTTATGTACAGTGTCATACACTACTTTATCTACTCTCATACTATAATAAATAAACTAATTTATTTTACAAAGAAACCCAAACTTTGTTTAATTTAAATGTAAAATGTTGGCGCAAACATCAATTGCGCATGCGTGTTTCTTTTTTTTCCTTCCGAATCGGCGGCTTCTTTTTTTAAAGTAGAGGTTCAGTCCAGATGTAGGTTGTATAGGTGTCTCGTTATGATTAAAAAGTTATTTAATGATATAGGTGTCCATACAAGACCTGTATCGTAACAAAACTTTTTTTTTTGGCCTGTGCGTAATGTTTGTCATAAGAGTTTTGATTTCAATTTTATAATCTTTGTATTATAGTATTAGAGTAGATAAATATACATACATGCAATAAGTATCTTTATCATTATCTTAACGTTGTTCTCCATTGACTTGTTTGACATATTTTTTTTTAGACGGCTTACGTTTATACGGCTTTCACAGGAACGACTTTCGTCTGACCCCCCTACCTCGACAAATCGGAAATCCTAGGCCAAAGTCGTTCATCAATAAACCAAGGGTACAGTAAAAAAAGTACTCAAAATGAATTTAAGATTACAGGTGAGGTTTTTTTAAGCCACTGAGGTGGCAGACAAGTACACGGCCCACCTGATGAAAAGTGGTTACCGTGGCCTATGGACGTGTGCAACAGCATGTCACACTCATGCTGCCGATCCTATAAATACAGAGAGTATCTCTGCCGTCAGCGTAGAAAACAAAGGAAGAATAGCCTTTGGTCTTCCCAACACGAGCCAGAGCTCACTGGAGAGTTTTTGACAGCACAAAAACTCTCCAGTGAGCTCTGGCTACCTTACTCACCGCCGGGAACACAACACGAGGTTATAATGGCCGCAATATTCTAGGGGGTACTTCCCGATTCGGACTGCTCAATTAGACGGAAATACCGTAGTGTCGTACCTCCTACTGGTTTAGTATCAAAGATCTTGTTGGGACCCCAAAAAATCCTGTTGTATCTTACTACGTCAATTCAATTTTCTATTCTCTGTTCATTAAGTACTCTCATAATCCCCTTTACTAAGTCTAGCTCTAACAGCCAAACGACTAACGAGACAGTTAGTTCAAACATAAAACATAAGATAAATATCTTATGTAACTTCTTCTTCTTTCTTATGTAACCTAACCTAACGATTTTCCGATTCTAATAAAAATCCTGTTTCCTTATTTTTCCCGTTATGTTTTTCGCTGTCTTACTGACTTTGAAAGGCCTCAGTCAGATTTCCATAACTTACGCTGTTGAAATATTTACAAAAGGTATCTTTCTGATGTCAATGATCTTATTTGAACGAAAATCTAACAGGTTTTACATATAAGATACACACACATCGGTTGTTGTAATAATGTGTTGAATTATTGCATAAAATTTACCGTAAGACAATGAATTACAAACATAAATGATGACAGCTTCTGTTACGTGACGGTAGTAAACGCGACTGCTACTCAGGGGTTGCGGGTTTGATTCCTACTCCGTGGAAATATTTGTGTGTATGAATATGGCTATTTACATTAGTCTGGACGTGCCTCAGAGAGCACGTTGAGCCTTTGTCCCGGTTGCTATCTATGGCTGAGTTACGGTAATTGGAGCCCTAAAAATGCTCTAACTGCTATCAATTTAATATAATAGATATCGCCGATGGGTTGTGGAGGTCAAATGACAGTTGCTCCTTGGAAAAGACTTCGGATGCGACTGGAATTAATGATGAATGAAGGAGAAAGAATTAAAAACGAAAATTAAACAAAAGTAAATTATAAACAGAATTCTGAATTCATTGCACATTTCGGGGTATTTATGTGATCTAGTTCATTGTTTGGATTGGCCCATCCGTGAATTAACTCCGGATGTGAATCGGAAGCTACACTAACCAGTTTTGTACAAATCAGACTTCACTTTAGTGATAAAGTAATGAAAACAAAGTATTCTCAATTAGTTTAATAATGGTTTATACTTCTATTGTTTGTTGTTGAAAGCTCACTTATATTATAAGCCTATTCAATACCGAAGTCAATTCTTCAAGAAATTTGTGTAGCCCATTATTGAATAGTAACATTGCAAATTCTAGCAGCTGTATAAATCTTGGAGTATGAAATATTTCCACCAAAGGTTAGTCTCATTATAAAAGAGCCCTGAGGGCTAGCTTATTTATATCTTTTGCATCCCACTGCTCGCTCTTGTTTTCTTTCCAACTATTTCTTAATAATATACCCTTTACACCCACGTATGGAAGATACATAAAACATAACGATCTCTATCATAACCTTACATTATATTCGTTACTAAAACTATAGGAGTAAGATAAAAGTCACGAAAACAGATCTCATCAGTCTATATCTGGATTGAGCATGGTGCAGGCTCCTCCTAAAATGTAATAGGAATATAACTTTTTTGCCGTATTTTAACTGAGTTTAATTATTTTGTTATTAGATAATTTTTATATACTTTTTAATTATTTTGACGTGAGACAAATGTACATTCGTCCATGTTTAGTCTTAAGAAATTATTGTAAATTGACGTCTCGAAAATGCCGCAGTGGTGTTTGCTGCGCCGTTTCTTGTACATTAGCGCCTAGAAAGTGTAAGTAAACTCAGTTTTAAGTAAAATTTGAAGTCAAAAAGATGCAATTTCGTTGCATTATTTTGAAAATAAATAGTTTAATTTCATTCCATTTCATATAAGTGTTAAGGCAGAAATATATTCAACTATCCTGACATGTCGTGACGGGCTAGATATTGTTTTATATTACCAATTTCATACATTTAGTATAGTACGAGACATATTAATTATGCAGCACTCTTACTTACCATACTATTGTAGGTTGTGTTGCCTCAGTATACTTCAGACACGTCCCCGTCCCGCCTTCACAGTCATTCAAGTCCTTGATCACATAAACATGGTGAGAGTGCTTGAAAAAGGAACGAATGATACTATTCTAGTTAATGTAAGATAATAAACTGAATGTAGTGCCATAAGTATAGAGGAGTAAAGTTACTACGTACGTTTAGGCAATGGGTACAAAGTATTTACCTGCTAAGTGGTCCGTTTGTGATGGAGGTAGAAATACGCTATCTAAATTATTGCAGCCTCACTTAGCGAACTGCAGTACTTTGTAAATATCTGAGAGTGCTGCAGTATTTTCTTATGTTCTTTTTTTCTCTTCCTCCCAAGTAATGACATGCTAATGACTCCGGCAGTGTACTTAGGAACAACTTGACATCAGGTAGGACTTGTGATTTAAAATAAAACATTTACAGCAGAAAAGAAATAGTTTTGTTCATGTTATTCGTGTCAATTAAGAAACAAGTCCAAAGTAAGGCTTCCCGCCCACTCCACCGTTTTGTTCACAAATCCCAAGGGCTCCATGACTAGACATTTTATTTCATTTGAAAGAATGCTACTTATATTAAGCTCTTCTGTAGTAGTAATTGATCATTATAATTTGCCTATATTGGAATTGTATTTAAGCATTGGACTACTTTAGTTGAACCAATTAAGACTCCCAATTACGACCGAACTTCGAGGACAGAAAACTATGAGAGGAAGATCTGTTTAATTATATCAAACATCGAGTGTATTGCAGAGGCTCTTAAGCGGCGCAAATACTCCAATCTCATTGGAGATTATGAATTTGTGCCGTTTAAAGTCGAAGCGTTTGGGCCTTGGGGTCCGAGCGACCGCAATCTCTTCAGGGAGATTTCGAAGCGTATGGTCAACGCTTCTCGTGACCAGAAGGCTGGCCTCTTTTTAGGTCAGAGATTAAGCATTGCCCTACAACGTGGCAATGCTGCCAGTCTTCTGGGAACACTTTCACAAGAGGCATGCGATGCGGATGAATTCCACGACGCATTTAAACTTTTAGTTTTCTTTTTTAGTATTATGTAATTATTTAGAAATGTAGTTTCAATCTCAAAACCATTGTTAAGTAAATATTTGTAATTGTTCGTTGAATTGGAAATATCTTTAAACTTTGCTACATCAAGTGGTCGATGAGTAAAACCTAATAAGGCATGCAAGGCAACTCAAACAATGTTCGTCTCAATATCATTATAACAAAAAATTAGCATTCAGTTTTTGCTTCCGTACTTCACTCTCAGCTTAATAAAGTTATAAAAAACACAATAATAAATACAAAAATCAAACTGAGCTGGGATGAATATAAATGCTGAAACAATTTGTATACTCGAATCACGTTTTGGCAACAACGTGTTAATCTTTTTAAAGGAAATGAGAAAACTTTGGACCCCAGCTCATGTCTAAATGTGGTTATCGTTTTTATGAAAAATATGCCTTTTTTATTGTTATTTTCTTTTATGGAAATCTTATCGTTGGGCTTAACGAAATCCTTGATGAGGATTTTTACTTCATTTTGATAATTTAAAAGATAATACTGTGGATTAAGAGCTTATGCAATGTCAAAAAGTTAATTAGCTTTAGTATCATTTCCTATAGATATACATACTAACGGGAATAATGTATATAATTAAGAAAACGGGAATTAACGCGATCATGGTATAGCTACTTACATACCTTTGATTTTCTGACGTTTAGATCAGGTTATACCGGCCATAGTCACAGGCTCACTGGCTCAGCGATGCACGGCCGCCGTCTTCGTATCCGTGAGGTAGTAGGTTCTTCATCTACCCGCACATTTTCAATATTTTCTTTTCGCCATGTACCGTCGCATACCACACTCACAGTGTCCCATGTGTTTTATCACTGGATTCCATGTTGCAGATAATTTAAACCCAACTTCCTGATTGAAATTTTTGTGTTCTTGATTTCAATCGCTTCACGTACCGCTAAAAGTGACGTTCCGTGGAAAGGACTTGCGTATGGTGGAATTCAATCCAGTGATTGGTGCCTGCTTCTAGCAGGTGCTCTGCAAACGCCGATTTACTATGATCGCTATAACTATAACATGATCCCGTTCTCTTAATTATATATTAGGTAACGCGGGAGTTTAAAAGTTAGTGAACAACGCAGTTGAAAACGAGCTTTCACTGCAGCTATATTCGTTTATAACTTTTAATACTCTGTTCGTGGTAATATTTCGTTTCTATAGCTTTATTTATTTATTTAGACTATTTATTTAATAAATTCAATCTTATTCATAATTGTTTAGTAGTGATTTTAAAAGCATACTTTTTCGAAATAAAGTGTGCATTTCTCTAAACAATAGAATTGACCTGAGTGTCATAGTTGTGCATAAAACTTAACTTAGCCAAAGATCGTTTATCCAGACTAGTGAACAAAAACTTATATTTTCCCGTAGTTGACAACTGCAAAGCTAGAAACAACACAGTAAAATATAATAAAAGAGAGTAAACGCGATCATGGTATAGGTACTTACATACCTTTGACTGCCCGACGTGTCGACCAGGTTACACCGGACGTGGTCAAAGGCTCGCGTTATTTTCCGTTCTCTTTATAATATATCATGGAATGCGAGTGTTTAATAGTAAAATGTTTATGATAACCACTCAATTCGGAATCAGTTCTTATCCTTGATGCTGATCTTATCGAGACGAGCTTAAGCTTCTTGTGCAAAGGTATTTTCAAAAAACCTATTCCACATGCTACGATTTCCATCATAAGTGGAAGAGCTCTTTGGAATACTTTTGTGATTTTAAATGATAAGTATCTTGGAGATTATTATCATTATCACGTTTTACCTTTATCTAGTATTTATTTAAAGTTGAAGCAACAGGTGCAGGTTTTATTTCGTTCATTCTCTCTTTAATTTGCCTTAGTAATAATCAGTATGTTTAATTCGATTTTTTTGGCAAATAGGTATGGTTATGTGATTTGCTAGTTTCAAAAGCATGATCTGAGGTGCTCGTTATAATATTTGGTACTTCGATAGATCGTATAAAGATAACTTTTTATTCATCTTGAGGATGTAACATACCCGACATGTACGGTTAATATAGTGCATAATATTACGGTGCATTTTCATAGAAACCAAACCTAATTTGTTTTTTCTTTACAGTAACTTAGCTTGGAGCTTGGACTGTAGGTTACTGCGCTCCTACTCATATTGTCAATTGCCATGTCAAATTTTACACCATAGCATGACTATAATATGTGTATTAATATTATAACAAATGTGTACATAACTCTGGAGACAAGAAACTGCTCACTACGCATACTGTATCGTAGAGGAATTGCCTTTTACAATAGTAGTATTGGCGATATAATAGCGATCCTGATTGTGATTCCCAGCGAGCACGACAGCTAAAATGTGTCTGTTTTGCTATCTATACGTTATGCTATTATCTGTACGTGTATGGAATAAATTATGTATCTTTGACCTTTCTCCTATGAAGAGATGTGTATAAAATACATGTTGTGCAATTTTCTATAAAAAAATCTCATTCAGTAAATAAATGTGTAAAATGTACTAAATTTTATGTCATATCGGATCAATTTTTCAAAATAAATCAATTTTTTAACCGACTTCCAAACAAGGAGGAGGTTCTCAATTTGTATTTTTTTTTATGTTTGTGCTCACCGATCCCCGTCATCTGTAAACGGATTTGCAGAATACTTTCTTTGCTCGAAACTAGATTATTCCGAAATGGTCCCTTATAATTTTCGTAAAGATCTGATGAAGGCTTCAGAGAGAACACCAGGGAACTCTTCAATAAATACCAGGAAATCAACCGCGATCGCTTCAATAGCATATTATTGCGATACGCCACTAAATCGAACAGAAAATGTGAAAAGATCGAGGTATTATTAGATTGAATACTGTCCTGTAACACGGTAGGTATATTGCTGTGGTCAAAGACATGCTGAAATTGCTTAGACTTGAAATACAACTACTTACGGACATCAGAACTTCTTAGCGATGTACAGCATGAATAACTCGTTTAAGTTCAAAGTATTCTGCCGATCTTATTAGGTTTTGCTTAAATAGGCAGATAATGGAACTTCTTCACAACATATATTATAATTGGCTCATTTTGATTGGAATCTATAGCTAGTTTATTAAAGATAAGACCAATACAGCAATTTCATCGATTTGTCATCGTATGTTCTTCTAGTTTTCAGTGCTTCCAAGTTTCCTATTGTAAGCTCGCATTGAAGTTGTTTACTTTCAAAATAGCCTTCGATGCATAATATCCTACTTTGAGACCAATGTTTCATCTCCTTTAGAATGTATTTATACACACACTACCTATTTAAGATAGAGAGATGTTCTAAAATTAGAAGCGTGTTTGATAGGCTTCAACAAAAGTTCTACGGGCGTTTTTATCTTTTGAGCTCTTTTGAGCTATACTTGTAATTTATTTATTTTTTTACTTTTCAGGGCGTATTTGTTCTAGAAGTCGGTTCAATTTTTGTCGTCAAAAATGATTTGTTCAGGACTAACTCGAAAGAGTACATAGATTCTTAGTAAGTACACGTAAGTTTACATAGAATGTACTTACTTGTACCTACTGTTACGATTTAGTCGTGATCTTTAGAGTTATATTTTGTAATAGTTATCTTATTAATTCATAATATTTACCACTGCTCTTTATAGGTAGCGATCGAGTTAAATATTTGTTATGTTGTTATGTTAATAATAAAATCTATAGTTACACCTGAATCATTATTTTAAAGTTTAAAAAGTGAGTTACATTGTTTCAGACGAGCAAACATGACCAGTATAGTGCTACGTTCCCCTAAAGAGTTAGCGTCCAACTAAAATGGTCCCTGGGGAGTGATTCTAACCACCAATCCCTCACGAACTCAATTCGACGTGAAATTGAATACTTACGGCTTTACACAGCGTTGTATAGAGAACTTGATTTTGTTACTGGTTGCCCGCGGCTTTGCCTATATTTCTTTAATTCCATGGGAACTAACCTATGATCCCCTGAGAAATATGCCATTGTGGACTGTAAATCATCCCTAATTTTAACCAAATCCGTTCATTCATTCAAGCGTGGTTGAGTAACAAACATCTTCACAAACATTCATATTCATAAGGAAGAACGATTAAAATAAATTACTAAAAAAGACCCGCCTGATGCTGAAAAGATCGAAGCAATCTTTATAGCAGGCGGTACCCGGTTAATTTTCATCTGGTTTGAGATTTGCAAATGGGTACCGCCTGCTATTAAGCTTATTTCGATCTTTTCGGCAACCTTTTTTTTTTAAATAATTAGTAAAAAATTTTTTTTTTAGTTATGACATTTTTAATCTATTTTCCCAGTGTAATGTTACCTGGATTGCGTTCTTGGAGGAGGTCATAAGTTCCTCCAGTTTACAGTTATGGTCTGTGGAGCAACTCCACACTCACACCGCAGGTGTCAAACCCCAACTGGACCGATTGATCTCGATTCGACCGACCTGTGTTTGAAGTCTGTTTAAGGTCATGCCCCGGGGAATAGGCTCTCTTTCAGCGGGCAAAAAGGGGATGGTAGTGGGTTTCGCGCTCTCCAGAGATTTACTCTTTACGATAAAAATTTATAAACGTTGACATCTCTAACCCTGTTCGTAGCTGTACCTTAGATTGCACTTAGTATAAAAAGAAATATGACTATTCTGCTATGAAAAATACAATTCTTTGAAAGTTTTCTCTTTATTTATTATACTCTAGTCTCCCATGACGTGGCTGGCTGTGCGCGAGTACGAAGAGTATAAATATGGCGTTCAGTAAGTCGCTTAGTAATTGGAAGTTAGAAGGTATCGGTTTCAGCAATCTTCTGAAGTCATGACGTCACCGCCTTAACGATTCTATGGCGCTAGCAACTCACATTAATCTAACTAAGTGTCAATTAAGTAGAAAATAGGGGAAGCGGGAACGCCTATAAATACGTTTATTGTGACCTCTGAAATGTTACACCGGTTCCTTATCAGACAACTGCGATTAATATGCTCTAATGAAGATCGAACACCATACAAGCAGTCTTGTGTGATGAGTCGTCCTCACTTTTCATGTCAGACAACACATTACTTCTACCCTCATAGTAATTTTGCAGATGCGTCCGCAGTTTGCACTACTCCCAGGTCCGCGTATTGTTTTGATTGGGACGTTAGGTTTTCCAGACGCGACCACCATCAGTCCATAATCTGAGATGAAAGACTATTTCAGAGCCTCGTTTGTTGCTCACGTGTTTCCTTCTTCTTAAGCTGGGTATGAAAAAGCATCTGATGAGGTCGTCAAGCTGAGTGCCACCATTGTTAACATGGTTTGTATATGTATTGGTGATCCTCTTTTCTGAAACTTTGTCTTCAGCTTACTATCAGGCGAGGTGAAGACAAATTGACGTGTCCCATAAATATATAAAAAAACAAATAGAAGAAGACGTTGTCTTGATAGAAGAACACATTACTCATCTGATTAAATATTGATAAAATAGTAATTCTTCAGTAGGTATTCACATTACTGGATATATAGGTATTTTTCTGAGATGGCAGACAAACACCTCATGGAAAGTGGTTACCGTGGTCTATGGACGTATGCAACACCACGGGAGTCACACTCGTGCTGCCAACCCTGTAAACATAGAGAGTTTCTGTGCCATCAGTATAGAAGACAAAGCAGGAGAAGCCTTTGGTCTTCCCACTGACAGCACAAAAACTCTTCAGTGAGCAAAAGCTGTTTATAAGACTAAACTCTAGCACTGGGTTATCTCTCAGGCTTGAAAACTAGATGTCAGTTGCTTCCACAGAAGCCAAAATAAATTAAATTAAGACAATGAATTCCAATTTAAAATCTTAGGATACAAGTCGGATTACTGCTATGATTATAATAATTAATTAGCTTTCAGATTTTTATGCAATCTGTATACTACCTTGATATATATTCGGAGACTAATTACTCATCAGAAATGTTATCTAAATGATGACTATCGCAGAAACATTACTATCTCTTCAGCAGAAACTGAGTCAATACTCGGGAAGTGACTTGAGCAAAGTAATTACGGTTTTAGCCGTGTACTTTGTTCGTTTGAGTTATCGAAACTCGTGCTTGTTTGTTGAAAATCTTCATCTAGAAATACCTTAAGTGACGTACTAATCTTTGTAATAAATATCGATGGTAAAATTCAAATCAAGATAAAAATCAAAAACCAACCTATTTTTTTATTGAATAATGGAAAAGTTTTAAGTGTCTACTTAGTTTATTTGTTAATGTGGTTCTTCAATTTCCATCTGCATGATCGTGTGCCTGTTTGCCAATTATTTGGTATAAGAATTATATTCCAAGATATTTTGCTGCCACACAGCAGTCATAGTAAAACTTGTGAATAATTAGTCTCTTAGAAAGATCTTTTATAATTAGGCTTTCTTAAATTGAATGGGTTCTTTAAAAATTATTTCGCCAGCCCTAGAATTTTTGAAACTACCTTCGATACACGCAACAAAACACAGTATTTGGCAAAGAATCCACAGAGTCATTCCACAGCTAACTCCCTATAAATTATTAATAGCTTCTGTTTATAAATGCTGGAACAAACCTCCTAACGCCTCAGATCAAAACACGATGACGTCACAACATGGCTGCGTAAACATGTTTTTCTTCGCTAAATAAGATTTATAACATTTGACTTTTGTATTACTAACAGCGTCAAACTTTGGAAGATGATTGAGTGAACACTAAAGGTCTCATGTTATAGGGTTTTTTTCCGAAATTTTTGCAATAATGTTGTACATAAAACATTGAAACACTCGGGCAAATAGCGTTGTTTACGTAGTTTATTACACCCAGCTTTTTTTATATAGTACACTTCAATTTGACTTCACCTCGCCGGATGGTAAGCTGAAGGCAATGTCTCAGGAAAGAGGACTACCATTACATACACATACCATGTTAACAATGGTCGCACTCAGCTTGAAGGCCTCTGCAGATGCTTTTTCACGCCCCGCTTAAAGGACCTGGGACTGAAGGAAGAAGAAAACACGTGAGCTGGCAAGGAATTCCAGCTGATGTTTGATACATCATCCATCAAAGTTATGAGAGTTCAAAAAAACGATGAAGCGTTTCGAGAAAAGGTAAGTAGTGCCCTTGCGCTTCGCTTGGCTCGTCTTGGCGGGGGCACTGCCATGCCCCCAGATATTCAATCACAAGTAGAATCTATATTTTATAATTGTTTACAATGCATCCAAAATGTTTACAAGATCTATAAATTACAGATTGTTAACAAAATGACTTTTTCAGAGAATATTTCTTGAATATTTCTTTCTTTTTTCGATGAAATATGTAAAAGTCACATTCCACTGTTATTGTTAGTAGGAAAACCAATAAATTTTTCGGTCCTGAGCAACCCTAAATTCATTGAATCAATTTACTTCCCTGTGTTAATATTATCCCTGTAAAATATAACACTCTTCGTGAATACCAAGAGAATACTTTTAAAACGGCTCTAATAAACTTTAAGAGTTAAAATAAATTAAAAAAACACCTCAAAAAAAATTCTTCCAAGTTAGAAATGAAAAATATTATCGTTATGACGTTCAGTTTCAATTTTTCTGACGGTCTGTTAAGGGTCTCAAGGGAAATCAAGCCAGGGTCTCTGTACTGTCTCGCTTAATACCAGTTCTTCATTAACAGCCAGCAAGAGTGAAAAAGCTTTAGCCAATTACGACGTATTACTTTTAGATAATACTTTAAGGAAAAGATTATTTTATACTATTTAACATTTAATTTTTTCATTTCGACAGCATATTGTAGAAATATGCCAGAAGGCTTATAGGAATTTGGGATTTGTACTATGACAATCACAGGGATTCACAAATGTTACCACACTAAGGGCGTTATATGACGCACTAGTTCGTAGTCACCTAAAACATAGTGCATCCATATGGTCCCCACATGAAGTGAAGTACAGTGTTATGTTATAGCGTGTCCAAAATAAATTCACACGTCACCAGTACTTTAAGCTGTGCGGGATTTATCCACTCTACCCGTTAATGTACCCTACACTTTATATCTAGTAGGTATGGTAGGGTACAAACAGCTCAGGGTGCGGCGGGACTTCATGCTCGCTGTATATATAGTGAAGATATTGAATGGTTTAGCGCACAACCCGGGAGTGCTGTGTCAACTGAGCCTCGCCTCGACGTGCCCGACCGGTACGTGTGGCGGCGGCTGCGCCCACAGATTCTGATTGTACCTGTAGCCAGGACCGATCTTTTGGCTAAAGCGCCTCTTACATGTTGTATCAGGGACATAAATAAGATGTCTCATTTAATAAAAAAATATATTCACGTCTGTAAATCCTCGAATGGGTACATTACCCCCAATGTTTTTTTAAAATATATATAGGACATATAGATATATAGGAAACGTCAATTTTACTCTACCTCGCCTGATGGTAAGCTGAAGGCAAAGTCTCAGGAAAGAGGGTTACCATTATATACATGTACCATGTTAACAATGGTGGCACTCAGCATGACGGCCTCATCAGATTCTTTTCACGCCCCGCTCAAAGGACCCGGGACTGTAGGAAGAGGGCAAAACGTGTGCCAGCAAGGAATTCCAGGATTAATGGTGCGACAAAGGAAAGAGTCACCGAACTGCTTGGTTCTTGAAGGATTGTTCTGCACGGTATGCGTGTGACATCTAAGTCCTGCATGTGTTGTCCTGTATGTGTAAGGAGAGAGTGGGACTATGATTTTCGGTCCCAAGTAATAGCGAGCGAGCATTTAGTCATCAAGTGCGCACTTGTGTAATACTAAGTGTCATAGGCTGTGTGTTTACTGTCGGAAGGACCGCCCTATAGTTGTGGTCTGCGACATTCGCGGGAAGAGATAAGGAGGCCCTGTTCTACTCCACTGGCAGCACCATGGCAACATCCTTCAAATACGTCACGTGCAACTCAACGCAAACACAGTAATATAATACAAGGGAAATTACAAGTTAATCTTGTAATTATAATCTGAAAGATTCAGTATCCACAAAATGTCGAGAGTAGAATTCTAATTAAGATCGTAATATGTTTATCAAGCCTTCTAAATAACAGCCTGCGGCAAACAAAGCAACGATTTCCTCGTAGTAATTTCGTTCGTAGCAATTACATTATTTAATCATTCATATATTTCAAGTGTCTGTTTATTCACCGGTACGTGGGTATACAGAGTCGAAGATTTTGACGTAAGTAGTAGAGTAAATATGGAAATTTATTGTTAATTTCATATCACATGGACCTTTGAATTCAAATGCTTTAATTTGTCAAGTTGAATTGATAAGTATAGATTTCAGGGATTTTCTTACATTTAATTTATCATGTTTGTTACAGAGATTTGATCCTTATGATTGATACTATCGATTGAACCTATAAAACACAGGATGTTTTTTTTTCGGGTTTTAGTCGGTTCGATTACCGGATGTGTCAAGAAAGTTTTCGAAAATCTTAAAATGTAGATTTGTTTCCTTTTGAAAGTAAAGAAATGTTTTCTTTTAGTGAAATTCGCTAGCTCCAGTATTTAGATACTTCCCTTCCAGGTTAGGTCAAAATCTTCCACCCTGTATATGTTGGATGGCCTTAATTCAATAGACGTTATTTAATTAGTATATAAAACATGTTGAACGTTTTTGGCTTCTAGAGCAACCAAATATTTCAGTGGTGCATAAGTAATATTATTATGATTCTTCATGAAATTTAGTATGCAGGAGGTTACGGGGGCGATAAATCGATCTAGCTAGACATGTTGAATAATGAAATCACTTGTACTTTTCCACACTTTATTTTATTTTTATTTTTAACCTGACCGGTAAAAAAAAAGACGGGTTGCACTCTGGGAGTGCCGGCAGAAGTGAAAACATTTTCTTTTTTTCTTTCTTCGTTATATACATAGAAAAAAGATAAAAAAGAACATACCATACCATACCTATAATATAGCGCTAATGATAGAACCTATCACTTATTTTCTGCTAATTTTCTGTCAGAAGAAATTAATAAATTATAAAAAGAAAAAATAATCACAAAAAATAATAAATTACAAAAAGAAAAAATTATCATAAAAAGTAATAAATTACAAAAAGAAAAAATAATCACCAAAAGTAATAAATTATAATAAGAAAAAACAATCACAAAAAATCCCTGAACGCCAGGTGGTTTGAACCCGATACTATCTGAAACTATGAGGACTTACAGTCGACGTGCTTACCGCTTACGCTACGACGACATCTATTATAACTTGCAAAATACATAGTCTGTACCTAATCTTGTATGACGTCAGTCGTCGGTTACGGTTCAAAGGTCAACTAATCCTGACGCTTCCTTAACATTTTACACCCATCCAACGCCGCTAAAGAAGTTTTCACTTCAAAAACTATCTAGCTAGAATTCCTTTCTAAAAAGTCATGGCTCGGGCGTCGGAGGGCGCAAACCGACCTCCGCCCCCCATGAGCGCGGACCTGAGGGTGACGGGTGGAGCTGCTCGTCACCCTAGCAGAAGCAGGCCACGGCGGCGGCGCGCATCGGAAGACGATGCGCACCCCTCCATACCGGGAGCGATTAGGGGACCACGTGCCCCCCCCCCCCCCTCCCGAGGAGGGCCAGACTGAGAGGAATGGCCCTGGGTCAGCCGGGGTGCGAGGGAAATGTCACGAGACAACCTCACCTCCGGCCTAGCACATCGACCCACAGACGGCTTGCGGTTTAGTCGGTTCGAGTCCGCCATAACCTCCCCCTTCGGCTCCGAACTGGGGGGTATATGTGGGGATTTCCGGCACGTAAAAAAAAAGCATCTACGAATATCAAAATATTAAAAGTCAATACAAAAAAACACTTATTACACTATTAGATGATTATTCTATGTAAATAATAGTTGTTTATCAGTACATTATGGTACAAGTGTGTAAAGTTGGTGATTACCGATGAGACGCTATTGAGACCCGAACCGTTAGGTGAAGGTCTCAAGAGAGCCGAGAACGGTGATCATCAAAATAATGATTTTCATCACTCTTGTGAATACAATTATTGTAAAATACATATTTGCCCTTGCAGTTTATAGGTAATAAACTTTCAATAACGTTAACATATCAATCACATATGTTGAACGTTGTAAAACATAAATCATTTTCGTCAAAACTACAAAGCAGTCGCATCCAAAGCCATAAACTTCAGTCTGGGGTTTGCTTAGGGTCCGCTGGACTGGTAGTCCAACTGCGGATTTGGGTAAACTTCGACATTTTCCGTGAAGCGACAGCCATCTGACCTGCAACTTCCTCTAATATAGTCATTCTTTAGTCTGTCCATTCTCGTTACACCATACATCCACCTTAACATTCACATCTCCGCCACATGCAGTTGTCTTTCATTCAAGTTTTTTACGTTTATCAGGTAAATATCCCGACGAGTGTTTTACTATTAATGTAAATGACCATGTCAATCTTAAATCGAACAGGTTCTTATTTAAACCCGCCGAAGTTCTCCAATTATTATAATCAAGAACATCACAGTGGTGGTTCCTCCTTATAATTTTAGTTATAGGTACCTATGGCTTTTGTAAAAGAGTCTAGCGTCTAACCTTTCAATAAATATGACAAGTTTTAAGACTAAAATCTCTTAAATCTATATCGATACTAATATTAAAAGAGTAAACATTTGTATGTAAGTATGTTTGTAACGAATTAGGTCAAAAAGTACTGGACCGATTTTAAAATTTCTTTCACAATTTGAATGCTACATTATCACTAATTAATATAAGCTATTTTAATTGCAAGAAAAGAACACTACGTGATAAGTGACATCCACAGCTAGTGTTATTATAAGATAAATATGTGTAGGCTTAACTAACAAGTAGTAAGACGAGTAAGCTTTTATCTTTATATGATGATAAATACACCAACAAACGCACTTTGAAATCAGAACAGATAACAACTATATCCACTTAGTGCCATTATTGTCGTATGTAGCCGCCATCTTGGATCTGAATCCACTCGTTGTAACTTGTTCGTTGTAAGTAAAGTTTGTAATGTTTGATCGTAATGGCTGTTGGTAGGTTAATATCCTAATAAAGGTTAAACTTTGTGCATATTACGAAATTATGCTAACCATTATTGTTAGAGTAGTTTGAAAAACAAAGCACATCATTACGCTATGCCTATATCATCTAACTTTGCAAGCTTCTATTGCAAAGTTGAAAAGCATAAGGTCGGTAGTAGTAAACTAATATGGCCCGGGGTAACAGGTTTAGCTACCTGTCACTATAGCAGAAGCAATCAGGAGCACAGGCGCAGCGGTTCCCTCCCCCTATTCGGAGGTAAGATGAGGCACCGTGTTTCCCAGGCCGGAAGGGCCTGTCTCGAAAACAGATAGTCCTGGGTCAGGAGGTTTAAGGGATATGACTGAGGTAAACTTACTTACAAGCGTCGGTAGCTTAGTGGTTAAGGAGTAGGCCTTACGATAGAGAGGTTCGAATCCTGGCCATTACACTACCGACGTGAACCCACTCCTAGCACAAGCAATTTAGCTTAGTCGGAGGGGTTAGAGGGAATATTAGTAATTTCGATAATTTCGATTGCTAATATTCTTTAAAAAAAAAACCGGTACCCAAAATAGAAAGCGTGCGGTTTTAGTCGGTTCGAGCTCAACATAACCACTAATGTTTCTCGGTTCCAAAATAACATTTTATCACGTTATCATAAAGCAAGTATTTACGGAGGGAATCGCGACTAACACATCATTTTAAACAGTGTATAGAATTTCTCAGATGTAGATATGTTTAAATTCTCAGATGTCTTATCTGTCTCGCCGGATATTTAACATAGGGTAATATTAGCTTCAGAAATTAACTGGCGTCTAATTCTACAGTTTACTATTGTCTCAGTCGCCAGTCTAATTGGCTCCATCTGCAAACAACATGTATCAAACGTGTTGATTTACTCTGCCTAATTATATTAGTGAAGAAGGATGTATGAAGTTAGTATCACGACTGAAATACAGTTTCACAGTTTGTTGGTTATGTATTGGTTGGGATGATTTCGGTCAATGCCTCCCAACATTGAGAGAGGCCTAAGTCCAGCAATGTACTCCGATAGTATAATTGATTGATTGATTCTGATATAAAATCTTTGCAAACTTAAGTTACACAAATGAAATTACAACAATATGATTCATACATTACAAAATAACGAATAACGTCCATTATGGGGCACCAAACACACCAATTTAATAATGCATACATAGCGGTTCAGCGGTTCTTTGGACTCCTTCATTTACTAGACTCTATAATTCTAATCACAGAAAAAACTATTCATTTTGTAAGATATTAATGAAGTCGATTTTTATAAAATCACGGTTTCTTCTATTGTGAGCTTAAATTAATTTCGTCAACATTAACTATTGAATCAAGGAACCGTACTACTCTCATCTCATTTATTATTAGACACCGTCAACCACATTGTCTGCTCACACACACATGAAGGGAACACTGTCAATTACTAGCAGTGTATGATCAGTCACACTTAATTGACACGTCGAGACCAAACGCTGTGCTCACAATTATGGGATCGGTCGGGCATGAGACTGAACTAAATGGTTTTTTGTATACTATTCTCACGTTATGAGTTCTGTTATAATACTGTTTTGTGGAGTATTTATGTTTATTGTCTCCAGATTGTTTGATACCTTTTGATCTCAACATCGATTTATATAAACTAAGAAGCTCGTTAGTATCTAAAGTTGAAATACTTTTATCACTTTACTATTGTTATTTTAACATACTTGAAGATTTGTTATCATGCTTATTTAGTCCCACTGCTAGAAAAATAATAATTACAAAATGTATGTTAATTAAATGATTACTATTTACCATATTGTACGATTTTAACGATTCTGTTGTTTGAAAACATAAGATTCTACAAAGTAACCTCTTCTTTCATGATAGTTTGAACAATTTTACTAAAAGTGATAAATCAAGTGAAATTTGAAATTGTGTACAAAGTCATGACGATAACTACTACATGGTAGCCTTTTGAAGATAAATAATAAATGAATCTGTGTTGGTTACTTGCACCAGAACAAGCCATCGTTAAAGACTTTCTGTGAGTAAGAGCGTTTTCACACTCATCCGATATCCGACATCCGATATCCGACATCCGATATCCGACATCCGATATCCGATATCCGATATCCGATATCCGATATCCGATATCCGATATCCGACATCCGATATCGGAGGAAGTCAAATGTATGAGATATGTATCTTTCTTTCACATTGTCCGACCCGATATCTGTTATCAGAGCCAAAACAGTAGTGGTGGCTGATATCGGATATCGGATGAGTGTGAAAAAGCTCTAACTCTATCGCAAGAACTTTATTATAAACCGGTTTGAAACACAAGCGAAAGCGTGACAATTTAATAGAATTATCACTTAAAAATAACTTCCAAGCAACATTGAACTCATATTGCTAAACTAAGCCGTTTTTAACAACACGGTTTTAACAAAGTATAATAAATCTAAATGCATCTGTAGATTCAGAGTTGTCTTAATACAAATAATCCGCCTTAACATTTTGACAA
Source organism: Eilema caniola (assembly GCA_949126895.1). NCBI lineage: Eukaryota > Metazoa > Arthropoda > Insecta > Lepidoptera > Erebidae > Eilema > Eilema caniola. Next base: position 2,748,993 of record OX421462.1, read on the forward strand.
GTATCTAAGTATTATGGGTCTTCATACCACAAAATCTCATAAAATTGAACAAATAAATTTTTATTTTATAATGATGAATGGTAAACAAACATTTTCATCATTTTATCCTCACGTCATCGTTATTATACCCAATCCCAATCTTGTTAACCTACATTGTGAAAATGATACTACGAGCACTCACTGTTGCATAATAAAAACCATAGTTAAGCTAAAAAAAACGTGATCAAAAATTCTGTAGCTTTCCCTACACGGGAATAAGCTGCGTATTATTCTCCATTATCCTGGCTCCTTCACAATAAAACGTCCACTATGCCACCCTCTCTTAATGCACACTTCAACATGGTAAGCCGGACCGTCGGAGATGCATATTCATGTTTAACTTGAAGCAGTGAATATTTGCGTGCACCCATCTTGCTGGCTTATAGATTAAGCAGAATGTAGATTATCTTTTCTTCATTGAAGTTTCTTAATTCTGTGGAATTAAGGTTAACTTCTGAAGGAAAAGAGTAATAAGAGTATAGTTAGTAACTATCTAGTCGGTTACACACATGCTCCTTGGGTAAAAGGATACCAACCAGTGACACCTCAGGCATATATGAGCATAGTAGATTCAAGTAATCGCTCATAGTCAGGTAAAAAATTGTTTGCTTACTACCATTGTAACAAAACGAAAGTTTCATCTTTAGATAGTTTTGGAAGTTTTGGGAAGTTTTGGAAGCGTTTAGTTCGAAAGAAGTTTAGTGCTGTTTGTCGTCACTATATCATAGAAAAACTAATCGAATCTTCAGAAACGCCCATTTACCATAAAAAAACCATATAAAAAATTTACTCGAGTTATGAACGAGTAATAATTTCGCGGTTTTAGTTAACCGTCGTAAGTTAAGTTGCAAAATAAAAGTGTTTTATTCCTTTGATCGCACGAAATGAAAGCCTTACTCCAGTTTTACCTCAGTGTTATAATTGTGTTTAATCCCCTTTGAGTGAAACTTAGCCTTTTTACTCTTTGAAACTAATTAGACATTTAACTACACTTTATAATAGATTTTTTCTTTAATAAAGTCGGTTTCAAAGGAGTTTTATGCGGTACCTTTATAGATCTCAGGAGTAAATGGAAAACTTTATGGATTTTCTTTGTTTTAAGTACAAAGTACGATTTTATTTCAAACAATTTGATTATTGCAACAATACGAAGAATATTAGTATTGCAATATAACTTAAGCAACCACGCACAGGGCACGCCGTTATGGCGGCGGTAAGAGCCATCATGAGGGAGTGGGGGAGAGGTCACACGGCAACCTCTCGTACCAGCTGACACAGATGATCACCGAGCACGGGAACTTCAGGCGGTATCTGTGTCAGAAGAGAAAAGAGCCAACGCCCGAGTGCCATCACTGCGACGCGAGTGAGGAGTCGGGGCTGCACATGCTAACTGAGTGTCCGGCGAGGGAGGCACCAAGGCGGGCGCTAGTGGCGCCCCTGGAAATGGGAGTGACACTCTCACGCTCGCCACCTTGCTCGCGGCGATGGTTCGCTGCGCGGATGCGTGGGCGGCCGGTGCCTCCTTCTGCAAGCAAGTTATGTCCGTGAGCGAAAAAAATAGTATTGCAATATAGAATTGCAAGAGATATACATGGGAAGAAGATCAAATCAATAAAATTACGAAACTCGATTGGAAATTTAATACTACAAATTAAATAAATTCTAAGTAACTTTGCAATTTAATTTATCAAGTTCTGTATTAAAAAATGCTTTTTACTAATACATAATATATTTTAAAATATTTTAAATTGCTGTGAAGGTCATTATTATAACTAAAATCATTTATAAAGATGAATTTCTCAATCATAATACTTACCTTACATAACTAAACCTAACAAAAGAGCACCCAGTCATTATCTATTTTGCATAACTCACAAAATTCCAGTTTTATTTATCTTTCATTCGAATTTCAGACTGAATTCTTCGATGCTTAATTTCAAATATTAAGTCTCCCAATACCAATAGACATAGAAAATTATAGACGGAGGAATAACAAAGAAACGTCTCTATGTTATCCTTTGCTCCAACATTTTCTAAGGCCTGCCGTTAAAACAAGGCGGGTAGGCCGGCCCGAGTAATAAGATCTATTTGTTATACCTCCACAGATACAATACAAAACGTGCGCACCGAAAATATACGCAGTAAAATTTTGTCGAACATTCGTTCTAGGATTTTTTTGCACTTGCATTATTTTCAACAGAATATTAGCTACAGCTTAGAGGCTTTCGAAATAAGTTCTTCTTGTTGCAAGTTGCATTTGAAGCTTGCACTTTGGAACCAGTTTTTCTACTCTTTTTCATCCCCCTCCGTAATTAATTTGCTACTGACGTCTTAACTCCGAGAACAAAATCTTCATCTTGTCTGTGAATCTGCAAGGTGGGCCCTATGATCTTGGTGGTGTTGAAAAATTGTCCATTGGAGTGTTAGAAAAAATTATTTTCAATTGATAACATTCTGCAAAATACTCTCAGCAAAATTTTAAATGTGGCCTTGAACGACCGAGCCTGGCTCCAAGCGTCCTTACCAGTTCGCTTGGGTGGTCTCGGCGTTCGCAAAATTTCAGACGTTAGTCTTCCAGCATTTCTGTCTTCAGTCCACGGCACTGAGGAGTTAACCAGGAAAATTCTTATAAACACACAGATTAACTCTGAAGTGTCGTGCAAGTCTGATGCCATTAATGCTTGGAAGGTTGCTTGTCCCAACACTGAGTTGCCTGATAACCTTTTCTCCCAGAGACAATGGGATGCGCCGCTCTGTAAGCTGGTAAGAGACAGTTGTAACCACTGAACTAGTCAGGTGGGTACTCACCGGCTCGCTCAGGGGCTGATGCAGAACTCTTACCCAGGGCGCCTTCTCCACCGAGCTAGAGAGGTGCGTGCACAGGGAAGCTAGGGCTCCAATGAAAACAGCTGGTAGTTTAGGTGTACACACATATATTTGATTAACAAACACAAAAACACAAAACAGAGAAATATAAGTATGAAATAGGTAGATACAGGTGACAGAAGAATATGTACAGACAAGTAGGTAGACAGACAGGCACAGAATACAGAAGATGTGTAGTGATAAGTAGGTAGACAGACAGGTACAGAATACAGAAGTGTGAGACAGAAAGAACACACACAGCAGGCACAGATAATAAGCAGATGAACACACAATATGCACATGAATTATAGCACTAGCTACACATTTAAGGTACGTGAATTCTAGTACAGGCTACTAAGCGTACTACGTTTACTTCTGGTTGGCACTACAGCTACACATTAACAGGTACACGGCGACAGTGTACTGGCCTTGGGTGATTGCGGGATGGCCTCTAGGATGTTCAGAGTAGACCGTTCGCCGATGTATACGGCTCACAGCAGCCGTTGTACCACGAAGCACGCCGTAGATAAATGTCAGAGAAGAGCGTATTCAGAGGGCACACGAGCTCAGACCAGCGACCCTGTATAAAACAGACCACTCTTAAGCCGTGAATATACATAGAGGCCCGTAATGTGCCCCAATAAATAGAGGAATACGACTTACCAGAATATCTGGGAACGAAGTTTTCACCAAACAATTTTATTACAAGATATAGACACAGAATTTATTTACTCAGAGACAGCTACGAAGATTGATATAGAAGTTCCGTTGAGGATCGGCGCAGGCCTATTTATACCCGAATCCATCGAATATTCGTGAACAATCCTCAAAATTCTGCTAATCATGCAAAAAGCTCATTAGTCCGGTCATAGACAAGCTCACGTCAGCTGACGGGGACCATAGACTATAACAGACCCGGTACGACAAATATTTATTATAATTATGACTTGTTCACGAATATGTCACAAATTCTGAGAAAGTAAGTATCATTTATTCATTATTGTTAAATTGTAAATAAAATGATAAATGAGAGCTATAAAAAAATGGAAATATGCTGTAGGACACCAGCGCCATCCACCGGTCGAGTGTGAGAACTAGAACACACCTAATCGAAGATTAGAAGTTTCACTGCCAAACAATTATGCCTAGTTCCCGTGAGACACTCTAGGTGGCTCTGGAACAAAGAAATCTATATTAGAAAACAATAAGCAAAAGTGAAAAATATCACGTTACACCACCCCCCCCCATTAATAGTATTTCCTGCGGACACAATACGCTGGAAATACACAACAAAGAAAACAGAAAATGCTTACAATAGATATAGATAAACAGCTGGGTATTTCAAACACAAACTGACGACTATAATTACAAAACTAAGGAACATTCCTCGCACACACCTAATTATACACTGACTTGCGCAATGGTTAGGTTACATAGCTAGAGTCAAATGTCCTACAAAGAAAATGAATGTTCCCTTTATTCGCTGCAGATACACCAACACTACCAACAACTACAAGGAGCTGTGGAGAATTGAGAGGCGAAATGAGAGAGAAACACTCGGTACGGTGTATGGTGGAACCTACAATGTGACAAATTATAGTCACGTAGATACTCAGAGAGAAAACAGATATTATACAGATTAAGCATAACATAGCGCTGGTTTTATAGACTAGATAAACAGTGCTATGTAGTGGCAACATCGCTGACATTAGGTACTGGAGACGGCTCCTCCTTATACTTCAGGATGTCTTTGATATGGTACTCACCAAGATCCTTACCGTCTAAATCTGACAGCCTATATACCAGAGGGGATTGCTTGGCGGTTACCACACATTTAAGGAACTTAGGGGCTAACTTGGAAGTGAAGTTCTTTGCTTTGTTTGACAGGTAGAACGTGCGTTTGTACACGATTTGTCCTACTTTCAGCTCCACATGCCTTTTTCTGAGGTTGTAATACTTTTCATTACGCTGGTGGGCAACGTTCAAATGTTTCCTCACCTGGTCGTAGATGCGTTGTATTTCTCTCAGTTTGACACCAAAGGCTGATGGATCGTCCACAGCGACAGAAGCCGGGTGGCACGCAATGTCTGACTGCCTGTATAGAACTCCATCTCCAATGAACTCCCTACCATGCACCAGAAAGTATGGGGTGAAGCGAGTTGCTTCGCTAACCGCAGTGTTCAGAGCGCACTGTACTTCAACCAAGAACGAGTCCCATGCTTTGTGTTGTGACTTCACATAGCACGAGATCGCTTGGACAACATTGCGAATAGCTCTTTCCGCCTGATTAGTCTGGGCATGATACCTAGGGTTATAGTATATATTGGGTACATTATATTTAGTTAGTAGATCCTTAAAAGGCTTACTTACGAACTGAGGACCATTATCCATGTAAATAGTTTTACATACTCCATGAACAAGAAATACACTCTTCTCTATGAATCTCGCGACCACAGCGCCTGTGGCAACCCGAATAGGGCACAACATGACGTATTTACTAAAATAGTCGGAGACCACGATCAGTAGGCCTACTGTGAGTTTTTAAACGTGAGTCGTATACGTACACTAGAGTCGTAAGGGGACCACGTGATTACGTTTACGGTAGGTGGGCTGTCATGTGCTTCGTATACTGTAGTGACTCTCGTGTCAACGGAACTAGCTACGGTTTACGTATAATTTCCTAGAATACTTGACAGTTTGGTGCTTGTTTGTATTTTGAGTGATGGAGTATCGTTACCGTAATATGGCGGCTTTCTTATGATCAGCTGTTGGGCGTATGAATGTAAAGATTTTTTTGGTATTTAAAATTATTAATTCATGTTTTGTTTCAAGTATTTAGGTATTGTTAATGTACCACTGGATGGACTGTGTAAATGACGATATGGCTTGACAGTATTCACTTACTGTGATTATAATTTGTGTTTACGGTCAGATGAAGAATTGCCCTATTCCTTACTAGCCTTCTTACCCACGGGAAGACATAGGATATCCCAATTCTACATCACCGAAAACCAACACGTCAAATACGATGTTATAAGCTCCAAGAGGCAACTGCGCCGAAACCTTGTCCACTATTCATCAGGTGTATGAAAGGAAAATATGGAACTTGGTGACTAATTTAGCAAAAGAAAGAGGCAAAATGTCATTTAAATGGAAATTGCTGGAAATAAAACAAATAAAACAAAGGAAAATGGACATTATTTATTGTTATTTATATTATTGTACACTCTAGTGATCATAAAGAACTCGCTATGAAATTATATTAGAATAATGCAGACGTTGTTCATCAGTATCGACTTTTATTCATATGGATTCTCCTTTAATTAATAACTCCAACTGTAAATAGAGTTTATAATTTTATTTACATGTATTAAGTTTATGGTTGAATTCAATTATGTGGGATTGGAACGAGGTTTGAGACCACTTGTTCACTTTAAATTTGGGTATGTCCCCACAAATTGACTGGATATGAGCCCCATCAAGATCTTCGGGCCCAGGTTCTGGTGCAGGCTTCCCTTCGGGACCAAGAAGTCCAGTCGGGGTCAAGAAGCCTCAAATGCATGGCTCGAGTCAACAATGTAGTGATAGTCACACGAGAGCCTGTCACCGTCATAGCATTCCATTGGTCAAGACATACTTACCATAAACCAAAACAGTCTTACGGTAGCGGATCACTCAAAATTCAAAATTTCAAATCTTCAAATGTGTACGTTAAGGTACGGTGACAGGCCATACGAGAGCCCGTCGTGATATTCTATTGGCCGAGCCATAACTATCACAAACTGAAACACTCTTACGGTAACGGATCACTCAAAATGCAAAATTTCAAATAAATGAGGTTTTATTTATTCTATAATTAATTACTTTTTTCAATATTAACTAAAACTAACGTAATACACTAGTTACAAGTACAATTATATGAAAACTTCCGGTTACATCGAAAGCTTGTTTGGAGCCTTTTCGCTTATCTTGGCATGCGTGATTAAAAACAAGTTTATCAAAATAAAATGTACATAATAAAATATTAGTAACTATAATTATAAAAATCACGTAACGAATGCCATAGATCGACATGCGTACTCTCCAAGGCATGGAAATAGCTATGCGTAGCAGTCGAATTTATTACCGCTACGCTACAGAGGCTGTCAATCATCAAAACAATCTCAATATTTCAACTATTTAACTATCACGGATGAGATATAGCCCTTTGTTCCCGTTGTGTCACACCATTTTGTGTAACACTGTAACCCATTGGTAAAAAAATTACCGATTAGTAACACTGTTACTCAATGCCACATTTTTTTTCCCTTTGAGTGACAGTGTTACTCAACAGAACGCTGTGTTCCCATTTAGTTCGATTATTCCCAGTAGTCCCCTCTAGCTCTGTCCTCTGGGGTGACAGCTAGGAATTGTCTTCCCAGTTGTCATCGGGGTGACAATTTGTGCCGACAAACCTCATATATTATGGCGTCTACTAACTAAGCTCCTACTTCTGGGTGGTTTAAAAAAAATAACCACGAAGACTAAGGCGGGAGCTCCGCTTCGCTTCGCTCCCGCCTTAGTCTTCTAACCTAACCTATCCGAGTCGGATTGCACTGAGTCGGGGTGTGTTACTCAAAGGGAAAAAAAGGAACACAGCGTTCTGTTGAGTAACACTGTCACTCAAAGGGAAAAAAAATGTGGCATTGAGTAACAGTGTTACTAATCGGTAATTTTTTTACCAATGGGTAACAGTGTTACACAAAATGGTGTGACACAACGGGAACAAAGCGATATAGCAAAGCGCCGCAGCAGCAGCTGCTGAGCGCCGGTTCCTCCACCTCTACTGTGTAGGTACAAAAGTGTAGCAATGCCACCCTCAATCGTCATGACTTTCTTGACGGACTATATTATTATTCTCATTTGGTACGAAACAGCTGTTCGGCCTCCTTTCGGTAGTGATAGTCACACGAGAGCCTGTCACCGTCTTAGCATTCCATTGGTCAAGACATACTTACCATAAACCAAAACAGTCTTACGGTAGCGGATCACTCAAAATTCAAATTTTCAAATCTTTGTGTACGGTGAGATACGGTGACAGCCATACGAGAGCCGTCGTGGCATTCTATTGGCCGAGGCATAACTACCACAAACTAAAACACTCTTACGGTAACGGATCACTCAAAATGCAAAATTTCAAATAAATGAGGTTTTAATTATTCAATGATTAATCACTTATTATAATATTAAATAAAACTAACGTAATACACTATTTACAAGTAAAAGTATATGATTAGTTTCAGTTACATCCAAAGCTTGTTTGGAGCATCTTGGCATGCGGGGTTAAATAGCAATTTATCAAAATAAAATTAACAAAATAAAATGTTAGTAACTATAGTTATAAAATTCGCTGTAAAATAGCTAGTCATATTAGAATAATGCAGTAGTTGTTCATCAGTATTGGCATCAATTATGTTTTCAATTTTTATTCATGTGGCCTTTCTTTTAATGGTCCAACTGTAAGGAATAATAGGATTCATATTAATATTATTAAATTTAGCCTTGTACCTCCTCTAAAAAGTTGAAATCAATAATATCATGTCAGTTTTGTTACATGGGATAGTTTGGTAATACTTATTAGAAAGAAGTCTGAGAACAAACTAAACCTAAACAAATTAACAGGGGGCTGAAGAGCAGACCCCGGGCTCCAAACGTCATTTATATTATAAGTTATACGTGATATAGATATTCTTTTACATACCTGTTAATAAATCTTAAACAGTCTTCGCTTAAATCATGCAAGATTGACTGATAAAAGATTTTTTTAGTAAAGTTATTAGGAATAGCATACATTTTCCAATTTCTACGACATCTTAACAAACATCAAAATCCACCTTTATATTGGCTGAAGTGACATCTCATGTCAAAAGTTAAAAAATAAACATCACTTCAACATCCATTAACATCCGTTCACATTCGTAAACCTAGTAAAATAGGTTGTATAGCAATATCACGAAATATACCAATTCTGAATTCAACGAACGGGTCCTATTAGTCTTAGCTGTCCATCTGTCCCTTTGTCTAGCTAGCCAGCTGAACTTTTCACAGATGATGTGTTTCGGTTGCCACTGACAACAAATACTAAAAACTGAAATAAAGAATATTTAAAGGGATAACGAATGTGATTGGTTGCCGTTTTTTTACCTCGATATTAATACCAGCAACAGATAAACCCTTGACTTGAAATATTCACTGAATATTTAATAGTAGGTACATCGACTATAAAAATAAATAATTAAATTAAAATAAAATCTCTCTCACACACGACAGAAACATTACAGAAAGTTAGTGTTCGGTTTATTGAAAAAAGCAGCGCAATCGGACTTGGATAGGTAGGTAGTGGAACGCGGGCCTGGTGGTGACGGTCGGAGCCACCTGTCACCCTAGCAGAAGCAGGCCACGGCGGCGTCCCCATACAGGGGACGAGTTGGAGACGCCGTAGTCCCCATACCCGAGGAGGCCCTGGGTCGTCTAACAACCCCACCTTCAACATTGTAATACGACCCACAGACGGCGTGCGATGTAAAGACACAAAGTTTATTAAGCTTGTTAGCTGTTAAATATTCACTTAAAAATAAATAATTACTGAAATATAAATAAATCAAGGCGGGCTCAATAATGGTACGGAATTCTTTGAGCGCGAGTCCGGCTCGCACTTGGCCGGTTTTTTACACCATTTAGGTGACTGACAAGCACACAACCCACTTGTTGGAAAGTGATATGTAATGTATGCAATATTAACCGCCTTTTTGATAATGTATCGTATGAATTGTACAAGATTTATTGTAGATACTTTTTCAATATGGGTTCGTTAGATACTAAAATATTTTTTAATCATAAAAGAAGACTCATTTTTCTACGAAAAAGCTGTCCGGCCTCCTTTCAAATATGTGCAGTGGTGAGTTTTGTCTGTTCCGTGGTGGTGACAGCCACACGAGAGCACGTTATGGTATTCTATTGGTTAATCCATAATTATCATAAACCAAAACGCTCTTACGGTAACGTATCACTCAAAATTGAAAATTTCAAATCTTCAAATATGTGCTGTGACAGCACACGAGACCCCGTCATGGCATTCTATTGTTCGAGGCATAACAACCATAAACCAAAACACTCTTACGGTAACATATCACCTCGACCTTTGTCTACATTCGTATACTCAGCCAAACAGGTTGTATAGCAATATCACGAAATATACCAATTCAATGAAAGGAATTATTAAAACTTCGATACCAAACACGACACTAATATTACAGAAAGTTAGTATTAGGTTTAGGTTTAGTAGTATAGATATACCTGTATAGATTTTAACATGTCTTCGCTTAAATAATGCAAGATTGACTGAAGGTTTAAGTATTTTCCAAATTCTTTGCTATCTCACCGAGCATCAAAAATGACCAGACCTTTTTATCTGTTGGAGTGTCATCTTATGATACTTGGATGGATAATGTTCATCCTGTTTGACCTTTATTTTATCCCGGGTATAGGTTCCTGTGGTTCGCAGTCACGGGATTAATATTTCTGTATATGTATGTATATTTGCATTAAGCAGGCTCACCGACACTTCAAGGATCTGGTTCGCGGGTACAGGAGCAGTATGTCACGCGGGCAAAGCCACTGGCAACGAATAGCTCAAGAATAAAATATCCGGGTCAAAACTATCATAAATATTAGTAGTCTATACGTCCAGCCTTCTTAGCGCGTTTAGTTACCTCTTAAAAACTATACGCCAATAGTTCTGTGAGCGTTTGATTTCACTCCAATTTTATTTTTTTCCTTTGAATATTTCAATAATTTCGTTACAAATTAATCAAACTATAATTTGTATGTACCCTTTGAAATATTTCATAGTGTAAAAATTAATACTTACATGAACTTATTTTTTTCATAGCATAGAGAAAAATCTAAACGCACACGGAACCAAATACGTTCTTCGACGTAGTTATCACATATATTGTGTTACTGTTATTTGAAAGCAACTCTTAGATGAACGTATTAAAGCCTCTTTTATCGAAACATTACTGCCTGCCTTACTTTGTTTTAATTCTTCAACCATTTATACCGTACAGTATACACGGTACGGTAGCGTCGAGACAGTAAACTGTAACGTGAAATAATCTCACGGTAGAGATGGCTGGAGATGTCAAAAATACGGAAACGTAATCACGTGGTCCCCTTACGACTCTCGTGTACGTATACGACTCACGTTTAAAAACTCACAGTAGGCCTACAGGTGCACGTTTCTATTACTTGAAGTAGGAAAGGGACCAAGTAGATCGACAGAGATAGCTTCGAAAGGCTTCGACACCCGCTTCGGGCTACCCATGAGGCCAGGACGAGACGTGTTTACGGGCTTGTACTGCTTACAGACTTCACACTTCCCGACATATTGTTTGACGTCCTCGTACATTTTGGGCCAATAATAATTTAGGGCTAACCTTTTGTGTGTCTTCCAAACACCACCATGAGCACTAAGTGTGTCATCATGGTACTTAGAGAGCAGGGACAGGCGATCCTCCTGGGGTACCACCAACTTCCAGTCGAAATCTGAAGTCAGAGAGTATTTATTCTTAGAAAATCTATATAAAAGGTTGTCACGAATGTCAAAATTCGGCAACTTCCTAGGGTTCTTCCGCACACTGTTCATGGTGTGGATATACCAAGGGTCTTTAGAGGAGGCAGCATCTAGCGAATCAATCGTTATACGAGACAGAGCGTCAGGTACAACGTGATCTTTACCCTTCCGATGTTCAATGTCAAAATCGAATTGACTTAGCCTCATGCTCCAACGCGCTAAACGACCCGTAGGGTTTTTCAGCTTATGGAACCACAGTAAAGAGGAGTGATCCGTGACGACTGTACACTTCTGGCCCTCGACGTACTGTCTGAATTGTTCTAAGGCGAAAATCACGGCCAGAAGTTCCCGCTCAGTTGTGCTGTAGTTCACCTCGTTCTTGTTGAGAGAACGGCTGCAGTAGGCGATGGGGTGTTCAACTCCATCGTGAGTTTGTGTCAGCACAGCAGCAACTGAAAATGCGGACGCATCACTGAGAATACGGAAAGGCAACTCAAAGTTAGGCATCTTCAATATAGGGGCAGAGACCAAAGCTGACTTGAGAAGATTGAAGGACTGTTCCGCTTCGGGTGTCCATTCGAACTTAACATTCTTAGACGTTAGTTTACACAGAGGTTTACTAATCTTAGAGAAATTATTGACAAAACGACGATACCAGCCGGCCATTCCCAGAAACCTCTTAACCTCCTTTGGGTTAGTAGGTGTAGGATAGTTGAGAATAACCTCAACTTTACCAGGGTCAGTCCGAAGGCCGTGTTTGTCCACATAATACCCCAGGTATTTGAGTTCACTCCGACAAAAGTGAGACTTTTTCATGTTAATAGTTAGGCCAGCATCCTTGAGTCGCTGATAGACTCTATGTAAGAGCTCTACATGCTCCTCAAAGGTACTGGACACACAGACTATGTCGTCCTGAAACGCAAATACCCTGTTGTCGAACTCAGGACCAAACAGACGGTCCATTAGGCGCTGCATCGTGGCGGCAGCTCCAACGAGTCCAAAACACATGGTATTGTAATGAAACAGCCCCCTACGGGGAACTGTAAAGGCAGTCTTCTCGGCGGACTGCAGAGAGTCGAACGGAATCTGCCAGTAGGCCGCACTCAGATCTACAGAGGATAAATATTTAGCATTATTCAGATGGTCCAAGATTTGATTAATGTACGGTAAGGGATAGGCGTCACTTTTTGACACAGAGTTGAGCTTGCGAGAGTCCAAGCACAACCTGAGTTCGCCGTTCGCCTTCTCCACCATGACCACTGGAGAATTCCATGCGGACTGAGACGGGGACACTACTCCCATCTCTAGCATTCGGTCCAACTCGGCTTCCAGGGCTTTCTGTTTGAGAGGAGAGAGCGGGTAGTAACGCTGCTTGATCGGCTTACTGTCACCCGTGTCAATGACATGATGCTCAAGTGTAGTCCGACCTAAACCCACCTTATCCGTGTTCAAAGAGTCAAACTTTTCAATGATCTCGTTGATTACACCCCTTTGTTCAGTAGTCAGGTTGCTGTAATCCTCGAGGCCACCGTTAAGAGACACAGACTCGATAGGATTATTGTCACTAAAACCATCAAGACTAATATTTTGTGAAATTAGTTTATCACCTAGCTTAAATTGCTGCCAAAAATCCACTCCAAATATCATGGAGGTGGTGATTCCCGGAACAACATAGAATTTGATAACTCGGATAACCGAATTATACTCAATAGGTAGAGAAATACAACCCAGACATTGCACATATGAGCTGTCGGCAGTTGTAATGCGAAAGGCAGGGTTGATACTTTCAAGATCAAAACCCAGTTCCAAGAAGATACGGTGCGCTCCCTTTCCTAGTATAGAGCAAGAGGCACCGGAATCCAGAAGGCCTAAGACATTTAAATTTAATACTTTAACAACTAGATACGGTCTAACATCGTTATCCCGTTTAGTAAACAGGACCCTATCAGAAATAGACTCAGATACAGAGTGATGTATAGAGTTCACAATAAGGCCCTGGCTTACGCGTTTTTTGGCTTACCAGTACATTTTGAGCAGTCTGGTGTCTTGACTCCTTTGAGACCGCACCGGAAGCACACCAACTCTCTCGACTGGGTGCAGTTGTATGCAGCGTGCCCGCTTTCGCCACACCGGAAGCATTTGCGTTCGTTGGAGGTAGATGGCGTCTCGACTGCAGACACCTGCTTAGGGGGCCTTTGCACGCCTTTGGTCTTGTGCTGGTGTAAATCAGACGAAATCTCAAATTTGTCCAAAATAGGCTCACGGAAAGCGTCCGCCCTTGTACGCGCAAGCTCCAGACGTTTACCTAGACGTCTCAGATCATCAATAGAGTTGACATCATGCAAGGCCAATTCCTTCATGTAGTCTGGTCTAATATTGTGCATGAGAATGTCCAGCTGTTCCTCACTGGGCATTTTACACGACAACCTTGAGAACATAGCCTGCATTGTACATAAGTAGCTAACCAAGGACTCAGAGCGGGATTGGCTACGCTGTCTAATCTCATTTCTGAGACGATAATCATAGTCAGGAATATCGAATGTATCTCTAAGCTCACCAATAAGGTCCTCATATGAGATGAAATTAGTTCTATTTGTACGGAACCAAGACAAAGCTGGTCCGTCCAACAGGTCAGAGAAAGCCAGAAGGAGTTTAGACTTAGAGACCTCCCGTGCACATCTAAGTTCTTCTAATCTCTCTAAAAACACGCGCACACAAGAGGAACCATCATATTTTAAGTTAAAAGAACATAGGTTAACGGGACGTTCCCTATACACTATGTTGTCAGACGTGGAACAAGATTTACCAGAACTAGCTCGTACCGAGCGGTCCTCTCTCACTGCAGGTGAAGTGTACTCTACCCGGTCACGACCCGAATCATCATCACCTTCATCTGACCCGTCAGATTCAGAATCAGTGCTGGGTTCAGCCACAGCGACGATCTTCACAAGCCTATCACGAAGTTCGGCCAGTTCAGGACAATCTAGACCACAACGAGCCAGCCTAGTTAGCAGATAGTTCGCCCTGAAGGCTACTCTTATGCGACAATTTTTATCAGAAACAAAGTCACCTGACTGGAGGGCCTCACTTAGTTCCGAGACCTTAGGCGTACAGATGGAAAGCTCCGCCGCTGCATCAGTGGGGACCACCGCCTTCAGCTTGATGCTACCCCGACGGACAAGTCGGTGTGCCGTCCTCAGCTCACTCCGAAGGCCAGCCACCGTCGCATCAGGTGCCACTGAAATGCCTATGTGAGCAAGCTCGTTAGAGAGTTCGTCTTTTCTCAGATAGTTAATATATTTTTGCATCTGTGCCATGATGTAAAAGTTTAATTACGACAATTAAATAGGTAACAATGTAGATGACACAGACAGGGTTCAATCACAAAGTATTAAACAGAAATAACAAGTAAGTTCCACCAAAGTGTATGATATCTGACAATGGCTTAAATTAAATTATATGATTTATATTTATAATAGAGTTACAGGTGTCTATTATTAATACACTAAAGTTTAAGTTTAGACTCAAATGCAAAGTCAGTTACACAACTGGCAATGTTGGTCAAACAGACAAGGTTCAAATACAAGATGTAAAACAGAGGTTCATAAGTAGATATCAACAAGGTGCTTGATATTTAACTAAAGTTTTAAATTGATTGCTATAATTTAATACAAATAGAGGCTGTCTAATAGAATTAAAAGTTTCTATCGTTTATGAGGACAAAGTTCAAGTTAATTTTCAAAATGCAAGGTACCTACACACTTTCTATAAAGTTTGTAGTTACCCAGAAAATCTTATTAGGTTTTGTTACACAGAAAAAATTATATTACAGTCCAAATATATATGTGCACATCTGCAAGAAAGACTAGAAACAGGCTAGAAAAGAGGAGAAAAAAGAAAAAAGAAAAAAAACAAAAAAGAAAAAAAAGTGGGTATGCCGAATAAAATCAGAAAATCTTACCAAAATCACAGCTGTTTTTTAATTTTGAAATTTGGAATTTTGGGTGTCTTTTCCCACCCCAGGTGTAGGTAGCTGGAAAAAGACAAGAAGATTAATTACGTGTTCAGCTGCTAACACAACCAATTAACGTCTTGGGAAGTCTCAGACGGATTCCCAGGTTGTTTTCATCAGAGTTAGCCTCCTATGCACACACACTAGACTGAGACTACCGCAGAGTAGTACCAGAGTCTTGCCACTACGTTGGGAGCCAATTTGTAACCACTGAACTAGTCAGGTGGGTACTCACCGGCTCGCTCAGGGGCTGATGCAGAACTCTTACCCAGGGCGCCTTCTCCACAGAGCTAGAGAGGTGCGTGCACAGGGAAGCTAGGGCTCCAATGAAAACAGCTGGTAGTTTAGGTGTACACACATATATTTGATTAACAAACACAAAAACACAAAACAGAGAAATATAAGTATGAAATAGGTAGATACAGGTGACAGAAGAATATGTACAGACAAGTAGGTAGACAGACAGGCACAGAATACAGAAGATGTGTAGTGATAAGTAGGTAGACAGACAGGTACAGAATACAGAAGTGTGAGACAGAAAGAACACACACAGCAGGCACAGATAATAAGCAGATGAACACACAATATGCACATGAATTATAGCACTAGCTACACATTTAAGGTACGTGAATTCTAGTACAGGCTACTAAGCGTACTACGTTTACTTCTGGTTGGCACTACAGCTACACATTAACAGGTACACGGCGACAGTGTACTGGCCTTGGGTGATTGCGGGATGGCCTCTAGGATGTTCGCCGATGTATACGGCTCACAGCAGCCGTTGTACCACGAAGCACGCCGTAGATAAATGTCAGAGAAGAGCGTATTCAGAGGGCACACGAGCTCAGACCAGCGACCCTGTATAAAACAGACCACTCTTAAGCCGTGAATATACATAGAGGCCCGTAATGTGCCCCAATAAATAGAGGAATACGACTTACCAGAATATCTGGGAACGAAGTTTTCACCAAACAATTTTATTACAAGATATAGACACAGAATTTATTTACTCAGAGACAGCTACGAAGATTGATATAGAAGTTCCGTTGAGGATCGGCGCAGGCCTATTTATACCCGAATCCATCGAATATTCGTGAACAATCCTCAAAATTCTGCTAATCATGCAAAAAGCTCATTAGTCCGGTCATAGACAAGCTCACGTCAGCTGACGGGGACCATAGACTATAACAGACCCGGTACGACAAATATTTATTATAATTATGACTTGTTCACGAATATGTCACAAATTCTGAGAAAGTAAGTATCATTTATTCATTATTGTTAAATTGTAAATAAAATGATAAATGAGAGCTATAAAAAAATGGAAATATGCTGTAGGACACCAGCGCCATCCACCGGTCGAGTGTGAGAACTAGAACACACCTAATCGAAGATTAGAAGTTTCACTGCCAAACAATTATGCCTAGTTCCCGTGAGACACTCTAGGTGGCTCTGGAACAAAGAAATCTATATTAGAAAACAATAAGCAAAAGTGAAAAATATCACGTTACACAGTTTAATACACACATCTTCCCAAGTTTCAGAGCGTGCGCGGCTTTTGGCTGTGGGGGAATGGGAGTCAGGCCTTTGGATTCAGGCTCTCCCATCGCCCAACATAGGTACTATGTTGGAGGATACTACTTTCCGCCTTGCCACTTGCCTTCGCTTAGGTGCGCCGTGTGTTTCTCCACATCGTTGCCACTGCGGTGAAGCTGTCGACAGCCTTGGGCACCATGGCCTTTCATGCTGCAGAAGTGCTGGGCGTATATCGAGACATGCCTGCATCAATGACATTATCCGCCGTGCTCTTGCCACCGCTGGCGTGCCAGCAATTCGTGAACCTAATGGGCTGGTGCGTGACGATGGCAGGAGACCGGATGGTATGTCGTTGCTGCCTTTGAAGATGGGTAGGCCTTTGGTGTGGGACGCAACGTGTGTCGATACCCTTGCGCCTTCACATCTTCCAAGCACGGCAGGCTGTGCCGGTGCTGCTGCTGCATCTGCGGAAAACCTCAAACGGCGCAAATACTGTAACTTATCAGGTGATTATGTTTTTGAGCCGTTTGGGGTTGGAACGTTGGGGAGATGGGGTCCAAGTGCCCGCTTTCTATACAAAGATCTGGCAAAGCGACTGATCGACGCTACGCGTGACCAGAAGGCTGGTTATTATCTTGCACAGAGGATAAGCATTGCCATTCAACGTTCAATTTCACGACGCATTATGTATGTAGTTTTGCTTGTTTTAGTTTCTAGTTTTAAATTTAATTTAGTAGTATTATTTATATTTTAAGTTCTGTACCTATAATATATATGTATGTATTATAACTGCATAAGATAAATAACAACGCTATCTTTAAAAACACATACAATACGATCTTCCTAAAACAGTTTAACTTGAAAATAAAGAAACTGTCTGCCTAAAATTAATTTTAAAGCATAGCATGCTGGGTGAGTTTCCCTTCGCTGTAAGTTCCTTGACAGTTCAAAGTGCTAACGATAAATTCTATCAGAATTCATGCGCCCAATATGTGTTGGGGTAAAAATATGAGACAGTAAAATTGGGTGACTTTGAAATATCAAATGTTGACCTAACCAAATGATTTCAAATTTATTCCGTACGTTATGTTGTACTGACTAGGTAGATGGTAGTTATATAAGATATGCTATTCTTAAATAATGTTCTTGGTTAATTAATTTTATTTTCATTTTATTTTATTTTATTTGGAAAACTAACAGCATCTGATAACTAGTTTGATAACTGATTAAATAACTTATAAAACAATTAATAAGTTGTCGCATATGCATATTTAGTGACTACTGGTACAGTTTTAATTCGTTGTTAATACAGTTGGAGAAACGACTCAAACCATCTCTCAAAAATAGCGCGATTATAGCAGTATGGACTTGTATTAAAGAGATCAAGATCAGAAAGGTTTCATAATTTATTGAATTTGAAATGCAAATCATTATTAAGATAAGATCGAAAATAGTGGTAGAAAATAATTGTTTTCCAATCTTTTGGCCGGATTATTCTTGCTTTGCATAGCAATAGAGTGGAGTATGACTGACAGCCAGGAGAATTCTGCACCAACTATAGTACTGCGATGAGCCTCCCGTGCTAAATCTAACGATAAATTTAATAAATACGCTAAAATCTTACAACGACAAAATTTTTAAACATCATGATCAAAATAAAAACCCTATTTTTTTAATACCTTCTTAAACGTTCTTATAATGTTTACCGTCTTACAATTGTCGCAAAATTTATTCGTCACCACGTTCAGAGGTGTTGGAATGGCCAAACTTTCACCCTCTTAGTATTCTCACCGTTCGTACTTCATCAAATTCAATTTGAATTGTTTTTCCATCGTCTTACTTTGGGTTGTGTAAAGCATTGTTGTTTACTATTCTTTTGGCACGTACTTTAATACTGCTTTTTTGTTGTGTATTTGTTTTGTGAAAAATAATGTCATGAAACAAATGTTCCCATCACCATACATTGCCTAAAAAGAGGTTTAATGACAGTAGAGGAAGGTCTTGAAATATTTAAGGACTGAAGCAGATGGCAGGTTATTGTCTCTGCCTTTCACCGGAAAAGTCGTGAGAGTCACGTCTGCATACCCTCATATACCTATTTGACCGACATATTTTTGGTAGTAATTGAGGGTAGCTGTCAACCGTGCACTTTGAGATGAAAAAATCGAAAAACTGGGAGTATTTTAGTAGGAAAAGGTAACACGGGCATAACGTTTTTCCTTATAAATTATTCAGATGCTTCTTTAGCTAATACAATATGTATACACGATTTATTTGTGATGCAGTACTTATGTGACACGTGTAATCTCATTGTATTGTAAATTTTTTTTTTTCAATAAACAGTCATGACTTCATTGTTTGAATTGCTCTCCTAATAACTCCCGTACATAATAATTGTCTGAAAGAGACATTGCTAAAATAACTAAAATATCATCTCAGAACTAAAATAGCGTCTGATAAATACAATATATTATCATAAAAGACGTTTTGGTTCCCAGTGGCGTGACAAAGGAATAGGGAATAGGGCTATTCTACATCCGACAGTGAATCTACAGCCCAGAACTAAGTGCCAACTAGACGGCTTGAGTATGTACATACATATATACATATAATCACACCTTTATCCCCGGAGGGTTAGGCAGAGGTGAATTAACACCCACATATCACCAATCTGTATTCGGTCCCACGTAACAGCGGTGAGCCTATTGCCGTATTCCGGGCACTATTGTTGACTCGAGCCGTGCATCTGAGACTGAGTCTGGGCTGTACATATCTGTCTGATGTTAAAGTTAATCAGCCCTATTCCTTAGTCGCCTTGTACGACACCACATGGGAAGAGAAGGGGTGGCCCAAATTCTAGTTTGCCGGGAACTACACGTGTGTATGTGACATATAATTATGTATTAATATTTTAGAAATTGTCTCGTCTACCGATTAAAGAAAATAACTTTTTCGATACTCTTACTCATAAATTAGTGTTTATCACATGGCTTTTACACTCATAAACAATCGTATTAAACACTTGTGCTTTTTTTTTCTTGATCGCACTCCTTTTTTATTTTATATTCCATCAAATTAAGTTGGTACCTCGCAAAAAGATATTAAATATGCATTCTATTTGCTCTTAACTTAACTGGGTTATAGTTTTATTTTTAAATCTCGGAAAAAGTTTTGACTTACATACGTTTCGTTTCAACATAAGACTGAAATAACACTATTTTTGTAAAAAAACGTAGTGTACCACACACATAATTCAACGTGAAACAAATTTATAAATACATAAAAAGTAGATTTTCTGCATTTTGCGTTTTGGCTGTTTAGCTTAATTGTTCGTGCCTACACTCCAATCTGCGCGCGCAGAGCTAACACGCCGCACGCAGAAAAAAAATCAGGGCGGTGTTATTAACAAACTTTCTGTCTGTGCTGTGAGCATTGTTTATTTAAGTACAAATAATTGATCAACAAGTTTAGAATGTCAATCTCTAGTATAGAAGAAGACTGATACGTTGATTTGACGCCGCCAAAAATATTAAGTGTGACACGAAATGCCAGTGATAGCCTTTTACCTCCAAAATCCAGGGTAAAGTACATGGCAGTTTATGAGACCATCATTAAATATAAAATTTATCTTTTTTACTCGTGAGTAGGTCGAAAATCTTCGTTCGGTTTGATCATTACACTCTCGGTTTCCTTGCAGCCTTCGCCTTCGGCTCGGGCTGTGCAATATCACCTCGAGTGTCATGACCAACTTACTGGACTAAGTGCCAACTAGACGGCTTGAGTATGTACATACATATATACATATAATCACACCTTTATCCCCGGAGGGTTAGGCAGAGGTGAATTAACACCCACATATCACCAATCTGTATTCGGTCCCACGTAACAGCGGTGAGCCTATTGCCGTATTCCGGGCACTATTGTTGACTCGAGCCGTGCATCTGAGACTGAGTCTGGGCTGTACATATCTGTCTGATGTTAAAGTTAATCAGCCCTATTCCTTAGTCGCCTTGTACGACACCACATGGGAAGAGAAGGGGTGGCCCAAATTCTAGTTTGCCGGGAACTACACGTGTGTATGTGACATATAATTATGTATTAATATTGCTACGCCCGGCGCTTGGCCACTTCAATATATGGCCAAATTTCCATAGGAGTGAGCGAGACGGCACTATAGAAAGAGACAGCATGCCTTGACGTCACTGTTCTAGAAGGAATGGAATGAATAGAACGAGACGTCAGGCTAGAAAGAGACAGCATGCCTTGACGTCACTGTTCTAGAACGAATGGAATGAATAGAAAGAGACACAAGACCTAATAGAACCTCCCAGAAAGTTCCTGTCTTTTTCAGAACGTACCTGTCTTTTCTCGATCTTTCGCTACTCGGCCGCGCCCGACATAAAAGGCGAGCTAACAGCCTCCGCTCCAGTTAGTCTAAGACTAGTATTCGAAGCGAACAAAGCGATAAAGTGTGTGAAGCTATACAGTGCGATTATACAAGTGACTGTGTGTTGTGTAAGGAAGAGTTTTCGAATTTCTACGCGCTTTGCTGTAATTGAAGTGAAGCTGAATAAAGCCTGCCTTCAACGGTTGTCCTCGCATTTTCTATTTAAACCGATCCCCACGCTCGTAACAACTGGTGTCAGAAGTGGGATAGAAAATGCCGATAACGCCGAGAGACGACAGGGAGGGAGTGAAAACCCGAAGCCAGGCCGCGGAAGAGGCTGCGGGTATTCCGAGTACGTCGACGGGTGCTTCAAGATCATCATCGGAAATTAACCTGAACGCGTTGATGAACTTATTGAAGGAGCAGGCCCGTCGCCAGGAAGAGCAGACTCTGCAATTGAAGGCACAGCTCCAGAGTCAACAGGAGGAGCAGGCCCGTCGCCAGGAAGAGCAGACTCTGCAATTGAAGGCACAGCTCCAGCAACAACAGGAGGAGCTGATCCGTCGCCAGGAAGAGCAGGCCCGTCACCAGGCAGAGCAGGCCCGTCATCAGGCAGAGCAGGCCCGTCAACAGGAGGAGCAGGCCCTACAACTAAAGGTTCAGCTCCGGGAACAACAAGAAGATCTATTTGCCTTCTTGAAAGAGTCTAAAGCAGAATGGCAAAGAGAAATTCATTCAGTGCAAGACAAAATAGAAAGCCACGAGGAGAAATTAGGAAGCATCGACGAGAAATTTGAGAGTTATGAGGAACGGTTGCAGTCTGTGGCTCAAAACGTAAAAAAATTGGAGACAAAAATATCTTGCGGAACAGCTGGCTCTGTAACCATTCCATCTGCACAGGCTGTCGGAAAGTTCAAAGTACCGCCATTTGATGGGACCTCCTCGTGGACTGCATACAAACTGCAGTTCGAGTCTGTGGCAAAGGCGAACGGTTGGGATAAGGAGCAAGCCAAAACAGCATTAACATTGGGGTTACGGGACCAAGCACTCAGTGTTTTAGAGGCGCTTGGAGGTGAAGTGACTTACGACCGCCTTCTTGAAGCGTTGGAATCACGTTACGGTGATAGTCACTTGGAACATGTCTACCGTGCCCAATTGAAGGACAGAAACCAGCGTCTAAATGAATCTCTGCAGCAGTGGGCTTTGGAAATAGAAAAGCTCGTAAGAAAAGCATACCAAGGAGCTTCTTCGTCATTTCTTGACAGCATTTTGGTGCAAGCTTTTATTGACGGGATCAGAGACTTGGAGGTGAGAGCCGCCGTCCGTCTGGGTCACCATGCAACCCTTAAAGATGCTGTTGCTCACGCCCTTGAAGTGGAAGCTGTACGACATGACCCTCGACCACATAGACTGCGTGAGATCTCAACAAATGAGCAACGTGTGTACCGTCGGGAATTCACACCCAGGTGTTATTTCTGCAAAGAGCAAGGACATATTCGGTCTAGCTGCCCGAAACGGACTCAACAAGGCAATGGCCAAGAACAAACGGCGCGACATCTAGATGCGCCGGAGCAACAGGGAAACGAGTAAACGCCAGGACTGCGGGACGGGTGCTGGCTGGTAGTGTAAAAGTCCCAATTCTGATCTCTCAAGCTAATGATGGAAATAGTTTGATCATCAAGGGAGGTATTGATGGATCACCGTGCCACCTCACCATTGATACTGGAGCAAGTCGGACCGTGATTAACTCTCGGCTGGTGAAAAATGTACCTAGAGATCGTCTACATCAACTTAAGCATCTCCATCTGCAGACAGCTACCGGCCAGCGCATTCCCGTCCGAGGAGAGCAAGAAGTGGCCTTGGAAGTCGGTGATAAGATCTATTGGCATAAAGTCATCGTTGCTGATATCCTAGATGACTGCATCATTGGATTGGATTTTATGAGAAAATATCGCTGTAAAATCGACGTGGATTGTGGCGTTCTGAAACTTGGGTTCGACGAAATTCCCATGAAAGGTGGCGCATGTGGAAAAGTGTACTGTGCAAAACGAACTATACTCCAGCCTAAATCACAGACCCTAGTGCCAATAAGACTACCTCAATATGGCATCAATTCTCATCGCTGTGCATTGGTGGAAAAAGTAGACGACAGTAGTCCCTGGATACCAGCTCGTACTGTGGTAACAACACCAACCACAGCCGTTATAAGAATTTTAAATATGAGCGACAACGAGTGCGTCTTAAACAAAGGGACACTGCTTGGCACTTGTGAGGAGATCTCGTGGATACGTAGTTCAGGGTTCGACCAAAAGCGATGCCACAAGTGACAGAGAATCTACAGTGCTGAAACTACTGGAAGATTGTCGCAATGACCTCAGTAAGGTAGAGATGCTGAAGGCGCGGAACATGCTGCTACGTTATAAAAACGTCTTTTCTATGCATGGTGGTGACATTGGCAGAACTGGAGTAGTACAGCATAAAATCGATACTGGTGAGGTAACGCCAATCCGTCAACGACCACGACGTGTACCGATTGCTCGAGAAAAAGAGGTGGAGGAAATGATTGAAGAGATGAAGAAGGACCGTATCATTGAACCCTCGGTCAGTCCATGGTGTTCTCCAGTAGTCCTTGTAAAGAAAAAGGATGGAACCACCAGATTCTGCGTCGATTATCGCCGACTGAATGATGTTACGAAAAAGGATAGTTATCCGTTGCCAAGGATAGATGACACTTTGGACACCTTAAGTGGCATGCAGTGGTTCTCAACATTGGACCTCAAGAGTGGGTATTGGCAAGTTGAAATCAGTCAACGAGATAAGGAGAAAACTGCATTTTCTACTGGAAAAGGTCTCTGGCAGTTCGACGTCATGCCATTTGGATTATGTAATGCTCCGGCCACTTTTGAGAGATTGATGGAACAAATACTTGCTGGACTGCTGGGAGAAGCCTGTCTGGTATATTTGGATGACATAATCATCACTGGAAAAGACTTCGACGATCACCTCAGCAAACTAGAGCAAGTTTTGACTAAACTACAGGGTGCCAACTTAAAACTCAGTCCAAAGAAGTGTTCACTTTTTAAACGACAAGTGAATTATTTGGGGCATGTTATTTCAAAGGATGGGATACAAACAGACCCTGAGAAGATAAGTGCCGTGAAAGATTGGCCGACACCAAAAGATAAGACCGACGTTCGTGCCTTTTTAGGTCTGTGTTCATACTACCGGCGGTTCGTGAAAAGCTTCTCCGATATTGCGAAGCCTTTGCATCGGTTAACGGAAGAAAAACGGAAATTTAGCTGGGATGAACAATGTGAAGCCGCTTTCAAAGACCTTAAGCAAAGACTCTGTGAAACACCAATCTTGGGTTTTCCAGATGCAGAAAATGAGTTCGTCGTCGACACAGATGCCAGCAATACTGGGATAGGAGGAGTCCTGTCCCAGAGAAAAGGAGACAAGGAGGCCGTGATTGCTTACTTTAGTAAGTCTTTGTCTAAACCAGAGAGAAATTACTGTGTTACACGAAGAGAATTACTGGCCGTGGTTAAGACATTGCAGCATTTCAGTAAGTTTCTGCTGGGCCGCAAGTTTCATCTGAGGACTGATCATGCTGCTTTAAAATGGTTGCTACAATTTAAAAATCCAGAAGGACAAGTGGCAAGATGGATTGAACAGCTCCAGGAATACGACTTCGTCATCGAACATCGGAGTGGGAAAGCGCATGGAAATGCAGATGCGCTCTCTCGAAGACCTTGTCCGGTGGAATGTAACCATTGTGTCAGGCAAGAAGCTAAAGACAGTGTAGCGATTAGAATAATAAGGACTGATACTGTCAGCGATGAGTGGAGTAGCGAAGCCATGCAGCAAGCACAGCAAGAGGATCGAGACATCAAGCCTATTCTCGAATGGATAAAGGCAGGAACACCTAAGCCGAAATGGAGTGATGTCTCCCAAATGAGTGCAGCTACGAAGAGCTACTGGGCACAATGGGAAAGCCTCGTGATACACAATGGAGTCCTGTGTAGAAAATGGGAGTCTGCAAACGGGAAAGACTCACATCTGCAGTTGGTTGTCCCAAAGATTAAAATTAATGAGGTTTTGAGATCATTTCATGACGGAACTTCAGGCGGCCATCTTGGTGTGAAGAAGACGTTGATGAAGATTCGTCAACGATTCTATTGGATCCATTGCCGTGAGGATGTTGAAGATTGGTGTAGGAAATGTACATGCTGCGCATCGGTAAAAGGGCCGCATACAAGGAGCAGGGGAGCATTGAAGCTATACAATGTTGGAGCGCCTTGGGAAAGGATTGCATTAGATGTTGCAGGGCCATTTCCTGCATCGGAGTCTGGAAACAAATACATCCTAGTAGTAATGGACTACTTTACTAAATGGCCGGAGGCTTTTGCCATACCTAACCAGGAAGCAACTACAGTCGCGGAAAGACTAGTCACGGAAGTGTTTTGCCGATATGGAGTTCCTCTGGAAATACACAGTGACCAGGGAAGGAATTTTGAATCACAGGTATTTCAAGAAACCTGTAGGATAATGGGTATTCATAAAACCAGGACCACCCCATATCATCCGCAGTCTGACGGAATGGTTGAAAGATTTAACCAAACCTTGGAAAGGCATTTGGCTAAGGTTGTTGAGAGCCACCAGAAGGACTGGGATAGTCATATTCCTTTGTTCTTGTTGTCTTATAGAACAGCGATACATGAAAACACAACGGTGACGCCTGCGTGTGCAAACTTTGGCAGAGAACTGAGACTACCGGCTGATCTACTGACTGGACGTCCTCCAGATTCACCGCAAGAAATCACGGAATATGCTAGTGCATTGCGCGATAGACTAAATGACGTTCACACCCACGTCCGTGAATCTGGGCTCCAGGCAAGCGACAGAATGAAAACCCGATACGACCGCAACTCTCATCAAGCCGGGTTCGACGAAGGCTCGTTGGTATGGCTACACAATCCGATGCGTCGCAAAGGCAAATCTCCGAAGTTGTCTCCAACCTGGGAAGGGCCGTATAAAGTTGTCACCAGGATCAATGACGTTACATACCGGATACAACGCAACCAGCGAAGCCCCTTGAAGGTTGTACATGTTGACCGACTGGCGAGATACTACGGATCTAATAATGCTCGGGACGAGCATGTCTAAGAAGGGGGTAGTGCTACGCCCGGCGCTTGGCCACTTCAATATATGGCCAAATTTCCATAGGAGTGAGCGAGACGGCACTATAGAAAGAGACAGCATGCCTTGACGTCACTGTTCTAGAAGGAATGGAATGAATAGAACGAGACGTCAGGCTAGAAAGAGACAGCATGCCTTGACGTCACTGTTCTAGAACGAATGGAATGAATAGAAAGAGACACAAGACCTAATAGAACCTCCCAGAAAGTTCCTGTCTTTTTCAGAACGTACCTGTCTTTTCTCGATCTTTCGCTACTCGGCCGCGCCCGACATAAAAGGCGAGCTAACAGCCTCCGCTCCAGTTAGTCTAAGACTAGTATTCGAAGCGAACAAAGCGATAAAGTGTGTGAAGCTATACAGTGCGATTATACAAGTGACTGTGTGTTGTGTAAGGAAGAGTTTTCGAATTTCTACGCGCTTTGCTGTAATTGAAGTGAAGCTGAATAAAGCCTGCCTTCAACGGTTGTCCTCGCATTTTCTATTTAAACCGATCCCCACGCTCGTAACAATATTTTAGAAATTGTCTCGTCTACCGATTAAAGAAAATAACTTTTTCGATACTCTTACTCATAAATTAGTGTTTATCACATGGCTTTTACACTCATAAACAATCGTATTAAACACTTGTGCTTTTTTTTTCTTGATCGCACTCCTTTTTTATTTTATATTCCATCAAATTAAGTTGGTACCTCGCAAAAAGATATTAAATATGCATTCTATTTGCTCTTAACTTAACTGGGTTATAGTTTTATTTTTAAATCTCGGAAAAAGTTTTGACTTACATACGTTTCGTTTCAACATAAGACTAAAATAACACTATTTTTGTAAAAAAACGTAGTGTACCACACACATAATTCAACGTGAAACAAATTTATAAATACATAAAAAGTAGATTTTCTGCATTTTGCGTTTTGGCTGTTTAGCTTAATTGTTCGTGCCTACACTCCAATCTGCGCGCGCAGAGCTAATACGCCGCACGCAGAAAAAAAATCAGCGCGGTGTCATTAACAAACTTTCTGTCTGTGCTGTGAGCATTGTTTATTTAAGTACAAATAATTGATCAACAAGTTTAGAATGTCAATCTCTAGTATAGAAGAAGACTGATACGTTGATTTGACGCCGCCAAAAATATTAAGTGTGACACGAAATGCCAGTGATAGCCTTTTACCTCCAAAATCCAGGGTAAAGTACATGGCAGTTTATGAGACCATCATTAAATATAAAATTTATCTTTTTTACTCGTGAGTAGGTCGAAAATCTTCGTTCGGTTTGATCATTACACTCTCGGTTTCCTTGCAGCCTTCGCCTTCGGCTCGGGCTGTGCAATATCACCTCGAGTGTCATGACCAACTTACTGGACATAAATTCATATCTTGATACTACTGTTTAAACAGCTTTATCTCACCCAATCCTAAGAGCAAAACCTGCTACAGAGCTTCGTCCGTCAGTGGATGAGGGTGGTTCAAACATTACCAATCTTAAACAATTCTACACTATTAATTACTAGTACAAAGACACTATACCTATGAGACATAATAATTCAACTTGAAAATAATCCAATGCACAAAGCCTCGAAACTTTATAAAAAAGTTTGTAAGAACGATTGGACAAGACAGAAACTTGAATATCGTCCATTGGTTGAATGGCACAAGACTCCGTGTAGCAATCACTTGGTTAAGTTGGCGACACTGTGTTTGATCGATTGCACTAATTGGATTCGAGAAGTTCTAGCAATTTGTAATTGATAGCAATGTTTGAGAGGGCAGGGTTCTTTACTGAAGATATGAAAGTGGAATTGAAACTAAATATCTTGCACAAAGAATAAGTATTGCCATTGCTACCAGCTTTTTGGATGCGTTACCCATCGGTGATAATGAGAAGGAACTTTTTGACGTATTGTGTATGGAAATAGAAATAATAATAATAATATAATTTTTTGTTTGTAGTGAACAACGAGATGCAGGCTGATATCAGTTGTTTCAACTGCTGGCCTGTTCCCCAATAATAATAATAATAATAAATATTTTTTTTGATTAATTTAGTTCATTTAAGTTATATTTTTTAGTTTATTTTAGTTTAAATTCCTGGTTTTTAATTTAATTTAATATGGAATAATTATTTGATTGGGGAAGAACTCGGGGATTCCCGTTCTGAGCAATCTAACATTCATAATCAGGGCATAAAATTTTAACCACGTCAAGATCTACACTTATTTGTTTTTATTTTCCTGACGTGGCTGACGTGACAACTAGTATGGAACTAAACTTGCGACAATTCAGTCCTGTATATTTATAGATAGGTACCTATTCGTGCTTTCACATCACCTACGAATAATTTCCTTGCGTGTGACAGAAGGGCTGGATTTTCATCCTAAATAAGGATATATCCAATTTTAAATACCTCAATCAATCGCAAGATTAGTCTATATTCGCATGGTTTGTTATTTTAACACCATCGATTTCTATATCTCAGTCTACTTACAGGTTTAAATGATTTCATAGTTTGTGAAACAAAAATAAAGTGGATATATTTATTTCTTTAATTTGTTAGATTTTATAGTTTTATTACAAGATACATCAAACAAATATCAATGAAAAACAAGTTCGAGTTCGAGTCCGATTCACACTATGAAAGAAAAGTAAGACTGAAATAATATTATTACTTTTAAGAGATGGTGATAACATGTTAAATCGTTTGACAGAATTCACTTAATGTTTCCTTATAATTTGAATATTCTTCAGCATTAATTAAGGGTTATTCTACGTCTATCCACTGCGTGTCTAAACAAATAAATCAAGCCACGTTGACACCTCATAACTCAAGAGGCTCGTAAATAGGCTTAAAATATAATCAACAATAGAAACGGTAACCCTTGCGTGTAAGATGCGATGGATGCGACGGATGTAAGAAGAAAGTTTTTTATATAGGGCACGTCAATTTGACTTTACCTCGCCTGATGGTAGGCTGAAGGCAAAGTCGGTTAAAATAGGAAAATGGAATCGCTCTCGGGCTTGAACCCGCAATCTTTGCCTTACAGTGGCAGTGCTTTGACCATTAAGCTACCAGACCTCGCCCAAACCAAGCCAAATTTCTCCTTTATATCTGTTTTTGAGGCAAAAGTGAGGCGTCTACCGATTTTCTTACGCACTATCGGAACTAATGAATGATTTTTCAATCATTTTTAAACATTGGTTTTTGACTACTTAACCCAAACAATTTTGAATGAAATTTTAAAGCATTTTGCATAGTAAATATTCAAATCGATTATGTTCGGGCCTTCAATTTTTCCTTTTTTAATCTTTAAAATTCTATTCAAAATTGTAAGCAGTCTCCGGAAAGATGATCACCATCACAGATACGTATTATGTATAGTTTTACAATATTGACATTAAGCTTGGAGGTGTCGTCAGATGATTTTTCACGTCCTGCTTAAAGGACCCTAGACAGTACGAAGAACTGTAGGACAATACGATAGTGAGAAGGAACCAAGGAACAAAGGAAACCAGAGAAACAAAGTACAGCTATTACGCTCGTTAACGATGAATGAAAAAGTTGCTCGAAAAATATATCTGAGTTGACATAATATTAGTTCTCGTTCTCACTACTCGTGGAAAACATTTCGTGGGATTGAAATTTCAACCAATTCTGTTCATCTGTTCAAGCGTGATTGCATAACAAACATCCAAACATTTTTACAAGCTTTTACGTTTATAATACTTGTACAAATAGGACTAGGGAATATGATTGTTATTAAAATAATAGATACCTCACCAGCTATACCAATTTAAGCCTATTTGTAGACAATACAAATGGTAAACTAACTTTTAAACCCTCGCGTTCCATGTTGTATAATAAGGGAGAACAGGAATTAACACGATCATTGTATAGGTACTTACATACCTTTGATTGCCTGACGTTTCGACCAAGTTACTGCACAGTCGGAAAGACACCGAACAGTTTGCTCACAGAATAGGGACACTGTAAGTGTGGTATGTGACGGTACATGGCGAAAAGAAAATATTGAAAACGTGCGGGTAGATGAAGAACCTACTACCTCACGGATTCAAAGACGGAGGGCGTCCACCGCTGAGCCAGTCAACCTGTGACGACGGCCGGGTAACCTGGTCGAAAAATCAGGCAATCAAAGGTATGTAAGTATCTAAACCATGATCTCGTTAATTCCCGTTTTCTTAATTATATAATACAAATCATCACACAGTCTAAGTTTTTTGTTAATACCTTTCATGAAATATTTTGAACACCTATTATATTCAAAGAATAATTTGTAAAAACTATGCTTAAAGAAAAATAAAATCTGAATGTATAAGCCTTCCAAATATTCAAACAACGATTCTCACAACAAAACACCTTAAAATACCGCATCTATTTTCTTATACTCCACGCAAACAGCAGTAAGTACAATGAGCCACAAAAGAGTTGTGCGTGACGAACTCCTCGAATGATTTAGTACGCTCGCGTGGAATTTAGAACAATGCGCGCATTTCATCTCCTTATTTTACCTATGTTGATGTAGCGGTTAATGGAAGAGGGTTGTTGTGGTCAGATAACAAGCTCTTTAGCTTGGTTTTGTTTCAAAGATTTTTGATTTTGTTTTTAGAAGTACTAACGGACATACCAGTTTCAATAATGTCCGTATTTATGCAGAAAGGAACCATTCAGTATGTAGAATGTCACTCTGTGGGTCTGTTCTACATAAATACCGAAAAATCTGATGGATGCTATGGATGTACCAATCTGGATGTGGAAGTCTATGACAAGAGCGGTAGTCACACAAGCGGAATTTAATGCACTTTTATAATGTCTTCAGTCTTCCATTCGGAGAACTCTCGCTGATTCCTCTATAAGCTCCTTGACGCGAACTGTATTCCATCAGATGCTTTTTCTCTTATCTAAAATGAAATTGAAATATAATGTTTTATATTTTTATATCGTTGACGCTTGACGTTAACTACAAGTTGGTCTGTCAGGAAAAACGACCACTACAGTACCAATGGCCACCAATGTACCATTTCAATTTCAGTAAAAGTATTATTTTAGACTAGCTGTTGTCCGCGGCTCCACCCGCGTGGATGTCGGTTATCGCTTAGTGTTGAGTCAACGCTATTTTTGCTAAAATAAAAGTAGCCCAAGTTACTCCTCATTACATCAATTACCTGCCAATAAAAGTTCCGTCAAAATCGGTCCAGCCATTTCAGAGATTAGCCGGCACAAACAGACAGACAAACAAAAATTGTAAAAAATGTTATTTTGGTGTTTGTACCGTATTATATTCATATGCATGTAGTAAAAAAAACGGTTGCTTATACTGTTGATTGATGGCACTTGGTGGGACTTGCTACACATCTTCAATGAAAATACTTGTACTGTCATATCAATATCAATATCATGTCATATCAATATCTGTAGTTTATTATTGAATCACATGACAATTATTTATTAATTTTATAATTTATAATACTTTTACATTGATGACATTATACAATCGTTTTTTGATATTTCATTTATTTATTAATTCGATATTTATTTTGGTAGTATCTCAATTTTCACTTTATTCATCGTAATAATTTCCTATTTAAATTGACAAGGTCTTATACTTCATTTATTTTTAGTCGTTACTTATTTTATTCTATAAAAGTTTGTTTGACATTGATAACCGTGACTCTAACATTTTTGTATTTATTTGACATTTATTTGTAATAATACTTCAAACATGACTTGATTTATGGTAGATGGTAATGGTCTCATATTGTGATTCTCCCTAAATTTTGGGAAAATTTATAAAGTGGTATCCCACTATTTTAGTCTACCCACACAGTCAATATATATCTAATTGACATCTGATACCCAAAAAACATGTATCAACCTTTGATAATGCCGTAAGGCGAAACCGGTCAGGATTTTAATAAATAATGTGGAATAGTACAAGTATTTTCATTGAAAAAAAAAAACGGTTATTTCAATATTTCAAACAGACACTCCAATTTTATTGATATGTATGTATGTATAGATGTATGGATAAAAGTAGCAAAAGTTACTTCATATTACATCAGCTACCAAGTGCCGCCAAAATCGGTCCAGACATTTCAGAGATTAGCCGGAACAAACAGACAGATAGACAGACAAAAATTGTAAAAAATGTTAGTTTGGTACCGTATGATATTCATATCCATGTAGTAAAAAACGGTTATTTCAATATTACAAACAGACACTTCAATTTTATTAATATGGATATATTTTTAATATTACAAACAGATACTCCAATTGGATGTATAGATGTATAGTTAAACTTAAGTCGTAAACTTGTGAAGTATCAATGTCATATTTTGCGAGAAATCCCTTATTTAATTGCAATTAAAATGTTCCCCGTATGCTTGTGAGCCGAACTATCTGCAATTATATTCGAAGTTCTTTTGAATAATAACTTTCTAAAAGTACTAGATATATTATAAACAATCTTTCAGAGCTTTAAGAGCAAAAAGCAAAACAAAAAAATATAACCCGAATTTCAGTTTCAATAATAATTTGCCATCCAACGTGGCAATGCTGCCAGCCTTCTGGGAACGTTACCGGTCGGTGATGATGCGGAGGAATTTGACGACGCGTTATGTATGTAAATATTTATTTATTTTAGATTATTTCCTATTTTGAACACAGGTATATTTGTAGTCTTTTTCTTCTTCTTCTTTTGTCGTGTCGGCAACGGCATATCTTTTGTCATGATATTTTGTTTGACCAGTGTGCTGTCCACAGAAAAAAGCAAGATAGAACGGTCATAAGCAATGTCAAATCAAATCAAATCATTTATTATTTTGCAGAAAACACTGTTACAATGATGTTGTCAATATAAAGTTTGAAGTGCACCGACCTTGGATGTTCACGTACATGGCGATATTTTCACTGTAAATGAATACTCACGACAGATGAGAAATACTTTTATTTTTAAATTTACCTCTATATTTTTATTTTATAATTGGAAATAGCACAATATTGGATATTCGCGATTATTTTAACAATGTTATTTCAAGCTAGTCTTAACAGTACTGAAAGTTCGAAAGTTCCTGCCTCATTATTTTAGAACGGCTATGCCAGCTCACATAGCCGTTCTAACATAATATATTTCTGTGGTGCAGCCACTCTAGTGTACAAATTGAATACTATTGTATGCGGGAGCTTTACACCTATTAGCGACACTGTCTTCAAATTATAATAATATATTACAGTAAGTTTCATGCCTAGTGGAATTTGTAATCCGAATTAGTTTCTATAATTAGAAACTTACCTAAATGGTTCTTGAATAATTCAGTAACGTGTACTCTGTATAATATATATTGAAACTTGAAACATACTTATCAGCTAGACTATTCAAATACATACATTTAATATTAATTCATAGTTTAATAGCTAAATGTATTCTCTACTTGATTGTTACTAAATATCAGTAAACAGAAACTAAATCAATTATAAGTTAGATTAGGTTGATGGTATGGATGATATTGACAGTAACTATATATAATTACAAACTGTCAGAGAAGTTTCTTACATACATAAATATATCCATACATACATATAATCACGCCTTTATCCCCGGAGGGTTAAGCAGATGTGAATTAATACCCACATTTCACCAATCTGTATTCGGACGTATTCCGGGCACTATTGTTGACTCGAGCCATCATCTGAGTCTGGGCTGTACATATCTGTCTGATGTTAAAGTTAATCAGCCCTATCCCTTAGTCGCCTTGTACGACACCACATGGGAAGAGAAGGGGTGGCCTTAAATTCTACTCTTCCGGGAACTTACATATATGAATGTAAGAATATGAAGTATTTGACATGCGTTAACGACTGTCATATACGTCAAATCCCATATATTCGTCATTCTATTCCACCAAACGCCAGCTAGCGAATTGCCACTTGTCTAGAGGCACAGTACAGTAGTCACCTTCTATCGCTCACGGAAAGAGATAGAGGAGCCCTATCCTGCTCCACCAAGATCCTCTAAACAGACAAGGTGACCATCACTGGTTGGTTTCAGGGCAGCATATGAGTATGTTTATACCGAAGATTGATGGCTACTACACATATTGAATAACAATTTCACTTGTACTTTTCCACCGTTTATTTTTATTTTGGTTGCACTTCTCGGCATTATCAAAGGTGATAACTATTATTAAAGTATTATATTTCTAAATATAACAATTTGTTTATATGTGGGTATTTTTAAGAATGTGTATACTAGGTTGCACTTCTTTCCCAATATTTAATTAAAAACGTAGTTAATTAAAGACGTATAATGTATTAATTAAAAATTAATTAATACATTATACGTCGCTAAAATTAAATTAAATTAATTGTGAAATTAAAGATGTGAAATGGTTAAATATAATAATAATCTGTGGAAAAGTACAAGTGACATTGTTATTCAAATGATGTTAGGATAATACCTATACAATTATAATACTATATTATTGTAAAGAGCAATAGTTAAAAGATTGAAAGAAAAAACATAACGATCTTCTCTTAGTGAATTGAAAATGTCTTTGTTTAAATCATTAGGACAGAAACGTAACAACTTATACAATATTCTATGTCCTCAAAAAGTTTGTTTTAAAGAACATGCTAACTTTTCGCACTGATTGCGTCTTCTTTTCTAGCGAATGAATGCTTAACAAATTATTATACAGTTAAAATAACATTGTTATAACTCAAAACTTTACAAGCCAAAAGTCTTCAGTCCTTAATTACGAATAACAGTGACCCTGGAACGACGGAAACTTGCGAAACTCACTAAAGTTATTATACTGTTTCTACTACATTTTGATTAAAGTTGAAACTTAAAATATTATTGACATATAATAAGATAACATAATATTGACTTAGAAGTTACAGTTCCAAAGAGATGGGCGTGTTTCCGTCTGTAAGGGGATTGGTCCTCAAACAAGGCGTTACGATCTCGAAAACTGACGGGTCGGAATAAATATTCCAGATATACAATAAAATATTGTAAGGTGAAGCTTTAAAATAAAAGTATTTTAATAACACCACCGGCTTTTGTCTTATATTTTACACTGATTCGATTAGCAGTCTTGAAAGCAACTACAAAATTATCACGTATGAACAAATCGCTCAACGATTATACACAAACATATCTGGCCAGTAGAATATGTTTCTTTTATTTCCTCTGGTACTTGAATTTTTTATTGAGTCACTAGGGATGCCTAAATTTGGCTGTTACCTTGAAAATATCCAAGTTTAGCCAAAATTGCAGTTAGACTGGGAAAAGTGGAACCCAGACTGCGACTGGAATTAACGCTAGGATGAAGAAGATCAAAACAAATTTGTGAAATAAAAAAAGACGGGTTGCACTCCGGGAGTGCCGGCAGAAGTGAAAACTTTTTCTTTCTTTATTTCTTCGTTATATACAGTGAAAAACATGAAAAGAACATACCATACCATACCTATAATATAGCGCCAATCATAGAACCTATCACTAATTTTCTGTCAGAAGAAATTAATAAATTACAAACAGAAATAAATTACAAACAAAAAATAATCACAAAAAGTAAAAAGAAAAATAATCACAAGTAGCAGAAGCCCAGGTTCGAACCCGGTACTATCTGAAACCATAAGTACTGTGGAGTCCGGGGGAAGAGACTCCGCAGATGTTTTAAATTAAACAATATTTTGCCGTAATATTGTTATTTATTAAAAATAACACTTCAAACCTATGCGAGCTTTTTTAAATGGGATTTACGCGAGGTTTTTTTTATATTTTAAATAATACTTGTTTCAGAGGACCACGGAAACTATATCACTTGTCTTCAAATCTGGAGTTTCCGGTGTCTTGCTGGCTTCCACCGAAGCCCTCACGTCAACTCTGGAATTGTCTCGCTTCTCAGTTTTTTTTACCTATCTTCTATATTTTTGAATTAATTTTTATATTCGTATGATTTATTTTTAAATCGTTGACACATGATGTCCAGGCAAACAACTAGTAATATCTGCCACGGAGGGCGGATATCACATGAGCTACGCCCATGGACATCCATGTGACAGCGCCTCACTAAGCTAAAAACCCTATGTAAACTAAAACTGGCACAAGAGAAGAAAAATTATAAGTATTGTCCCTTACAATGGGAGAAACAGAACATTTACCATCCATCATTAATTTAACTACATTAAATTAGTAAATGCTGAAAAATAAAATTAAACACAGGTGATGTTCTGTTTTTGGTGAATCCAAAACCAGTTAAAAAGAATCACCACAATACAATGATTAAAATTATCAATATTGATGTCATTGGACGACATATAATAACATGTGTCCGTATGGGACCATAGTACAACGTACTTTTAAGACCTTCCTCACTAACAAACAAAGAATGATACAAGATAATCTATAATTATACATATTTTGAATGCATAATTATAAACTATTTATATCGCCTACGGAATATTAGATTACAGTATATGTGTACTACTAACTGAAAGCCACTCTTCACAATGAAAGACCCGTGGAAACCAACTTCCACCATCGCAGGTACGTATGTCCTTATAGCGATGTGTCCTCATTATAAAGATTAGCTTCTGCTGATAATACACGTAAAAATAATCACCTATTCCTAGTTAACAGTACGCAAAAAAAAAAAAAATATTACATTTTCGACAGTGCTCCAACATGAAAGAAATGGAAAATAATATAATTGATAAAATATTACAATTAACATTATTAAACACATAAATGGTCGCACAGATATCTGCGAACAAAATTAGAGGAATCAAATTGCACATATATTTATATGGTTTCAAATTTTAAAACGTCAAAGAAGTTATATGAATCCAAAGACATTACATACGGACTTCGTTCGTCAAACCATTTATATTCACTGCACATATAAATGATAACCAAAAAAAAAAAAAAATTTCATCACAAAAGTCAAAGACAAAATAAACACACTATGACATTGTCTATTTACACTAGATGTCTTCTGCTGAAGAAAGGTTTCAGGAAGTTTGTATGAACAATATCCTGCCAATCAGGATTATTTAACTTCCCTATAATATAGTTCGTGCTTGAAATCCTCCCAATAATAACGTAAGGTCCTTCATAAGGTTTACAAAGCTTCTTGCTTCTACCTGAGATCCTTCTAGGACTATATATCAACACCAAATCACCTGGTTGGTATTCTATGTACTTCACTTTCTTGTCGTAGTAAATTTTTTGTCTTCTTTGTGCATTTCTAATGTTAGTCTTCGCTCGATGTACAAGGTAATTCGCTCTCGAATGTCTCGCTGAGTATGATTCATTTAAAATCTCGTCATTGACCTCGAAATTTGATTGCAGGATGGGCTCGCGTGCAAACAGCAACATATAAGGAGACATACTTGTCGATGTATGTTTCGTGGCATTATATGCAAATGTTACCATATTGACAAAACTGCACCAATTCTTCTGGTCAGCTGACACGTACATGGACAGCATTTGTGTCAGTGTAGCATTGAAGTTCTCGCAGAGGCCATTTGATGACGCTTTGAAAGCCGTAGTATGAAGTAGCTTGAATCCGAAGAAAACAGCTGTTTCCTTGAGTAAGTTTGACGTAAATACTGAACCTCTGTCCGTAATAATGTTTTTCACACCTCCTAGCTTGCATATAATCTCGTCGGTAACGAATTCACATACCTCTTGAGCTGTGACCCTGGGTAAAGGTTTACAAATTACATATTTGGACATATATTCAATAGCCACTATAATATATTTATTCCCTCTATTGGATTTGGTAAATGGTCCGAGAATGTCCATTCCCACTCTTTCCAACAAACCTTCAGTAGAAATCGGATTCAAAGGGGCTCGTTGTCTAAACTTCTTCCTTTGTTGGCATGTTAGACAACTTCTAATATATTTTTCTATTTCTTTTTCAGCTTTGGGAAAGAAAAATCGGTTACGGAACTTTGACAATGTCTTCGCGATACCGAAGTGACCTCCAGACCATGGATGATCATGCAGTTCTTCGAGGGTCGTCTTCAACAGTTCCTTCGGCAGCACGACGATATATATTTTCTTAATCCGTTTCTTAAAACTTCTTTTACTAATATGTTATCTCTTAATAAAAATCCTTTATAGTTTGTTATATTATTATCCGACAAAATATTCCTTATCGGTCTACAAAATAGGTCTGTGCATTGCTTCGATACCAAGGTATCAGTGCTGATTCTATACATTTTTACCTCGTCTGTTACTGATGTATTTATATTTTCATCTTCAGTCTTTAACGGGTTACGACTGAGGTAGTCCGCAACAATATTGTTCTTGCCGGAACAATGTACGATATCGAAATCCATATCTTGTATTGCCAATGCCCATCTGGCTAACTTGCTGTTAGTGTCTTTAGTTTGTTTCAACCACACTAGAGCTTTGTGATCTATGACCACTTGGAACTTAATTCCCCACAAATAATGTCTGAAAAATTTAAGCGCCCATATTAGAGCTAAACATTCCTTTTCAGTCGTCGAGTATCTTGATTCTCCATCAGACAATTTCCTTGAAGCATATGCTATGGGGTGTAATTCGTCTTTACCTTGCATGAGGCATGCTCCTAGTGCATATTCTGACGCATCTACGAATAGTCTTGTTATTATATTTTCTTCGCTAGAATAATATTTTAGTATAGGCGGATTAGTTAAGATTTCGACTATGTTTTCGAATGCTTTTTGTTCAATATTCGTCCACTTGAATGTTCTTCTTAAGTAGTCTCGTTAGAGGTACTGCAATCTGAGCTAAATTTTCGACGAATTTTCGATAGTAACTAAATAGTCCTAGAATAGACTTTACCTGCTTAGCATTCTTGGGGGGTTTCAAGTTCTTTACAGCTTCTAAATTCTTTGGATCTGGTCTTATTCCTTCCGTATTGAAAACGTATCCTAGAACAGTGATTTCTTGAAAGCCGAATTTGCATTTTGAAGGTTTCACCGTGAGATTAGCTGCCCTCAATCTTGCTAATACCTCTCGTAATGCTTCTAGGAATTCTTCATAGGTTTTTCCATAGACTATAATATTGTCTATATAAACTATTGCATTTTTGTACTTAATTCCAGCTAAAACCTGGTCCATTGTGCGTTGAAACGCCGCCCCTGATTTGACAAGACCGAACGGCAACACGTTCCATTCCCAAATTCCGCTAGGACAGACGAATGCTGTCTTGTGCTTGTCCTCCTCGGCTATAGGTAACTGCCAGTACCCCGATATGAGATCTATATCTGCGAAAAACTTAGCTTCGGACAAATAATTTATTATATCATCGATTCTAGGTAATGGGTAAGAGTCTAATATGACCTTCTTGTTTAATCTTCTATAGTCGACACAGAAACGATATGAATTGTCTGGCTTTTTCACCAAAACGATGGGCGATGCGTAAGCACTTTGTGACTGTCTAATTACTCCATTCCGGAGCATCTCTTCTATTTGATCATTCACAATTTCTAATTGTTTCGCAGCTAATCTGTAAGGAGCTGAATGTACAGGTATTTCATCTGTTGTGGGTATCCTTACCTCAGTTAATGTGCACCTGCCTATGCTTCCATTGTCGAATGCAAATCGATCTTCATATTCCAGTATTGTTCTCAGCAAACTGTTCTTTTTGGACGTTGGGAGATTTTCATTGATTAATTTCTTGAATTCTTCTGATTTATCTGCTACCACTTCGTTGAAATTTAGTTTGTGGTAATCATCGTTGGTTTCATTTATTATTTTATAATGAAATAACATATCCTTAGTGTTTATAATATTTAACGTTGTGCAATTTGAAACCTTACTCACGGTATTGATCTTGCATCTGTGCGTCCAATTTATTTTGAAGCCTTTCAACCATACACAGTTTTCTCTGAAATCAATTAACACAGCATTAGCATACATGAATGATTGACCTAAAACTAAATCTAATTCGATGTCATTTATAACAATAAAATTCACTTTAACTACAATGTTCGCTACAATCACGTTCACTTTGACTTCGCCGCAGATAATTGCAGTTGAACCAGTAATACTTGTGATGTGCGTCAATGAAGACGATGGATTAATTTGTAGGTTCAATTTTCTAGCTAGAGCTCCACTAATAGCATTTATAGTCGCTCCAGTGTCAAGTAAAGCCTCGATGTCAACATTATTAATTGTAACCTTAATGAACGGAGTAAACTGACCCGAAAATTTGTCCTTGTTGTGGAGCTGATCCGTGATCGTGGACTCGGAAAGCTCCACACTCCTTACGTTCTCCTCCCGAGTCCTCTTCGGAAAAACTGTCGGCTCGAGGATGGAGTATCCTGATTGTTTGAGCCCGATGAATTTGGGTTACTGGGAAAAACGTTGGTGTTAGTATTGTCCCGAGGTCTTAAATTATACCTCGGAGTACGAAAATTATCTCCTTCGTCACGTGGGCCTGACGGTGATGGAGATTGTCGAATGTCATTTCCTTGAGGATTTCTAAATCTCACTTGACGACTAAATCCTTGAGGAGGATTCGTAGGTAAATTTGGTAGGTTTCCTCCTGTACATCAGGTTGTACGGCGGAGAGTTGTATAAGAGTATCACGAAGCTCTTTTTTACTATTATACACTCTTGCTGCTAAAATATTTCTAAATCTTGGGGACATAGATTTTAGGAATCTATTTATAAATTTCCTGTCATCAGTGATCTTAGCTTTTTTAGCCAAATTACATAATCTGTAATAGTAATTTAATGTATTTTCATCTTTAGCTTGATTTGATGAATAAAACAGATCTACATCATCGCTTTGGGATGGGAACTCCTGTTCCAAATGTAAACAAATTTGTTCGAATGTTAATTCTTCAGTAAAGATTGATTTGTAATAGTGGAGAGCCGCGCCCTCCAAATACGCAGCAAGAATTGTAGCCTTGTCAGCTTGTACGAATTTATTAATGGCAAAGATGACATTGAAATCTTTTATGAAATCTTGGA
Organism: Eilema caniola; assembly: GCA_949126895.1. Classification (NCBI taxonomy): domain Eukaryota; kingdom Metazoa; phylum Arthropoda; class Insecta; order Lepidoptera; family Erebidae; genus Eilema; species Eilema caniola. The sequence goes on from OX421462.1 coordinate 2,790,634, forward strand.
ACGAGATTCCATCTGTGCCATTGAATTTCTTCGTCTCCGCCATCATAGTAATAATATAATAAAGAAAGAATGTTATCTGATAGCGTCGCTCCCACGACGCGGTGATCTGCACACGGTGATTTTTCTTAAAGGGTCCGGGATCGATCGATCTTCTCTTCAATCTTTGAAGATTGTCGAAACGGCGCCTCCACCAAAATCTGTGGAGTCCGGGGGAAGAGACTCCGCAGATGTTTTAAATTAAACAATATTTTGCCGTAATATTGTTATTTATTAAAAATAACACTTCAAACCTATGCGAGCTTTTTTAAATGGGATTTACGCGAGGTTTTTTTTATATTTTAAATAATACTCGTTTCAGAGGACCACGGAAACTATATCACTTGTCTTCAAATCTGGAGTTTCCGGTGTCTTGCTGACTTCCACCGAAGCCCTCACGTCAACTCTCTGGAACTGTCTCGCTTCTCAGTTTTTTTACCTATCTTCTTTATTTTTGAATTAATTTTTATATTCGTATGATTTATTTTTAAATCGTTGACACATGATGTCCAGGCAAACAACTAGTAATATCTGCCACGGAGGGCGGATATCACAGTACTTACAGTCGAAGCGCTCACTGCTAAGCTAAGAAGCTTCTTATCGTATCTTGCAAAATAAACAGTCTATAGCTAATGTTATATGACGTCAGTCGTCGGTTACGGTTCAAAGGTCAAGTGATCCTGACGCGCGAGTTAAACAATTTTTACCCATCCAACGCCGCTAAAGAAGTTTTCACTTCAAAATATATTACAACCATTTAAACAGTACTGAGATCCGACAAAAGAGCCTCATCACTCATAGTAGCCCTTTCTACATCCTATATTAATGACTAACAATGTTTCTCTTTCGTAACAATAGCCTACATTATGTCCATGTATTGAATAATCAGTCATCTCGCTCGTATGATGGAACACTCGGCCGTAGAGGACTCGTTATTGAACAAACATGTTAAGTACAGTTTGTGTTATCTACGCTATAGTATGAACTAACCGTTGCCCGCGGCTTCGCCCTCGAATATATACATGTACACCTTAAATGACTATATCCCTGTTGAAAATTGCTATAAAATCCGTAGGGTAGTTAAAAAAAAGAAGCGAACAAACGGCGGAAGTGCTTCATTTTATATTATGTAAAGATACTACTAAAATAGGCTAATATATAATTAGAAATAGAATTGAATTGCTCTCACACACAACGTTCCGTAAGTAACGTATATTAATTAACCTGTTCCAACAAGTAAAGATTTTTATAAATTTCTCTTGTAAATGTTAGACCCGTTTTAAGATTTTTAAATGAGAAATTAATACAGAAGTTAACCAAGATAAATATTAAAAAAATTTGATTATTACAGCAATTCTTACCTTTAAATACGAATATTAACTAACTAAACCAAATGACACGAATCACACAGCTTGATCAATCCTCAGTTGCCCGCCCCTCTAGACAAGTGACCATTCGCTTGCTGGCGTTTCGTGGAATAGAATGACGAATGTATAGGATTTGACGTATATGACAGTCGTTAACGCATGTCAAATACGTCAAATCACATACATTCGTCATTCTATTCTATCAAACGCCGGATAGCGAATTGCCACTTGTCTAGAGGGGCAGTCAGCTGAAGTTTCATTTTTCGCATTCTGACCTGTATCTGCCCCGAGATATAATACCACTTCTACCTAATAATTGAAAGACAATAGGAAAGTTTATCTTGTTCGTCAATTATCAAAACTGTTTAGAAATAGGGGCAGTCAAATAACTTTGAGGTTAATAAGGAGGGTTTATAAAGAACTAGACCACTACTTACAAGCTCGTCAATTGACTACTGCAATTATCTTAAAAAATTAACTAAAAAATATTATGCATCACCTTTGATAATGCTGTGAGGTGAAACCGGTCAGATTTAAAATGAAAATAAACTGTGGAAAAGTATAAGTGAAATTGTTATTCAATTTAATCTTTTATCTTACTACCACTAATAACTTTGGAGTAGATAATTCATATTTCATTTGATTTCAAGATTCAGATTTATTTTGGGGAGTTTAAAGGAAAATAACTCAATTTTCTATACTATTATTCTGAAAAGATTAAGTTTGTGAGTTTGTAACGTTGCAGGGTAAAATCTTTTTACCAATAGAATGCCACTTTATTTGTGAGTATCGTAGGATAAATATCATCACGCTATCGGGGAGGGCTCCGCTTGCATGGACTGCTGATCCCGTTCTCACTACTGTATGTACAGCTGGTTTTATATAAATTTGTAAGATTATACATAAATTAATATCCTGCAATATTAACAAAGACAGTAACGAACTATTACAACATAAATTAGGTTAAGAGAACATATAAAATATACAGGGAATGAGTTAAACTTACATGGTAAGTACTTGAAGATTCCATCCTTTAGCTCCTAAAACAAAAATCTCGCCGTAACATTGTTACCACGTAGAATTTACTCAGACATTTTAACGATCACGTTACAGCCTGCCATGTATAACACCTTTGGGAAATTTGCATGGAAATTCACGTCCAGATTTCCATTTGAAATGAAATTCTGACGTTGAAACGGTCCTCCACGGTTTCGAGAACATATTGTTGGTTATTTCGGCATATTTCTAGTGTAAGGTTCGTTCGACTGTTGAATGCGATTGCAGGGCCCATTCTTAGTATGTTGTACGACTTTCTGCGATATTAGATTTTCGATCATATTTTGTTGTTTGATTGATTGACTCAAATATTCTAAAAGGCACATCTTGAAAATCTTTGTAGGTTCAGAGACTTACGTTATTTAATAAAGGCAAAATGTTGTTCACTAAATGGGAAGTATCATACAATACAACATTATAGCTTTTTTTTTACGTGCGGGCAATCCCCACGGATACCCACCCCACCGGAGCCGGAGGGGGAGGTTATGTCGGACTCGAACCGACTAAAACGCACGCCGTCTCTGGGTCGTAGTGCTAGGCCGAAGGTGAGGTTGTCATGCGACATATCCCTCGCACCCCGGCTGACCCAGGGCCATCCCTCTCGGTCTGGCCCTTCTCGGGAGGGGGGGGACCACGCGGTCCCCGACTCAACCCCGGTGTGGGGAGGCGCGCATCGTCCTACGATGCGCGCCGCCGCCGTGGCCTGCTTCTACTAGGGTGACGGGCGGCTCCACCTGTCACCCTCAGGCCCGCGTTCATGGGGAGCGGAGGTTCCTCGCGCCGCGCCCGCTCTGCTGTCTCCTTCGCGAGCATGACCTGCTCGCAGAAGGAGGATCTGGCCGCAAGCGCATTCGCGCAGCGGACCATCGCTGCGACCACCCCCAGGGCCGCCACAACCTCCCGTCTCGGCGTCTCAAACGCCGGGCACTCGGTGAGCGTGTGATGCCCCGAGTCCACGCTCGCGTCGCAGTGATGGCACCCGGGCGTTGGCTCTATGCCCATCAGATGCAGCTACCGTGTCCGGTGATGATCTGCGTCTGACGGTACGAGAGGCTACCGTGTGGCCCCTCCAGCCACTCACCTATGATGGGTCTTACCGCCGCAATCACGGCGTGCCCTAATACAACATTATAGCATATAACAATAGTATTATACAATGCAATAGTTCTGTGAACAGTACCTAGACCTCGCGAGCAAACTTTATCATAATTTTTGGTAACCTTAAAAACATTTTTTTGACAACATCCTGTGCGGAATCATGTCCTTTACGTTTCAGAAAAAAAAAACATACAGACCCCATAAATAACGCGACAGTAAACTATCACCCTTATCTCCCTCCTTTTTCCTCCTATGAAATAAAAGCTCTCTCCAAAAATAAAGTAAAAAATCAAAGAACATGTTTATGTGCTAAGTTTGGTGCAAATCGGTTTAGAAATGAGCCCTGCAGGTCGAAACTCACAACCCGACATAGATATGGACAGATTTAACACATTTATATTTTATATTTAAATTTTAACGGCAATTGCGAATTAATGAAAACTTACAAAAATAGAGATGCGTATGAGGAGCTCTAAAACTAATAACATTTACCTTAGACCTTAGACCAAAAAAAAGTGCCCGCTGAGTTTCTTGCCGGAGTCTTCTCAGGTCGGGGCCGCGTTTTGAACGGTGGTCCATTTGTCAAACTAGTCTAGATTTTTTATAAACTTGACGTTTTATAAGTGCCGTTTTAATGGTCTATACAGAATAAATGATTTTTGACTTTGACTTTGACTACTGATATGACTTGCAGAAATTGTACAAAAATGGAATAATTTAACTCACACATGCGGTCTCGCCACAAAATATTTTTACCAAACTAACAATATACATAAACTTAAACGTTTTTTCTTCACTTATACGAAAAGTTGTTGATAGGTAGGGTTTGCTTATAATATATAGCCGTCAATCAAAACTTCAACTAACAAATTTCAAAGTGATTTATTACAACGATACAGCGATACAGTTAAGGGTAAGTAATTAATTCTAAATTCAAATACAGTAAATTGAAATATAGTTTGATAGGCAGGTTTTGATTTAACAACTTCTCGGAAAGTTTTAATTAGATATAGATAGGTATTTAATGATCTACAGATCACAACAATTTCAAATGTCGTATTATTTTTGTTGCCATTGTAACGATGTGGATATTTTACAAATCTTTTTGGATTTCTAACTAACTATAACTACATTTAAAACTAGAAGCTATTATTAAAATAATCTGAAATAAATAAATATTTACATACATAATGCGTCGTGGACTTCCTACGCATCATCACCGACCGGTAACGTTCCCAGAAGGCTGGCAGCATTGCCACGTTGGATGGCAATGCTTATCCTGTTTAAATAATAACTTAAAATAATAGATTATTTTAGTAAATTTAGTATATTGTCAATGGTTGTGCGTGCTAAATTGACTTCACTATCTCAAGTGTCAAACAACACGGTTCAAATCAGCCCTTTCTTGTCTATCTCTTCCAAGATCAGTTGCTTTTGACCCCAGCGGCCAACTGCTGTCTGCTCCGGGTAAGTTTCAGATCAACATTTCCTACTTCTTTCCAGAGGTGAAGATTTCCAAGCGGTTCTTGTTATTGCCTGCTAAAATGCATAACTTTATATTATATTTTTCTATGTGCTATTTGAGCCTTAGATTTAGTGCCACGCGGCCGATGACCTCTACGGTCAGAGGTGAAGTCACCAGCTTGCTCTACTTAAATTATTTCTAATAACTTCTAGCTACGCTCTTGCCGCTGAGGAGAACCTCTTCACCTGCTATATTTTAGCAGGTCACTAGAACATATTAGTCTTGTGGCATACTGACCCGCACTTCTTTTTCCTGGGTCTTCGCACTGGGCTTCCCGTCATCTTTCGGTCGTGAGGCACACCAGTGAAGACCCTGGCATGCCGGCAACCCCAGCAGCCGGGAGTCATACAGCTAAGCCATCTTATTGGGTATCATTATATTATTACATTAATTACTTACTTGAAACGGAAAAAAAGAATTATGCTAGTAAGATTTCAATTGAATTGTATTTGGGGTTACCTGATTGTGAATTTAGTTGTGAGAGTAATTATTGATCAGGCATTGTTATCGGTGTCACATAAAATTTGTATATTAATGAAATGAAAATTTCAGACGTGGAGTACCTACATGACCTCCGGCCAATAGGTAAAAGAAATTTATCTACGAGGAATAGAATACATCTTGATGGAAGTTGGAACAGCCCGCGGTGGTGAAGTACAGCAACTTAGCTTCTCTATCGCCACCGGAGACAGGACAGGCACGGGCCGCGCTGACGACTAAATTGTTGCGTGGCCTCTCTGTGTCACCCAAGCCTTAGCAGTAGGAAGTTAATGTCAGTAGAAAAGCCCTTTGAAGTGAGGCTGCAGTGGGTTTTATAGCCTCGCCCAGACATCAGCCAGTGGAAAGACCTACATGAATTAGCTTCCGCTCCTGGTAATTTCTGATATAGTGAAATTGTCTCTCCGGGGCTGTACATTAGCACTGATTTCATATCAAGGCACTTAAGTCCACCATTATAACTATGTTGCAATGTTGGTAGACCGCACACGGCCAGAGCACACGCACAAACCAAACATACATATAGAAGGGCAGACTAAAAATGTAGTTAAAATATAATTTTAAATCGATAGTAGGTAATTAATCGACTGAATGTGTAATTAATATTTCTAACTACAAAAAGACGATTTGCATCAGTATTATATACATCATATCATATCATACAGGTTCTAACCACTTTGATTTAAATTGAATTAATTACATATTTAAACCCAAGTATAAAATGCCTTTTCGAGACACCATGTCAGATATAACATTATAATTGGTAACTTTTTTTAACAAATGCGCACTCAATGCCAGTAGCATTTATCTACCAGTTTACGTTAGGGTGATGCAGAGGTAAAGTGAAGTAGATGTTTGATTGATATAATAATCATTCTTAAAGCATTTCCCCAATACAGTTGGGATCGGCTTTCCAGTCTAAGTGTGGGACGTGATTTTTCCTCCACCTCTCCTCACTTGGATTTCTAAATACAACAAACACTCCAACACTAGCCATTATGCCTGCCATAGTTGTTTCATATAAATATTATTATTAATTGATACAACTTTTTCACACTGAACACCAACCTCAATATACAGAGTAGCAGAAATTAGCCAAAGATTTTTATGAATTTGTTATGTACGGATAGCAAATACGAAGCAACTGGCCAGAAACTAGATTAAATCAAATATTTTATGGCTTTGTTTACGAGTGAGATTAGGACCTTTAGGGCTCGTCGGTATTTAATACACCGTAATAGCGTTTTCACATTCATCCGATATCCGATATCGGTGTCGGACGCCGATAGCCGACACCTTGTGATGTTTTCACATTTATCCGACAAAATCGGCCACTTTCTCGAAAGCACAGACTATTTAGGGATTCTAGGGATCAAAAAAAAAGAACAATGTCCAAGCAATTTTCGACCTTATTGACATGACATTGTATATTGGTAATATGGTATTTTTTTTCTTATATTCGTGATCAGCGTCGTCAATTAAGGCGAAGAGACACGTAACTAAGACAATGTTATTAAGGTCGAAAATTGCTTGCAGTCGCTGTTTTAGTCTATTTGTGATTCGATTTCGGGCCAAAACAGTCGTATTGGCTCCGATAGCCGACATCGGGCCGGAGCCTCCGATATCGGATATCTATGTGAAACCACTCTTAGTCCTATACGTCATTTTCACGGTTTTTCTTTGATAAGAGAACTTCGGAATATTTTGATGGTACTTAAAATATTTATGATAATGAGGTTATGAACTATTTTGACCTTAATTTTTTTAGGTGGGTAATTCCCACCCACACTGTAACTCCTGTTCTAGGCTAGGATCAGTGTATTTACAGTCAGCTAGAATTAGATGACGACTGCATAGATTTCATAATATAAAGAACTAAATGAAAATGTGTAATGGTATTTTAATCAAATTTAAATAATTTCAAAACTAACACTTAAATAAAATTAAAACTTATAAATAGAGCCCACTGAGTATTTTACAATAAAAATATAAATTACTTTGTTCACTAACGACACTTGCAAATTTGAAAATGATAATTTCAATACGTAAAATAATAACAGTGTCTTACGAAAATACTAAGCATGATATTTGATTATTTCCAGAAAAAGATAACCAGTCTGGTGCTTTAAAAGCGATATCGCTTTCTAAAATTACTTTCCACATAATTTCTTTCTCTTTTAAATCACAGTCAACTCATCAAAATCTGTTTTCACGCACCGTCAACCAGCAATCTAACTCTGTGCAAAAACAGTGCATAAATTTCACCATTAATGAGTTGACATAGTACCAACGTGTGTATATTGAAAACGACGACCCATTACCAGTAGCGGAAGACCCTATTTTTAGGCTGGACTCACACATTCGAATTTTTATATTCTTCAATCCCGCCACCTTGCCTCACACTTTCTCAAAAATTTGATCTGTTTGTTAGTCTCGTAATACAAGGTTCACGAAAAATTTACTTTAAAAAGAACTAATTGAACTGTTTTTCATTCTGGCAGAAGAACCTGAATTTCGAGTGTGTCTGCCGCTCTTCTTAAATGTAAAAAAATAAAATTTATGTACGAGAAAAGTCTGAAATATCGGTAAATTGAACACTCTCAGAAATTTAGAATCTGGTTTATTACGGATGTGTGCAATTTTGTGTGAAGTTCTCAGCGTTCTGTATTCAGATATTAAATCCAGAGAGCCATTTGGGATGTGTGAGTCCAGCCTTAGGCTCTCAAAACAAAGCAACCTCAAAAGATTCATTACAACAGATACCTTTCGTTTCCACATTAATTACATGCGTGACTTGCTCAAAACTTAGGGGTGTGGAATGAATAATTTGTGCGAGGGTAGATTGTAAAATGAGAAATGATTTCAGGAGATAGAAGTTGTATAAAGCGTCGTTGACAATCAATTGTCGTCAAGTACTTTGGTTTGAAATAAATTTAAATTTTCTCCACATGAAATGAAGAAATATATTTTTCAACACATTTGCTCATAAAGTGGCTATAATTTCAGCGCAATTAGCCACATAATGACACCTGAAATCAAATTGTGACTTTTTTCATTGCTATAATTCACTTGGTTGAGTTGCTTTTTATCTTAAAAAGTTTGGATACAAAAAAGCTCGTGTTCAATAGTAGAAATAAATAATATATCCATCCATTATTTGCAATATTTCATGCAACTTGGTATTTAAATAGATAATTTCAACTTGTACATGTTTAATAAACAAAACTTTCACTCAATTAAGGTGAAAACACCAATGGCGAACACTTCAACAAGATATCAATCTTCAATGTACAAAATTTAATATACTCATTACAGATTGAGACAGACAGACAGGCAACATTTAAACATTAATTTTTGTATATAAAATCATTAAAAACTATTTTACTTTTACTTGAAATAAAATTATTATACACTATATCGTAAATATCAATAAAAGTAGTGATAAAAATTATAAAAAAAAAGAAATATAACCTATTTAAAATCACAACTCTTAACAAAAATCTTCAAAAACAACTGGCTCCTATTCAATATTTACTTATGACAATGTTGCGAATTTTTGAACATGTACTAATAATGCCATTAGATGTCTTTTAAGTAAATAGTCATGTAAACAAAATAGTTACTTTTCTTAAAATATAGGCTTTTTTTCGAAAGTGTTCACTATTGGTTCAGTGTCCACTATAGGTACTTTTACCTTAACTAATAACTTTTGTTTTCTCTGTAAAATCTTTAAATTCCCCATTTAGTCCAATAAAAATAAATAGTCAAATAATAAAGTAACCTCTTTTAGTCTATGGCTGATCGAGATGCGCGCGCGTAGGAAAAATATTTTTGCGCGCTATTGCGAAAAAAAAATTCACAACTCGTTTTCACTCTTTAAAATCGTGGTTGTTAACATCTACAAGTTCTAGTTATGATGAAAATTATACTTAACGTTATTGAAAGTTTACTACCTGAAAACTGCAAGGGTGTTGAAAAATATAGTATAATACACGCGTGTATTGATGATTACCGTCCTCGGCTCTTTTAAAACCGTCACCTACCGGCACGGGTCTCAATAGCGTCTCAGCGGTAATCACCAACTTTACACACTTGTACTTCAATATTTTTCCCACAAATACTTACTAGTTGTCATGAAAAGTTATTACATACTACAAATCAAAAAAAAATATTTAAAGAAAACATCATAGTATATTTTATACTGTCTTGTCAGTGTTGTGGCTAAAGTAGCTATTGTCAGGACGGGTCGCAACATGCTGAACACAATTCCATACGATCTGTAATTAACTATGACAAGTATTACTTCTATGAGGCTTGAAATTATTACGAGAAAATCTCTAAGGATTTAGCGACAGTGGCCTTTGTTGAGGTTAGTCAACTTGTCTCCAACACCACACGATACATAGAACAAGGATTCATGTGGTTGTGACAGTCTTAACATTGTGTTCTGAGTGATGAAGACACATTTTGGTAATATAATGTTATGCATAGCTAAATTGATAAATGCTCCACTATCCTTGTTGAATAATAGACTGTTTTGAAACTCAGTTATCTAGTGGCACGGCACGTAACTTTGACTCGTTATAATTGTTAAACTACTGATTCAAATTGAATGAAATTTGAAATATACCATATTTATACAATGCCTCCTTGCTTACAGAAAATTCAGGCTTATAGTTTTATCCACAACGAAGTTAAAGGGGATCGAAAATGACCTGAATTACTTCGAGACGAGAATGGTACGGCCGTGCCGCCTGTTTTTGCTCGACTTGTTGCAAGGCAGTAATATAGTAATATAAAATGAAACTAGAAACCTGAATTTTCGGTAATCAAGCAATACATACGGCATATTTCAAATTTCATTCAATTTGAACCAGTAGTTTAAGAGTTATAACGAGTCAAAGTATCTTAATTTTATCACTCACTGACTGACCGATCATCAAAATTCTAAGGTATTTCAAGCGGACATAGATGCTTCAAATTTAGAATATAATTAGTGTTTAGTGTATATATCAAGAAAAAATCAAATATTTTTCAATTTCGGTTAGTTTTTTAGATACATTAACTGCATAAATAACTTTGTAATCTTATATATAAAAATGAATTGCTGTTCGTTAGTCTCGCTAAAACTCGAGAACGGCTGAACGGATTTATCTCATCTTGGTCTTAAAATGTTCGTGGAGGTCTAGGGAAGGTTTAAACGGTGAGAGAATATGGGAAATTGCAACTTTTTTTATTGATTCTGAGGCGGTACGAAGTTTGCCGAGTCAGCTAGTCCCAAATAAATATATAGGATTACAGTGTCACATTTGCATATAATTAATCAGTGTACCTGTATTTATGTTTAATGTAATGATAATAGGTGTATCAAAGGTGACTTGTAAAATGGTAAAAGGAACAAAAAAAAAAAAACAAGAATGAGAGTATTAAGTAGAATAAATTGTCTGAAATTGCATAATTACCTATGTACTTAAGGTTTAACTTTAATCGAGACGTTTGTCGAGTGCTTCGATTAATAATTGTATTATTGATTGTATGATTGAGTAAAGTTGTATTATTGATCGAAGGTCGAGTGCGTCAAAAACCTTACGTATGTTTTCGTATGTGCGTATGTTTGTAAATAACCAACCGGAAATAAAAAAAAGGAAGGCGCCCTACAAAAATAATAAAACCTCGTAAGATAGAGAAAAGGGTTTAAGAAAATTCGTTGTTGGTATATACCCAGAAGAAGTAGAAGGTACTGGAAAGGAATAAAGCAGGACTATATAAACTTGCCAAAAATAACAAGTCTCGCCTCAGTTGATCTAAGTGCACTTAACAATCTAATTTATATATATGTACTAGCTTATGCCCACAGCTCCGCCCGCGTGGATGTCTGTTATCGCAACCAAACAAAGCCTATTTCTGAAGGTTTAATCTACCCCTGTACCAAATTTTATCAAAATCGGTTCGGTGGTTTAAGCGTTAAAGACGGACAAACAGATACGCACACACTTTCCCATTTAAACTATTAGTATGGATTACTTTTGAGATATTTAATATTTTCATGCGATTACCGTGTCAATATATATATTAATTAAAAATATTAAAGATTGCAGCTACAAAGTAGCCGAAACGATGGTCTAAAAGTAACAAATAAACAAATAAATCCCAATGGAACCGCGGTAGCCTAGTGGTATGGGTAATGGATTGCTGAGACGAGGTCTCGGGTTCGATCCCAGGTTTTCCATGGCACACACCAATGACTTTTCGATGCTTTTCGAAGTTATGTGTGTATTTATCGCAGGTTTATAAGTGCCCATTTAATGGCAATAGGCTCGCCACCTATTACATTGGGACCTAAACATAAACCGGCGAAATGTGGGTGCTAGCACCTCTGCCTACCCCTTCGGGGATAAAGGCGTGAGTTTATGTTATGTAGAATCCGTTAAAAAGTGGTTTTATTGCAATTTGTGATATTCGTGTAAGCTTTAGAAAATATCATGTTATAGATTTTTAATATTGATATGGTCACTATAAGATGTTGTTAGGGATTAAAAAAAGACAGAAGGTCCCTTAAGTAGCGGCTGAATAAATTAATAATCGACTTGGCATTACGGTAGACCAACTGAGGCGAGGCTTGGTACTTTCATGTATTTTTATTTTTATGGGATATTTATTTTAGCTGGTAGATGTTTGATAATTTCAAATTATTCTAAACGGAATCGATTTTTATCTATACTCATGTGGATAAATGCCCTGGGGCCCAAACTGTCCTCACCAGCTAACTCACTAGCGCAGGCTTTCTTCTCGGAGTTTTATCAATCAATCTATCAATTAGCCCACTCAGTCCACAGTCCAGCTGGACATAGACCTCACCCAATGCGCGACATTTCGTACGGCTTTGCATTAATTCTGTCCCAGCCACCTTTTTCAGATCATCGGTCCATCTGGCTATGGGGCGTCTCGTAGTTATGAGGTTAAAAAGCTGACCTGCTAATGAAAATTATGAACTTGAGACGTAACTGAGGATGCCTATATGGGTGACCTAACCAACAAAATTAACAATCTGTAGCCGATGTTGTATGACGTCAGTCTTCGGTTACGGTTCAAAGGTCAAGTGATCTCACGCGAGTTTAACAGTTTTACCCATCCAAGGCCGCTAAAGAAGTTTTCACTTCAAAAACACTTAAAAGTTATCCCTATCTCAAGACACCTTTTTTTTATACAACTGATGTGGCAGACCGGCGGCCCACCTGATTGTAAGTGGTTACCGTGGCGTATAGACGTGTACAACACCAGGGAGTCACACTCGTGCTGAAGACCCAGTGAACACAGATTTTCTGTGCCGTCAGTGTAGACAAAGCGGGAATAGCCTTTGGTCTTCCCACTGACAGCACAAAACCTCTCCAGTGAGCTCTTATAAATGACCATGAGAAGGTTTATCGATAAACAGTTCTTAATCACAGGGAAGAGCCGGGTGTTTTCTACAATCTGTAAAAGAGGCTTTTCATCTGTCAACGTCATCCCCGATCGAAGGCAGCTTATCCTGAGAAATTGCTCAGACAGCTTTTTATACAGAGCGATATAGTTGGTAACTACTATAAATACCGTCGATTCGAACTTGTATTTAGTGGGATTCCTTTTGAAAACAGAAACTAGTAGAGGAGATTACGAGGAGTCCTTTTGTCGAAAATTGTTCGTTTTTCACGCGAGCTCATTTCAGCTTTTACGATTGTTTGTTATTGTTGATGTTGTAATGGTGACTCTCTTTCCTGAGACTTCGTCTTCACCTTACCATCAGACAAGGTGAAGTCAAATTAACGTGTCCTATATACAGGATGGAAGATTTTGACTTACCTGAAGGGGAAGTACTCTTACCCGGTAATCGAACCGATTAAAAACCCAAAAAAGTAACACTTGTATTTTTATGGCATCAATCTATAGGGTCAATCATGAGGATTAAATCTTTCTAACAAACATGATAAATAAATTGAAAGTAAATCCTTGAAATCTTAACGTACAAAGTTTCAGTATAAACATCGTCTTTGTGGTTCTGGACGGACCTTAGATAGAGCTCCTTGGAACCTGAGGTTCGGTTTCTCCTTCTTTTTGTTAAGATTTGACTGATGCGGCTTTTGTGAGAGTGACTGCCAAATATGGGACTTCTCGATAGAAAGTCTTCGTCAGAACCTCCTCCGTTAATCACTAGGCATACTAGCGTACAGGTGAGATTGGTTTGACCCGGAGCATTTATTTATATGAAGCATTTATATCAAGATTAGCAACCAAAATTACTAATATTCCCTCTGACCCAGCTAACTAAGCTAAATTACTTGTGCTAGGAGTGGGCTCACGTCGGTAGTGAAATAGCCAGGATTCGAACCCAGGACCTCACGATTCGCAAGGCCGACTTCTTAACCACTCAGCTACCGACGCTTCAAGCAAACTGAAGATAGGCCTGGTTCAGCCGGGGTGCCATAGATTTACCTAAGGTAATCTTACACCGCAGCATCTAAAGAGCTAAGACGGCGTGCGGTTTTAATCGGTTCGAGTCCAACATAACCGCTCCCATTGGGTGAAATGTTGTAGGGTATCCGATGAAAAAAAAGCTCTTATTTACGTCTGGATAATTCCCACGAATCGGACTCGAAGGATCTTGATAAGGCCCAATATCTCTTTGTACTCTTATGCATCTTTATATTGGATTTTATCTTTTTTGTGAGACCTGTTATATCCACGCATATAAAAAAGATAGAAGATAAGATCTTCATGATTGAGAAATCTAACATCGGCAATATAACTTAACAACTTTTTACATTAACTTGCTATACTTAGGAACGAGATTACAAAATGTGTGGGATTGGATCAAGACCTTTAACTCTAAGGTCGCTTCACATTAAATGAGGTCAGATTGGATCCCAAGAAATGCCCTAAGGGATTTTATGCCTCAGTCGTTACGATATTGCCAGCAATCACGTGGAATACTTAATTTTATGACAGGTGTTATTGAACGTACGTCATACAAGTGTAAAACAATGTCTCAGACATTGCAAACCGACTTTATCGGTAGTCGGTACTTGGTTGGTTTCCCGAGATAAGTGAGACCATGTGTGATGTAAGAGCATTTTTCTAGTCTGTGGACATGTGCCACGTAGGACATGACACGCTGATAATGTCATTAATGTCAATATTGTTACGTGCATGTCGCACGCCGCGTTAGCTGCTCAGGCTGCGACCACAGATAAGAAATTATAAAATATCTTTGCCGAATTATCATGGTCATGGTCATACATGGTCACCGCCTGAGTGACTGCAGATCCACAGATATTTTGGCATACGGAATATATGCATCACGGATTTTATTGTTATTATTATATTTTATTTATTTCGATTTTACTTTTATAATATTATGTGCTTGTGTTTATCCGCAATAAAAATCAATTTTCTTCTTTTCTTTCTTTGAGATGTATTCTGTACCTAATCTTTAGTATTATGCTATCTGTGACCTAATGTATTTTCAAAGAATTTCTAAATGAACAGTTACAACCGCACTATACCTCTTTAATTTCGATCTTACATTAAAGGTGCCAAAACCACTTACCACACGACATGGGGAAACCACAGTAAAACATTAAACCGTGTGCCAGGCTCTACACTTGAAAAGGGTGGACTGTCGGAGGTGCTTTGATACGGGTGGCATTGATATCGAGAGCTCGCTGAGAGTTAGCCCGCAAGGTGGCTAGCGAGCTTCGTCTTCTAATTGGGCTATGTTCACAAACATAGATGCATTGACTTTAATCCTTTGCCTTATACAAGCAATTATTGAATTCTAGTTAAATTATACTGGTATATGATGTCTTCCAGTGCTGCAATTTTTGAAGTGAAAACTTCTTTATCGGCGTTGGATGGGTAAAAATTGTTAAACTCGCGCGTCAGGATCACTTGACCTTTGACCCGTGACCGACGACTTTGTAGGACGACATGACGTATACAACATTCCTAGCTACTGAGTGTTTATTTTGCTAGGTACGCTAAGAAGCTTCGTAGCTTAGCGGTAAGCGCTTGGACTATAAGTCCTTATGGTATCAGATAGTACCGGGTTCGAACCTGGGCTTCTAACAATTTTTGTGATTATTTTCTAATTTATTACTTTTTGTGATTATTTTTTCTGTTTGTAATTTATTAATTTCTTCTGACAGAAAATTAGTGATAGGTTCTATGATTGGCGCTATATTATAGGTATGGTATGGTCTTTTTTATCTTGTTCTCTGTATATAACGAAGAAAGAAAGAAAGAAAGAAAGAAAAAGTTTTCACTTCTGCCAGTATTCCCGGAGTGTAACCCGTCTTTTTTTATTTTGATTATGTCAATTAACCACTCTTCGCTGTATGACAAGAAGGCAGAGCCAGTCTTTTACGCTTACTCGGCTAAAGCGCTGAGCAGTTAGACAAGAGGTCGGATTAAGAGACGTTTGGTCGCGATATCCGATATTTACGCGCGTGGACACACGGATAATAGCTAGTGTTTTAATAAAGAAAACACAAAGGCTCTTCAAATATTGTTCTATAATTAGACAAAAGATAATTGTATTAAAGTTATAAGTATAGTTTGATGTTGTTAATAACAAATAGTTTAACATAACATTATAAGTCCTAAATGACATAACATAAAACATAAACTCACGCCTTTATCCCCGAAGGGGTAGGTAGAGGTGCTAGCACCCACATTTCGCCGGTTTATGTTTAGGTCCCAATGTAATAGGTGGCGAGCCTATTGCCATTAACTGGGCACTTATAAACCTGCGATAAATACACACATAACTTCGAAAAACATCGAAAAGTCATTGGTGTGTGCCATGGAAAACCTGGGATCGAACCCGAGACCTCGTCTCAGCAGTCCATTACCCATACCTAAATGAAGAAGAGAAAAATTGGATTAGCTACTACAGTACAACCTAGATCTAATATATAAAATTCTCGTGTCACAGTTTTCGTTGCCATACTCCTCCGAAACGGCTTGACCGATTTTGATGAAATTTTGTGGGCATATCGGGTAGGTCTGAGAATCGGCCAACATCTATTTTTCATACCCCGATTCGCGATAACCGACATCCACGCGGGCGGAGCCGCGGGCGACAGCTAGTATATATCTAAAGATCTATATAATAAAGAATATTATCAAAGATAGGTTCCAATAATATATTTAAGTCTAGCTCAATCGAATTTATGACCGTCGTAAAAACTTCGATAGAGATGAAACATATTTAAACATTATTTATTGGCTTTTTTTTTTTTTTTTTTTTTTTTTTTTTTTTTTTTTTTTTTTTTACGTGCGGGAAATCCCCACGGATACCCGCCCCTCCGGAGCCGGAGGGGTGGGTTATGTCGGACTCGAACCGACTAAACCGCACGCCGTCTGTGGGTCGTGGTGCTAGGCCGGAGGTGAGGTTGTCTTGCGACATATCCCTCGCACCCCGGCTGACCCAGGGCCATCCCTTTCGGTCTGGCCCTCCTCGGGAGGTGGGGACCACGCCGTCCCCGACTCAACCCCGGTGTGGGGAGGCGCGCATCGTCCTACGATGCGCGCCGCCGCCGTGGCCTGCTTCTGCTAGGGTGACGGGTGGCTCCACCCGTCACCCTCAGGCCCGATTATTTATTGGCTAACATCACCAACAATATAGAGACAATACCTATTTTTACTTTAGGTGTTATATCTAAAACATCTTATATCTAAAGGCTGTTGTAACAAAAGCCTTTAAGCGGGGCGTGAAAAGTATCCGATGAGACGGTCAAGCCGAGGGTCATCATTGTAATATTATTAGTGTATGTTATGGTAGCCCTCTTTCCTGATACTTTGCCTTCAGTTTACCATCAGATGAGGTGAATTCATGTTAATGAGTCCTATATAAAAGAAAAGATCCAGCCGAAAAAAATATAAATTTTATTTACTATTTCTTATTTAAATTTAAACGTACACTCGGAAACCTAAAGGAGATCAGAGAAAATATCACGAAACGGTCACTCATCCAAATGCTAACCGCTTCTAGGTAGATTAGCCTACTGGTGATTTTTACTGACCAGTTAGCGGAACTGGCCATAAGCACTAACTAATACTACGTATATTACTATAATATAAAAAAGCGGCCAAGTGCGAGTCAGACTCGCCCATGAAGGGTTCCGTAGCAGCAAGTAATATTATATAAAAGTTCTTGTAGCTCGTTGTTACTTTGATCGATGTTTTAATAATAGTGTACGACGATTTATGACGTATTAAAAAAAAACTACTTACTAGATCACGTTCAAACCAATTTTTGGTGGAAGTTTGCATGGTAATGTACATCATATATTTGTTTTAGTTTTATCATTCGCTTATTTTAGAAGTTACAGGGGGTGGCGGACACACATTTTACCAATTTGGAAGTGTATCTCGCGCAAACTATTCAGTTTAGAAAAAAATGATATTAGAAACCTCAATATTATTTTTGAAGACTTATCCATAAATAAAACAAAGGTTTTGGACGAAAAAAAAATTTTGGGTTTCAGTTCTAAGTATGAGGAACCCCCAAAATTTATTGTTTTTGGAAGTGAAAACTTATTTAGCGGCGTTGGATGGGTGTAAAAAAACGTTAAGGAAGCGTCAGGATTAGTTGACCTTTGAACCGTAACCGACGACTGACGTCATACAAGATTAGGTACAGACTATCTATTTTGCAAGTTACGATAGATAGCGTCGTAGCTTAAACGGTAAGCACTTCGACTGTAAGTCCTTACAGTTTCAGATAGTATCGGGTTCAAACCACCTAGCCTTCAGAGATTTTTTGTGATTGGTTTTTCTTATTATAATTTATTACTTTTTATGATTATTTTTTCTTTCTGTAATTTATTACTTTTTGTGATTATTTTTTCTTTTCATAATTTATTAATTTCTTCTGACAGAAAATTAGCAGAAAATAAGTGATAGGTTCTATGATTAGCGCTAAATTATATGTATGGTATGTTCTTTTTTATCCTTTTCTATGTATATAACGAAGAAAAAAAAAAGAAAATGTTTTCTCTTCTGCCGGCACTTCCAGAGTGCGACCCGTCTTTTTTTTCTATTTTTGTGTGAAAATCTTAATGCGGTTCACAGAATACATCTACTTACCAAGTTTCAACCGTATAGTTCTTATAGTTTCGGAAAAAAGTGGCTGTGACATACGGACGGACAGCCAGACATAACGAAACTATAAGGGTTCCGTTTTTTGCCATTTGGCTACGGAACCCTAAAAATGAAATGGTGAATGTGTTTCTAAGCGCAAATCTTGAGAACAGCAAAACCGATTTCGCTAATTATTTTTTAGGGTGTTCCTTAAAGGTAAAATACAAGGATGATTTTATGCAGAGAACAATTAAAAAAGTTGCCTGATATGTCTTTACTAGATACTTTTCTAGACTCCCGCACAAACGAATCGTAATAATAGGTAGATACCTAACAGTTAATTTGAACTTTAATACTATATCATTAAGTTCAAGTGTTAGTTGTGAGGTTCTGAGAAGGCAAAAGAATTGAGTAGTGCCACGGGGTTGAAGTGTAACACGAGCGACGCCGAGGCGGGTCAGCTAGATACCAATATAAATCTAGAGTGCGTTAAGTCATTACAGCGTATAGAACTTATGCTATCACTGATATCTATAGGATATTTATTCCTAATCGCATATTCTAACAGTCTACAAACAAGTAAAGGCTCAAATAAAGTTAGAAACTACCAAAGTTTCTTTAAAATGGTCAGCCGCAGACCAGACTAGCCCGCGGGGAGTTGGGCTCGAGTAACACGTTAATGAAGGCCTCGAAACACTCGTCGAGGTTGTAGCGTGTTTTTGAACATGTTACTTAGAGTAAAAGGAAAAGATGATAATACCTACAAGGTAAAAGGTATCTCTAAAATAACCAGGTAGGTAAAAATGCATCACATTTACTGAGAGATGGTTGAAAACTGCTCAATAATAGTGTAGTGCATTGTGCAATGGTAACTCATACAGTCAGACCCGACTGCCGATATTCGTTAGGTCAAAGCTAATGTCTATATGGGCAACAGTGGTTGGCCTCCAACCACAAACTAGGCTACGAGGTCAAACGGCTGACGGTCCCAACAGAACGACCGACCAAGCCACGTCATATTTAAGCAGACCCCCAAACTTCGAAGTGAATGCCTTATATACGACTGGGACTAACGTGAGCTTAATGATGAGGATTAGTAGATTGATAAATATCTTGTTACTGGATATACCGAATATACATAAATAGGTAGGACACGACGGTATTTCCGTCCAATTGCGCAGTCCGACTGGGGAAGTACCTCCGCCCTACAGAATACCACGGGCATAATAACCTCGTGTTGTGTTCCTGTTGGTGAGAAAGGTAGCCAGAGCTCACTGGAGAGTTTCTGTGCTATCAGTGGGAAGTCCAAAGGCTATGCCTGCTTTGTCTTCTACACTGAACTCTGTGTTTACAGGGTCAGCAGCACGAGTGTGACTTCCCTAGTGTTGCACACGTCCATAGGCCACGGTAACCACTTTCCATCAGGTGGACCGTGTACTTATCTGTCACCTCAGTGGTATAAAATAAAACACTATGAATTAAGAAAATTATAAGCATAATTAAGGCTACGTGAACAACCTATTCATTGAAATAAGCAAATCAATCAAGGATTTAGTGGGTAAATTTATCAGTACATTTCTTGGTCGCAAGATTTGTATCATAATCGACTTTCTTAGTCGTAAGTTGGTCACGTCAGCGCTGGATCTTCGCATATTAATGATTATGCTAATATCGTTTTAGTACCTCTGTCGAATACTATACAATGGTATAGTCTAGATTTCACGAGGTTCTTAGAAAGCTCAGTGGTTCTTTTTATATTCCATATAAAATGTAGTTTTTACTTTAAGTATCTTGGTTTTAACTTTATTGCTTTTTTGTTTCAAACTTTAGTTTATCTTGTCTTGTTAGTAAGTGTCACATTATGGAAGCAGATTTTCACAAATTTGTAAAGTGCCTGTAAATCCTTGAAGGGTAGTCAGAGGTGTATTAACTATATTTCACCAATTGATATGAAGGGCTATGTTTTTCGCGCGTATCTTGTATGTCTTATTACCTCATATCTTCTGAACCACTATACGGAAATCATTGATTCATGTCTAAAATAAAAGGTATTTATTGCCCAAGTGTTTTTCGGTAATTAAAGATGAACAAAAGCTTAATGTTGGTTTGCAAAAAATGTAAGTGGTAAAAAAAGTCACTCAAATTTATCGAGTGGGGTATGAAAAATGAAGGAAATTAAAAGACGATTAGAAAATATATATATCATACCTAAAAAGTATAAAATAAAACAAATTATTAAAAATAAAATACCCGACTGAGGCTGAAAAGATCGAAACAACCTTTATATCAGGCGGTACCCATTTGCAAATCAAAAACCCGATGAAAATTAATGGGTACCGCCTGCACCTGCACCTGCAACTACATCCCATAGCATGCACTGTTAAAAATCCATACTGACATTAACTTCTTTACAAGTGACACGTATTTTGAGCCATATTATACTATGCGTTTTGCAACAACAAAACTGTGTCTAAATAGATGAAAGCCAAAGGTGTGAAAACATGTATTATTTCAAGTTATACAGGCTGACATAACGAGATTTCTCACATATACTCTATATTAAGTGAGAAACCGTTGTTAACACGATCATATTAACCGGGTTCTATTATAATTTGAATATTTTACCTCTTTAATGAAAACGAATAATCATTTTTTGCTAAGACCAAAGTATACCTCCTGAATTATCTTGTTAAGTAAGAGCGCCTTTGGACAAAATTAAAACAAATATTTACATTTTTTTTCTTTAATTTTGTACAGAATTTGCCTATGTAAATAGCCAAAGTAAAATTCTTCAGACTCTGTAAACAAATTATGAATACGAGGGTGGAAGGAATTAAGGGTCCGCCAAGACTTTTGACCGCAGTAAAATAAGACAAATTCTTTTAGACTGTATAAACGGTGGTCCATAAAAGGAACCCATGACTTAATTCGAAGTTTTGAAGTGACCTGACTAAAAATGTTTTTGTATATGAAAATTCTTACATTTGCTATACTAAGAGGTAAAAATACTAAAGTATACTAGAAAATAGATTTCAAATGTATACAAATTTCTTTCAAATAAATCCCATAAGAAACACAATTTCATCATGCACTTGAGTAGAATGCAAGAAATCGAACTATCACAAATTTAATTCAATTTGAATTCGATTTTGAACTTTATTGCATCGAAAATAAGACTGAAATTTATAGGAGAATCGTTTGGTATACGGGGTATATATACAAGATACGGTGCCGTATCGCTCGATTCTCTTCTCAATACGAACGCCAATCTTGATTGCATACAAAGCTTGCATTTAGTTCTTGGTTCAAACATTGGCGTTATTGCGTAATTGAATTTATATACTCACGTATATTTATCCCCAAAGTAGTAAGCTGTACCTATTAACACGCAAAGTTCAAAACCCACAAATTTGTTTGCCAGTTTATTCAAGCCCTCAAGCGTGTACTTTCACGCCATATTTTACTGAAAATTGAAGTTAATGCGCGTAAATTGTTACGTCTTTATTTTTTAGAAAATCTTTGTTCCAACAAGTAGAACACCGGCGGTTGTAAATTGGCCAGTCATGCTTACGTCCTTCTCACGAACGACCCCATCTAATTTTCTGCTATAACAAAAAATAATAATGAAAATTTGAACGGTATTATCCAACATTTTCTTGAGACGCCAATGTTTCCGCACTACCTACTGCCAATCTCTGGGAAGTTAATCTCAAAACAGCGTACATTTGCGAGCTATGTATTTTAATTTAGCCAGTTCACACCATGACACGTACCTCTTAATTAACTCGGAAGCGAGTTTATTACCTACAACGTTTATTTTAACTGTGCGAAAATAGAAGAAAGCGTGCCTTGGGAGTGTTTACTTTGTCGCTAAGTGTAGAGATATGGACTACGGATGGAGCGTATAGGTTAGCAAATAAGTATAAGAAGCCATATTATGGACGTTTTCTTATACGACAGTGGTAGTTGTATGTAATCGCGCAATTTCGGTGGGTTGTGATGTTATACGACAACGCGAAGTACCTCTGTACCTCAAGTTGTTATTAACAAAAGTTTCATGATGGTTTCCTTTAGGTGTTGTAGAATAGATTCTTGAGTTCATATTTAGCATGCTTATATACTTACTATAAGAAATTTATAGAAGCTTTGACGACTATTTATATTTCGATATAAACCTAATTTCAGTGGATTTCATCTTGCCTTACTAATTATGTTATAGTTTAATATAGATACTTACAGACATTTCACTTTCTTTTAAGCAACCGAACTCATGCGTAGACAAAAAAATTGTCATCTCAAATATTAACGTTATGCATTAGTAGCTGACAATGTCGTTTTTATTATTTGCATTGAGATTCAGTTTATGGAAATCCAATCTTACAATGCATCAATTTAACGAAGGTACACGTAAACCAAACTAACACAAGCTTGTACGAACAGCACATTATTCAATGACCATACCATGTTACTGGTACTCCAGCTAGCATTGATTTATTGACTCATCGTTTATATGCTGTTATAGATGAGTTTGACAAATCGCCTGGCGTGACGGCAGACGTACGACTTAGGAACCTGGTCCAATTCTTGTTCAATACAAATAATGGCATTCATGAATAATTAATTTTTTAAAACGTGAAAGTTTGTACTATAATTGTGATCTTTGTTAATCTTTCAAGTAAAGAAGATTGAGCGGACCTAGATAAAAAGGAGCAAAGAGACTTTATCCTGGGAATAGGTTCCCTTGGGACTCAGGAACATGATCAGAGATCAAAATCTTTCGATTGTGAAGAGTCAAGCATAACAGATGATTTTGAAGTTTGTTAAAATATCCAGCTGAAAGTATACTTTAAGTTTGTTTCGAGAGGGCATGATGCCACAATTTCCCAGGTTATATATTATCTGAAAAGAAAAATAAAATATCGGTGTAATTTGTGTCTGTTAATATTAATTATGTAGGATACAGGCATTAATGCACACAGAATAAGAATTACGGTCATAATTTCGACTTTCACAATCCCCCATCCCACAGGTATTTGAAATAAGTAAAGAAATGACCAATATTTTAAGATTCATAACCATTAACTTATAAAAAGAAAGTAATCATAAACTATTTATAGGGCAGACTCGAGAATGTTAAATCTTCAGTATCTGAAGTTCTAGTCGGTTTCACATGTGAAGTATCTAATCCTGAACAAGCAATGAGTGGTTCATACTCAGTAAATTGAACCTTATGTCTTAGAGCTTAAAGTGTATCTGAAAATTGGTTAAGGAAAATTTGTCAGACTCGTACTCAGCAAAATATGATTTGCCTTCTGTATAGCCAATTTTTACTCTTATGCTTTCATTTTTAAGGTTCATGGATGTCTTGGTAATCATCCATTGAAGTTCTTTGTGTCGATCGTTAATAAATTTTAGAAAACTTTTAATGGCCGCCCGTTCACGAAGTTTTAATTCTCGATGGGAGCAACTTTTTCGCCTTGACTTTGTACTTCACGAACATTTTGAGAGATGTTATAATTTTTTGCGGTAAATATAGAGAACTTATCCGAGTTTTAATTTTAATTTGCGATTGTGAAACTTTTAGTGTCATTGGCTTACAGTCGTTAATATGGAAGTATCGGTGAAATATTTTACGACATTTTAGAAAAGACAGGGGCTCCAAAAAAGATGTCTTTTCCTATATTGTCCTTGTCAATGTAACTTTTCCTTTCACTTCATGGGAACTGCACGTTAAGTCTTAACAAAAGCCACGCCATATCTTTGTACGATAAATACTTTTGTACGCCTCTATAAAAGGTAGGTACATTTCGCGGTTTCACTGTTAACAAAAAAAAGGTTATTTTCAGAAATACTGGCCTTTGTCGCTTCCGTTTCGGCTAATATCAAGGCGTGCGAGAATTATCCTCATGGCTTACGCAGTGCAGTGTAATAATTTCTACTTCGTATTTTCATTGCAAACAGTAAAAGTAAATTTTACTATTTCGTTTGGGTTACAGGAAAAAAAGATTGTAGCAATCTGAATAGGAGTTTCGTTTATTTTGACTTTATTTGTGCAGCACACATAGTGAATTCACAGGGGTATATATCGCTACAAAATGTTGAACAATTCTTGTTATCTTGTTTGAAGAAAAAACGAGAAATCCAAATAGATAAAAATTTTAATAACATTCATAATAATACGCGTATTATGAATATTTTGCCTTTTTAATGTTATAGACTTAAATTAAATAGGACGTATAGTCCTATTTAATTTGAGACTATAATATAACATATTGATGCACTAGAATCAAGCCAATGATAGTAATGCAATGCAGATAAGCTTGACAGTATGCTGTCGGACAGATGACTGAGGTCTACAGGATTTCAAGGAACCTATAACTATCTTGTGATAATTGTCTCATTTGATTAATGTATGGCCACGTGAAATTGTGTGCTCAAAAACATTTTAATTTAAATAAGCTTTAAAATAGCTGAAGCTTCCAATATTACGATTTGATTAAACGCCCCCTGAATTCCTTTCTGAGATGTTACATATAAAATGTATAAAAGTAAATAGAGATCTTTGTTGTTAGGGTATATAGTATTATAATAACAATTCTTACGTTACAAGATTCAAAATATGCGGGCGAGAGGCCGCATTGTATCATAAAGTTTTATTACACTTCGTGACTATGAAGATAGTGTTTGGAAACTGCTTCAAGAGCGGAAGCTTGTATTTTATCGATAAAATGATTTAATACTTTTATATAGTCGCGCTTTGCGCAAGAATTGCTGGTAGGTGGCTTTAAAAGATTTATCGTAAAAATACTTGGTTTAAGAATCTTTACTTCTAAATTTTAACCGTCTTCAGAAAAGAAAAATATTCTCGTATAATATGTAATGTAACATGTAGTATGTAATAATAATAATCTCTTGCAATACTGCCTAAATGTTAGAAATCGGTAAAACAAGTACACTTATCTTTAAGCTGGAAATAGGATGGATTTCAACGATCCAATTATTTTGGTTTCAGAAAAATAAAATGTTTCATAAACTTCTTAAGCCGCTTGTCTTGAAATAACATCAAACAATCTGATATTGCTTCCTATACATATTTACAT
This sequence comes from Eilema caniola, assembly GCA_949126895.1. Classification (NCBI taxonomy): domain Eukaryota; kingdom Metazoa; phylum Arthropoda; class Insecta; order Lepidoptera; family Erebidae; genus Eilema; species Eilema caniola. The sequence goes on from OX421462.1 coordinate 2,816,433, forward strand.
AGTAGAAGAATGTTGATATTAAACTCTCAATAGATTTCAAAACGATATTACAAAATGAGTCCCCGATGAAAATGTAAGCGCGTTTTCGTCGCGTACGTACAATATCTTAAAACTATAAATTTCTATAGAATATGCAAATGGTTTTGCTAAATTACATTTAGATTCAAAGATTTTTATGTAAAATAGTCGTTACATTTAGTCGTTTCTACATAAAAAATACTACTTTCCCCTGTTTTGCCTCTTCTCTAAAACATTTAATTGAAGAAACTTCACTGCAAATCACAAAGTATTTAATGACGAACCCTGGATTTTTCAGATGGCGGCAAGTCGTCTCCTTTTCGCATAATCATAACAGTTTTTTGCATAAACCACACGGGACCCATTTCGTACGCCAGTGTAATTTTTTGCAAAAATATGAAGCGATTAAAGTAAATTCACTGGGAGTTTTAAATTGTAGAATGCTTCATTGTAGTACATTTCTGTTGATATGAAATGCGAAATGCAGTTTTCATTTTGTATTATTTTATTTCTAAAACTATTAGGTTCATCTTGTATGAAACAGTACTTAACACTTCATTTATTTCAGTTAAAATAATGCTATAATATATATTGATAAGATAATTATACCAGTTTTGTGCATGCTATTTGCTGACATTATAAGCTACTTACAAGTACTTAGTGAACATTATAAAATCTGTAGTAAAAATCTATAAAGTAGAAAATAAACAGTGGGTAAATCCAAATGTCTTCCATAATACCAATGCAAATGATTTTAGAATTCGATTTGTATGGGCAATTTACCCTTCGCTGGCCTCTTACGAAATAATTTTTCCATTTTACCTTTCTACTCTGTGAAGGAGCGCTAGGAAATGATCTTGAAATCGTTTCAATCAACTCGGGTTTAGATGACTTTGTGGGTTAAAATTTTGTTTATTTAATAAATACCTCTGTTTTAGGGTTCAGTGATATGATCATTTCCCCGTACATCCCACCGTAATTTCCTGGTTTTATTTTAATTATCACTCAACAATCTAAAGAATTTTTTGATGAGTCCTAAATATTAAGCATATATTACTGTCAGCAAACTCGTCTTGTTAGTATAAAGTCAATTTATGAAATTAAAGTAATACCTATATTCCTTCATCAAACCTTTTTCAGAAAACACAAATCATCTAAAATTGTCCAACATTGCCTATCACCCGGACATTTACAATTTATAATTGGCTAAGTTTTTGGTCTGGGCAAGGATCAGGGGCTAATTGGCTCTCTGCGATGATGGGTCTGAGATGGGAGCCATGATTCAAGAATTACACTTACAAACTCTCTCTACGATAACGCTGGTGGATGTAAAGTTCTGAAGTGTTTGGGTGGTTCAAGTCATAAGATTTTAAATTCCAACTTCATTTATTAAATATATTTGGTAATGGTAAATGAATACGACATAATGAAATACGACTTTAGTTTTAATGGTCTATCGTTGTTGTGGATTTCATTTCATCCCTGATGTGTGGGGTGGGGACACCATTAGGAGTTCTGGGCCCCTTATGGTATGTTAATTTGGAGAGAGTAGCCTACCTTTAAAAAAAAATCAATCCCTATACTTACCATCTCAGTGACGATTTTTTCATATAAATCTTTAGAAATTGATTTATACACAACAGGTACTTAATAATTTTGCGTATCGATGATCAGATGTTTCACTATTTTCTTCCTCACTACCTGTATTGTCAAAAACTTGCATGTTTCATAATAGTCACTAATTACATTATGATTTTCCTTATCGGTTATCTTAGTCAAAGTGATAGTAGCAATAAGATTATTACTTGTTCCATGAACAGGATCACAGTATAATTCGAGACATTTGGGAAGTAACAATGTTTTCAAAAGACAATAAGAGATTCGCGATCCTCGGGAATATCGTTTAATACTTACTGTCGTTTTATTGTTAGGATCTAACAACCATGACAGACTTAAGACATTCTGATACCTTTTTAACTTGTTGTAATAAATGACATAACTACGATTCAACATTTATATGTAGGTATTAAACTTGTTGTAACGTATCTGTATTATTTCAGCTGACATCTTATGCCTGCCGAGTATCGTGCGAGACTAAAATTTAATTAGTGTTACATTTTACAAATAGAACGGAAATTTCATTTCCCTCAATAGCGTAGACGAAGACGAAGGCTATTGACCATCGCTGGTAATGGTCATGAGCTTTGAAGTGATTTTTTTAATGTTGATGCTTAAACATAATATATTATGTAACTACTTCAGTTCACTTATTTATGCTCTATGACTTATCTTTACCTCAGTGAAATGAATCATGTAACTTTTTAAACCATAAGATAATGGCCATTTCTAGATTTAATCTTAGTTAAAGCTAAAGGCGTCTAAATACTTGATGCCTAATTATACAAAATGTTATTTGGTTGTTATGTAATATTCTCTTCAACATTGAGCAAGTTTAACTTTGTCATTTACCAACAGATTTCAAGTAACACAAAAAGTACCTATTATAATAATGATTTATTTTAAACAAGGATAGGGTAAATAAGAATGCCCAATATCTAAAAAACTTTTTTAAATGCATATTTTTATAAACGATAAATTGCTATACATTTGGTTGAATATCATAAAGAAAGTTTCTAATGAATTGTCACTAGTGAAAGTTAAAATACACTAAAATTGTACGTATTAACCCACTGCGTAGGTCAAAGTAGAATGTGTTTTAATAAGATTCTAAATTAAATTATATAATCATCTCATTCTAATATTTACATAGTACATAATTATTATTACTTAAGTAAAATATGGCATAATGTAAATATAACATTTACATACAACAAACACGATGCTACTTGGTATAATTCTAATGACTACAGAGATCTTGTTTTATGACGATTGTAAAAAGGCAATATTTTAGGAACATTAATTAAGAATTATTGCAGCGATGTAACTGTGATTACGCCAAATTCATGACTACTACATTATTGTATACGTTAATATGTAAATAATGTAAGTCAACCACACTATCGTACATTGATTATTTGAATTGCATTACAAATTAACTTTCTTTATTATCACTAATTTTTTACCACAATGTCAGTTCATACTTTCTTCGACTCAACTTTTTTCACAGTTCCTGTACTGGTTTCAGTATCATTTGATGAACCAGAAGTAGAATGTTCCAGTTTCACTGAGTCACTCCTAGTTCTATCACCTTTTTTCTTACTATTAGAATGTCTATTTAAAAATGATGGTGTTCTTATACTTTTTTTCTGTTTCACTTTAATTGCTTTCTCTGGTGGTTTATGAATACTTTCCGTTCGATTTTGTAGTCTATTCAAACTCAACTTTGGTTTTATTTGAGCTGTTTTTTCATAATCACTTACGTCTGGTAACAGTAAGTTACTAATACACATGTAGTCCTCTTTTGGTTTAGAAGTAACATTCACATGATTTATTTTGACAGGTACTATTTCTAACTTCTTTTCAAAAATAGTTTCTGGGCCTTTTGAATCTAAAACGTTGTCCATATTTGTTGGAGAATCAACCCCACCGACTAATTCTTGGATTAATTTATCTTCAAAATCGTCAAAAGCTTCATCATCATCGATATCTTCTTCATCTTCATCAGAATAAAATGAAGAGAATGACGTTACTGAACCTTGCGTTGAATGAAAATCGTCGGGCAAGCGCACTCTTGGTACGTTTGTTGGTATTTCAATTTGGCTTGGCGATGGAGTTATAACGATTTTTGAATCTTGCGAAGATGGCATGTCACTAGATGCTATTATAACTCTTGGTAATCTTTCTTTAGGAAGATTAATTGTGGATTCGGATTTAACTAATGCTACATTTTTATTACATAATACATTTTGCGATACATCAAGAAAAGTTGATAGGTTATCTATATTTTCATAGTTCTTAACAGCAGCATCTTCATTGATTTTCTTTACATTTGGAGTCACGAAAGAAGATAAAGGCTTAGTATTTTTGTAGGCTAAGCGTCTATCTAACGTTGTAGTTCTTGGTGGTGGCTGTGGAGGACATCGAGAGCGATCGGTTTGACCGTCAATAGTGTAACCACGAAAAGTTTGCAATGAATTAGATTGTAATGACAATCTTTTATGTGATTTTGGTAGATCAGGCAGTACTTTTGGAAAGTTTCTTTTCTTTATATGCATTAAGGCTTGTTCGGCCGTCATTGGGTAGTTTGATTTTTCTTCTCTTGATGTAACATTTACATCATTTCTGAATGTAACGGGTGGTAATATGTCTAAAACATTACTACATTCCATTTTTTCTATAAGTTTGTCGTAGTTAACGTCTGTTACAGGATCGGATGAGGAATGTTTATGAGAGATAATTAAAGGTTTTTCTTCCACAGACAAAGTGATTACATTTGTAAATGTTTTTTCATCGTTTTTTATTTTGGGCACTAATTTAGAGTCATTTTCAATGAGTCTTTGGGGCGTATTTGATTTGGAATGTACTTGATCACCGGCATCAAATGACTTTGATACTTCAATTGGTTCTTGATTGAGTATGGAATTAGTGCGGGCAGCAGGTGTAGCGTCAATTGCTACTGATACTTTTTTCGATTTAATGCTTTCATTTCCTTTGCTTTTCAGAGAGTCATTCGATTTACTAGTTTTTTTAATACCATTAATATACTGTATATTACTTCCAATAGATGAATGTGAACCAAGGGCTGATGTTGAAGTAGTTTTTTCTGAAGTTTTAGTCCTACTATACGTTTTTGAAGCGAAGCTTTTAGAGTTAACACTGTCGTTCATTCTTGAATCTTCTTTTTTTCGATTTGTTTCTGAGAGTAGCTCTTCTGATCTAGTGAATGGTTTGGCCGCAGTGATGTGTTTTTCATTCAAATCAGAATTAGATTTTCTCAAAATAGCCGGGGAACATCGATGCATTACCTCATTTGCTATCCAGTCCCTTACTTTTGTGTGAGCATCCAATGTACTGGTAGACAGATGTCTTCTTAGTTGGAATCTTTCCCTAAAGCCACCCGAATCATCTGATTTAGGCGTTTTACAGACATCAGGTTTCTTTTTATGCTTTTTTGGATTGTTTTTCGCCTTATTGAAACTCATCGACTTGATGACACTGCAGCCATTTTTTAATGTTTGTAGAGCACTTTTATCATCTTTAGAACTCTTTTGGCCGATAACGTCCACTTCACCAATTTCCGCACGTGGCTGTCGAGAACTGTCAAGTGTTTGCTCACGAACTCTAAGCTTGCGTTTTTTGAAATATAGAATGGAACAAATTCCAAAATTTACAGCTAGGAAAAGAATACCCAGGGATATTATTAGTGTAACAGTTGCACTTGATGTTTTTACAGGCATCTGGCTTTTTGGCCTACCTGTGGTCGTCTGGGCTGTACTTTTTTCCATTAATCCTGATGGCATAGAACGCGATGGCTTTTCTATAGACATAATTTGCTTATATAAAACATCGGTGTCTGGTCTTGGTTCCGGCTGCGGATAAGGTCGAAATCTACCATATATTGATGAAGAATGTTGTGGTGCTTGCGGTGCCCATATTCTCCGTATTTGATCTGTAAATGAATTTTTTATACTATGAATTTTCAAAACAGTTAGTTGGTACTGGCATTATGAATATGTAGCCGTCATCATACTGGGTCCCTGTGCATCCCAAAATACGTTGACAAGTCTATAATAAAAATATCATTCCTCCATTGACGTTAAAGCATCGCTTTAAAGAACTTGGGAGACTTCAATTCTTGTAATCATTATAAACGTAACTTATTTTTAGGAAAATAATCTGATACCTAAAATGTGACTGCGCTACCATTTTGAATAGAAATTACAAATATTGCACCTGCAGGGTTACTAGTACTTCTATAACTTGGCCTAGTTGCTGCTGGCTTTGGGCGCTGAGTGACCGACGGTTTATGAGTATACTCAAATAGCGGATCTACTACGAATTTGCTCATTTTGTTTGGTAATGTTTTCGTCCAGAATTTTGTAAAGTTTGACCTGTATGAAGCTTCTTGTCCCGGTGGAATATCTGTGAAAAAAATATTATATGCTTGCATACAAATAGTTCAAACTATCGTCATTGAAACTCAGAATGTGGCTGGTAAAAATAACAATAATTACCAAATCTCAAATACGTTTGATGAGTAGCGTCATACTCAGGCCAGTTTTGGTTAAAAAGGCTCCATTGACTTGGATCTAAGTTATAGAATCTTATAAGATGCTGGGTATTTGGAGATCTGCGAAAATACAAACAGATCGTTTATAAAATAAAATGAACATCACTATTATATATTATATATCTATATATTTTACTGGAACTAAATAAGATCCGCAAGTTTAAATATTTCCTAGGAAATTTATAAACTAACCTAACCTGTAACCAAACCTAACCTTATTAACTTGCGGATCTTGTTTCCTTTCGGTGACATTATACTACTAAATTAATTCCATATACGAAATTCAATTATTTATATACATAAGTGAAAAGAAGAATAATTAAAATAATAGCCTTTCTTTAGTCTTTGGATAAATTTATGTTCAAAGCATCGTTGAATGTAATTTTTGAAAGGTTGTCGAACCTAATACATTCAATTCTATTTCCTTAAAGCCTTTTCAAGGTAGTATTGCACTTTCTCGAGAATTCATGTTAAACCGTTATACATACAAGCATAGGTACTAACCAGAGCGCTTGTAAGTGTTGTAACAGTAGCTGAAATCCTAGCACCCCACCGTGGCACATGGCGTAACAAAATAGGTTGAGATAACGAGCTTACGCTATATTTATACTGGAACTTGGGAAAGAAACCACCTCGGGCCCGACTTAGTAACTACAAGTTCTTGAAACGTATGATGTCAATTAGTTTAGAAAAATGTTAACTACAATACAAGGTAAAAAATAATGTAAACTCTAGACGCGAAGAGTATGTTTGGCCAAATTCATAGTACAAATTAATCAACAACAATAAAAAAAAAAGAGTCACAAATTACTCTTCAAACTAAAAAAAATATCTACTGGTAAAAGCGACTGTTTGAAATAATTCTTCTTCATCCTAGCGTTAATCTTAGTTGCATCCGAAGCTAACTACTTAGAGTCTGGGGTCCGCTTTTACCAGTCAAACGGCGGATTTGTCTAAACTTGACCTCAACAACTGAAAGGCGATATCAAAGCATTGCAGTTAGACCATTTGTTGAACTTATGAGGGCTCCAACTACCCGTAACGACTGACTGCCATAGATGTTCGTATGGCAACCGGGACCGACGGTTTAACGTGTTCTTCGAGGCACAGGCGGACCAATGCAAATACCCATATTCATGCACACAAATATTTGAACTGAGCGGGGATCGAAACCGCGCATCCTGTGTAGCGGCCGCGGTCACTACGGCTACGTCACGAAGGCCGTCTCTGTCGACTATTAGAAGTAGTGATAAATATTTTAAAAGTACCCATATTTGACGAAGTTTGACCACATTTTCATCACCACCTCACTCAGCAACATTTCTTGTTCTGTGTAGTCTGCATTAAAATGTGTATTTGTACCACCTAGTGGAACTCCAAACACATATGGCAATTCCTCCCCTTGAACACTTTTACTAAGCTGCGGACAAAGATATAACTTAGTCTATACAGGTATTTTATTTTTATATCGTTAGGAATAAAATGTTATATGAGTCTTTGGAAAAGATCCAAAAATTGCACAGAAAAATCGATCACTGGAACTTTACAGCACTCAACGATGAATTCATTGAATTCACCGTCATTATATTTTCGACACTTGTTCCGATAGACTTGAAACTGAAAAAAGATTTTGTGCTTCGATAGTTTTTAGTCTCCATTGTTCAAAATGTAGTACAAAAGGCATTCACAATACGTTTTACTAGTTTAGTGCTTCCAACTGAAATGCGAAAGTCGATTTGACATCAGGAAATACATTTCGCTCGTGAAATTGTCCATTTCTTAAAATGTATATTCTCTTTGCTTTTTATTGAATGAAATATGAAGTTTGCAAATATGGGAGAACTTTTGTAGTAATGTATACCTTTGTATCTTTCGTTTTGTGATAATGAATAAATACCCAAATAAAGAATCAGAGGCATTATCCTTTAAGTACCGACGTGTAGTGTGAAAGACACTTGAAGAGTTCAAATCTCTAAGTTTCATATGATAACGAAGAGGTACCTCATTGTGTTTCTCTGTACACCTCTAGCAATTGCTCAGCAATGTTCATGGAGAGCGCCTGTGTCAGCACGTGCAAATCCGGTGAGTTATGTCTTGTATAAGATCACGAGTGGTCTGACAGACCTGTCGTCTGTGCTTATGTAACTTTGTTTGGTTGCAACTTTTTCACGTTTTAATGTTTTTTTCTTTTATTTTAGCCAGTTATAAAAGTCAGGGCACTTCAAAAAGATAATAACGCGTCCGAGCTTGAATCTAGACTCATATTCCAAAAAAGAATGTATGATAGGTCGAACAGAGTGGCGTTCGGAGTACGACAGCCAAAAGGGGGACCAGGATATACTTAGGTCCTTTCTAAAACAAAAACGATAAATATCGAGTGCACGCGATGAATTTTTGGAAATCTAAAACGAATAGTTGACAATGGGAGAGTTCTGCATACCGATGGCCATAAAGTGGCGCACTTTGATTTATGAGTGGTCACTGGCCCTGTTAAAGTCTATCTTAACGCCTTTCAGATGACCTTCCCAGACCAGAGTAACCTAGCAAGGTGGGGGAAGGCCACAGAAAAACAATGTTATATTTGTGGCGAGGCAATAGCGACGTCTATAGGTTTGGTATATTAGTAGGATATAGGTTTGCTTCTCGATAGAGGCCAATACACACGCCACCACGATAAGGTGCTTATTATCCATACAATTAGCTCATTACTAGGACGAATGTCTAAAGCGGCACTAGTAGGTTCGCACCAAATTTGGTTAGACAGAGAGGGGAACTTGGGTAGTGAAGGTAAGTGTTGATGTACACTCGACAAGGCGATAGTATCCCACCTTTATATGTAAAGATGGGATACTATCGATTTTGTCGACTGTACATCAACAAAAGAGGCCTCTTCTAAACCTACACCTGGGTCGCAAGTCCCAGGCACTGTCTCGAATTCCCAACTCAGCAACGCGATGTACCCGGCACCCGCACAGAGAATCCATGGATTGTTAAGAATATCGGTCTAGATCAGGCGCGCATAATGGGCAGCCTCAAATAAAAATAAGAGCATCCCTATCGCTAAGCAAAAACATGAGACAAGGCCAAAAAATAAAGATCAAGTAGTAATCATGGTGGAATGGCTCGGCATATGAACAGAAAGAGTTATAATGAGAGCAGACGATGAATATTATTTTTAATGCAGCAAGCCTATATGTAAAGACTGTTGATCTTATAATGAGAACTTGCAATTTTAAAGAAACGGTTGATTTTTCAGTTAACAATTTATTTGTTTTATTAGTCTTTTCGTTAAGTTTAATCTTTAAGAAAGAATGTTATCATGAAAAAATTATATTTAGTTGATAAAATATTGTTCAATAAGATAACAGTAATAATATCTCCCAAAAACTTAAATTTTCAATATTAATACTATAAGTATACTGTTATCTTATTTAACAATATTTTATCAACTAAATATAATTTTTTCATGATAACATTCTTTCTTAAAGATTAAACTTAACGAAAAGACTAATAAATAAATTGTTAACTGAAAAATCAACCGTTTCTTTAAAATTGCAAGTTATACTTATAGTATTAATATTGAAAATTTAAGTTTTTGGGAGAAAACATTTACTGTTATCTTATTTAACAATATTTACACTTTAAATCGAAATATATTTAATACATCGACACAATGATTTAAAAACAATACACAGTAATAATTTAGTAATATTTCTCTTATACAGGCCATGGTGGTCTAGCAGACCTCGAGTCGGTGCTAGTCTAACTATAATTGCAAGTGGCGTCGGTAATTTATGGTTATATTTAGTTCCTAGGTTTTAACATTAAAAGCTATAGGAAGTTTCTTCTTCTTTGGGAGATATATTACTTCTAAATACAACAATATTTTCTTTCATTTATTTTATTTCAGAATAATTTAGAAAGATTTCAAGATCAAATAATTTTTATCTATAATTGAATTAGATACTTACCGCAGCATAGTCAGAGCTAACTGAATTATGTCCAAACACGTAAAAGTAGGATTGATTGTTAGCCTTTGATTGATAGTCTGCAAAGTGGACCACTGGAGCTAAGGATCGAGCATCGCTAAACATATCTAAAATTACGTCACGATTGGTTTCCACGTTCCATCTTTGAGGGTCCAGTTTTGAGGGAGCATATCTAAAAATAAAATAAAATGCAGACAGCCTTGTTAATCCTAATTCATATCACTTATATTATGTCCTCTTGCACTACAGGGTGCTTCTATAACTTACTCTTTTAATACTGCCTTCAAGGTTTCCGTTTCAGCACCATCGAAAACAATTTTAGCATATTTTTTTATGAAATCATCCCGTTGATTCTCTAGCACTCCATGTTTTAATTCTATGACTCCAAAATCGTGGTACCTGTCCAGTTCTGTTACTCCACTTAAGAGTTGATACCTGGAAGATAACAAGTTGCTTAATTACCAAGATTTAAAAAAAAAATTGTAGAGTACTCTGGTTGAAATTCTCTTCTAGATTTTGATATTTTTAGGTTTTAAAAAACGGTATACTGACTTATTCTGTGTTAACCTTCATATGATTGCAGCAAAATTTACCTAAAAACACAAATAATGACGAGCACATAGATTTTTTTTTCACGTACGGGAATTCCCCACGGATACCCCCCGCTCCGAACATAGAAACGAATAGACCAAGCAAATATTATTCATCAGTCACACTATTTTTCTTCCGTTATAAAAATAAATAAAATAAATATTCCACAACATTTCTCACAACGCTATCTAGATCCATGCTAAGCATAGCTTAACTAGCTTGTGTTATGGAATCTAGAATGCGGATAAACATACTTAGATATTTTTTTATAAACATCACATACATTATACATTATACTTATGTTAGGAAGTAATTTGCGAGTAAAATATCACAGATAATGTGAAACTATCAAACTAATAACACACGACAATAAAAAATGACTAATAGAAATAAAGTTATTCATATCTGCTAACTATGAGAGTGGGTACCTACATATCAAGTCTTTAGGATCAAATGTTTTACTAAAACATAGTCATGTCCATCCGAGCGCGTCCCTGAATGTTTCAAACTTAAATACTGTCTCCCAGTAATATCAGTACATACCATAACTAATATGTAAATATAGTAACCATTGGAAGCTCAATAACAGTACCGAATTCTAACTTTTACTTTTCTAGAATAAATTGGATCTTCGTTTAATTTATCAAGAGGATTAGAGATCAAGTAATACCTAATAAAAACGCCGAATCAATTTCGTTACGATGAAACGTAATCTTGACTTTTATTTATTATCTCCAGGACGAGGAGTGAAGAAGGCAATATTCATTAATGATAAGGGGTAAAGTAACTTTCGCCGGTAGAATTTACATTGAGCTGATATTAATTAATGTTTTGAATAATTTGAAAGGTTAATGGATTACTTGAACTTATAACTATTCGAATACTTTATATAAGTTCATGTTTGAAGTTAATGTAGATACCGCTAACTGAAAACAAAAATATGTTATTCTAAAGTTTATGGTATAACGCTAATAAAATAAATTATTAATAACAAAAAACCCGACTGATGCTAAAAATAACGAAACAAGATTTATAGCAGTCAGTACCCATTAATTTTCATGTGGTTTGAAATTTGCAAATGGGTACTGTTGGATATAACAGCCTCTGTTCCCTACTCCAACTGGCTGCAAGTAACGCAGCGCTGTTCTTATGGCTAAACCTAATAGGAACAAGCAATGTTCTTTTACCCACGGGATGTCACCACAGCACCTTTAGAACCCTCCAAGGCGTGTCTGTATTGTGTGGTGTGTATTTGGTTGTGTGATGAGTTTGTTGTGTTTACTTGCCTTGGCTGGCTCCCTTACGCAGCCGATCGCGCCGTGAACCACTTCGACGGCGGCACCAACAATCTTCCCTGGGCACCACATGTGTTTACTATGTCCGCGTCCCGAACGCAATTGTACCGTAACAGTTCGATATACACTTCGCCCCGCGGATGGTATGTATAAATTATTCCCAAATTCGACTGATTACTGTATATTACCAAATATATGTCCCACGAAAATATAATCCCCTGATTGAATCTGCTCCAACGCAGCCGATTGCGCCGTGAACCTCTTCGACGGCGGCACCAACAATTTTCCCTGGGCACCACACACGTGCTCACGAATTAACGTCTCCGGACGTTATTCCACCCGAAACAATTCGGTATACACTCCGCGCTCCCGGATATGTATATATTCACAGATTTATTAGATATATCCCAAAATATTCCCACAAATATATAATCTTCCCAAGATAAAATTCTGCTCCGACGGAGACGTTGAGACCCAGTGTTTTACATAAAGTGACAGTTCAACTGTCATCGATACTTATAACTAATGACACGGAACTGAGTCTTTTAAGATCAAACAGTCACCCGCCCGAACAGGTCCCAACCTGTTCCTTTAGATCACTGGTAAACGAGACAGTGTTGCTACTGATCGCTTGAGAACTGACTCCCCAACCTTGACTTCTGCGGACCGCGGGGTCCCATCCTTCCCGGGGAACAAGTTAACGATGCGCGCCCGACGCCATCGCAGTGGCGGTCGGTTAGCATCTTTAACCAGTACTAAGTCTCCAACACGAGGTGGGGTAGTCTTGTCAGTCCACTTAAGGCGCTGCTGCAGCAGATGGAGGTACTCGAGCGACCACCGCTTCCAAAAATCTTGCGACATCTGTTGTAACATTTGATACCTGCTCAACCTATTGAGCTTCACCCCCGCGAATGGGTATTCAGGCAGCGCGTTAAGTGGCCTCCCTATCAGAAAATGACCCGGAGTCAACACTTTCAGGTCATTCGGATCTGAACTAATCTTACACAATGGTCGTGAATTAAGAACCGCCTCTATTTTGCAGAATACGGTGACGAGTTCTTTAAATGTTAACACGGTTTGCCCTATCACGCGTAACAAATAGTGGCAGTTCAACTATCATCGATACTTATAACTAATGACATGGAACTGAGTCTTTTAAGATCAAACAGGTATCGCCTGCTATTAAGCTTGTTTAGATCTTCTTAGCATCAGTCGGGTTTTCTATTTATAATATTTTTTTAATAAATACTTTAGTTATGACATACATATTTTTGTAATTATCTTTTAACTACCTTCATTTTGTATACCCTACTCGATAAATTTAAGTGTAAGCATTATTTTTACAACATACATTTTGACAGTTCAACTGTCATCGATACTTATAACTAATGACATGGAACTGAGTCTTTTAAGATCAAACAGGTACCGCCTGCTATTAAGCTTGTTTAGATCTTTTTAGCATCAGTCGGGTTTTTTATTTTTAATAAAATAATTTAATAAATACTTTAGTTATGACATACATATTTTTGTAATTATCTTTTAACTACCTTCATTTTGATACCCCACTCGATAAATTTGAGTGTAAACATTATTTTTACAACATACATTTTGGCGTCAATAATCCAAGATATAGCTTTTGTTCATGTTTTATTTGAGGTGGTTCGTCCGTACGGTGGTTCAGAAGATATGAGGTAATAAAGAATATTACAAACATATATACATACAAACATACAAGATACGCGCGAAAAACATAACCCTTCTTGGCCGTCGGATAAAAACTGGAAGTTAGTTTCAATAAATAATGTGAAAAACGTTTAAGATGAAAATCAATTTTGAACATTAATAATAAACAGATTCAAATGATAAGAGAAAAGAAATAAAAATGTAATTATTATTTAAAATCTAAAGTAATAATTGTTTCATTGTGAAAAATGACTAGACTTTTAATTTTATTGTATGCAGTGAAAAATGTTTCCAAGAAAGTGGTATAAAAAACTAGCTATTCATCTTTTCTTTCAAGAATCCCGATACTAATGACCGTCAGACTAGCAGGAAAACATGTGTTTTTAATACAATACATCATAACACTCATATCTTCCGCAAAAACGTCACGAAGAATGGTCTTAAAGATACAGAGGATTAAATAGGTATTATATTATATTAAATCATTTTCATAAACACTATGCATAAATTATATAATATAGGTAAAGTTTCACAAGTTGATACAGATCGACAATCGGTCAAACTGATGTGTTCATTGCTTTTTAGAATATCATGCTAAATTCAAATAAATAGTCTTAAAATACTCACTTGCTTAATAGATTAGGGTACGACTCCATGGTTTTGTCTGGTTCATTGGGTATAAAGGATCCAGCAACTACAGGTCCTAACGGTGTCTCAAACTCTCTTGCTAGAATTTGCACCTTTTTTATGTCGGATAATCTGTTGACAAATATTCATAAATTTGATTAATGCAGGCTAACATTTACTAGGGATTTAGATCGCAACAAGACAACATTCTGGATGTGATTTCGGGACAGGAAGCCATTTCTTTCACAGAGAAATACTCTTACCTAAACATTCGCCTACACTTACATAATTACGTCTTGGGGTGACGCTGGAGCTACCTACCTAAAAGGGATTGTGCCGTCCTTGATACTCCGATCTAAATTTAAACATTCATAAAGTTTCTTGGTGGACTTTTTACAGTCGCTAGGTATTTATACCGGCTGATTTTATAGTAATTTTAAAACGAAACATTTTGGGTAGGTACCGTTTTGATAACCAAATCATTGGGTTATTAATAATTTGAAAAAAGAAAGAAGTATAACGGAACAATATTCTGAACAACCCGATCCAGTTAATGGGGATAATGTATGGTATTTATATATAGACGATTTTATTATCGAAATTGTGCTCAAAATGTTTACAAAAACGACTAAAAAACCTGCCGGTATTACTTCGTTTAACAACAAAACACGTCTAACGTATCTTTACATGTTGATGTAAAACTAGAAGTTTACTTTCGTATTTAAGGTTATAACATTAACAATGCCTAATTATATGAAACACGCCCATTGCACGTTACCACTGTAACAAGTTACAAATTTCTAAAGGTAAAGTTTGTTCTGAGAAACCTTTTGTTGGTTTTGAAGCTGCGTGGTTAACATTTTCTTTATTCTCTTACTAAAAGATGGTGGAATTATAAATAGGCATGAGTTTTGTGGTAACAATCAGATAACGGTTCTGACATAGCAATAATTGAAGAAGTATTTGTTAACAATATTTTATACCATATTATACTTACACTTATTATTCGGCCTAATGTTACCACCTCCATATTTGCTACTAAAGAATTTAATATTGCTAAAAACTACTGGAGATTTATCTTCTTTAGTTTTTAAAAATTACTTCTAGTCTTGCGTTTAAAATGTTTCTCTCCTAGTAAAGCTTATAGCTATATAATAAATTAGTTAAGTAGATAATACAAATTTTACTCAAATCAGTTGCACATATTATAGCAACTAATGATTTAGAATATTAATTAATAATAAATATTTTCGTGGTCTGGTATGCTAAACAGTTTACATGACTGCCGATAATGAGGTTCCGGATATATGTATCATCCAATACTCTATAGACGTAAAGTTACTTCTAACATGAGCAATTAAGCTTAGTTACAAAGATGAAAAAGAACAGTATCAATTTGACTCATATTCTAATCATATAAATATATCTATTCTTTCAAATGAATCTGCATAATCATTGATTTGTAATATATACAAATATAATATGAATAAGGGAACCAAACTCTATTCCCTTGCAAAATCTCACAGTTTCATGCAATAAAACATGAAAACCGGAACAATCGTTACATATTTTATATGCCTTTTAAAATTTTGGTAAAAGATAAAAGCTTTTAACGCTTGAGATGGAGTATAGAAGTTCAATGCTTTTCAGTGAGTTGGAAATCTGTGGTTGTTTTATTCCATTTTCTTTTCTGTATTTTATACAAGAGTAACGCTACAGGGTAGGACACGGAGGTATTTCCGTCCAATTGAGCAGTCCGACTGGGGAAGTACCTCAGCCCTACAGAATATCGCGGCCATAATAACCTCGTGTTGTGTGTCCGGCGGTGAGTAGGGTAGCCAGAGCTCACTGGAGAGTTTTTGTGCTGTCAGTGGGAAGACCAAAGGCTTGTCCTGCTATATCTTCTACAAACTCTCTGTTCTAACAGTGTCGGCAGCGCGTGTGTGACACTTCTGGTGTTGCAAACGTCCATAAGCCACGGTAACCACTTTCCATCAGGTGGGCCGTGTGTTTGACTGCTACCTAAGTGGTATACATATTTATATTTATACATTATTATATAAATGATACTGGAATTAATAATAGTTGTAATAATAATACTCCAAAAACTAATAATAATGTTGTAGCCAACAAGCCTGACATTGTAGTGATAGACTGGCCCGAAAATCGAGCATTGATTGTTGATGTCACTATTCCTCATGACGAAAATCTCGTGAAAGCTAAGAAAGGTACACAGATCAAATACTTGGACTTGGCCCACGAGGTTGTCGACATGTGGAAGTTGACTCAGCAATAATTGTACCGATAGTCGTGTCAGTCAAAGGACTAATAGCAAAGAGCCTCGACCAACACCTGAAGAGGCTCGGATTAGACGGTCGGATCAAGAGTCAGATGCAGAAGGCAGTGCTCCTTGATACGGCGCGTATCGTCAGAAAGTTCCTTTCTCTGAAGCCCTAACCACCGGTAGCTTAGTCCTTGTATTCGATACCGGTGGGGCACTACTTTTTATATTTTTAAATAGATGTTTGTTTTTCTTCTATATGTATTTAAAAATATAATTTGTAAGTTTTAAAAAGGCATAAAGAGAATACTCTAAAACATTTTTAGGTCAAGCTGCGTTTATGAACAAGCGGTAAAAAAATAAAATTACTTACGGCTTCTTCTGCAAACAAGACATCATGTTCTTTGAATTAGGGTTGCACCCTAGACTTTGTGCCACTTGCAACGTATAAGGAGTCGGATCTTTAGTCATCGCCCAGTCGGAGAGTGCTGAACCTGACATAAGTATTGCTCGATGAAACAGACCTGGAAAAAATGAAGATATTTTCTTTATTTCTGATAATTGATTATTCAATGTGCACAAAATATTTAATATCTTGCTGATATGATGACGCTTTGTGTGATACTTTCCAACACTCTCTTGTTAGAACTGTAATTATTGCAATTATTTTAGCTATGATTATATTAGTATTATCAGCATAACCAATGCTGTCTTTACAGTTATTAGAAATTTTGTAATCGTATCACAAATTTTTTGCATTGCACGTGTAAAGTTTCAAATATTTCTTCGCATGCTGATCTAAAAATCACAATTACCATTAGATATTGGAGACAACATCAAGAAACTAACGCAAGCAGCTCCAGTGCTATGTCCCATTAGAGTAACAGATGTTGGATCTCCATTCATATCTTCAATATTATCTTTGATCCACTGAAGAGCTGCTAGCTGGTCAAGCAACCCATTATTGCCATATACGTGGTCTGTTAAGCTCGGTTTCATAAAGCCTGCAAAGCAAACAGAACTTTTGTAAGGAATTTTATACATGTAAAAGTCCCGAACAGGGATATCGAAAATCAATTGAGTCGGAAAGCTGGGGTAAATGACATTCTAATATGACCCGATCCCTTGTTTGTCGTAAATCGAAAAGGGTTGAGGAAGCTACTACTGGAAGTCATTCTTCTTCAAAGAAAATTAACATTTAAGAGGCTTTGTGATTTTATGCCTGCTTTTAAGCCCTTATTAGACAAGCTATTTTTAATTTGACGTGTATCTTGTATTTTTTACAATGTTTTTTTGTGACCTTTGATACAATTAAAGGTTCTTTTTTCATCAAATGTTAGACGTCTTGACTGACTGCTCAATTTAGTTACTTTTTACTAAACGTCAAAACGGTAATTTGTAAGGAAAATTATATGAAAAATGTACTTGTGACGTCAAAATATTTAATAGACAGATCATGTGTTATCACGCTTTTACCATTTTTAATTTAATAATTTCAGCTAAATTATTTGTTTTAACAACACGAAAATACCCAATTGTTATCATCACCTTTTTTTCAATGTTCACCCCCGCCGGAGCCGGAAGGGGGGGGGGGGGGGCGAGATTATGTCGGACTCGCAGTACAAGGCCAAAGATGAGGTAACCATAGTGCATATCCCTTTTACCCCGGCTGACTCAGGGCCATCTCTCTCGGTCTGACCCTCTTCGGGGCTATTGGTATATCCTAGCTACTACATTTTATCATAGAGATGACCCTCATGGATCATCATGGATGGAGATACTTTTCAAGATGTGAACTCGTGAGCTGTTACGTGACTGGGCGAGGCATCACCTAGTCTACTGATGTGCAACGATGATACTATGTGGTGCACATTGGGAGAGGCTTGTGTCCAGCAGTGGACTACAATATTGTGCTAATTGATAATGACAAATTGATTAATCGTCTTATCTAATTTCTTCATAGAACTATGATTCAAGGACGTAACTCTTTGTGACCGTACATCATTGTGTCGTTAATTGTTCTCATCTTATATAAATAGCACTCACCTAAAATACCAAGTCTAAAGTTGACTGTGATAACCATGACGTTCCCGTAGGAGGCAAGCATTCTGCCGTCGTAGGGATTCCCCGAGCTCCACTCAAAAGAATCGCCATGAATAAAGACGAGCACTGGAAACTTTCTGTTTTTCTGTTCTGAAAAGAAAGTAGAATCAATTATTTTCCCAGAATTTTCGTTTAAAAACCAAATACTAGCTAGATTCAGACCTACGTCAGAGTGTTCCGCATAGTTTTTTTTTTGGGGCCTCACGAAGATTTTAGAGGTACAAGTCAACCTAACCTGCAAGCTCGTTACACCTGCTTACTGCCGGACATAGCGAGGCTCTAACGCAGTCTTTCCAAGCGTAGAACTTTTGTTCGGGGCTAGGAGGTCATTCGGCAGATACTCCCGAAATAGTCAAATCTTGACAATACATAAGACTGTGGTTTGCTAAACTGTTTTATTTTCAAAGACTTACGGTTAGATTAAAAAAATACATTATTATAAAGAAATAGAATAAAATATTCACTACAAATCCCAAACAAAACATTTTGTTATTTCTTCAAAAGCACTAATCTTTATTTATTCGATAATCTCCTCCAGGAGGAAAAAGGACGAAAAATTAAGTTAATTATGACTTTATACTTTCAAATAAAATCAACCCTATTCAATTACGTTAAGGTTCACATTCCTTTGGAATACATTTTTTGTTCAGTTAAATGTAATCGTTAAAAAGATCAAAAGGGTCTTTTCCACAAATCAATCCTCATTCCGTACCTTTCCGTTTCGCAACTAATGTAAACGAAATTCGTGGGGTACAATGTAATAATAGAGATCAGAGACCTCAGTGTGCATAATACTTAAATATGGCCAACAAACTCTTAGACGTTTTATAAGTTCCGTTTTAATGGTCATATAGAATCGATGATTTTAGACTTTGACTCTCTGATTAGCAGATAGCACAGTAGAGAGCAGGCTAAGGGCGGGTGAATGGAAGCAAGCCCATATGGAGGGGAGCATCCTACGAGGCTATCTCAAAGCCGCATTTGGTTCAGGGTTGAGTTGAAGAGTACGATGGAGCGAATTAACTTATTGGGTTACCTTACACCCCGGTAATTGAGAACGTGGACATGCAGCTCTAGTAGGCTCGAATCTGGCATAACCAACCCCCCTGGCCACCAGGGGATCCATGAGTATATACGCACGAAAATAAGGTCGGCAGGATATTAACTTCAGCTCGGTAGCTGATATTGGTGAATAAAAAACTAAGTTTGAAATAATTTCATACTTTTCAGATAAGACGATTCTCACAATACCCCGCGTCACGCAGCGGAGCACGGGGTGTCGCTTTTTTGTATAGAAAACAAGCGGGGTCCAACACACTGAAAACGCGATCACGTGCGATGCGTCCCGGTGCGTGATAGCGGGGAAAAACGAGAGGTACGGCACATTGAAATCCGCCGTCGCCGCCGCGTGATTTGTCCAAGAGGCGTTAAATATTTCTGTACCTACACAGAAATATTTAACAACTTGAGGCAAATAAAAATTATGCCATACAATGCAACATGTATAAACGTAAAATTAATTAGTATGGTAATCTTGTGTGCCGATGATACTGGCGAAAGCGGGACCGGGAGCGAAGACTTGCGCTAGCTGCCCGCCAATTGAGGCAACTCGAGCGTCGGAGGTCGATGAATGACCTCCATCCCCCATGAGCGCGGGCCTGGAGGTGACGATTCCAAACCGCCGCCCCGCGCGTGACAGCAAATAAATCTACGCGCGTCGCCGCGTGTTCCAATAGCTTTAGCGAAAATTGCTACTAGTAGAGACATCTTGCGTAAGTTTCACTTACTGCTTCCTCTGCTACTAATGCAAAGTGGGTGTGAAAGCTTAAAATTACAAGCACTGAATCGTGACTTAGTAGTTTCACGTGGTGCTTATAGATGGCAGTGTGATAAAATTGTAATATGTGTTATAATGGTTTAATTTTCAGCTAAATGTTGTTAAAAAAAGTCATTATTAATTTAGTTTTTATGGGATTGAAGTGTATGTTATATTGGTATTATGTATATTGCTTAGTAAATTAAAGAAAAGCGGTAAAAAATTAAGTTAAATGTTATTTAATACTTATCCGACAATTTCAACCTTATCAAATGAAAGTAATGTTTATATTTCTTTGGAACTTATTTAATAGTGTAGTTAACTTAATAGTTTCACTTCATATGTAATAAGTATGTCGGTGTAATCAATTAATAATATTATTACATTTGTGATGGCAATTGGCTCGCCCCCTATTACGTGGGACTGAAAAATCAAAGTTGACCTAACATGGGTGCTAATACACCTCTGCCTACCTCTTTTGAGATTTACAGGCGTGAGTTTATGTATGTATGTGTTATATTTTTGAAATTTTTACAAGTCATTTAGAGGGGTTGTTAATTGTGTGTAATGGCTTATATGAGCGACAGTCGCTGACCTCATTCTGAAGTGTGTTAGAGCCACGTCAGTCTATCAGCAGGTGCCTAGTGCAACTTGTGGCTGAGATGGACTTAGGCCAACTATCCAACTACTTAGGTAATCTAAGCCTTGAAGGTCTTGGTAGGCC
The DNA here is from genome assembly GCA_949126895.1 of Eilema caniola. Lineage (NCBI taxonomy): Eukaryota > Metazoa > Arthropoda > Insecta > Lepidoptera > Erebidae > Eilema > Eilema caniola. The sequence continues at coordinate 2,837,750 of OX421462.1, forward strand.
CCCTAACATCCTACACTGTAGCTTATCTTATTGTAACAAGGAAATAAAAGGAATAGAGAAACAATTTCTATTTAGAAGCAGCCCTTGTAGCCACAAAGCTGTATAATTAGTACAAATTATGTGCTGCAGTGTTTCGTTTGCTAAAACCCCTGTGACAAATTAAATGACTAGAACTAAATCAAGACAACATTTAAAGTCTTAACACGTTAACTTCAAAGGTGAAATGAGTAAAACTAAGTGTAGAATGAGTAACTCGGTGATTAAAAGAGCTGCAACGGCAACGGTTTCCAACAAGCTACTGTAATATCCTAGTTTGTTGTTTTATGCTGACATACTAATAATAAGCAACTAATTCTAGTGACTCGAACTCATAATGTTACTTATGCCTTAACTCATTTGTCCGGCACTCATTCAGGCAGGCTTGCAACCGGAAACGGTCCGCACATTGAGTTTACTTTGAGTTTAGGGATTTTCAAAAATATAACTACCTAATTTGTCACTAGGACACACCCACCGTGATGACTAAATAGAAATTTTTTTTTCAAATAGTGTATTTCTGTTACCGCTATAACATCAGAATAATGGCAAACACGTTTTTTTGTTCGATATTATTAACAGCAACATTTATAGTGAAATATAGCAATTTATACATGCGCTTTTTATATTATTTTTAAAATCAAATAACTAAATTAAAATACATATTTTAAGGAGCTCCTTTTTTCGTTTTATTTGCTCGTAATGTAGCTCTAATCTCACCGAAATTAGGCATATAATGATACCTATTGTCAAAATGTGTTTTTTTTATTGTTATTAGATCACGAGTGGGATAATGACTTTTTTTAAATTTTATTGGTCGAGTTACTTTATTCTTAAAAAATAAATTAGATACAAAAAGATCGTACTCAATAGAACAATAGTAGATTATGGTAAAAGTGTGTAAAGTTGGTGATTACCGCTGAGGCGATATTGGCGAGGGTCTTAAGAGAGCCGAAGACGGTAATTTACTTGTTTTTTTTACTTGTGAAGAATTATAATACTAAAATAGATATTTACACTTGCAGTTTTCAGGTAGTAAACATTCCATAACGTTAAGGACTTCACATCAATCACTTCATATATCGGACGTTGTACAGTTTAAGTGTAAATATTGGGCGGTGTACTAGGTACATAAATCGTTTTCTTCATAACTACAAACTTGTAGAAATTTTAATGAATAAATAACTATAATTTCACCAGTAAAAACGAATCGCGAAACTTTCTGATATTTACGGACTGGCGGCAATAAAAAAAAACACTGGCCGCAGACTAAACAAAATGAGGTTCCTTTTTTTCTGTATAAAAAATGGTGATTTTAGTTAAAGTTTTAAACAGAGCAAAAACAAAAGTTATATTTGAGTAAAAGTTTTGTTTATTAGACACGTACAAGATGAAATTTTCTATTTAAATACCAAGTTGCATGAAATGAACAAGGTATATTACTTTTTACTTGATTTTAATCCGGGAGAGACGAAACTTAAAAAAAATATTGGAAGTTAATATGTTGTATCGATAATAACCCTTCGTGCTTGAGTCTGACTCGCACTTGTCCGTTTCTTACCTAGCTCAATAAGTAATCAATCATTTAAACGAACGAGAAGCAACTTTTTAACAAGTTAATTCAACTCAGGAAAGTTGCCGAATTTCTCACACTCCATTAATCACTCATTTGGATTCATCCTATACAGCTCTCACTTCATTTGTCATTAGTCCTTGAGGAAAAACTTGTCTACTTGATACTCAACAATGCTATTTAATACTTCCATCAATATTGGCTTATAACGTCGGTGGCTTAGTGGTTAAGGAGTCGGCCTTATGATCATGAGGTCCTGGGTTTGAATCATGGCCATTACACTACTGACGTGAACCCAATCCTAGCACAAGCAATTTCGCTTGGTTAGAGGGAATATTAGCAATTTCGAGAATTTCGGTTGCTTCAAAAAAGGAAGAAAAGAAAAGAAAGAATATTTATATAATTATAAGGAAAGTTGAGATCGTGACGCATCTTATCAACGCATAGTATGGTTTGAGATTGACAAGGTCATTCACATTAAAAGTCTATCTATTCTAGAAATATCGGTCACTCAATAAAAACGAACAACATGGTAAATATCTCGGTGAGTGTTACTCTATTTATTTATTTTCCTATTTGGAAGCGTTGAAGTGGACTCTTGAAAAACGAAGTCAAGGGACTCAATCCACAATAACTTTATTATGGAACAATTCCTTCAACATGAATTTAGTTTATTTAAACAGGTAAAACCAACTTCTACAATCCGTATTAAAGGGTTTGGGACTCAAAAACTTTTATATTGATGCAATAAGCACGATAGTCGGATTTTTCGTTTGTTCTCTTTTAACAATAACTGGGTAGGTATTAGTTTCTCTTTTTCTGAAAAACTCATTAAACACCAGTTTAAAAAAAAAGCAGTAAATATCCATGGTTGTTAATATTAGCGAAAAAATAAAGAAACGTATAAAACAAACTGATTTTTCACATTCCGAGCAAACAGAATATCTCTATCCTAGTCTAACATACGTTAGTAAATAAAGACGGCGATATTTTTACAAACTTTGCGTAAATCACCGCGCCTTTTGTTCAAATCAAAGCGAGATTTTCTTTGACGAGTCAGCATTATGCCTTTGGGGTTTGGATTTTAATGACTTGAGTATTCTAAAAGGAACTGCGATTGAAGTAAGAAACGTAAGCTTAGATACATTTGACCTTATTATGAGTGCTAATTAATTAAAGAACGTCTAGTAACTTCACTTATATTTACGTTCAACAGGATTCTTATGAGATGAAATTCAAATTTAAAAAAACGATTCAGTTTAGCTAGGTGTCGTACGTTGGGTGTCTTAAGGAATTTGATTTTACAGTAGTTATGTTTATTGTAGGTTAGATTGCCAAACATATTATATGTACATTGAAGAGTTTTATTGACATTAGGAAATCAAACATATAAACCAGAAATAAAACAACGAAATAGATCGAGAAAGATAAAGAATTTCAAATTAATTATTAAGATTTCTTGATATAATATAGTGACGATGGTAAAAGTAATTTTACATCACATATTCCGCTCAACTAAACTCAGAAAACATGCCAAAAGTCATGAAAATAGGAATTTGTAATTAAAAAAGCCGGTGAAGCATTTTCAACTACTTACAAAATACCAACATATTTTATTATATTTGAAAGCCAGCAATAACTTCCCTTAAACATTCATTCTAACATCTACAGATCGAATTGAACAATAAGAAATGATTACTAGTATTATGGAACGAAGCCACCCATTCGAATTTGGTAAAGTTACAAACACGTTTATAATAACGTACCTTCAAGTCTTACAGTCACTGATTTGAAATTTGTCGTCATTACTCATCACATTTAAATAATTTTGTTCTTATCGCGTGGATTTACATCATTGATCTTTGACATTTCCTTTACATTTGTTGTAAACAAGAAATAATTTAAATTCCTTTCAGTGGTATATTTTTAGAGTATGAGCAATCTGTAGTAATAAATTCACGTGGATTATTATCACTTTATTTTCTTCTAGAGCATGTAAATATATGTTAACTAAGTTCATTGATAAATACATTAACGAACTTGATTATATAGGCTCAGTTAACACCTGAGTGTATCTAATCTATTGTCTCCTGAAATGAGTCGACCATTTCTCTGATGCCTCTAGCTAGCGGTCCAATCTGCCTGTCAATCATGATTAAGGCTATTATCCTTGTTAGTGCAAGCAGTGACCTCTAAGAGGAGTCCGTATAATATTGGATAATTCAGGCCTATAATAAGTATAGATTCGTGTAGTTGAAAATCAATGTTATGCCATTTGGTTAGTTACTACAGAACAACATTAGTCGGCGACCTATAATATTTTCATGCTTTTATGTATTTTGTGTTATAAAAATATAACTCTTTAAAACAATTAGTTTCCTATTTGGATTACGTATGCAACACTGTATCCTTTTTCAATATTTAGGTTACCTGTAAGAAAATGCTTTGAGCGATAAAATCGTCATCACTTTAGTATTTTCCATACCTGCGTCTTTCAGTAAAATTTCTTGATGTACATAATGACTGGTATGGATGTTGAGAGAAGGTTGATATTGGAAACAGCTGAGAGCCATATATACCTTAATTAATCATTATCATGACGTATTAATGGTAAAGGTCTTCATATGTACACGAGCATGAATGTTAGTATAGTGATATGGATGTGGTAAGCCTATGACACAATGCAAGAAAGATAATTACTAAATGTTTTTTGGACATTATAAAACAGCATTAAATAATGATGTTGAACCCTTGCAGCCAACACGTCCATTCATTGTTCAGTGTTCTTTGTTCTAAAACCTTTTGTTTGTAGGAAAATTACGTGAAAATTTCACTTGTGGCATAGCACAGAATAATTATGGTAGGTAAATTTTTATTAATTTTTCATCTTTAAATTTGAAATTTTCGCGTGTCACGATATTCATATTAAGTCAGGAAATTGAGCCTTGTATATACATATACCATGATCGCGTTAATTTCTGTTAACATTAATGTATATTTTCACCATGTTTGCGTCGTTCACCATTGGGCAGTAATATAATAATAGTTAATTCTTATTATATTTTGGATTTCACCAGGTGATTTAGGCTTAAATCTTACCTTATATCCTTGAACTCGAAGTATAATATACAAAGTCAGTGATGTTCTGAAATAAAATTAGGTCAAAGTCAAAGGTAAGACTTTGAATATATTTCGAATATATATAAATAATGTCGTATGAAAAGTTTATAGGTAGTAAAGAAGTTCAAACAAGATATATGAAAAAGTTGTATGTATGTGGCCAAGCCTATATATTCAAGCATGCTCAGTTTTAAAAGTGGTAAAATATTATACATACATTAAAATGGTCATTCAAAAAGAAAACTTGAATAACAACTTGATTTGTAATTTTCCACAGCTTATTTTTATTTTTAACCTGATCGGTTTCACCTCACAGATTATCAAAGGTTTTCGTTTCCCAGCACTCGATGCTGGGTAAGTTCCTTTAAACTGGATGTATATTAGTTCATGTAAAATCTGTGTACTAAAATTTGTTGGGATTCTGAAAACTGAATATCAAATAGATAGTTATAAAAAAATATTTTATTCACGTTTTACTGTGAACGAGTAGCACGTTAATACGGTCACGTTATTCAAATTATAATTATCGAAAATCCGCGAATTGTGGTAACTGTAACCACATCTCAAGTAACTTCTAAAATAAATTAAATTGCGAACAGAAAGGAACCACTGAGGAAATTCAACAATTTCCTTCCAAACGTACCACTTATAGCCACACAAGAATCGCGGCACATTACAACGAGTGCCAGCAACAAAGCAAGGATGCAAACCGGACGCACTCAAGTTCCCACTTACATACTCGCAAAATGTTGTACGAAATTAAACTTCTTACATTTTACGTCGGCTTGGCTCACCGTCTGGAGTTGACAGGACTTGTATACTCCTTTAACTAATTCAAACCTTATTCTTTGATGGTTAGAATTGATAATCGCTATGTATTTTATTGATATTGTTTTAGTAATTCCACTTTTTCTATTTAAGATTTTATCGAAATCGTTGTTACTGAGGTACATAGTTTGAGGGTGCTTATTGGTTTAGTTCCAACGTTTAACAAAAGAATGATCAAATAAGCACACCTTTATTGATGAATGTTTTTTTAACGAGCGAGCGAGTCTACGTTTTGAAAAGCTGGCAGACTTTGCTTTTGTCCTTTTGATATGTCGGTTTGTCAGTGCCGGTCTAAAGGGCGCATTTATTAACCAATTTTTAACCAAACATGGCACACATGTTATTTGATTTAAAACTCAGCTTTTCTCGAGAACTTTTTTGATGGGAAGAAAAATGGGTCAATGTTTGATGTCACATTATTTATAAACTGATCTTGATATTTTTTGACTGAAACTTCAAAGACATGATTCCCCATAGGTAGCTGTAAAAAAAACATGCCCCATAAAGGTGTACTTGGTTATAAAAGAAACAGCCCCTCTAGACAAGGGGCAAATGTATGCGATTTGACGTTTATGACATCCGTTAACGACTGTCAAATACGTTAAATCCCATACATTTATCATTCTATTCTACTAAACGCCCGCCAACGAATTGCCACTTGTCTAGAGAGGCTGATAAGAAAAAGACGTGTGGCACTCGGGGACTGCCGCGGTAAAGCTATTGCATAGCATTTTGTATCAACTTATGCAATTATGATAATATGCCCTTTGACGTGCATTAGCTTTTTTTTTCTTTTAGCTCTTTACGCTTTTCTTCTCTATAAAACGAAAATATCTAGGTATAAATAATAGGTATAAATAATTAGGTATAAATAGTGTAATGACACACCAAAACAAAATTATTCATTTAAAAAAATATAACGATATTAACAAGTGATTATCGACAAATTTTACAAGTACAGCTATTCACTGTTGTACATAAATACCTATACACCTATATACTTTCTCATAAAGAGCTGCTTATGTATTCGTCCGATTTCGGAGCAGCTCGTCTCGATTCGTGCGAGCTTCGTAGAGTCGTATAATACGAACACCGTGTCGAAGACTGCCGAAAAGAAACGAGCGTGAGGTTTTTTCGTTACGGAATTTCTGGATTCGGTCCCCGCGCTCAAGGCCCTCGATAGAAGCTATGCAATAGCTTAAAAAAACCTTTTTTGGAGAACGGCTCGTCATTATTTTTCGGTGAAACATCCATGACTGTTTAAAATTATGCGAAGATACAATATGTCATTAAGGGAACTGGAAAAGAGTGCCCGCGAGGTCTACTGTTCACAGAACTACTAGTTAAGTTCAGTTTTATTTATAAGTTATAAAAGTAAGTATATAAATTTAGTCACCATGTGGTTACCTCCGGAACGGTGAAGACCAGCGAGTATCTGCATAGTACAAAAGGGTATGAACGTACACCAGGTAGGATTGTATTGAATATTATAGGTACATACGTATGCTTACGACTATTTCCTTCCGAGGCCGGTAGAGACAAAAGTTCTACGAGCATCCTCACATACTTTACGCTCTTCCTCTTTTATCATTGCACCTATCATACAAGTCTGTTGGTTTCAAATGTTTCTGACCTACCCTTTTGAATATATTATTAATTTGGTTTGTGTACGTATCGTGAGGGCGATCCTGACTGATCTACCCATTCAGCTGTGCCTTACATACTTGATGTGTTATACGTGACGTTCGCTTCATTGGGATTGAACATAACACCTATTCCTTTAACTGTACATAAAATCATAGATGAATAAACTAAATTCGCTTTATGTTCTTATTGAAGTTAAAACTTCTTTAGCGGCGTTGGCTGGGTAAAAAGTGTTAAACTCACGTTAGGATCACTTTACCTTTGAACCGTAACCGACGACTGACGTCAAACAACATTAGCTACAGATTGTTTATTTTGTTAGGCACGCTAAGAAGCTTCGTAGCTTAGCGGTAAGCGCTTCGACTGTAAGTCCTTATGGTATCAGATAGTACCGGGTTCAAACCTGGGCTTCTGACATTTTTTGTGATAATTTTTTCTTTTTGTGATTTTATTTCTTTTTGTTATTCATGAATTTCTTCTGACAGAAAATTAGTGATAGATTCTATGGTTGGCGCTATATTAAAGGTATGGTATGGTATGTTCTTTTTATCTTTTTCTCTGTATATAACGAAGAAAGAAAAAAAGAAAAGTTCACTTCTGCCGGCACTCCCGGAGTGCAAGCTGTCTTCTTTTAGTGTCCTTGGCTCGTATTCATTAGGTATTAGAGATTTTTATCTCTACTATGTTTATAAAATTTTTAAAGGGTTTACTTTTCAATTATTTGATCCCTGAACTCAGCTGTGGCGACATTTTCACAATTAATTAGTAAAACATGCAATAGTTATGCTATAAACGTACGCTATAAACTTAGATGCCAAGATCAGCACACGGCCCACCTGATGGGAAGTGGTTACCAAGTTCTTTGGAAGTATGCTCCACCAGAGATGTCACATTCATACTGCTGACCCTTTAAGAATCTTCTAATACCCTTCTTAAAGAACCCCGTATTGTAGTTGCCTATAAAAACCACATTCAAGAACGTCTATTCAGAATCTAAATAACTGTTGTCTATTATAGTGATTAAGAATAATCTAATATCCTTGCTAAATCCCATAAGCTCATATATAAGATTACACATTGGTCAAAGCTAATAAATTACTATTGTAAAGGAATACCCAATTATCTTAGGTGGGTCTTCCATGCCTTTGTAAATATAAAAGGAATCCTGCCCATCCACTGACATTGTAACTAGATTAATTAGCCTAGGGAGAAATACAGAACATAATCTTGTAACTTACCCTGATTACTAAAATTAGGTGAATATCTACTGCTCAGACTGTTTACACTGGAGATAGATGGCGCTTGGTGGAATCTACTATGCATATTGAATAATTAAATAAATAATAATAAAAATATTTAATGTTAATTGTTCGTTCCTTACGCAGTGGAGACGTTGGGATGTTGGAGTATGGAGGCAAAAAGATTTGTACAGGACATCGGGCTCAGGATCAGGGAGAAATCAAGCGACTCCATCGCCGGATCGTACCTGGTGCAGAGGTTGGCCATCGCCATTCAAAGAGGCAACGCAGCTAGCGTGATGGGCACTTTCGCACCGAGAACAGGTCTGGGTGCACCTTTATTTTAAGGACGAGCATGGATATGTGTAATCGCTGACTTGTTGTAATAACATAAATTTTAATTAGTTTATTATTGTGACCGACATTTGAAATTTAAGGAGTTATATATAAAAATGATTTGTTTCTACATGGTTGTAAAACCTTATCTAACCAAGTCGGATTGCGCAGCTATCACAATAAACCATTTAAAGCTGGCTGGCTGGATTTGGTTTACTGTCGATGTAGCATACCATCATTTTAGTTTACTGTCGATGTAGCGTACCATCGATTTGGGGCACTGTCGACACATTAGCCCGTCGATGGAACGTTTTCGATACAGCGACCATCGATGTAGTGACTGTCGATATTATGAACGAGTACGGTCTATATGTCATGGTAATCACTTTCCATCAGGTGGACCGTGTGCTTATCTGCCACCTAAGAAGTATAAAAAAGTGAGTTTTAATAAAACTTTTAAAGCATTTTACATGCTAAATATTCCGATCGATTAAAATAGGAAAAATATTGAATCAGTATTTTAAAACGATTAAAAAATCATTCATTGGTTCCGATAGTTCGTGAAAATGTCAGTAAACGCCTCCACCATCGCCTCAAGCGGAAAGGAAAAATTTAGATTGATTTTGACGAGTTCTGGTACTTTAGTAGTCAAAGCATTGCCCCTGTCAGGCAAAGATCGCGGATTCAAACCTCATCTAGACCGATTCAAATTTAAAAGTGAGTTTACAAATAAAGTATTATTAACGGTTTAACCGAAAAATAATAATCACTGTAATTTAAAATGTTTGTGTAATGTAATATGTAATTCTGTAATCAACAAATATGTTGTTAAAAACACCCCTTATTTCTCCGCACGTCTGTGCACTTTTCGAAGTAACTTTCATATTCTATTTGTATCTACGATGCATCTATTCATGTCCTACCCCTACAATCTTGCCATAAGCCGTCAGCTGCGCACCAATTCTGTACTATTTTAACACTTCCGTCGCCGTTGTGTCCAAATTCTTTAACTAAAAATAAATATTCTAAACTGTTAGCGTGGAGTGAACTTTAGAACGTCACATTGAATTACAACACTTCAAAGAATTCTGTTTAGTATGAGTGAAATTAGAATTTATAGCATGAGATAGATTATTGTTACTGTTTGATGAGACTGCTTGAAAGACCCGATTGGGGGGTCGACCAAGATGTTTGATGACGTGGAGGGTAGAGGTATGTGTGCTATTATTGACATCAAAATGTATGCCCTGGATTATGAAGACCTCGGATGAAGCAGTAAAATAAGCCAGTCGATAATAAGTCGACAATCCCATACTCACAGGCGATGTGGAACCTCTCAGCCTCAGAAGGGACTTTGCCTCGCTGTGTGTGTTCTACCGCCTATACAATGGTTTGTGCTCAGATGGATTGTTTGACATGATGCCCACCGCTGCATTCTATCATCGCACCACTCGCCATAGGCAGGGAATTCATCCTCACACACTGCGACCGGAAATGGTGCGCACCGTGCGTTTTGAAAGGAACTTCATCCCACGCACGCTCAGGTTGTGGAATGAACTTGGCTTCTCGAAGTTTCCCACGTATACTTCGAGAAGCCATCGAAATATTCAAGCATCCCAACAACTTTAACCGAAAAAACGAGGGATTTCAGCTCCAAAAAGATTGGTACCCAGCACTGAGAGCCACTCGATATCACAGTGCAAACAACTAATCAGGATCGAGTACGTCCGCGCCACAGCGCTTGGCCAATCAGAATCGAGTGAGTCGATTCTCCGCTCCGACCGTGCCTATAAATACAGCCGTGATTCAAGGCATCGCGCCAGTTGCACGTCAGCCGCCGGCGAGGCAAGGTCTCCGAAGTTGTCGTCGCTCGGCCCTGCGCCACTGAAGATGTCGACCGCAGTGATCGACGAAACGTCTGGAACGCAAGTTTCACACGGACCACGGCCAATCAGCCCGGAAGCAGTATATTCTACATGGAAGTGAAACTCATTATAATACCTATTCAGATTTGTCCGGAGTTTGAATATGGATCTACCTATATACAATTCATCATTTACTTTATCTTATTAGTTTGGAAAAAGTTTCGTTTCAGATGATAAAGTTCTTTTACGTAACTAATACTTTAGCTTTCTTTTTAAAAGTCAATAAAAATGAATAGAAAGAAAAAAGATGGAAGAAAATGAATGAAGATGAACATAAATGTTTGTGAGTATGATAATTTCAGCATACATAATGACGAAGGAATGCCCTGTCGTGAAAATAAACTTGTGAGATGACTCACCAAATTCGGGTAGCAAAATAAATTAATATGAATAGAATATAATATATCATTATTATTTATTTATTATTCTACATCAAAGAAACATCACTTTCAAGAAAGTTTGCAAAAATCTTAAAAGATGTCATCTCCATCTGCCAGTTCTGCCCTAAATACGATTGCCCTAATTTCATTTTCAGTTAGCAAATGTCCAAACACTATTTCGGTAGATTCGGCCAACATTAGCGTGATTGACATATATTTACTCTCACGAATCTTTAGAGATGGCGCCGACGTTATTTTAAACGACGGGAATAACCTGTATTAATTACGAGGAAATAGTTTCAAGATGCGAAGTTTGTTTTGCTATTTGTTAATGTGTTATTTTTGTATTTCATTCAGTTGCTAAAATCTCATAGCATGATAATTTTTTAGTATGCCTGTGGCTTGATGTGTATCTTTTTATAAGGTTAAGACACATATATTACATATTATGTTAAAAAAATCTAACAAAAAAATCAATTCAATGAAGAACTTTAAAATACCTATTTTAAAGTTCTTCATTGAATTGATTTTTTTGTTTTACCTATTTTAAAGTTCTTCATTGAATTGATTTTTTTTGTTTCATTTTAAGATTTATAAAGTATTCAATTACAGGGAGATTAAAAAAGTAAATGTTAATTTAAAAACATGAAAGAACAAATTATAACATAAATCGTCTATCAAAGAGATCTTCATACTTTTTATTACAGTTTCCAATTTTGTTATTTGTGTGAATTGATGTAGGTACAGTTATATTATTAGAACATAAAATACCATGCAAATTAAAAGCTTGAAATACTCCTACTCATAGATTCTGCAGATAGGAAGGAACAGATAAAACGAAAGAATATTTAAACGAAAGAAATAAAGGTTAAGGCATCATTTAGACGTGGCGCTAGCAATAATCGTTGCAAAATGTTTGCACACAGACAAACACTTAATTCTCGCCTACAATTTTGTCATACGAGATTTGCAAGTGCCTACCACTACTATCAATTATTATTAGAAGTATCAGGATATTTACCATGTTGTGATCCTCCGTGAAACGGTTTTGCAACTTGCAAAGAAATATCGGCAATTGTTTCTCCTCACGTTCAGGCAAACCAACTTTTTTCTGTCTGTTCGCGAATCATATGTTGCGGGCGAGAAACTCTGCTCGTCTAAACAAGCCTCAACATTCAACATGAAATGTGTTTGTTACTTATAGTCCATATTAAGTGAAAGGTTAGTACCGATTTCCTCATATACTTTTGAAGCAACAGAGCATATTACCACCCAGCAGACACTTTGTCCTGAGCTGTATATTCACTTTCAGATAGAAAGTCAGATCTATCCTTTAGGAGCCTTTTACAACACTAACCCTTGAATGAAATTTTGAAGCATTTACTATGCTAACTTTTCAAATCGATTAAGATAGGAAAAAGTGAATGCCCAGGTGGGACTCAATGAATGATGTTGCAATCATTTTTAAAAATTGTTTTTATTTGGGCGGAGTCATCAAAAAACAATGTTTAAAAATGATAGCAACATCATTCATTGTTTCCGATATTTCGTATGAATGTCGGTAGATGCCTCCTACCGTCGCCCTAAGACGGTAGTATAGGAGAATTTGGATAGCTTCAGGTGTGGCCCGGTGGCTCAGTGGTCAGAGCATTCCCCCTGTAAGGGAAAGATCGTGGGTTCGAGTCCCACCTGGGCATTCTTAATCGACTTTTTCCTATCTTAATCGATTTGAAAAGTTAGCTTATTAAATGCTTCAAAATTTCATTCAATTATTTGGGCGGAATCATCAAAAAACAATGTTTAAAAATGATTGCAACATCATTCATTGTTTCCGATATTTCGTATGAATGTCGGTAGATGTCTCCTACCGTCGCCCTAAGACGGTAGTATAGGAGAATTTGGATAGCTTCAGGTGTGGCCCGGTGGCTTAGTGGTCAGAGCATTCCCCCTGTAAGGGAAAGATCGTGGGTTCGAGTCCCACCTGGGCATTCACTTTTTCCTATCTTAATCAACACTAACCATATTTGTGACTGAAAATCATAGCTGGTGAAATGTATGGTTATTACACATCTGCCTCCCTTCGGGATATAAAAAAGAAAATATAAAAAAAAGAAAAAATATATAAAATGAAAAATAGAGCTCCACTAACATTATAATTATGTAGAAACATCTTGGAACTGTTACAGGTTACACCATGTTAATTTTTGATTTAAAAAGGTGAATATATGAAATGAAAAATAGAGCTCCACTATACTCCGCACGCCGAATGATGATCGTTTCAACTGACAGTTGTATTAGTTATGCGAAACAATTTCGATAAAATACTGTTTTTTCAGGCAAATGTCATGTCATTCAGCCAGGTCATTCAACATAATAAGCAATATTTATTTATTTTGAAAAAAAGACTACGCGCATTGATGGACTTAAAACGCTAGATAAAAAAGTAACAGCCTTATTACATTTTATTTTACTATACTTTAATTTTTATTCAAATTGCATAATTTAAAGAATTTAAAATTCTTTTTGAATTGAATTTTAAATTTATATTTTCATTCATAATTAGCTGGCAATTATGGATTACACTGACTGGGATCGAGATGTACAATACGACAATATCATTGACCAACCGTTAATAATAAACGTCACGGATAGCTGCAGTTCAGACTCAGATTTTGAAGATTCGATTGACCCTGTATCAGATTCAGATTGATATAAATAAAATACAAACTCAAAGCATTTGTTTTATATTTCCAACAAATTATCGATATTTTGTTTATCGATGTGTCCCTTCTTAGTCAATAACAGCTTGACGACGTAACTTTTGCAGCACGTACCATGTACCTTTGCATTGAGTTTTTTTCTATTATTTCCGAACATTACGTAATAATTTCTTAATATTCATTTTTATAATTTACAATTGTACACCTTTGATGTGATAGGACGTCAGTACAATGTTAAGCGCTAACGAACTGTCATACGGATCATCATTCAGCGTGCGGATTATAACACTATAATTATGTCGAAACATCTTGGAACCTTTACAGTTTACACCATGTTATTTTTTTTCTTATTACATTATAGGTTACAATAACCTATCACAAGATTCTTAAGAATAAAAAATACATATTCAAGGAATAATTAACACGATTTCATCGAACCAAATTGCAATATTCATCAAAATCTTCACAATAGATGTTTCATGAACCCAACATTCCTTCAACATTTCCCTGACGAATGGAAATGAATAGAGTTTTGACTCGCTTGACATTCGGCCAGATCAAAGGCCTGTTGCTCGAGTAATGACTAGCTGTTAGTCAGATCGACAAGATAATGCACTTCCTGATACAAGGATACCAACTGAGCTATTTGAGCATGATGCAGTTTAGTGAATTGTTTTAGAATTTTGGTCACTTAATCGACTAGCCTAAGAATTAAATTCAAAGCGATAGTTATGTTACATATCTGTTATTTTACTTTTAGCGGTAACAGAATTTGTGAATCAGACGTTGATTAAATGAAACTAGACAATTTACTTAGGTAGTTTTTTGAAACCATTGCGTGCCGATCTGTTATTGATATCCTTTTTGGAACATGTCACGTTTATGCGGATAAGTTTATCTTAAATTAAAAGAAAGTTGCCATTTTCTGCATAAAAAATAAAATATATTTCATCGTAACCGCCAAAAAGCTTTGGCCACTCGCTTAAATATATATCAATTATTTGCTTTTAAACAGTAACATAATATGCGCACTATTATAATAACTATGAAAAACAGTATAGTAAACATTTAAGCGTCAACAGTGGGGACCTTGAAGTATTTAATGTAGGAGGACACGACGGTATTTCTGTCCAGTTGAGCATTCCGACTAGGGAAGTACATTCACCCTACAGCATACCGCGGCCATAATAACCTTGTGTTGTGTTCCAGGCGGTGAGTAGGGTAGCCAGAGCTCACTGGAGAGATTTTGTGCTGTCAACACCAAAGCCTATTCCTGCTTTGTCTTCTACGCTGACGGCACAGAAACTCTCTGTGTTTACAGGGTCGGCAGCACGAGTGTGACTCCCCCGGTGCTGGACACGTGTATAGGCCACGGTAACCATTTTCTATTAAGTGGGCCGTGTACTTGTCTGCCATCTCAGTGGTATGAAAAATAATTTAAGCAGCGATTATATTTTTGACGGATATGATACGATTAAGTATACTTCAAACTTTTCGACGCTCATTTCTGGAGCTAAATAGGCAATTCAACTTTTTGATGAGCACGCCATCTATTAGGCCCTATTTGCTCTACGGTGGATGGAAAAATTAGACGAGCTTTAAAGGCTTCATAATTGGTTTTCATGGCGTAAATATTAATGTTGTGGTACAATTTGCTGTGGTTTTCCCTCATTTGCTGTTATTAAGATCGAAAACTGAGAGTGTAAATTGTTTTAAGGATCCCGGCACATATCCTGGCCCAAAATCACTAGCACGCGCTTATTCTTATATTCTTTATTGTGATTGATGAGCTTGAGCTCTCCCGCTGCCGTCGTGTATCCTAAAATACACGTACTACTCCCAAAAAGTACATTTTGAGATGCATTTGAAGTGTGTATAAATATGCCGGTAACTATATCATTGATAGGTAAGTGTCGGATCACTATCTTATCAGCTCAGTGAAGCTGCGGTCGACAAAGGAACAACTGAGTACCATTGTCAGCCTGGAAGTATCCTATTCACATGTGATTTCAAGATTCATAAGTAAGCTAGGTATAGCTAGGACTTAGGCAAGACGTTCTACTCCTTGGTATATTTGACCGTAACCGCTGTACCGCGACTTGGGAATGGGTGCGGCGAGATGGAGGGAGAATCGGCCAATTGATTGGCAATTCATTGGCCGGCATTTGATGGAATAGAATGACGAATGTATGGGATTTGACGTGTTTATGACAGTCGTTAACTGTCATGAACGTCAAATCCTATTCATTCATCATTCACTCTTAACTCATGCTTTATCATACTCTGTCATTATATCGTCCCCGCTGTGCAATTATTATTCTTAAGCGATATAACCTTTTGTGTTGTTAGATGTGAGTAGCAGTTGTATGTGTTACTGGGATATAATGTAAGATGAAACTGTTTTTGTCATTTCAGCCTCACAGTCGGAATGTTA
Organism: Eilema caniola; assembly: GCA_949126895.1. Classification (NCBI taxonomy): domain Eukaryota; kingdom Metazoa; phylum Arthropoda; class Insecta; order Lepidoptera; family Erebidae; genus Eilema; species Eilema caniola. The sequence goes on from OX421462.1 coordinate 2,853,984, forward strand.
AAAATGTGCTCATCTGCCAATTTATGCGATAGTACGCTTTATATTGTACGCATATGCGAAACTAAAGGTGCTTTTCCACCAGAGGGGCGAGACGAGACGAGGCGAGAAGAGAATTGAAATCGCACTGACCCTTTTCCACTAAAAATTGCCATCGCGAGCTCGCGCGTGACCGCCGCTCCCCACCGCCCGTATGCTTCATATATAAATGTATTTTAGACAGCTCACACGCAATCCACACTGTTTCCACCAAAGATACGCTGGGAGAGGATTGAAAATTTGCTATACAAATTTCAATTCTCGCCTCGCCTCGTCTCGTCTCGCCCCTCTGGTGGAAAATCACCTTAAAGCTTTGTATACTCAGTATTTCGGACGATTACAACAACAATTTTGTAACGTGTTATTTTCGCAAAATCACGATTATAGCGAAGAAGCGGTAAAGTGTTTTTTTTTTGTGACCGGTAATATGGAAAACAGGGAAATATTTTAAAGGTTGACCAGAGCATTTTATAAGAATTTATTACTACAATTATATTTACTAAGTTTACAAGTAAGTGTGAATGATGGGTAAAATTATGTACATTGTGGGGACACTTGTGGGTAGTTCTGCAAAGTGACAGCTGTTTTTAAGCTCTCGCTTTTGTAAATTAATAAAAATTCGTTGGTTTAGAATTATAAACATAAATTTACTAAAAACTTAATGACAGCCTAAGATACTAACCAGGGACGTGTTATCTCCATTCAAACAAATCCATATTGGAATATAATTCACATCAAAGTTTGAGCACAACAACGGAACAAAAATCAACATGGATGCCATGACACAGTCTTTTTCCGCAATTATGGCTGGGTTGGAGGAGCGGATGGCACATTTTGAGGGTGAGCTGAGCAAAAGTGTGAAGAACCCAAGCACCAGCGCACCGAGTCTGACAAGTCTTGCTTCGGACTACACAACATTCAAGGCATTTGTTGTAAGCACATTGTCTGCCTTTCGTCAACAAATGCACCTATTGGCCAGTCAGGTGGACAATCTTGAACAAAGGAGCCGACGTAAGATGTTGCTGCTGCATGGTGTACCTGAAGAAAAGGATGAGGTGACTGCACAGAGTGTGGTGAGTGCGTTTAGAGATCATCTTATGCTTGGTGACTTCACTACTGATGATATTAGGCGATGTCACAGAATGGGTCGCCGTGCACCGAATGGATTGGATGGCAAACCTCGACCTATTTTGGTTAAACTTCAACAGATGGCTGTGCGGGATAAAGTCTGGTTTACAAAATCCAAGCTCAAGGGGTCTGGCATAACACTATCCGAGTTTGTAACTCGGACCAGACACGAAGTCTTCATGGCGGCACGCGAGCGTTTTGGCATCTCCAAGTGTTGGACGCGGGAGGGCCACGTCTATGTTCTTGGCGTCGACGGAACGAGACATCGGGTAGCTACTATGAGTGAGCTAAATCAGCTTGTCCCAAACCCATCAAAGGCCATTCCAGTTGATAAAGCTACAACCAAAGCCAGACGGGTCGCGAAAAAGTAGCGATAGAACTTGATTGTATGTATTGTTGTTGCTTGTTTGTTAGCGTCACTATTGCATAACAGTCACACTATTTCACTATGGTACTACCTGACCTAATTTTTACAATGTTCAAATATGTATACCTTCCATTTAGTACATTATTTGTAGTTTCATAATTACCTTAAACTATAAAAATACTTTTATTATTTTGGAAATGTCAGCTTGACATTTGAAAACTTGTCAAATCTTGTCAAATGGACACCGGTTGCGTTCCGATCATCATGAATTTTTTGTTATGATAACTTGAAAACATTGTTATTCTCGATAGTCTTGACTTTTGTAAATTACCGAGTGTCTTAAGGTTTTTAAATAATAGTGTATGGCCTTTATAGACTGATGCAGTAATGGTATATGTCGTGTGTACAATTTTTAGATTTGTTTATATTAAATTATTATATTTTAGTGAATGTATAAACTTCAGGTAACGCGTAACTGGCAGATGGACATTGAAAGTTATACAAAAACACATATAGGAATCAAAAATTTATAGGTATATTTGCATAATTATATTATATATATATTTAGATTATATATTAGCTATTGGATAACTATTTGTCTCTGTATACTATTCATTTATTTATTTATTTTACTGATAGGCATGAATGATAGTAGCTCAGATTTAAGTTTTATGACGGCCAATAGTGATGATATTAGCAGTACATATACGCCTTCATTGGCTGAAACTATACAGACCCAGTTTGCTGACGTTCTCAAGAATTTTAATGTAGTCCACATAAACGCACAGAGTATTCCGGCCCATTTTCCGGATATGCTGCATAGTTTCGATTCTAAAAATATTCACGCCATTCTCGTGTCCGAGTCATTTCTAAAGCCTTGTCTATCTACAAACGCTTACTCTCTTCCCGGTTTTCATTTACTTAGGAATGACCGCACGGGTTCAGCTTGTGGTGGGGTTGCTATCTATCTACGTCATAGCATTCCTTATCGGATTGTGGATTTATCACCACAACCACCACCATCTAATGCTGGTGAACACCTCTTTCTAGAAGTTGAACTCTCCCGCACCAAGCTATTACTTGGTGTCTATTATTGCCCCTCATCTAAGATAAACTTTTTCCTTTCTTTTGAAAAATTGTTAGAACGCCTTTGTCCTCTATACAATGAAACTATAATAATGGGAGACTTCAATACTTGTTTACTGAAACATGACTCCCGTTCTTCAACTTTTCTCAATACTATCCAATCTTGTAATCTGTCTGTACTACCTTCTGATTCTACACATCACGTCCCTGATCGAAATCCGTCCCTTCTTGACCTTTTCTTCAACTAATTTAGTCGCTAAGCACGGCCAGTGCTCAGCCGACCAATTTTCTTACCATGACTTAATCTTTCTATCCTATAAACTTCGCCCTCCTAAACTGAAATCTAAAATTCTGATGATGCGTCATTTTAGTGGCATGAACATCAGTGAGCTTCGTGAGGATGCTGACAATATAGATTGGAGTTCTCTTCTATCCACAGAGTCAGTTGATGACAAAGTAAGCATACTGAGTAACAAGCTAATCGAGCTATACGATAAACATGCGCCACTCCGTGTTACAAAAGTAAAACACTTGCCTGCACCGTGGCTTACTGCTGATATTAAGGCGATGTTATCTAAAAAAGCGGCCGCCAAAACTAGGTATAAAACACGGCCTACTTCTAGTAACCGTGAAAAATATGTAGAAATACGGAATCTCTGCGGTAAGATGTGTAGGAAAGCACAACGCCAACATATCCATAACTCGGTCGAGAACGGCGACCCAGCTAAAATTTGGAAGTTCCTGAGAACCTTGGGAGTTGGAAAGTCACGGCAAGATACCATTCCTAATCAAATTGACATAGATTTACTAAATAAACATTTCTCAGCTTCGTCTAAGTATGATCGGATTATCAAAGATAATACCTTGCAATATCTTTCATCACTTCCAACACCTGACTACTCCCCGTTCGTTTTTGATCAAGTATCTGATTGTGGTGTTGAAGAGTGTATAATGTCAATTAACTCCAATGCTGTTGGTGCTGACTGCATAAGTCGAAACATGGTTCTGCCAATCTTGGAACAAATTCTCCCGATTATTTGCCATGTTCTAAACCAGTCACTGAACAAATGTGTATTTCCTGATGCTTGGAAGCAAGCACAAATTATTCCATTGCCTAAAAAATCCAATCCGTCATCCCCCTCCGAATATCGCCCTATTTCCATACTACCTTTTCTATCCAAGGTCTTAGAAAGGCTCGTACACGGTCAATTAAGCAAATATCTCACACAAAACAGCCTTCTAAATCCCCTTCAGTCAGGTTTTCGACCAGGGCACAGCACTGTCAGCGCACTGATAAAAGTCACCGACGATATCAGGTTTGGCATGGAGAACGGAAATCTTACAGTACTCTCCCTTCTTGATTTCAGCAACGCGGTCAATACTGTAGATTTCCATATCCTGCTCGGCATTTTACGCTCTCTTAACATATCTCCAACAGTGATTGATTGGTTTCATAGTTACCTGTTTGGGCGCCGACAGCGGGTGCGTCTTGAGGATTCCTTCTCTTCTTGGTGTAGTACAGCTGTCGGTGTGCCACAGGGTGGCGTGCTATCTCCTTTACTTTTCTCAATTTTTATAAATTCCATCTCTAAGTCATTACGTTCTTCCTACCACCTTTACGCAGACGACCTCCAAATCTACGCACAAGCCTCCTTACAAGAATTGCCGGCTGCCATCTCTACTATAAACGCAGATTTGACACAAGTATGCGAGTGGAGTAAACAATATGGACTTGAGGTAAACCCATCTAAGACTCAGGTTATTGTTCTGGGCAGCTCCGGGATGATAAACCGAATAGACTGGTCACAATTACCAGACGTAGTTTTTAACGGTGTCGCCATTGAAATAAGTAGAGAGGTAAAAAATCTTGGTATACGGATAGATAAGACACTATCCTGGGACCCACAAATACGAGAAGTTAGCCGCAAGTTGTTTGCGTCAGCGGGTTCCATGCGTAGACTGCGTAACTTCCTACCAACAGCCACTAAACTTGCACTTGCTGAATCACTTCTTCTTCCACTACTTGACTATGCTGATGTCAGCTATCTTAATCTCACCGAGGAGCAACTTGATAAGCTTGAGCGCCTTCAAAATTTCTGTATTAGATTCATATTTGGTCTTCGCAAATATGATCACGTGTCACAGTTTCGCAACTTGCTCAAGTGGCTCCCAATTCGTCTTCGACGGAATGCTCATATTCTTTCCATGCTTTACAGTATTCTCTTCAATCCCCGTACGCCTACTTATTTAAAAGAACGTTTCGTGTTCCTTAATGACACACATTCGAAGTCCTTGAGGTCGTCAGTAACATTGCAATTGTCCACACCCTCCCATTCCACAACTTTTTTTAAAGTCCTTCACTGTCCGGGCTGTAAGGTTGTGGAATGCCTTACCTGTAACCATTAGACGCGCACAATCCTTGGCCACTTTCAAAAAACTGGTAAAGGAACATTATCTGAGTTCCTTGTGACTTTGCCATGTGGCGTTGTGTAGGTATGCACTTGCTGTGTGTATATTGAATATTTGTTTATAAGTAACATATGTATGTGTACATTTATGTAAAAAATTATAAAAATTGAATGTAAGTATGTACTTAGGTTTATGTAAATTACTATTGGATTATATATGTATATATGTGTGTATGTGTATATATTTTTAAGTTTCTGACTACGTTAATAACTGCCCGTAAGTTATTATTGTTAAAATAATTAAAACGTCCATCCAAAGGTTGCCTGGAAGAGATCGCTTGTAGCGATAAGGCCGCCATTTGTACATTTTTTCATAATGTTGTCCGTACATGTACTTTAATTCATTGGTGTACAATAAAGATTTATCTTATCTTATCTTATCTTATCTTATCTTATCTTAAATTTTTATACCAACACTTTCGAGGCGAACTCTGGCGCAGTTTGTCCTCTCGGGGATTGGGGTATTGACGGGAGTCACCATAAGCTGGCATAAATCGCAATAGGTTAAAAGCAGGCTGCAGTGTTGTTTAACGTTTTTAAACACATCTATCATCAAGTAATACAGCAAATTGCGTCCCAAATAAAAATCATATTCATAAAGTAGGCAAAACTATCTACCTAGGTACATGTAAAGGCAGAAACACGATTCATAATATTTGCCTCGATAGAAATTAGCGTCAAACATAGCTCTAAAATACTCCAAAACGCTTTTACAAACACGTTTTATACTAAGACGCTATTAGCAAATACTTTCTGAGTTTGTATTATAAAATAGAGCATAAAATTATCTAGGGACTGATAAGTTACATTTTATTACGCAGATATACTTTTATTTTCAAAATCTTGAAAAAGGCTCCAAAATATATATAAATATATATATATAATAAGCTCTCATGGCCATCTCTCTTTCTCTCTTGTGGATTTTATATTAGTAGTGCGAGGAGTATGGACGTCGCACTGCAACCCAGCCTAAAGTTTAAAATTGATAGAGAGAGGAAGAAAGAGTAAGCAGGCACTGGGCTCTGTCGTGAAAGGTTCGTATGCAACTGGGGACTACGTTTTATTGATGTGATGTGGAGGATGATATCTTTTGATATCACTTAAGTAGCAGACAAACATACAGCAAGTGTGAACTGAACTCAACGAGTACTAGTGCCAATAATAGGCGCCAGGGGATCGTGAAATGTTTTGTTAGATCTTTGTTGTGTAATGGTGTCACGCGGCCCCACGAGTGCCGTAATATTAAGTAGCTATTTACTATGAAGATATTTGCCGATTATTTACCTATTAGATACTTACCGTTACGGATTACAACTATCGGCATATATTTATGATGACGCTGTCGTCCGCCGTTCGAAGTTGTCCAAAAATATGTATACCTGGGCCAGGTTATCCAGCTCGTTAAAAACAACTTCGAGAAAGAACTAGCCAGAAGGATTCAGCTGGGCTAGGCAGCATTTCGCAAACTACGTCGGGTCTTCTCTTCCCCCCTACCGCAATGCCTGAAAACAAAGGTCTTTGACCAGTGCGTCCTACCTGTTATGACTTACGGTGCCGAAACGTGGACACTAACGGTAGGGCTAGTCCATAAACTAAAAGTCGCGCAGCGGGCTATGGAGCGAGCTATGCTTGGAGTTTCTCTGAAGGATAGAATTCGAAACGAGGTGATCCGACAAAGAACCAAAGCTACCGACATAGCTAGCAGAATAAGCAAGCTGAAGTGGCAATGGGCTGGCCACGTCTGTCGAAGGACCGATGGCCGTTGGAGCAGATGAGTCCTAGAGTGAAGACCGCAAGAAGGCAAACGAAGGGTAGGACGCCCCCTAGCCAGATGGACCGATGACCTGAAAAAGGTGGCTGGGACGGACTGGATGCGGAAGGCGGAGGATCGTACGAAATGTCGCACATTGGGGGAGGCCTATGTCCAGCAGTGGACTGCAGTGGGCTAATTGATTGACTTGATTGACTCCGTCGTGAAAGAAACGCATCCTTGGCGCATATGGCTTTTTGATAAAATCTATGTTTGGCGACGCCGAGGCACCCTGTGTTTCTTTAAAAGGATCCAAAAACGCTTGCTGTGCGTATAAAGTATACAGGGTTACTATTAACTCCACGTATTCCTGTCAGAGGGCGTTAGAAGACCCAAAATGCTACAATTTTGACCACCCTTATGTATCAAAACAATTGACATTTTGAGCTTTTTCCGTATTTACCCAGAATTAAGCCTTCAAGTGCAAATTAAAAAAAAAGTGTTTACCGAATGTATCATTCTGATTTAATTTTGAAGGTGATAAATTTATAAACCTAAAATAGTAATGAAAACTAAAAAAATCTCTAAATAAAAAAAATTGTGGTCCTAATCAGCGGGTTTGGTGCGTAGACAGCTCAACAAAATTAAGGTATTTCTAATAATAACAACAAACGCAACGAACGAAAGCAAAGTAAAATTATCAAAATTTATTTTAGTAAATTTATTACCTACAATAATAAATTAAAATGATTCCTACCCGGCAGAAACTGTTTTTTTAATTGAAGGCTTAATTCTGGGTAAATAGGAAAATATCTTTAAAAAGTTCATTAATTCGAAAACTATGATTTTCGGCCACAGAATAAATAATAATAGTATAGCCGAAATATTTTGGGTCCTGTAACACCCCCTAACAGGAATAAGTCGAGTTACCATTAACCCTGTATGGTGTGATGAGATGGAAGTCATAATGTGTTGCTATAAGTATTCCGCCAGCTAATTCGATTAAAGGTGAAACAGTGTGTGAGTTGAATGACACTTATAGGTACAGTTATTTAATTATTTAGTATATCGAAAGGTGGTTAAGGAGTCGGCCTTACAATCGAGAGATACCGGGTTCGAATATTGGCTATTACATTACCGACGTGAACTCACTCCTAACACAAGAGGTTAGTAGGAATACTAGTGATTTCGCTTACTCTTAATAAATTTTAGTAATAAATTTATAATTTGAAATTTGAAAATAAAATCTGTTTCAGTAGTTAATATAAGTTTAACGACTGTCATAAACTGATAAATAGAACTTATTTCTCTTGAGCACTTTTGTCAAAGTCATAAACTTTCATAGGTTATAAACTGAAATATATGAAAACATTCAATTTCATTTCTTAACCCCAAACTACTTGTTATAATTAGGTTTATGATTCCCGCAATGTATAGAATATTAAAAAATGAAATGCGTAACAGAACGTTTTCTGAAAAAAATAATAATTCAAAATAAAAAGCCGACTGCTGCTGAGAAGATCGAAACAAGTTTGTTAAACAGCGGCATCCATTCATTTTGATCGGGTTTTTGAAGTGAAAACTTGTGAGTGAAAAGTGTTAAACTCGCCGCGAGTTTACTAACGCGAGTTACTCGCGTCAGGATCGCTTGACCTTTGGACCGTAACCGACGACTGACGTCATACAACATAAGCTATAATAGACTGTCTACTTTGCAAGATACGATAAATAGCATCGTAGTCGACTTTAAGTCCTTATGGTTTCAGATAGTACCGGGTTCAAACCTGGCCTTCTGAAACTTTTTGTGATTATTTTTTCTTTTTGTAATTTAATACTATTTGTGATTATTTTTTCTTTTTTGTAATTTATTACTTTTTGTGATTATTTTTTCTTTTTGTAATTTATTACTTTTTGTGATTATTTTTTCTTTTTGTAATTTATTACTTTTTGTGATTATTTTTTCTTTTTGTGATTTATTAATTTCTTCTGACAGAAAATTAGCAGATAATTAGTGATAGGTTCTATGATTATGGTATGGTATGGTATAGTATGTTCTTTTTATCTTTTTCTATGTATATAACGAAGAAAGAAAGAAAGAAAATGTTTTCACTTCTGCCGACACTCCCAGAGTGCAACCCGTCTTTTTTTTATTTGCAAATTGTTGTGAGGAAGAAAAAAATCACTGCACACAAATAATGATTATTTATTTCAAGATAAGCGTGTGACGCTCCCGTTTTTTGGAAACTCCCTACACTAATCGATAGCTTACAGCAAAATTTGGTAATAGTGTAGTGTCCTGAGACAACGGATCATCACCAATACTGCTTTATGTCATAGTTAGTTCTCAACAATGCCTGGTAGGTAGGATATTGCCTAACTAAACTGAAAGAATGACTTTTCAAATTTTTAATTCCTAAAATAGGCAAAAATATAAACAACAACAACAGTGGGGATTTCTCGCCCATAAAAAACCCAATCAAAATTGAAAACACGACGTAAGAGAACTGATACGTACTAAGTCAAAATGAATTATGACTAATCTATAATTCTACTAGCTATCGCCCGCGGCTCCGCCCGCGTGGATGTCGGTTATCGCGAATCGGACTATAATTTTAGATTTAAACTATCCTATCTCTCAAGTTGGATCGAACTGTACATGGTGTGCGAATTTTATTATAATCGGTTAAGTGGTTTAGGAGTCCATTGAGGACAAACATTGTGACACGAGATTTATATATATTAAGATTAAAAAGACAGCTTTAATAATTATGTCGTCTACTAACTTTAAATTTTCAACAGCATTTCTCACGTTATTTATGTTAATAGTTTCGAGTAAAAATAGTTGTTAAAAATACACAAATTACTATATCGTAAAAATAGTAGAGGCATGTGTAATCGTTTGAAATCAAAACATAGTTTATAATATTGCTGTATTTTTTTGAGAAGATTATTTCTTAAGGCACATTGTGCAGTTTCGTAGAACAAAAATGAACTTGCGTCATAGTCACGTCCCGGCCCATTTTGGAATGAGCTTCTTTAGGCGCGTTGAACACTTTTTGGGTGAATAAAAGTTTGTAGTTCTATACTATCAGTATGAGGTACTCTTTTTGTTTTTGATTATTATTTTGGCTTTTCAGGTAGCGCTTGCTGTCTGAATTTTAACAGCAATAAGGAAACATGCAGCAGAGTTTCGTCGGTTGTTTAGTACACGCACCGACTGGAAGGTGAGGCAGAATTGTGTTCTGAAGATGTTTGTGTGGGTTAATAATAGTTAATAATAATTTTATGATGACAGGTTCACATACGAGTATATCCGATAAAATGTCAAAAATAAAAAATAACATACAAAGAAATGATACCATTAACTAAGAAACATATTTCATGATTTTTTGTACCACTTTGGTGGCAGACAAGGACATGGCTCATCTGATGGAAAGTGGCTAACGTGGCTCATGGACGCGTACAACACCAGGGGCGCCACACCCGCGCCGCCGACCTTGTGTTATTTTTTATTTTATTTTATTAGGTACAAAAACAGATAACAGATCACATTATATCAAGATACAATACTAGATACACTTTTTGACCCTGCTATCTTATTACATTTGCACACAACATTCAGATGCTAACAGCTTCGTTAGGACATTATATATTGTATATGTAAATATAAAAATTGTAGTCATTGTTATAAATAAATGCTTAACACGAAATAGATAAGCAGCATAATAGATGTAAGGTTATTAAAAATATTGTATAATTATTTTTTATTATTTTAATTTTCGCTTACTTACTTCTGTTAGGATTACCTTTGTTAAACGATAAAATACATGAATAATTTCTTTGTCATGTTTATAATTTTTTTTATAAGTAAAACCTTGTTAATTCTAACACGCCATAATACGTTGTAAATATTTTCTAAAATCCACCATGATTGTTTTAGATGCGGTTTGAAGCAATATATTTCCATCATTTGTAATTTTGTTTATTAAACCATAGGGTACAAAAGCTTGACGCACGATGTGCTAAAAGGATTTATTAGTGATGCATGAATAATATATGATACAGTATTTGATTTTAGAGCTGTTGTGATTTTAATATTAATTTACGTTTTGATTAAAACTAGAAGCTCGTTTCATAAAGGCTTCGAGATTGTTTGTATTCACACATCAAACTTTAATATCTTCACTTATAAGATTTTAATCAAAGCTTTATAATACATTTACTCATAATATACGTTTTACCGCTGAAACATGTTCTCTTGGGATGAGCCACGGGGTGAAATTCCACACAAGCGAATTCACGGGCATCAGCTAATAGAATACATATACTAATAATATTAGTTATATGGTTAGTGGTTAAGGAGTCGGCCTTACGATCGAGAGGTCCCGGGTTCGCATACTTTCCGTTACACTACCGACGCGACGTGAACCCACTCCTAGCACAAGCAATTTAGGAAGCTTAGTTGGGAATATTATTAATATCGGTTGCTAATATTCTTAAAAAGATGTAGTTGATTACAGGACCAATAAAGAGGTATATATTTAACTAATCTAAAGACTATTTGCTCATTCATACTAAGTTTTTAAAGTACAGAATATCAAGATACAGACCAAAGAAACCATTCAAAGGACGATTGAACCTCTTTAAGAATATCAATAAAATTCTTATGAAATATAAATAAAAATATGTTTAACGTTCATCAAGTATTTTGAAAGCAAAAGAAATATACCGTATTTATCCTAAGTAATGACGGTTCATTACTCAATTCAAGGATAATTTTTTACAAAGACATCTTTTGTGTTCTGAAAATATCTAAATCGAATATAATAGAAAATGATAGGACTTAAAGTTGTAATAGGATAATAAGTCCTAGCCGTCTTTATTATATTGTCTGGTCTACGTGAGTAAGGGCATAATACTCGTATATTACTTGAGTCAATATTTTTCTGCCATGACTTTTTTACAAAAAAAAAATACAACACTGTTATATTCTGCTTATACTGTTGATTGATGGCACTTGGTGGAACTTGCTACACATCTTCAATGAAAACACTTGTACTATTCCACATTATTTATTGAATTCCTGACTGGTTTCACCTTACGGCATTATCAAAGGTTTACTGTAAACCAAGTGTTTTCATTGAAGACTGTTATATTCGATTTAAATAATTTTTCGAATTCAAAGGTACCAAAGTACCTATATGATCTAGTCTGTTTTTAATAATATTTCAATATATAAAGTCGTATTAATCTAAGGCGTCATTAAGACGGTACGAGTTTCTCGCACGGTTTCGGTTCGATAATCGTATGCGATAATCGCCTTATCAAAATATACACAGCCAAACGCTCCATTCTCGAATACGATTATATCATACGAGATTTGCAATTGACATATCAACTTATGCTTTATGTTATTGTCTTAAAAACTTTTTTAAACTGACACTATTAATATTCAATTGCGAGGCAATCCTCACCAGGCGTGGACGAGCGAGCGGCAATTGTTTCTGCCAATGTTTAGACGAAGCAACTTTTTCTCTCGTTACGGGAATCGTATGTTATAAGCGATAAACTCGCACCATCTAAGTGACGTTTAACAATGAAGTGGTAGTGGAAGTGGCTGCCATCTAATCCCGCAACACGGCTGAGCTATGTACGGTTTATGACCCAGCCAGGAATTACATTTTTTGAACTTCAAAAATATGAATTTCACAACACATCTTTATTTCGGACAATAATACAATTTAAATCAATAAAACAGTTTGATTAGCTCTTAATACCTTGGTACTAAGATTAATTTGAAACTTTGTAGTGAAGATCGTTTTACTCTGACTATACATATTGTCTGTCTGACTGTACGCAGCGTGGCGTGGAACCAGGTAAAAAAAAACTCTACTAACCTCTGTAAGGAACGTAGATATTCAAATACAGGCAGTCTTCAGATTCATTCGCTAGGAACGTCTTCAGTTGACTCATATAAAGCTGTCGTCCCTTCGAAGGTGGATTTTCCTTATTTATAGACGGAAAGGATTGGGGACAGACAGGGGCGAAACGCGTAGCCATTTTGGTACCAGGCCACGGTGGTGCACTGACTGCAAAAAAAAAAGATGGTAAGTTTGAATTAAAAATATTTTAGTGTTGAATAGTTCGTTTATCGAGGAAGGTTCTAAGGTATATAACATTGCGCTACTACCCATGAAAGTGGAGCAATATTCATAAATGTCAATAAATGAAAAAGCTTCACATACATAATTTTAAAAGTAATATCATTGTGAGCATATAATATGGCGTAAAGGGGTGATACGGGGTTCCAAAGTATACAACGAGTCAAGTCTTCATGGCCAACTTGTTTATGTTAATTTATGTGAAAAGGCTCATTTATGTTAAATATATATGTTATGAACCAATTCATTAATGCGGGCATTATGATTAATGCCCGGACATTATGGATAATGCTGAGCTCTATCGGGCAAAGTGATTAATTATTATGTAAACTTCATTATTTATCACATTGCCCGGTCATTACTATACTGCTATTTGACAAATGGGCAATTTGATAATAAAGCTAAATTGGACGCGGTGCGAGGAGAGAAGGGTTAAGTATCAATTCGCCTGCGGTTATTTCAACTACGGTCGACTCACCTACAGGTGATTGCACTATTGAACGATTCATGTCATGGTTATTTAAGATGTTAATAATTTGAACTAATGAACGACCTGCCTGCGGTTCAGGCATGGGCGGCTCACCTTAGCCTTCTAATCTAATCTATCCAAGTCAAAGAGAGGTGGACCTTATTTTTTTATAGCCACCCATACATGAACCGCAGATGAGTCGTCATGAACCGTAGAATCAAAATGCCACTCAATCAACCTTAGAGTAAAAAATTATAGTTCAGTTAACCGAAAAATAAACCCAAAAGATGCCCGTACAAATTGATTATTTGAACAATTATTTTCAAATTGCCCTCTCATATTGGGCATTATTCATAAAAACCGACATATACATAACTCGCACTTGAATACTTTGGTAGGCAGAGATACTATACCTCTACATTTCGGTGACACATACTTTCCGTTCACAAAGTGGGCCAATCTATTACAATCTATCGGGCACGTTTCCAGGTTATTTGTTGCTATTGAGAATTTCCTTACAGCAGAACTCAACACTTTGCCCAGAATGGGATTCGGCACAAGGTTTTTATTTTTTACTAGCTGTTGACCGCGGCTTAGCCCGCGTAGAAGTCGCTTATCGCGTAGTGTCGTAAATTTTAGCGCAGAGTCAAGCATTCAGAGCTTAATAGATACTCTTCACACCTCTTTATTTGACTCTTTACTCGACTTCCTACTTGCCTTTCTACTCGATCCTCTGATCATCTCTTTTTCACTCTCTGCTCGCCTCTCCACCTGCGTCCCATTCACTTCTCTAATAGCCTCTCTACTCGACTTCCTACTTCAAATTCAAATTCTTTATTTCACAAAATTGTGCAACGTGATTACATCTTTTGCTGTCAAATTCCGCTTAAAACTAAGTTTAGTGCAGCAACAAACTCAATTGCAGCATTTTGAAATGTCAATATACTAAAAGTGATTTCTTAAGAATAAATATGAACGAATTTACATTAGTCTAGTATTGAGATCATCAAAAGAATATTTAAAAAAAATTGCCTATCTACTCGCCACTCTACTCGACTTTCATTTTTGTAACTAAATTATAGAATTACAAATTTTAATTTATTGATTAAATACGAATTTATATACACAATTGTGTATGTAAAAATAAAGTCTATTTATTCATATAGTTGCTTAGATATGATAAGCTATAAAAAATCTACCATATAAATAATCTCAAGCAAAAAAGCGACATTATTGCTCACATCTCTGGTTCTATTCAACCGATTGCGATCAAACAAACGTAAGATTTTAAGTCTGAGCAAGTCCTTTCTAACAAAAACAAACCGCAACAAAATCCGTTCAGTAGTTTTTGCGTCCATCGCGAACAAACAGACAAACAGACAAGAATTCCAAAGAAAATATTTTCGTGTTTGGTATCGTTAATATAACATACTCCAAGTATTTTTTTTTAAATATCTCCAATGTACAGACACGACTACTTTACAATTATATAATAGTATAGATAGATTTACGATATTGTAATTGTATTAAAAAGTGCATTATAAACGCAAGCAGGGAATTTCCAAAAATAAAAGTAGTATTTAGAGAAATGCAAAATTTAATGAAATAAAGTTGAATTATATTTTCAATATAGAAAGGGAACCAGTGGGATCAACATAAATATCAGATGAAACAGCTACACCACTCCATATAATGCAAAGTGTTTTGATTATGAGACTGTTTTACATAGTATTGCAAAATGAGGTGATATATTAGACAATGTTACTTCCTTTAAGTGGTTTAAGTGGAAAATGAAAAATTATTCGTCTACACATTAATACTCGTAAAGTATGCAAAGAAAGAGGCAAGAGCATAATTAAATGATAGGTCTACTCCCGTTGTGGCGGTGTTGCAATATGCGAACATGGAATCTGGAGCAAAGTGGGTATACAGTGAGTCCCACATCTGAGGGGCTATCTTGGGGCAACCGCGAAATGACGAAAATAGGACCTACGGTAAGTTGTCACTGACTGTTTTATTACCAATCAAAGACAATTATTTAGCACGATTAGACATTACTGACGGGACACATAGCACGCAGAACAGATGGCCAATGGAGCAAAAAGGTTCTGGAATGGCGACCGCGTACGGGCAAACGTAGTATAGGACGCCGAACCGCCAGATGGAAGTACGACCTCATCAAGGTCGCCGAGAAGCGCTGGATGCGGGCTGCTTTAGATCGGTCGTTCTGGAAGTCTATGGGAGAGGCCTATATTCAGCAAAAGACTATGTGTGGCTGATATGATGATGATGAGAGATTAAAGCAAAGAAAGTTGCGGCTTACTTCAGTTAGCAGAATTATTGGTTTAAGTATCCATTAGTAGAAACTAACTTATTATCTACTTTGTGACAGAATACAGATACTACGCGTGGACCAAATAAATTCATGGTTGTTTTCATTTACGTAGTTTGTAATCAATTCTATAACCAGTTCCTTTAAACTTTTGAATCTCTATTAATGGACATATTTATTACCTATATGAAACAACGATTCTCACCATTCACTATAGTTCCTAGAATCGAATATATCGGCATGGAATAAAAAAGTAAAAGAAATACTTTTATTCGGATATTTATAAAATATAAAAAAAAACTTTTTGTTAGTCTATCAACGCGTATCATTTGTCATTGACTATGAATTTATAACAAAAAAATTATAGAAAATGTACACTCAATCAATCAATCAATCAGCCCACTGAAGTTCACTATTGGACAGAGAACTCTCCCAATGTGCACCATTTAGTCCGATCCTCCGCCTTCCGCATCCAGTCCGTCCCACCCACCTTTTTCAGGTCGTCAGTCCATCTGGCACTGAACAATTGTTATTATTATGAATGCGGAAGATCCAGCAGAAGACTGTAACAGACTAATTGATTGTTGTAGGTAATCAAAACAACAAAATAAATATTAAATTCATAATCCAATAGCAATAGTCTGAGATATATTGACAGCATTTCGTCAATTCGATAAATTTATTACGGCTATACTCACGTCAATCGTCAGGATGTGCCCGACTAGTTTCGGACCCGACCGAAGTCCTTATTCATGAACAGAGCATCCAGGCGCGAACGATTGACGTGAGTATAGTATAGCCGTAATAAATTTATCGAATTGACGAAAAGCTGTCAATATATCTCAGACTATTGCTATTGGATTATGAATTTAAAAAATGGCTCACGATAGTTTCTATACGAAAATAGCATTTCGTCAACTGTATTTTTAAGTACATCGAACTAATTCACGTCAAACGGGGCTCTTCGTAATATAAAAATCGCAGTCACACTTTGTTGTGATTTAAAAGCGCACAGTAGTCACCTACTTCGTTATTGCTGCGTGGTTCATTGCACACAGTCAAAATAAATATACGTTAATTAACACATCATTTAGAAATCTCTTACAAATCACTAGTTATTATCGTGTGGATTTTCAGATCGTAAATGTTGAATATTTCATAGCAACACATAATAAAACAAGTACAAGAATAATTTATATTCTGGTATTTGTTATTCGATTGTGGAATACAAAGTCTTACAATGCATGAAAATCTATTCCTAAGATAATGATAATCTGTGTGTTAATTCAGACAAAAAAATATCTTTGTGACAATTTTCATCCCGATTCGTTCAGCCATTCTGGCGAGATTGAGTAATAAATATCCATCTATTCGAACTTTCATATTTACTATTTGGTACCGCAGTCACAGTCGAACGAACTAAATTTGCTCGAACACAGCAAAGGAGATAAGTACACACCTTTTCATATAACGTCGTATGTGTATAATTATTTTCTTTGCCGTCTGTACTAAGATTGCATTGCTTCCATTGCTAAGCCAGTTATGACGAATGTCCACTCTACTATATAGCACAAATATTTTCAGTTTAATGGCGCGTAAATTACTAGGTGCTGAATTTCAGTTGGAAACACTGTTCCTTTGTGCAAAGACATTTGGAAGATTTATAGTTAAATTTTGTTTTGTTTTTGTGAGTTAATTGAATCTAGTATATTCTAAAATATAGTATGACTTTTTTTAAAGTATCTCTTTATCATCGGGTACATTTGAAAAACAAAAATGTGTGGAAAATTTAATTTAATTAGATTTCCATTTGTAAAGGGAAGGGTAATTGAGTGAGTTTTGGGGTCAAAAAACAATATTATGGCTTGGGATCAAAAATAAATGTTAATGTTCCGCATCAAAATATAAATATTTTATTATGAACGAGAATTTCAGCTGTTTGGATAAGTCTAGGTAAACCAGTCGGCAGGGAATTTCAGGAAACAAAGGAACTATTAGAAGTTCATGCTCTATCCTAGATATTTACTCTTTCAGCCTCAGGAGGGAATTTACCTCGCTGTGTGTGTTCTAACGCCTATGCAATGGTTTGTGCTCTGATGAATTGTTTGACATGATGACCACAGTAACATTCTATCATCGCACTGTTCCATGGGCCGGCAACGGCGCGTATTGCACGGTATGAAAGGAACTTCATCCCACGCACACTCAATCTGTGGAATGATTTCTTTGCCATAGTTTTCATAAGCGACTATAATATGGGGTTTCAAGAAGGTCTAAGGTTCTTGAAGAACCCCAACCGTTTCTTCAGTATCGGTAGCACGAGTGCAACGCTCCTAATCGACCCTAGTGTTGTAAACGTCCATCAGGTGGGCCGTGTGCTTGTCGAGCACCTAAATGATATTAAAAGGTGTAATTTTCTGCACGGTATAAAAGAAAATATGTACATGATACAAAATATACAGAACTGATGAAGGGTATCACTACTCTCCCATTGTACCCTAGGTTAGCAGGTCCTGGTTCTCTCTGGCTTTAACTTTCGAGGGTAAAGACGGAAAGAAAAGGATCAGTAAAAGGAAAATAAAAAAGGAAGTTTTTTAGTGTTCTCAAAAACCGTACAAAATACGGGAAACTGCTACTTAAAGTTAAATATTAAATGCGAGAGTGGCCTTTTCCCTCGAAAAAGCACACTTAAGTTTATACTGCAATTAGATCTTAAAAATGCAAGGTATCCTATTTACCTGGTGGCATGAATCTCAGGTTCCCAGTAGGAGGAGCAGCATAAGGAATACCTAGAAACATCTCTACATACTGTAAATCATATTTTCGACTCGGTTTTACTATTAGGCCTCTCAGAGCACCTTGTCTCAGGTGATATTCCTTCGTCAACCGCTTCCCATCCTCTTTCGGGAAACTTCGGGCATCAACGTAAACATTCGATGCACCTTCGTTCGCCATCGGCAATAAGAGTGAGATAAAGATACAAATAAACATATTGTGATTTATAAACGAAGTCGCGTGCCGGTTAGTGGCCATTTTGTTTATGAGCATCGGTATGTTCGTTTTATGCTCAACGTGCTCAAAATAGTTGCCGTTTTATTGTTTGTTTGCACTCAGCTTTTATTATACACTGTACACTGTTCTGCGGTCTCAATCTCTACGTTGCATTTTTAACAATTTAGTTATTTTTAACTAACAAAACACGGCACTAAAAATAACGATTGTCAACAAGATCAAGATTTATGACATTCTTGACATGTGTCATGTTTTTAATTTTAGAATATTATATAAATATTTTAATACAGAAAATTCTCAATTTGAATAATTTTGAATTAAGATTTACACATTATCAATTGTCACAGTATTTGTTTTCTTTGGTATTTTTTTTTACGATCGATAAACGGCGTTTGCGCGTTCTCGGCGCGTGATTCCAACTGGATAGCGTCCAAAGTTGTCCCCGAGTCTCTAATACCGAAATACTACGGTATCCGAAGCAGAGGGGATGTACATCGCTAAGATTGTTTCTAAAGACGCGAACATTCCTGTGCGATGGATTTTCTTTTGTGCCAATCTGGATTCAGGCGGGAAACAGTTGCATTTGGAGCGCTGAAGTATTGTATTTCGGAGTGCAACTGATGAGTTTCAATGTAGTGAGCTTAACAGTATTGTTTTACAATATTAAGGCAAGTACATTAATAATCAGTACAAAAGTTTTTGACTACTATTACAATGGGAACTCGTAACTTTGGGCGCTTCTGTCAAAAAAATTTTCAAAAACATAAAATATTATCAACTTTTTTAAAGAAAGCCAATAAAGCCGGTTACATAACTTTAGATAAAACTAAAGAAGACTACGTTGACAATTCCTCAGAATGTGAATTTATATGTAGGTATATGAGCCGCGAGATATTAATTACAAAAAGAAGTACATGCTTCATTATGATTGCGTACTGATCTCCTTATTTATGATAAACCTCACGATACTGACTTTTTAAAAGACTATCAATATAATTTAACCTCTGGTTAACAATTGTGTATGATGGACAGTATAGATACATTACTATAATAAAAAATAAAATAAAACTAAAACTAAAAGAACTATTATAGCTAAAAAACTGGTTAACGATTATTATTTATTTATTATAATATATTACTCGACATTTTCAACCAATACTCTGTTATTGTAACAGATTAGAAACTTTAAATTAGTTATCAAATTAACACCTAAACTCAGAAGGGTATGAAGAGTTCCCTTGCTAGTAGACGTACAATTTAACGACACAATAAAGAGATGCTCCTCTAATCTTTCTAAATTTATCTAAAGACTCATCTTCACAATGCATCTCGACTGTAGCCGTAAAATCATCGTCGCATGCGCTTCATTAGAACCGTTGGACTAACGCTGATCTATTTACGTCGCAACACGTGGCATCCGGATAATGACCGGCCAGGAAGGATACAACACTTTGTTCCGGATGTTTAGTAGAATCTGGTAAACGCTAATGAATATCTTTGAAACTGAAGATTACACATACTTACACACCCATGACATACACACAAACACTAAAAGTTGACATAGAAAGAAACTTCAAAGGAATATAAAGATGTATCATAACACTGTGTCACGAAATATAATAATTAATTCGTTTTGGTAAGGTTTCATCCCACAACATTAATAATAGTACATTTTTACTGATTTTGCGGCTTGGTATGTTGGGCCTCAAATGTTTTAAAAATATTAGTGGAATAAAGTGTCATTGATATATCGCGAGCAAATATAGTCGTATGTCCTATCCCAAACTCTAGTCTGTCAACGAAATATTGTCAAATCGATTAATGGCTGTGCGAAGTATGGCCCTATACGGGGCCCCCGTATGGGCGGAAACCCTGACGGCCACCAATCTGGCTAGATTACTAAGCCCGCAGAGGGCGATGGCCGTCAGGGTGATAAGGGGATACCGCACGATCTCAGGTGAAGCGGCATGTCTCCTAGCCGGGACCCCTCCATGGGACCTGGAAGCGAGAGCCCTCACGTCTCTATTTAAGTGGCGCAAGGAGACGCTGGAGAGGGGCCAAAGGCCTGCGTCTCGAGAAATCGAGGCCCAGCGGTCCCAGCTACACCAGGCAACCGTGGAGACATGGAAGGTGCGACTTGAGCAACCAAAGGGGGGATTCGCCACAATCGCGGCCGTCAGACCGGTCATGGACGAGTGGCTGGAAAGGAGACATGGTGCTCTCTCCTACCGGTTGTCACAGATACTTACCGGGCATGGTAGCTTCGGTAGATATCTGTGGCGAAGACACCGGGAAACCACGGCCGAGTGTCAGCACTGCGAGGACCGCAGCGACGACACATCGCTCCACACGCTGGTGGAGTGCACAGCGTGGGCGGAACAGCGCCAGGTCCTCGTGGTGAGTTTGGACGTGGACACTCTCTCGCTCGAGACCATGGTGCGAGCCATGGTCTCCAGCGGGAGTAAGTGGGACTGCGCCGTCTCTTTCTGCGAACAGGTCATGCTCGCGAAAGAGGCGGCGGGGCGGGAGCGGGAGAGAACTCTCCCACCCGAATTCCGCAGTCGGCGGCTTTGGCGCCGCCGACGTGTCTTCGCCGAAGACCATCGGCCTCCATGACCGGGGTCCTGAGTACGGTGAGTGGGCTGCTCACCGTCCTTACAGAAGCAGGTCCATGACGGCAGCGTGACGTGAGAGATCACGCACGCCCCCCCCCCCCCAGAAACGGGGTTACACCCGATCCCCCCCCCCCCATAGACGCGGGATAACACCCGAACCACCCAGGTGAGGCCGCAGCCTTAGGTCTGTTGGTAGTCCTGGGACATCCTTCCGAGGGCTTACCCGGGGCTACCAACCGCAGGCCATAAGGCGGTACGTGAGGGTTTTTAGTCGGTAGGAGTCCGGCATAGCATCCATGAAGGATTTTCCCTCACGTTAAAAAAAAAAAAAAAAACGATTAATGGCTTAGGCGTCAAAACGTTACAGATAGGCAGACAGACTTTTGCATTTATAAATTCGGATTTTTCAATTAGCCTTACATATTATTGTTTCAAGTAATATTTGACTTTTGTTTTGAAAATGTTTTTAAAATAAAGTTTAAGTTTCTTAAGTGTTTGAACTATTGGTTACTTAGAAACTTCTATTTCTAGATCTACCATCATTATCATCTATATTTAGACGTTATTCTGATTGCATCCGAGGCCAAAATGCCCTTGGAGCTCAGGGTTCGCCTTATTATTATTAATTCTATATCTACAATCGATTTGCCCATATTATGGTCAAATGCCCGATGCTTCACAGCAAATATCGAAGTTCAGCCACAATACCGTTAGATTGGACATGTTGACCCCAATTGAGTAGGAAGATGGCTCAGAAATATATTAAGCCACAACTGTGCCATAAAGTATACATAAAGTACCTACATTAATGAAAGTATTCAAGAACGGTTAGCGATATAACTTCTCCAAATTTCATCGCAGCTTTGATCTCGTTTTCAATTTTACATTTAAACAGAAAATGTTCATTAACGATGATTACATTACTTGATGTCGACTTCACAGAAGTCTGAAGTCAAATAATTTCTCTTCTGTATTTGTTTTTGGGCCTAACTTTGAAAGGTAGGTTGGTTCCGTGAATTATGCTAGAAAACCTAAACTTGATGATGATAAACCGAAACCTGAACTGGATCATTCGCAGTGGAAGTTCTTTGATAAAGCATGAGTGGTTTCAGCTAATATTCTATCTGGTTTAAATAGTTCGATTTGATTCTTCAAGTAGTTAAATATAAAGCAGTCACACGAATTACAAATAAAGTAAGTTCAAGGTCACTTTGATTAGGTATCCTTATTTTACTTTTAGTCAGTGTTGATAGGTACATAATATTATACTCTAACACCTTATGTCAAGTCATACCCAAATAGGTATATGAATTTACTTTCATCACACTACACGCATGAAATTTGAAACAAAAAATAATAAATACTATCATAAATATATTATATAACCTAATCACTATTACTATTATTCTAAATTACAGTATCTATACTTTTCTATATGAATTCTAATTCAGACTCATATAGAGGAGGAGGCACCAAAAGTTTCCCTGTTTTTGTTGAAATAACCTTATTCCGTTGCGTTGTCATTCTTGTTTCAGAAAAAGTAAGTTTTGGATCAAACGACAAAAAGAGTTTGTGCAAGATATTCTCATTCGTGGCTTTCCAACTAACTTTTCGATAATGGGTTTCCCGGTATGTTTGGAAGTCAACGAAAAAGTTTTCGGATTGGAAATAAATCAAAATGTTCTATTACTTCCGCATCATGTACGAGTATATGGTACAGCCAGTGTCATATGTGGGTCAACAAGATTAACATGAGAACGAAATAAATGCATACAATTTAAAGACAAAATTAAAATGACATCTATATAATATGAATATCATGACACGGTCAATTATTAAAATATTATTAACTATTTTATATAAATTAAATTGAAATTCAACAGTGTTCACAAAACGATTTCTACTAGGAAATGATATCGTGAACAAGTTCATCAGAAAATAAAAAAATAATTAAGATAGGTACGCCACTAATATGACAATGACTGAACTCCTATATTATTACATAATTTACTTATGACATGATATTGTCTGCGCATATATGCTTAGCACAATTAAATAAAATTAATGTCTTGTGTGTAATCACTGGAATCGCATCTATTAATTTTTTTTTATATAAGATTACAATAGTTAGTAAATTATAGTACACCCATAAAGCCTGTATAGTTTATCTTGGATGTGAGTGTACATTTAGGTAAAATTGCTTCATTTTGATTTACATGAACAAAGGTGATAGTGATAGTACATATCAACAAAATACAAAGATTTTCTGCCGGTGACAAGAAATAGTACGAGACTTTAGAACGAAAACCGGTTGTTGTTTACGAGCGGTGCAACAATGATATTTGCATCTACTTGAATGCGTTCGCTAGGAGTCTATATGTATTTGATTAAAACCGGGTAGCTGTAAGTAGGTGTGTTTGTAATTACCAATCTTATGGCCGCATCCCGCTTCAAACCGCTTCAGCCTTATAGCTTTTAAACTACCCATAAAACTTTAGAATCATTAATCTTAACGGCTTTGTCTTCAGTAATTATCAAATCTTCTTTTGAAGTGTAATGCGAAGAGTAATGAGTTATTTTTTCTACGTGAACATTTGTACTATAACATGAGGGATATAGAGATGTACGTTGTTCATTAGTCACCCATTTATTATATTACTATAATGATTATTATTTGTAGATTATTACTAAATCGCGTATAAGGTATTCTGTGGTTTATTATTTACTCTAACATTTCGTACCTTTTTATTATAATCAATATGCCTATTGAATGTTTTGGCACTGTTACACATGTTGTGTGGCTTATGGATAACGAATGAAATTAGCAAATTCAAAACGACTTTTTTATGTAGTGTAACATTTTTATACAAATCTCGGGTTAATTATACTTTCCGCTTAGAGGCTACCTGACAAATGAATCTAGAGTCCCTGAAAATTCATCATCATCGTTATCTGCCGTGCGTTAATCTCGGCCGCATACGAGACCTTACCTCGGAGTCCAAGGTCCGGCCCTTCCAGATCAACGGCGACAAAATACGTCTTTTGTATGTTAATACAACAGCATACCTACTATCAGTCTTGCATTTATTAATATTACAATCTTTATAGGTACGTTCATTCGATCAATAATTTTATTAAGTGACACATCTACATAGCTATACAAACACACTTAATCTATGTGATATGTCGGCATTCGCCATGTTGGGCCGTATAAAACAGATTTCCAAGAAAACAGAAGATGGATCGCCTAGCTGCTTCGCCAATTACGACGTTATTTCTATGTTTATTTTAAGCTCTGTGGTGATTCATATTATGAATTATGTAGGAATATTTTTAACACTTCCTTTTATGTAATATGTTTTATTTAATTACGAGAGGGCGTATTGTTTCCTTTAAAAACATTGGAGGTAATTGTACTTTTTTACACTAGTAAGGCAGCAAATAAGTAAATGTCCCACAGTAAAGTAAGCGGTTACGATTGTCTATGTATGTTAGCAACACCAGAGGTGCAACTCTAAGGACTTTAATTATATAACGGACTCCGAGCTGAAAGCCTCGAATGTGACCCTAACGCAAAGATGATGATGGCCAGAGGTGTCCGCTCTGACTAACAGCCCATGGACGTCAACTACACACCTAGGAATACAACGTTGTACAACGGAGGATGAGCGAGTTTTTTTGGGACGCATGAAGTTTTTTGTTTTAATTTTATTGGTGAGCGGAATCTTCTTCGGTATTCATCTCACCAGTGCTCAGGGAACAGGTTAAGTTACCTACAAGGCTACCACACTCAAAAAAATTAGTAACGCGGGTGGACTTCGTTCTCAAGTACATGACCACTTGTCAATTTTAAAAGTTTTGATCTAATTAACTATTGTTTCAATATAAAAATGCTGTTTAATTACTTAGTGGGCCCTTAGTTAATATCGAAAACTTTGTTTCAATATAATGAATTAATAATCTTCCTGTAGATTTTCGTCTACTTATGAAGCTCTCTGTACAAAAAGTCGAGCGAACTCACATAACCCTCATAGGACTCATAGTATGAAACATACATTTCAGCAGCTAAACGACCGTCAAAGTGCTTAAAAGTGAAATAAACAAGTACTACTAAGGACCAGGTGTGACGGCCAGGACAGAAATAGTGATTAGTGATGTATACCAAGTTTAGCGTCATTCGCGCATACGGTCATGTGGTTTTAATTGCTTTATTTTTTTGCTTCTTTGTGTGAGTCATCTTATATACCTACTTGGTATGAGTTCCGACAATATTATCCTCTTGGTTTTGATATAAACTATAAATAAGAGTTGTACTGTAATAACTGAGTCAAATTAAAATTACTGGTACGGGATCTAGCAACGTTTGACAAGTAAGAATTTTAGGTCAGCTGATTTTGTGATATGTCGTCCTTCTTGCTCTTTCGGTTATAGTCTGGGCTATGTGGTTGGCGGTAGTGGTTGCGTTCATCAGTGCGCATCCTACCTATCCTGGATGTCAAAAACATATTAAGAGGCGTAATATTTATTGTTTTGTTTTTGAATAAGTCTGTCTAATATACCTTTTTAATTGCCAGATATTAGAGTAATTGTCTCTCTCGAACTATTAGCATCGTAGTGCAATAATTTTAAGGACTTTTTCATTTTATTTCAAGGTTTAACAATGGAATTAAAGTCTGGCAAATTAATTTTAAGTTTTTGTTATCTTTAAATAACATAATATTAAAATTACAGACATTATAAAATACTTCGAATTTTTTATAAAAGAATAAAAAAAGTCGCATTAGAAAAGGTAAGTCAGGTAGACTTATTTGAAAACAATAAATAAATACTTACGCGTCTTAAAATGTTTATAAAATCCAGGATTATCACCTGTACAGGTAGGTTGTACACAGCCAGATAACCCAGACTCTAACCGAAAGAGCAATAAGGACGGCATATCACAAATTCAACTGACCTGAAATTCTTTCTCGGAAAATTTGCTAGCTCCTATACTATACTATACTATAAAAGTCACTTTACCATCCAACTTTTTTACACACCACAAATACAAATTACTGTATCTACAATTCTAGAAGCGTGAAAAAAATTACTCGACTTGTTTATTTCGTTATTAACATGCACTGTATTACTGTGCTGTAGGTACACTGTAATACTCGAATGGCGTTCAAAAGTCGAGTCAATTTTTTTCATGCTCCTATGTAATTTGTTCAGGTCAATTTTTGCATCTCGGTTTTTGTAGCAGATACCGATTTTGATGAAATTTTGTTAATTTGTTTTGTGAATTGTTAATGGGCAGTGGTTAAAAATTGGGCGGTGTTATGTTAAGTAGTAAATTTTCTACAAGTTTTTAATTAACTTGAACGGTGAAGAAGGTTCTCCTACTTCGCCATGCAAGCTATTATGAATTTGTATGAAAAATAAATATTTTTGACTTAGATTCAGGCAATCGGTTCTTTTCAAAATAAGTTATTATTTGTTTAAGTTCTAGATAACACAGCTTAAATATTATTTTGCTGATGATAACCGTTGACCCTTCGCATTGAACTTCGGTTTTTGTTTCGATTGCAAAATTGAAACTTAAATATAATAGGTTTGAATAAATCTATTGACTCTGAGCTGTTACATCGAATTTCCTGTTAGAAAAACGCAATAACACTTTTTTTTCGAATCGAACTCATCACTGCTGCATCCCCAAGGAATAGATACTGCTATGCTATAACTCCTGTAAGATTCAAAAAAATATTTGTATCTCACTGAGAAAATTCTAAACATCACTGTAAACTATTTTCTAAAACGAAACGTATTGCGTCTGTACGCTGACAGCAGCTCACCTGTCAACCTCCTTTCACCTGTCACCACCTTAATAAGCTAGGGCAGTGCTCGCGACCAGTTTAGCCATGTTTACTGCGACCAAAATAATACATATACTAGTTGCTTCATATTTAGATGCTGAAACTGGTCGTTTTATTAAATGAAAATAGTTGTGGACGAAGTCAGCAGTTGGTGCGTTGACCCTGCACATTGCAGTTCGTAGATTATACAAACACATTTAAACTTAGTAAGATTGTGTAAGTTCTTCATTTGAATTTCATGTATAATTTGCAGTGATAAGTAAAATGTTTTTTTTTATACTTCGCATTTGAATTAAGTATTTTAAAAATAAAAGGATGAATGAAGGGACTGTACTGTACAAAAAGGCATGAATTTAAAACAAAAAATAAATAATAATGCCTTGGGATTCATGCGCAATAAAAATCGGCATGAAATATAACCCGATTAAAAATGCATATTTCTCCACAGTTGAGTAAAAATTATTAATATGATTTTAATGTGCGCGCATCATGACTATAAC
Source organism: Eilema caniola (assembly GCA_949126895.1). Taxonomy (NCBI): domain Eukaryota; kingdom Metazoa; phylum Arthropoda; class Insecta; order Lepidoptera; family Erebidae; genus Eilema; species Eilema caniola. Next base: position 2,881,760 of record OX421462.1, read on the forward strand.
ATTTTTTACGTATCTGTTAGGTATTTTCAATTTCGTCTGCTTTGAGGTTAAATACTTACATAGCCAATGAAGGCTAATGAAGATACTGATGTACAAACCATTCGAAGCGCAGGAACAAATTAGTATTGGCGAAAAGAAGTCTTCACTTCAAAGATGTGTCACGTGTGAATAGTCACAATCGGTGAATTGCTACAATTGGGTATTTTCCTGTAGTTAAAATAAATTATTGAACTGAACTCATCAAATTTCTTTCTTAATTTGACGAGTTCGATTCTATATTGAAGAGTCAGTCAAATAGTAAAAGAGTGAACACAGTTGCGTCGGTTCTTATTTTATCTTTCTTATTTATTTTAATCACTCCTCCAACCTTTAATAGTTATGTTAATGATTTGACTATTAAATATTATGAAGTCCCAAAATATTTTTCCTTTTTAACGTTTAATAAAAAGTAACTAATTTCTCTAAATAGCTGGCTCAAATAACTGGCCGTTTAGAATTTATAAAAACAGTCATTCAATCAACTGAACATCTATTTGAATTTTGCTCCACCTATTCTGACTTCTCTCGGACGGGAGGTGCGAGACGTGGCGATGACGCGGGACCGACACTTAAGTTCATACAAAAAAAAAACTGCCCAATGCAACCAAAGAAATTTTCACTTCAAAAATATCTTCACTATGAAAATTAATACTAATCACTTCTTGAGTACCCAATCAGCACTAACTAGCTTATTCAAATGATAGGTACATTGATTTTAATATTCTCAACATCACTACAGAAATTCGTTTCGTACGAGTACCAAAAATATCCTGGACACAAGGGGACGTGAGCAAAAAGTGTACCGCAGTCGGCACAGCTGCTCTGTTCCAGAGATATCGATTGCAAAAAGTGCAAACAAACAGACAAGCTAACGGCTTGTACACAAAGGATCTTGTTTCATGCGATTTTCTTTTTAGGTTTTCTTCGTTAGCCGAAAATTTTGATGTTATTTTGGTGGAGTCTATTGCGATTTGTCAGATTTGTTGACTATAAAGGACTCGTGTCTATAAGGAATCCTCACTTTGTGTGAGTAAGATTATGTGAATATTGCCTTAAACTATCAATGTGCGCATGTTATGGGATGTATAGTATTATTACGTCAAACTTGTACAAAGTAGCTATTTTCTGCGTCGTGTTATAGTGGACAGTATCTATAGTCTTAGTCACTACATAGTATAAAACAAAGTCGCTTTCTCTGTCCCTATATCCCTTTGTATGCTTAAATCTTTAAAACTACGCAACGGATTTTGATGCGTTTTTTTAATAGATAGAGTGATTCAAGAGGAAGGTTTGTATGTATAATACATGTTTAATATAGTAGAGGGTGCAGCTGGAACGGGATCTGACGTCACGCGGGCGGAATATTATTGGCGGTACGAAGTTCGCCGGGTCAGCTAGTATAATATAATATATAGTCTTAGATTCCTCTACTATAAAAGGCGACATTTTGCATTAAATATTTGCCCGAGCGCGAATCCCATCCCTCCCTCCACAGTCAGCACCCGAAATCGGTCACAAACCTCTTGGCCACGAGACCTCATGGACCCCTGATCTCCAACGCGAACGGCGCGAAATCGTACCCCGCAGCCTCCAGGGCGGCGCACTTGCCATTTTGAGCAACCCTCTGAGTTGCGAGTTATATATATATATATATATATATATATATATATATATATATATATATATATATATATATAGTGTTTTCATACGATGGCTGAATTAATATATCAATTTAAAACGTTAAAGATTTATGATGCCCTCATCGCTGTCACTGTGGAGAAACAGCCTGCAGGCATGTCACGTAATGCACATTTAAATGAAAATATACGCCGGACTCTTGTCACTGCCGGCGTCCCAGCCATACTGAAACCAGTCGGTTTGGTGCGCGACGATGGAAAGAGATCGGACGGTATGTCTTTGATGCCTTGGAAGATGGGTAGGCATTCAATGTGGGACGCAACATGCGTCGACGCCCTTGCGCCTTCCCATCTTACAAGTACATCGTACTGGCCTTGTGCTGCTGCTGCAAACTGCCGATCTGCGGAGACCCTCAAAAAGCGAAAATATGATAAAATAACCAATAATGACAAATTTGACCCGTTTGGAGTCGAGACGCTTGGGTCGTGGGATCCGATCAGGAAGGGAAGGAACATCGATAGGGAAGAATTTTTCGACGCCTGAATATTTTAACCCTTTTATATTCTTGTAAATATTTTAATTAATTACTTTAGTTCATACGTTAGTTTTAGTTTAACCATTAAAAACCTGTAATTATCAATTGAATAATTGTACATTATGTTACAAGTGTGTAAAGTTGGTGATTACCGCTGAAGCGCCACTGAGACCCGACGCCGACCCCGTTAGGTGAGGGTCTTAAGAAAGCCGAGGACGATAATCATCAATACACACGTGTATCATATTATATTCATCAACACTCTTTTGAATAAAATAATACTAAAATAGATATTTACCCTTGCAGTTTTCAGGTAGTAAACTTTACATAACGTTAAGGGCTCCATATCAATCATATCATATATTGGACGTTGTACAACATACATAATTTTCTTCATAACTAGTACTTGTAAACCTTTTCATAAATAAATAATTCCAAAACTGAAAACGTATTGTGAAATTTTGTTTCGCAATAGCAGGCACGATTAATTTATTTCATTAAAAAGTTTTTATTTTTTATTTTATCGCGGACTGAATATGGAAATTGAAGTTTTTACAGAGAAAACAAAAGTTATTAAGGTTAATTAATTGAAACTTTTGTATAATAAATACGAAGTTGCTTGAAATGATTAATTTATTTGTACGATTGAACGAGACCTTTTTTGTATCGATTTTTTTTTTAAAAAGCCGTGGCTGGCTCTTTCATTATAGGTGTCATTATGTGCCTAATTGCAGTGAAATTAGAGCCAGTTTAGGAGCAAGTGTGTTGAAAATATTTATTAATACGTTAATAACAATAAATAAAGGTATTTGATGTTTTGTGTGTATCCAAGCATATGTGAACACCGTGTTGTTCCATATTTTGTTTGAAAGATCTAGTAGTGCTTCATATAACACAACTTTCTCTAAACTATGCAAATGCTTATTTTTCAGATATATTTAGTAGTTAAAGTTAATAATATTTAGTAATTAAAGTTATGAACACACACTCAGATCCAGAACTCTAGTTTTTGGACCATAACTGCTTTAGCATTAGGTCATTCGTGTTGCCACGCTAAGTACCTTCAGGTAACTTTATAGACTATTTACTCACCTCACCTCGGCAAGTTCCTGTGGGGTGTTTGGGCCGTATGGGCATTTAAAAGAGTTAGGTTCGTTTCGACCCGTGCGCGACGTGATATATTGGTACATTTTATCATATTAAAATTTTGTTTTGTGTTTGTTATTTGTAAATATATCACCAAATTATTTGAATGACATAAAATGGCAATTTTTTTTTAGAAAAGGAACACTTTGAAGACGAAATTACATTAGAAATTGAACATCATTGAACTATGTTTCATACATTTGTCATAGTGGTGAATGTTTAAAAAAAGTTACGTAAATGTTTGATACTTATCATTTATTTAGAAGCTTGTTAATTATATTTGATAATAAAAAATATTTTAGCAGAATTTCTAGATTTAAAAAGAAGTTAAAGTAATTTTCTAGATTCTACATAGCAAAAAGTAAGAATATTAATTCTTCCACTTCACGGAATTCCAGATATACTTGCTAAGTTATCCCTGGAATTCCGTGGATTATGTTACTTTTTTCTCTAAATAATGAACGTAATGATATTTTTAAATTTAATTTGTACCGTCTTCTTTCTGTTTCATTTACAAATAATCCTTAGATTTCATTATGTTATTGAAAATAATACGTTCAAAATCTAGGTCCTTTCAACCCAGCGCGACCATTCATGTCTTAAAAAGTGGCGCGACGGGTTAAGATACAAAAAACACAACCAAGCAAACCAAATTTTATATTATAACTAATTCACCGAAAAATTTCCGCCTTATCTCACAATTTTCCATCATGACAAATGTTTCAACTTTTGAAAGCTTAGATACGACGCCTGTCGCCCCAAGCATTACGTAGACACGCCTTCAAATATTTTTAAGTAGAAAATATTCCTCGCACAAAGAGCTCGCTCACTGATTTGAGGCCTGCTATGAATGTACCTTCAATCAAGAGCACCTTAATAACAACTAACAAAACTATGATCAATTTGATCAACTAGCTAATGTCTGTTACAGATGGATGGTCCGCTGTGGATTGTCCGCGTGGTTATTTCGACTTTGAATCATATCGGGGGTTCAGCACAATCAATGGCAATCAAAATAAATAAAATTTCAAGTATGACCGACCTTTTTAACAACGAAATTACATCAAAAATATTAGTAGTTTCATAAATCTAAACAAAATTTTTGTGTTTTGGATCCTTAATCTTTGAAATATTATTGGTTTTTTTGGTACCTGGATGAACGCCATAATATATCAATCAATCAATCAATTAGCCCACTGCGGTCCACTGCTGGACATAGGCCTCCCCCAATGTGCGCCATTTCGTACGATCCTCCGCCTTCCGCATCCAGTCCGTCCCAGCCACCTTTTTCAGGTCATCGGTCCATCTGGCTAGGGGGCGTCCTACCCTTCGTTTGCCTTCTCGCGGTCTCCACTCTAGGACTCGTCTGCTCCAACGGCCATCGGTCCTTCGACAGACGTGGCCAGCCCATTGCCACTTCAGCTTGCTTATTCTGCGAGCTATGTCGGTAACTTTGGTTCTTTGTCGGATCACCTCGTTTCGAATTCTATCCTTCAGAGAAACTCCAAGCATAGCTCGCTCCATAGCCCGCTGCGCGACTTTTAGTTTATGGACTAGCCCTACCGTTAGTGTCCACGTTTCGGCACCGTAAGTCATAACAGGTAAGACCTTTGTTTTCAGGCATTGCGGTAGGGGGGAAGAGAAGACTCGACGTAGTTTGCGAAATGCTGCCCAGCCCAGCTGAATCCTTCTGGCTAGTTCTTTCTCGAAGTTGTTTTTACCGAGCTGGATAACCTGGCCCAGGTATACATATTTTTGGACAACTTCGAGCGTCGCCCCTTCGATGGCAATCGGTCTCGGTGCAACATGTTCGTTGAACATGATCTTGGTTTTATCCAAGTTTACACCGAGGCCGACGCGTCGAGAAGCTCTATCTAGGCTGTGCAGCATCTCGCCCAGTTTTTCCAGCGACTCCGCAACAACGACGATGTCATCGGCGAACCGAAGGTGTGAGATGTACTCTCCGTTAATGTTGATACCCCGTCCAGTCCAATCCAGAGTCTTGAAGACGTCCTCCAATGCATTGGTGAATAGTTTGGGGGATATAACATCCCCCTGCCTAACTCCACGCTGGAGGCTTATCGGTTTCGTCTTCTGGTCTTGGAGCTGGACGGACATTGTGGCAGTGTCATATAGGCATCTCAGCACCTCAATGTATCGCCAATCAACACGACACCGCTGCAGGGCATCCAGAACTGCCCAGGTTTCGATGGAGTCGAAGGCTTTTTCGTAGTCCACAAACGCCATACACAGCGGCTGATTGTATTCTTGACTTTTTTCTACAATCTGCCGAACAGTATGGATGTGGTCCACGGTGCTATAGCCTTTTCGAAACCCGGCTTGCTCCGGTGGCTGGAACTCGTCAAGTTTACCCGCGAGGCGATTTGTGACGACTTTCGAGAACAACTTGTAGACGTGGCTCAGGAGCGAGATGGGCCTGTAGTGCTTCAGCAAGGTCTTGTCGCCTTTTTTGAAGAACAGTATCACCGCACTCTCGCTCCACGCCCTAGGTGTTAGACCCTGTTGGATGACGGAATTAAAAAGACTTGCTAGCTCTTTGAGGATTGGAATCCCGCCTGCTTTCAGGAGCTCAGTAGTAATTCCGTCATCACCAGGACACCTGTTGTTCTTCAGTTGCCTGAGAGCCGTCTCTATCTCGCACTGCTCGACATCGGGTATCTCCTCGGTGTAATGGCGCGTGAGCGGGGCTCTGTGGTCTTCTTCATCACTGTGTCCCGTCGGTTTACTCATCCGTGATGCATACAGCTGTCCATAGTATTTCTCGATCTCTTCAAGCATCCCGAACTTTGAGGCAATAATTTTGCCATCCACAGTTTTAAGTTTCGTCAGATGGGGCCTCCCAAACTGCTGAGCGAACACTTTCGACCCCCTATTTTGCTCAATCGTCTCCTGGACGGTGCGAGTGTTAAAGCGTCGGAGGTCGCGTCGTATCAGCTTTTTAATTCGTTTGTTTAAGGCCCTCTCATCTGACGAAGACGACTGTGTGGATGGTTGTTCACGCCTCTTTCTCATTAGTTCGAGAGTCTCAGGAGAGATTTTGGACTCTTGCTGTTTGCGTTTTCCGGGTAACAACTTTCGAGACACTTCTTGTAATGTTTTGACCACTGTGTCGGTTCTCTCGTCAATGCCGCTGGTGGTTTCCAGACTTGTGAAGCGATTTTGAAGTTCCAGCTGGAACTTTTCGGACCCTAGAGCTACTTGGAGCGGCGTAGGTCGGAGAGTAGACCGTACCATTCGGAGTCTTTCAGCTCTAATGTTGATATTTAGAGAGCCTCGGATAAGTCTGTGATCGCTTCCGGTATTAAACCTGTTGATCACAGAGACGTCTCTAAATATGTGCCTACTGTCCGTTATGAAAAAGTCTATCTCGTTCCTTATCACAGAGTCCCGGCGTTGCCAAGTCCACTTCCTGTGGGGTTTCTTCTTAAAGAAGCTATTCATTAAGAAGAGCCCCTGTGATTCGAGGAAGTTGACTAGCATTTGCCCTCTGTGATTTCTGCGCCCCACCCCATAAGGTCCGATTCTCGTTTCGCCACGTTCCTGTACTCCCACTTTGGCATTGAAGTCCCCCATAACAACGTTGTAAGTGGCCTTGGCGGTGTGATTTATTGCCTTGGCAATATCTTCATAAACAGCCTCGGCGGTTTCGTCGGCGTAGCGCGAGGTGGGCGCATATACCTGTATCACTTTCAGCGAATGACTGTTCGTGATTTTTAGGATCAGGTACGCTACCCGGTTCGACACACTGCCGACTTCGACAACGCTGCCAATGAGGTCCTTTTTTACCAGAAAACCGACACCTCCCTGGGAGAGCAGATCACCTTCTCTGAAGTAGAACAGGTCGCCTGACTCAAGGGTTATCGTGTCCTCCCCCTGTCTTCGGATCTCGGACAACCCCAATATGTGCCAGTTTATGCGACCTAGTTCTACCTCGAGTTCTGCGAGGTGATGGTCCAGCCTTAGTGTACTACAATTGTAAGCTGCCAGTAGTAGTTTTTTACGGTAGCCTCCCGTAACCCGGAGATTCTTAGCACCCCCCGCCCCGCCGTTACCCGAACCGCTACCATGGCTGGGAATAGCGGGACCACCGGGAACTGGGGGCCTTTTGTTGTGGCGTCTTTCCATTTAAGGGGGGTTTTAGCCTACTCTTGCCACGCTGGCCAGACGGGTTGGCAAAGGGTTTTATTTCAAGTTTTCCTTCTCTCACAGCGATCTCGTCTGTGTATTCTTCCGATTTGTCGCCTCTTACGACACCCTCGAATGATGGGGTGGCAACATTTGTATTCTTTCTCCGTCACCACACGGATAGTCATAATATAATATATCCAATATTGTACAAATTTATTTTTAAATAATATAATATTTCCAATATTATACACGACTGAATTTCAATTTTATATTTTAGTATAGTAGTTATAAAATTTTACGATACCTCAAATAAAAATACGGTAAGCCTGATATTATCGCGTCAAAACGTTATCTCTTTTCCAACAATGCCATATCAGTATAGAACTAAATCTGTTTTAGACATCTTTGTCAGATTGGACGCACCCTAATAGGGGGTATAATAAATATTTGCGCGTAGATTAGAACAGATGCGTCGTGGGCGTCCTTGCGCCTTAGCTTTGATATGAAACATGACTAAAAAGAAATGCTTGTTTCTGTAACGGATTATTTGGAAACAAGATTTACGAGGCATCATTTTTTTTTATAAATTTTGTTGCTTTTGTTTCGGCTAATAGAACTTTTAAACACACTTGGGCCACATTTTGTTTCTATAAATTTGCGATGCAATCAGTTTCTGCAGAGATACTATTGCAATCAAAATATGTACCTAATCACGTTGAGCCTAGATCCTCAAACAAATCAAATATTATTAGGGTTGATCGGTAAGAACCCGTTTTTGACAATAGATGGCGTTGATTAATAAAATCGACTGCAGCTATTAACAAAGTCGGAACTACATTTTGGCGATTTTCATTTTATTGCTCCTGAGGTATTTAAACGTCTATAACTATGTTCTCGCAAACTTTCAAATTTGAAACTAAATGCTATCATAGTATTTCTAGATTAACAAAGTCGGATTTTATAGGAGCGTACGAATAATAATGTAGGTAGGCATGTTACTACAAAGTTTGCGGGGCTAAGAAGGGGCCCTTCCCCTTCGCGACGCGCGGTTCTGCCAGTTCGCTCTTTGTTAGCGGGCCGACTGCGCGTGCGTGTTTTATAATATTTTTATATTATTGTTTTACGTAAATGTGCAGTATTTAGTATAAATAACAATGTCTCGATCTAGGCGTACTTTAACGGTTAAGATTGTAATATTATGTGTCAAATTCCACATTTTTAACAGATTATTATTTTATTACCTGTGTCGAATGTACCACATTCTACATTATTGTGCGCTTAGAGTACTACCGAATTTGTTTCTTGTACCTAACATTCCAGTTTTGTCGGTTATGGTACTGTCGACTTTGTTACTCGTTCTTCTATTAAACGTTTTTGTCGGATATGGCACTACCGACTTTGTTATTCGTTCTTATATTGAAAGTATTTGTCATATATGGTACTACCACCATTTTTAAGTGTACATTACTAAATTTAGATGTTGGATGTGTTAGTATCGACTTTGTTATTCTAAAACAGTTATATAATAATGTAGGTTGGATATGGTATATAGTGCTAAAATTAGGAAGAGTTGACTGGTTTTCTATTGCCTCATGTGACATTTTTAAATATAGGTATGTTATTTTAGAAGGTAGGACACGACGGTACCTCCCGTTACAACTGAGCAGTCCGATTGGGGAAGTACCTTCGACCTACAGAATACCGCGGTTATAGTAACCTTTGTTGTGTTGTGTTCCCGACGGTGCGCAGGGTAGCCAGAGCTCACTGGAGAGGAGAAGGTCAGTGGGAAGACCAAAGGTTTTGGATGTCACCACTGACTAGTGCGGGAGTAAAATGTTGGCGCGGCGGTCAGGGAGACCCGGTGAAATGGTTAAACGCTAGTCGCCCGCAGGCTGTACGGTTCCCGAACCCGGGAATCACAATCTCCATTCCAGGAGGCTGAACCAGCAGCCTGTGTAAAGTTCCCGGTAGAAGCATGATGACACCCGATACCCCCCACCTCCATAGACGCGGGATAACACTCGAACCACCCCCTAGGCGAGGCCGCAGCCGTAGGTCTGTTGGTAGTCCTGGGACATCCTTCTGAGGGCTTACCTGGGGCTCCCAACCGTAGGCTGTTGGGCGGTACGTGAGGGTTTTTTAGTCGGTAGGAGTCCGCATAGCATCCATGAAGGATTTTCCGTCACAGTAAAAAAAGGGAAGAATTATTACAGTGATTTATAATATTTATTTTATATTTATTAGATGGATTAGATAAGGAATTGAATTGGCCCCATTTGTCAAACAACACCGACAATGCACCGGTGTACTCCTTTCACATTGTGGCCGTTAAATTGCAAGACTTGCGATACGAATAGCCGCCTCATTCACCTTAACCACCTGATTTAGCTCCCCGAGACTTCTTACTGTTCCTCAACATGAAAACCTGGCTCGATGAAAAAAGATTTAAGTAAAATGAAGAGGTTGTAGCCGATACAGAAGCGTATTTTGCAGAGTTTGAAAACTGTTATTTTTAGGAAGTGTTAAAAAAATGAGAGAATCTTTGGTAAAGTTTATAAGCCTAGCAGGAGACTACGTCGAAAAAATACAATATAAAGGAATATATAAAGTTGGGACTTCATTTCTAATACGGCTATTCATTGATCAACCCACGTACATTTCTAAATTTACAAAATATTATAACTATGTATTGTTTATATCACAATTGTGTATTATGTAATGGATTAGTTTTAAAAGGAAATATTCAGATAAGAATAATATTTATTTATAACTTGATAGAAATATAGTGTTAGATAGAAAGGTTATAGAACTAGGATTAAACAGATGTTAAGTCAGTAGCATTTCACACAACTCATAAAATAGATACACAAAACTTTTATAATCACAAATGTTTGTTTCTCAACATATCCTTCCCATTCCTATTGCAAGACCCTCTCTACATTAAGATAATGTCAGCAATACACATCAAAGTTTGACGGTTTACCCACAATATAGGTATTTATGATTTGGTAGTAAACAACGTATTCTCGCCACAGTATCATTGACGGTACAGGCAGAAAGGCAGGGCATATTCACAATAATGTGGCCATGAATCTTTATCGACAGTAAACAGAAGATGCGTCGGTTAGCTAGAAGTGCTATAGAAAATTACAGTAATGTTTCAACCTTTTCCATAACGTCCTAAACATTTCAAAACTCCTCAGTATTTTTGAAGCTACAATCTCCCAGCATTGTCAGTTTTGTTTGTGTTTTGTGTGTATGTTGGTTGTGAAGATCAGATGACAGTTGCTTCACGAAAAATATCGCAGTACAGTCGCATCAATCTAACTGAGATTGGAAAGCCGATCCCAATTGAATTGGGAAAAGGCTCACAGAATTATGATAATGATCACACAACATTTAAGTTGTAATTACTCATTATAGGGGGAGGTTGGACACGACACTATTTCCGTCCAATTGAGCAATCTGACTGGGGAAGTACCTCCGCCCCACAGAATACCGTGGCCATAATAACCTCGTGTTGTGTTTCCGGTGAGTAGGTAGCCAGAGCTCACTAGAGAGTTTTTGTGCTGTCAGTGGAAAGACCAAAGGCTATTTCTGCTTTGTCTTCAACGCTAACGGCAGTAACGGCACAGAAACTATCTGTGTTTACAGGGTAGGCAGCACGAGTGTAACTCCCCTGATGTTGCATACGTCCATAGGCCACGGCAACCATTTTCTATCAGCTGGGCCATGTGCTTGTCTGCCACATCGGTGGAATTAAAAAAATATTAAAGTTCAGTATATGGATCCCATCAAGATTGAATTTGAAGATGAAATCGAAGCCAACCTTGCCTGTTATCTGGAGCGGTGGACTTATTGTTTAACGACCGAGGCTCTGATGTAGACATTGCTTCTGGGACTAGGGGTTGGGGTTCATATGTTTGGTGGCTTCAGTTCAGTTCAATCATCCAGTAAAACCAATAAGAAAGTGGACCCCGAACTGCGGATTCAACTAAAACTAACTGGAACCAGCTGGTAGTGATGTAGAAGTAATCGTTAAAAAATAACTTTGAACTTGAATTAAATTATGATATTCAAGCGGTCGCAGGAAGCCGATGGATGGTGAAGGCTCAAGATCGGCCGTCATGGCACTCTTTGGGGGAGGCCTATGTACAGCAGTGGATGTCTATTGGCTGATAGATAGATAGATAGATAAACGGAGAACAGCTGTCATTGTGTATTAATTAATATAAAAAGTGTATTAGTTATCTTTACACAAAACTAGCAATCCGCCCCAGCTTCGCACGGGTGGTAAAAACGTTTCCGTGGTAATCCAATATAGTTAGAGTCTTGTAACATATAGACAGACAAATAGTGTAGGAGGTCTTGGTCTTAAAATAAACCAAACACATAAGGATCACAAAATGTTTAAACATTGATGGATCACAATTCCGCAAACACGTGTAACACACGAGCTTACTACAGCTATTAACGACTCATTACCTTTGTGAATAAAAAAATTACTATTCATGAAGCTCATGCCCAAGAATGTATAAGAGTTATAATATAATATTATAATATTATAGACTTATAATATTATCATTTCTTTCAAACATTTCGTTCTTTTAGGAATATTACCCAGAATAATGAGGGAAATTATTTTCTATTTCTGTAATTATTAAAATGCCGACATTTATCACAGCAATTCTCGGTGCCAATATACAAAAATGTCCGTGAAATTCTCAGAAACCTTTAAGTAAAAACAAAACGGAAAGTTAGCATTAATTCCTCTCGTAATTGTTAATTAGTCTGTATAAAAATTTAGTGAAGAGACGACAACAAAGAGATTTCTTTTTTTATCTAAGTTAGTTTTGTCATTGAGAATTTTTTCTGTTAATTGTTAGACTTGAATACCGAATTTTCACTAGTATTTATCTTTAAATATTTGAAAAAGCTGAGTTCATGTCTGTTGGGTGCGATGCGGAGGTTTTCTTCAATAAAACGACTTTCTTGAAGTTAAGGTTTAACGTTTTATTTTAATGCCGTGAATGAGACATGTGCAAAGACGAAAGGATTTTTGAAAAGTGTCTGTACAATGACGGTAACAGAGAGTAATACAAAAAACTAAACTTAATGCTAATTAAGTATATTGCGCGTGGATTTGCTCACACTATTTGTGTAGGCGCTGAAACATGCCCCCGGACGTTGGAAGCAACAGGTGCGCTTTCAACACGAAGAATCAACGGGCAGCGGGCAAATCCTATTGAAAGCTCTTCTTATTATTCCAGCGGACGTTTGAATATCTGCCACACGTACAATGCCATCCGATCCTGGATGAACAGCAATGACTCTGCCCAATCTCCACTTGAGAGGAGGAAGATGGTCCTCCTTTATGACTACTAAGGTGCCCAGCTTCAACTCGTCTGTATTGGTTTGCCATTTACTCCTTTGTTGAAGCTCCGACACGTACTCCTTGCTCCAGCGCTCCCAAAAATGCTGGCGGAGCTGCTCGATTCTTTCATACCGAGACAAGGAAGTAGCAGAATGGTCTTGCAAGTCTCGCTGCGGAAGTGACGTCAACGGCCGCCCAACAAGAAAATGGCCGGGAGTTAATGGCGTAAAATCTGCTGAATCGGAGGACAGCGGTGTCAATGGGCGTGAGTTCAGGATCGCTTCAACTTGGACTAACGTGGTGTTAAGCTCTTCGAACGCAAGATGACTATTACCCAACACTCGTTTCAGGTGATATTTTGTCGACTTAACACCCGCTTCCCAGAGTCCGCCGAAATGAGGAGCATACGCAGGTATGAAATTGAAGTTAATTCCGTCATTAGCCAATTGCTCGCCTAAGGAATCACAATTGGTTTTGAGAAATCTTGAAAGTTCGTTGCACGCACCAACGAATGAGGTACCGTTGTCGGAGTAAAGATCATTGGGCTTTCCTCGACGTGAAATAAATCGTTATAAGGCTAGCAAATATTTACTGCTAGTTAAGTCACTCACCAGCTCCAAGTGTATGGCTTTAGTAGTGAAACAGATAAAAATTGCAATATACATTTTTACCAGCCTACATCCACGACCTTGCCTATTAGCAGCAATGATGGGACCAGCATAGTCCACACCAGTGCTGGTAAAGGGATGACTACCTGGAAGGAGCCGCTGCCGAGGCAAGTTGCCCATGATAGGGGTAACTGTCTTACCCGACATGCGACAACAACGCACGCAATTACGATAACAACTCTTAGCTAACCTTTGTCCGCCTATTGGCCAATATGACTCACGGATAGAAGCTAATAACAATTGTGGACCTGCGTGCATCAATTTAATGTGCTCATATTCAAAAAGTAACCTTGTGAATTTGTGAGTGGACTGTAAAACAATAGGGTGTTTTTTATTATATGGGAAATTCGAATTTTCCAAACGTCCCCCTACGCGCATTATTTTATTATCATCCAAGAATACATTAAATTTAATCAGAGGGCTTTTTTTAGGTATGTTTTGACCATTTATAAGCAATTGATATTCAGGGAACGACTCAATTTGGCTTCTAATGACAATAATATTTAATGCATCTTGCAACTCTGCTACAGAGAAGAAATGATTAGTAAAATGAATTTTCCTACACCTTTTAATAAAACGTAAAACGGTAGCTACACTACGAACAAGTCTTAAATAACTAGAGAATCTATTAAAATCTACAAATTTGTCACAGTGACTGTTATCCAGAACATTAGCGCCAAATGAAACATGAGGCCGAGTTTCAGGTAGCTCATTTATTGCTAACGATTTAGGTTGAGAAGGCCATTGCGACTAATCGAGCTTTAAGAAATTGGGACTACTCCACCACAAGTCCAAGGATTGCAGGGTACTAACTTCCACACCACGAGAAATCAGATCTGCAGGGTTCTTGTCGGTTGGGACGTGTCTCCACGAGCAATGCCCCACCTTATCTAAGACTTCAGCAACGCGGTTGCGTACAAAGGGCTGAAGCTTAGAAGGCAACATATTTAACCATCCCAACACGACGGTGGAGTCAGTCCAGCAAAAAATGTGGGTGAACTTTAATCGTGAAGAATTCACGACCTTCTCACATAATCAAGCTCCAACTACAGCGCCACATAATTCCAATCTTGGAATCGTGGTTGGTTTAATCGGCGCCACTCGACTCTTAGCTACCAACAAACTTACAGCGTATTCACCCTGATTATTGGCACTGCGTACATAGATACACGCACCATACGCACGCTCCGATGCGTCGGTGAATACATGCAATTCTAAAATATTATTATTATAAAAATTACATACTACAATTCGTGGAATCCGAATATTATTAATTAATGGCAATGCCTTAACAATGGCAAGCCAGATAGTGTTAAGTGCCGGGGTTAATGGCTCGTCCCACGACAGTTTGTCCAACCACATTCGTTGCAATAACATTTTCATTAAAACTATACAGGGAGATAACAAACCTAAGGGGTCAAAAATGCGTGCTATTGCAGATAGTATGTCACGCTTGGTCACATGATCTTTAGAAGGCAACGTCGAGTATGAAAACCCTAGCTCATCTGAATTAGCAAACCAGTCAAGCCCTAGCAACTTGCTGGGTTCATTAGATCCCATGTTTAGATCTAATGACGACTGAAAATTTTCATTGATTAATTCTGATGCGTTTGACCTCCATTTTCTGAGTGGCATACCAGCAGACTGTAGTGCGTTGGTGACCTCTGAACGGATAAACTGTGCCTCATTTAAGTCATCACTGCCAGTCAGCAGGTCATCAACGTAGAAGTCATGCAGGATGGCGTCAGCAACCTTATTTCTACGCCTACAGTATGACTCACCCTTATTTTGAAAAAGCATACTTTGGGTGTCTTTTTTATAATCAATGCCTATTTGGTTAAGACATCGCGTAGCGAGAAAAGGTGCACTAGCTGTGCCGTATGTGACAGTACACAGATTATATTTTTTCACCGGATCAGTGGTGCTATCCCGCCATAAAACTTGTTGTAAGTGCCTATCAGATGGGTGAACGTATATACACCTATACATTTTCTCGACATCAGCAGATAATACATACCTGTGTTGTCGAAACCGTAAAAGGATAGATATAAGATCGTCCTGCACCGTAGGCCCAACCATCTGGACATCGTTAAAAGATACCCCTGAAGACGTAACACAACTAGCGTTAAAAACTACCCTTAGTTTGGTAGTTGTACTGCTTTCGCGCAGCACCCCGTGGTGTGGGATGAAATATCCACTGGGCCTGCCAAAGCTCACTTTATTTTCGGTCATATGTCCTAATGCCTCGTACTCAGACATAAAGTCATGATATAACTTACTGAGGTCAGGCTTAGACTTCAGTCTACGTTCCAGAGAATATAAGCACTGAGAAGCTCTTTGGAAAGATTGGCCTAAGACCGACGGACTTTGCTTTAACGGAATACGAACACAAAAATGACCGCTCTCTAAACGTGTCGTGTTTTTCATAAAATGCTCCTCACATGCTTTCTCTTCGAGAGAATAGCAAGGTGATTGTGAGTTGATTTCTTCTAGATTCCAAAATTTTACTAAATCGGTTCTAATTTTATCTAAATTATCGTTAGTTTCGTTAGAAGAATCAGACTGAGTGAAATTACATGAAATATAATTCGACATTGATTTATTATTATTGTATGTGACAGGGCCAGAAACGATCCAACCTAATATAGTGTCACATAATATTGGCTTCCCCTCTCCCAACTTAATTCTTTGGGAACCAAGCAGGTCCCAAAATAAGTCAGCACCAATTAAAACATCTACTTCCGAAGGTTTGTAGAAGGTGGGGTCAGCTAAACTAATAAAATCTGGAATATTAAGGTTCGAAATATCGACTTCCCGATGTGGCATTACAGTTGTTAATGATGGCAAAACGTAACAATAAAACTTGGTATTATAATGGTCGTCTAAAGACGTCATTTTTACCTGACACATTTTACCTACGCGAGAACTCGCGTTGTTTATACCAAAGACCGAACCATTTACCTGATTAGTAATTAAATTAAGACGTTTACATAATCGTTCCGATATAAAACTTGACGTACTACCGCTATCAAGCAGGGCTCGCACTATATGCTGACGATCATGACGATCACATAACTTGATAAGCGCCGTGGACAATAGAATGCCGCGGCTGGTTTGTTTACGCTCGCAGGACGAACCGAGATCCGCCGCTAAGGCTAAAGTATTAGCATTTAAATCATTGCTACCGACGACGTCCGCGGGCGATGACATAGAATCGTGTGATATGGTGTTGTTGTTATTATTGCGGGACTCAGCAACACTTTGATATTCCGACGAATGAATAAGAGTGTTATGTCGGCGTTTACACAATTTACACCCCGGTTTTTTACAGCGGTTGGCAAAGTGACCTGTGTGCAAGCAATTATAACAAACTTTATAGTTCGGTATTAACTTTAAACGAGCGTCAATGCTAAGTGCAAGGAACTGTGGACAATTCGTCAAACTATGATTACCTTTGCAGTGCGGACACAATTTATCTGTATTAGTGTGATCATTGTCGCAATCTTTTGACGTCACCATTGATTTTATTTTTTGAGCAGTATGAATAGACTTAACGGGAGTAGCAGTTACGTTCGTTCGAGACAATTCTAGTGTTTCCACCAGATTAGCACGAGTGTTGAGGAATTTAAGAAATGAATCAAATGTTATTATGCTATCGATGTCAACATGACCTCTGTACTCCTCCCACTCACGATAAGTTTTGTGATCTAGTTTACGGGTAATTATGTATATTAATAGCGTGTCCCAGTGCTTGACAGGCTCACCTAAAGATTCCAAGGCACGTAAATTTTTATTTAATAGGTCAATAAGACCTTTTAGGGCAACAGACGACTCCTTAACAATAGTATTTATATTGAATAAACATGAAATATGGTTTTGAACTAATAACCTCTTATTGTCAAATCGATCACAAATTAGCTTCCACGCGATGTCATAATTGCCTGCAGAGAAATCAATGGCATGGATTACCACGGCAGCAGAGCCCCCCAGTGATGCTCGCAAATAATGAAATTTATTAATTATTGTCATTCAATTAAAAGTTAACAAAGTCAAGACTTGAGCTTTTTATTTTACACCAACTTAATGTTAGCAAATACCTACCTACCTGCGTACATTAATGAATGCGAACAGTTTATTTGCACTTATTAAGACAATTATAAATGTAGAATTGATAACTACTGTACTGCAATATACTTAATATGAGTACGTATAATTGATTAGATGTAATAATTCATCTAAATAAGTGAGGACACAGACTGAGCTATTCACACCACAAAATATATTATACTTAGGTATCTATGCTAAACAATTTCAAGTAAAATAGGTATTACTAACCTTTTAGTACTTATATCTTAATACTAAATACCTGAACGAGGTTGGGTTTTGAGTCCTTATAGTAAATCCTTAACTTTAACACACGTTGCCGGTATATGTGTGCCTCTCAGCGATCAGCAATTCCACTCATTAATTATTTCTTCTTTAATTATTTTATCAATCCGGCTTCGTGGGACCAATATGTTGGGTGCGATGCGGAGGTTTTCTTCAATAAAACGACTTTCTTGAAGTTAAGGTTTAACGTTTTATTTTAATGCCGTGAATGAGACGTGTGCAAAGACGAAAGGATTTTTGAAAAGTGTCTGTACAATGACGGTAACAGAGAGTAATACAAAAAACTAAACTTAATGCTAATTAAGTATATTGCGCGTGGATTTGCTCACACTATTTGTGTAGGCGCTGAAACAATGTCCTTTACTATTATTTTTATAGAATTTACTATTCACAATTTAATATGTACAAAAGTACGTACTTATCGTTTGTTATATTACCCAGGGTGTGTTCTATATTCAACAATATAATAATGTAGTTATTTACGGTTGCTGTAAGAGTCTTATGATCTCAGGAAGTGATAAAAATTAATTTTAGAATTACAAGCATTTTAAACCCATTATCTATTCTGTGAACGTATATAGTAAACGAAGGTTCAAAGGTGTTACCCGTATCTGTTATGCTGTCCATTTTTATCTATCTTCATAATAGTTTTTTCTCTAAAATAAAACTCTAACTCTAACCTTATAGTATTACTATAAGTCCCCTCAGTAGTTTTGTCCTCACACAAATTAATTGGTCTACTGCGACTTTTGTGTTTTTGTACTTTTATAACATTGATCTTCCTTTTTTCTCTAAAAAAATTAGATATCTCTTCTTTTGTTTCAAATGAAGTGGTACGTAAGAATAATATTTTTTATTTTATATTATAAGTATATTATATCTATATAAATACCATATAAGTATACTATAAGTATATTATATGTATATTATATTATGTTATGAGTATCAGCAATAGCAGTATGGTAATTTTAAGCAACAGAATCTTAATCCTTCATACTAACAGTTTTATCTCTACGATAATATATTACATTTACACAGCTACAATCATACAATTATAGATTAACGCAAAATATTTCAAATAATCTGAAAGTAAATAGGTTCCACTTAAAAATATTTATCCAGCGAGTTACTGCGAATTAACATTTTCGTTTACCCTCAGCCTGTTAAATAAAATATAGCTGCAGATATATTCAACAAGCGAAATCTTAAATCTTTTACACGTCTATCGAAGAAATTCCCACTGAACAATAAAATTTTCGTACCCAAAAAAAGAAAACGGCGTCCAACGGTCGCCATAAAAAAGCGATTAATTTGAATAAATACAATGAGTAAAAAAATACAGTTCTTTTAATGGGGCATTTGAAATTCTGTCCCTGTTTTATCAGAAGCCACCATCATTAATGGGTGCTTAATATTTGCAGAACAGTTACCACCTCCTGCTTCTGGCATCGCATCATTTTTCCCGCATACCATTTGAATAACAAGTAACCTGGTTCGGTTTATATATTTATCTTGATATGCTGGTGCTGGATTGCTATCGCAAGGAATGGCAGTGTTAAGTGAATGCAATGAAATAACTTCCTAAAGGGCAGTTTTGATATATTTTTTTGATTTAATGTTTTAGAATTCAGTAGATAGTGAACTGTTACTCTCTACTGAATTCCAAAATATTAAATTAATTATTCTGATGCTTATCTTAATATACGTGACACAATGTTTGTCTTCAATGGACTCCTAAACCACTTAACCGATTATAATAAAATTCGCACACCATGTGCAGTTCGATCCAACTTGAGAGATAGGATAGTTTAAATCTCAAATTATAGTCCGATTCGCGATAACCGACATCCACGCGGGCGGAGCCGCGGGCGACAGCTAGTCTGAATAATAAATTTATCAGAAGGGTGAAGCAGTGTCATGGTCAAGCCAATGATGCGTATCGATGACAAAGTATCTTGTGTGAGGAAAACAATAATGTGTAATATCAATCAATCAATTTGGCCTATTGCAGTCCAAAACTGGACATAGGCCTCCTCTAATGTGTGCCATTGCTCCCGATTCTCCAGTTGCCGTTCAGTCTATCCCAGTCAACTTTTCAGGTCATTGGTTCATCTGGCTGAGGCGCCCCACCTTCTGTTGTTGCCTTCTCTTGATCTCTACTCTAGAACTCGTTTGTGCCGACGGCTATCAGTCTTTCGTAATATACACTATTATATTTTCAAGTTATGGAAACATTTCTTACTAACAAATTATTTTACAACAATATTGGCATTTAAACTATTATTAGAGCTTTCGGGAACTTTTTCGCGACTAACCGCTAATGTGTGTATAATGGTGGCCCTCTCTCCTGAGACTTTGCCTTCAGCTTACCATCAGGCAAGGTAAAGTCAAATTGACGTGTCCTATATAAATAAAAAAAAAAAAATAGTTATGTACCTCCGTGGTCATGGTGCTTGGAACAGCACCGAAATATCGGAAACTCGAAATAATACATGATAAATTTCCTGATAGGTCTAATAGTATTTTTTTTTAATAAAAGTGCACATGCTTCCCACCAAGGTACAACAAAAATTTTCAATGAATCTACCTAGAGATTTTTGGAATAATTTATAATAATGTACCACTTACATCAACACTGAATATCAATCTATACAAAAAAAATCTTTAACACGGTGGTGGACATTTTCGTTGGTAAACTTTGTTTCTTGTTAACTCTCGATGTGGGATTTGTCGTCCCGGATCTGTTGATAGGGCCAAAATGACACAATAAGAACGAGCTTATCTCTGCCTGATTTAATATTATTCTATGTACTTCTTTTCAAGGGTCCGATAGACATTGTTTTTATCAGATAATAGAATTTTTGTTTGGACTATATTTTTGAAGGGTGTATAAAATCAAGAGTCTTGAGAATATAAACTTTGTGGAGAACATTTTGCTCATGTTTCAGTTTGTTTTTCATGATAGCTAAGTCTTGAAATTCTTAATGATGAACTGGTTTAAACATTATAATGAGAGGTATTAAATTTAGGACAGGAATAATGTACAATACAAGGAAGAGTGAATCAATCAATTAATCAATTAGCCCACTGCAGTCCACTGCTGGACATAGGCCTCTCCCAATGTGAATACTATTCTAAAAATAGATATTATCCTATTTCCAACCTTACGAACCTGCTTTATTAATATTATTAATATGGAAGTTTGTGAAGAGACCTATCCTGGAAATATGCTATTGACAAAAAGTAAAAGTATCAAAACGGTAACACAAAGCTTCAGAGAAGAAATTCACTATAAGTTCAACGCTCAATACCAGGATCCAATTCACCAGTAACAATACTGCCACAGCCAAAAACAACTGAGGCATGATGGTACACGAACCTTTAATCTGTCGTTTCAACTGCGGGGAGTGACGCGTGTAAATGAATACTGAAAACACAAATGGACGCAGCGGATAGAATTGACATACAATTGTGGTTTTCCATTTGCGAAGTGTAAAATGTTCACAACATTGCATTCCATGTACCGATAGTCTCGTGATCCTTATGTATTGTAAAACCAACGATTCCGTGAAATTGCGAAAATAGAAACAACGGATGTCACTGTTAAATACATACTGTTTCATTGCAAATCACCAATCACGAGAAAGTGGCTTGCAGGTGATATTCGCTTGGGTCCCGAATATAATATACGTACTGACTGCGTTTCAATCAGCTTGAAATTTCGATCCCATTTCCTCAACGCATGGGAACCTATTCCCGGGAAAACCGGGATAAAACATAGTCCATGTGTTATGTAACTATAATCTGTCTTTGTATCGATTGAATTGAATTGTATGTGATTGAATTAAATACATTCAAAAAAAAAATTAATTAGGATTGGATGTAGGTAAAAAGACTACTTTCTGAGTGAGGGGTACCTACCCTAACAATATTTGGAATCAATAAATTGACATTCATTACAAATAAATTTGAAACCAAATTTTTTGAACTTTTAAATAGTAGGCATATAATTAATAGTTGATATAATACCTACCATGAGAATATACAGAGCCCGTGTTTTGTTGATGGTCCAAACAAAACAGCTTTGTCAGTTACATGAAAAGAGTTGATGAGGGTGCTCGCCTCAGGTGTCTATTACTTTTTTGTTTAAAAAACGCTATCCGTTGGCCCTTCGACTATCTCTAGAGTCGTAGGTATAATTTTGTAACTTTGTTGATTTTCTCTTTTTTATGGTTGATAGGCTCGCGCTTGACCAGTATCTCATCTGTTAGTATGTTACTTTAAGGCCGATGATGGAGTACGCTAGCCTAGAAGTATAACTTATTGTAGGTACATTCAAGTACTTTTTTACACATGGAAATCCCCTCGGAATTCAGCTTACTGGAGCCAACGATGAAGTAGGTAGGTATGTCGGATTCGAACCGACTAACAGGAGTAAGTGAGCTCAGGGCTCTGCGTATAAGCCTAGGCTACAACTGAATAGCACACTATGACGATAATGATGATGAAAACATGATTTAGTAGACAAACCAGTTTTCGGCAAAATATGGCTACATCTTATCACACAAAAATAACGCATATTTGAAATAAACGAGTATGTCAACAGCAGTGATTGAATTTTGTGAAAACACAAGCAGTATCCTGTCAATTTTTATTCTATCAACCTACATTTGAATTTTTGATGAGGAACGAGGCATTTTAGGAACTTGTTTGGTTGGAAAGAAATTTGTCTCTCGAGTTTATAATGATGCGAATTACTTGAAAAGACATGAGAATTTCATGTTTGGTAATAACATCACTTGTGGTGGTATGAGAGAGGCAAGATTATAATGGTTAGATGGGTTTTAAGTGCACCTAATATATGCAGTATTTCATGTGAAGGGTATAACTAAGGAAGAAGAAGAAGGAAGGGTAAAATTAAGGAACACGAAAGCGTTAAAAGGTGCTTAAGTAGGTGCAGCACATAATTTGAGGACATACTGCCTGAGCTGTTGCCCGTAACTTCGCTCACGTGGTATTCTGAGCTCATGGAAACATTCCGTGAGCCTCAAAAAATATACTGAAAATAAAAATTGCCGAATCGGTCAAGCCGTTCTTTAATTTTACGCTTAACAACATTAATTTCTACCTGAAACTGAAAATGTTTAAGAGTACACTTATAAGCTTTTCAACCATTTATTCATCTTATTCTTTCTTTCTATTTACGTTTTATAATAAGTTGATGATCAAAAATGTTATAACTTTGATCCATGATTCTCTGTTCACCTTACGTCGCTGAGAATAGAATATCGCTGTCAAAAATTAAAGTGATCTGTAAGATTAATCTTTTTATGGCCTAAAACTTGAGTATCAGCGGTTATGACTTTATAGAGAACAGGACGAGGGCAATCTGTAATCTTGACATAGTAATTAGTTTCAGATAATTATTCCTAATCCTATGGATTTTATGAAATTAAACTTCCTAAACTGAACGCTTTAAATTTCTACTTAAATATTATTACGTAAATAGTACGACTAATAAATATACATGTTTTTTGCAAAATAATAAATGATTTAATTTGATTAATGGTCAAATCAGCCTATGACTGTCTCCTATACTCTTAACTTTACGGAAAATAGAAACGAAATCACAGATACGAGTTCCACTCTGGTAACTTTTGAACAACAAACATAAATAGCAAAATCATTGCATGTACTGACGTTTTCCAGTCTAACTGCGTCGTGGCTGAACATCGATATTTACTATCTTTATATATTAAAAACTCACTTTACAAGTTCCACACAATTATATTTAGTTTTAGTTTTATCACTATATAATACTAATATTTAATTTTTAATATTAAAAAGGTAAGGTAATATTAAAAATTCAATATTAGTATTATATAGTGATAAAACTAAAACTAAATATAATTGTGTGGAACTAGTAAAGTGAGTTTTTAATATATAAAGATAGTAAAATGAAGTTCCATCAAGAAGTTTCAACAAATTCAATCAACTACATCGATATTTACCGTGATCAACGGCCATCAGATATCCACGACGCATTGACGATATCGAAATTCTGTAGTTTAGATCAGTTGTAGGACTTTTTAAGGGCTCCAAGTACTCGTAATGATGATTACGCTATTATAGCAGATAAAAAGAGTATATCAATACAGTTAACTATCTTAAGGTCACTTCCAAGGCTTTCAAATAAAAAAACAGGCTTTCTCACCACTGTCCCATGAGAAAACTTTTTCATAACTTGGACCATTAAAATCTCTAAGTCGCTGAAGAGAGCTCTCAGAGTTTTGTCGGAGGATTAAGATAATTAAAATACTTGATGCCAAAGTTACGTTATGGCTACCCAGATTAACGAAAAGATGTATTTTTTATCAGTTCTCATTAAAAGTGAGTGGATAATATTTTGTGAAGTGAATTTTAACAATACTGGTGAGAAATTTTTCTTAGAAAATG
The DNA here is from genome assembly GCA_949126895.1 of Eilema caniola. NCBI lineage: Eukaryota > Metazoa > Arthropoda > Insecta > Lepidoptera > Erebidae > Eilema > Eilema caniola. The sequence goes on from OX421462.1 coordinate 2,906,154, forward strand.
GTAGCGAATTAAGCTTAAGATCGTTATTAAAACAATAATAAATTATAATATTGAAATATTTGAATGAAGGCTCTTTGATAAAGCTATACTAATATTATAAGACTGAAAGGTTTGTTTGTTTGACTGAACGCGCTGATCTCGAGAAATAATTTCAAATTGAACAATTATTTCTGTCTACCACTGTTTACTAGAAGGACTTCTTAAGGGTCCAACTTCCCGTACAGATTGCCGTAGATATTCGTATGGCAATCTGAACTAACGCATTAGTGTGATATCAGAGGCACAGAATAAGATTATACATTTCCAAGGTCATGTAAATAGCCTGCCGTCCATCGCCTGAATGTTTAACGTCAGACAACATAAATATTTCACATTACTTTAACAGCCTTTTCTATTACAGTTACGTGATTTATAGGTATTATAAGTATAAAGGGAATTATATTAGCTTTCACAACTAGTAAAATTATGTAAGTGCGATATTATTTTTGATGTCCTTCATTTTTGTTATAGATATTTTAAGAATAACGTTTTGTTGAACTTCATAATAATTTTGATTTACATGTTTTGAATAGTAGTCTTCCAGATTAAAAAACCTAGATATTAAATTGCATTCTGGACTTTTTATTACACTCTTGTACGCTTGTGCTTGTATTGCAAATACTCGGTACAAAAATAAGTAAAATAACTTATTTGGTGCAATAATTTACTACTAACATTCTAAAATGTTATAAAAGGAAATTAGAAATACATAATAACAAACACAAACAAAGCAAAAGGGTTTGCACAAGACCGTGGAAACAAAGTGACGCAATGAATACCGTCCCTTCTAAGTAGGAGGTGACGAGACAAGGGTCCCGAGGGCCCGGGTGACCTTAACACGTTTGAATACAAGGGTTCAAGTGAAGGTACTGAAATAGATTTGTAATTGACATTGGGGTCCTTTGCCTGTTTCTAAAACTAATGTAAGTTTTGTTTTATATTTTTGCAATAGTATCTACTATCTACACGACTATTGTGAAAGTAAACGAATCATTCTCGCTAGGTTTATTTTTTATCCTCTTTCATCAGACTTTTTTGTAACGTCCCGCAAAATACATTGCCAAATAAATAGTATTTTATCACTGAATGGAATTTGAAAACATAGATTAAAAGAAATAATGTGCTACCCTTTTTTAAAACGATCAAGTTAAAGCTTTTTCTTGAAATGATCAACTTAAAAAACTTGTTGTTGTTCCACTTTCACCTGCTCAAAGATAAACAATTCATTGAAACTTGAAGATCATGGTTCTAGAATCTACATTCAAACTACACCTCCAAGTTAACAGATAACAGTAGTTCTGTTCGTCCTAGTTCGTATTGTAAATAGGCTGAGATAAATGTTTAAGACTTTAGTTTGGAACTTGAAACTCCGATCCGATCAGGTTATATATAGCTTCACAATTTCTCTGATATTTTTTGTTTTATTTTAAACATAACCTACGTCCGTGAAGGTACGCTTAGTTCATATTTATTTAATTCATTTTTGACATTGTTATAATTATTTTTTATATAGGACATGTCAATTTGACTTCACCTCGCTTGAAGGTAAGCTGAAGGCAAAGTCTCAGGAAAGAAGATCACCATTACATACACGTACATTCTTAACAATAGTGGTACTCAGCTTGACGGCCCTATCAGATGCTTTTCACGCCCCGCTGAATTGATTGAGTTCTAAATTTATCACTTCAACTTATATCACGGTTTAATATTTATTTTAAAATTTTGTACTTTTTACTTCCTCTTTCATTTAAGTAGGTATATATTTTACAGGCTGATACTTATAAATGCTTCTTTAAATAAACACAGCCTGAGGTACTCGCCGTTCAAGTTTTATAGCTCTTTGCATAATAACACAGAATAAATTAATTATTACCTGTTCGCTTGCATAATTTTATGGCTTGAGGTTTATTTAGGGCTTAAGGGACGTTTTTACTGCGTAAGGCACACAGTTGGACATCTACGACTTATAATTGCTGAGCTCTGGTAAAAGAGATTTTGATAACTGACTGTTATGTTTTAAAAAATCACTGAAAATTAACCTTACTTTCTACAATTATTCTAGGAATATAATTTTATTACATAATAACATTTTCGACAAAGACAGATAACAGAAAAAAGAAACATAGCATTTTTCTATCTTCTTATTGTGTCATTATTTTCTACCTGTTCTTATTATTTGGGATCAGTGCAATATACGTAGTTTTTTCATTGATGTTTGCATGACATAAAATTGTAAAAAAATTATAAAATGCTGAAACAGACAAAACGATTTAAGGTATGAATGGTCCCTTGTATATTGTGTCCCATTTATTTATTTATTTACTAACAATACAAGCTAACAGCGTAACCCCAAAGCACTTATAATGTTAAACTACTTACTAACTAACTAACAGCTAACTTAATCTATGCAAGTAATAAAGTATTAATAATAATATTCCTAATGTGTATAAGCCACTACTAATTAGCTAAGCCATTCTGATGCACGTCTCATGAGGGTGCAGTCAGGTACGTTAAGATGTTTCTCATCATTTGATGCATATTGTCGGAGAACACATCGACATCAGGGTTAGATCGCAGTAAACAATTTATTAATTCCATCGCCCTTCCGGTGGGGCAAGTGGCGGCCTGATTCTAGCAGTTAATACGGTACGTATTCAAATGATTATACCGAAAACTTTGGCGATATCTGCGTCTTTCAGGACATAAGTGGTGAATATACACATAAAATGTTGTTATTTGGTAATAAACAAGCGCAGTACGGTTCATTTATCAGTGGTGCCGCAGCATTAGTTTAAAAGTGGTCTAATTTATGAAGAAATGCGGTTGAACAAGATGATAATTAATTTATTATGGCAAAAAAGTATGAGCAATTTTAGCATAATATTTATTTACCTGAAAATTAGTACAATGAAAAAATTATAGAGAAAATGCATATGAGTGAAGGACTGTAACATTATAGACTACGATCGATTGAAGACCTCTATGCCGTATCGGTAGAGCGTCCGACTGTTACGTCAGAGGACAAGAGTGCAATTCCCGCTCAATGCAATTTTTTGTATGTATAAATAAGTCTACTTACATAGGTCTGGGTATTTTTATGAATAATGCGTGTATAAAATGTATCCATTAATGTGTTTCTCCAAATTCTAAACAATAGAAGCTAGTTAAGCTATGTTCACTTAAAGTTCTGAAGTGACTGTGAGTTTCATAATTATGCAACTAGGATTAACGCATGGATGATAATGGAGATGGCATTATGTTACCGTGTTATTTAACAAAAATGTAACTATGTTTACAATTTTATAGTATCATTGATTTTATTTTTGATAAAGAATATTTTCTTAAACTGCGTAAAGATGTTGCGAGGCATGCGCCACGCATGGTTCGTCTCACATGCCATGCACTATATGGAGGGTATGCCCGTAGCATTCCGGTCACTTCATCGTTGCGTATGCATAAATGTACCGTCGTATGCCTCCGGTTGAGGCTGCAACAACCAAAAAATCAATATGATGAAAACCAATATTATTGACTTCCAAACATATACAGCCCACTTGACTCCGCTCGATATTAGGTACAAAGGGAATCAGATAAACTTTGTCCATTATTGTATATTTTCAGGTATCACAATAGACAAATACTGTAAATGGGAACCCCATATCGACAGACGAATAAATAAAATTAACCGTTTTATTTCTGCTTTAAAAAAGATAAAGGAGACAGTAAATGTAAAAGCAGCTCTATCAGCGTACGATGGGTATGTGTCATCCATACTGAGGTACGGACTTATTATCTTGGTTAACTCCACAGCGGTTGATGAAGATTTTAAGGCACAAAAAAAATGCATGCGAGCAATAAGTGAACTGGCACTTTTTGCTTAATATAAGATTCTACCATTCTATTATCTAAGAGAATATCTAGATGACAAAATCCCGAAAATAATAAATGAAATACCTGTTAGATTTATGACATTACGAATATATTTTATAGGCATTATTGCTAACGACCATAAAATTGACTTGCATAGAATGAATAAAATTGACATTATTTAATGATATTAACTTAATATTTACATATATATATGGTGCCGTGTACGGTCAGAGACTTAACACCTTTTAAATGATATAAGATCTTTACTGGGATGACTACTAGTGAGTACCGCGCCGAAGTTTCCTTGATTGAAACACATGTGTTCAGAATGACGCATTTACTTAAAGTACATAATTATGTAATAAAATGAATATGATGCGACACGGCCGGTGCTAGCGCAGCACAAAAGCTACGCTAGGGAAATGTTCGGGTTTGCCCGTACATGCAGAATATACTATACCTACTAGTTCTAAGATATCCCTGTAACCATATTCGAAGCAAATAACCAAAAAACAAACCATTTACGATGCATGTACGGGGCTTTAAATTTTTACCTTACCTACCTTACCTTTTTTACCTTTAGTTCTATTGAATGAGTAAAATGCAAAATCTAAAAACACTAGACATAGCTTCCATTTAGCAACTCTGTAATGTTGTGTTAGATATAGTTCTCTCTTGCACCACTTTCATGCACTATCATAACACTACATCGTTACATCATCCTCTAAAGCTTACACAACACTTTCGTCTTTTGTAACTTAGACCATCAAACAAACAACGATGCGGTCTTGGTCGCGTATGTGCAAATTACACGCGCGAATTTATTAGAACATTTCAAAATGATCGTTGGTGTTTTTGGTTTCAACCGTGTTATAAGTCAGAAATCTGACACTAACTGTGCAATTGTACGTATTTTTTGGTTGAGGCTTCACAAAACGAGCGTAATTTTTTGAATTTTAAGTTGCGTAATTTCGGTTTTGTAATTTTTGTTGCATTCGGTTTCATAGAAACGTCCTGTTTGATTCACACGGTGACGCAAAATAAGTTGCCTGCAAACTGAAGTTTTCTATGAAGTCGAACGCAAGGACCGAAATCACGCAACTGACAACTCGAAAAATTCGTCAGTCGTCAACCTTTAAGTTACATTCAAATTGAGACGGGAATAAACTAAATTTACGCAGTATGTTACTTTGTTTATCTGCGTATGTCTGATCTTCGTTTACCACTTAAGTGTACAGTGGTGGAACACCAATGAGATGAAGGGGCTTACTGTTTTCAAATGATTTCGAACTGGTAAACATGTGCAGACCTCTCCGAATGATATATTACCCAGACCTGTAAGAAGAGACGTGACTCTTAACACCTGTAAAAATAGAACCACTATATAAAAGGCACTGCAACAGTTTTGTTCATTATATCTAAAAATTATAGTCAAAGAATATAGAGGATGACCTATTTATATACATGAAGTAGCCAGATATATTAAAGGTCTTCACTTACGAGTAAAATGCTTTAACAAAAAATAATTAAATTGATATAACAAAAATATTGGGTGGTCACCCAATATTTTTGAATTCATTCACCACAAGTGTTCGGATACTTACTTTTTATTACCAAGCAAAACCATAAAACTCTAGTCAGAATGTTCGTTTTATAGTAAAATTTTCTTCATAAAAATATTTTCAAGAACATTATAATTTTTAGGATACTTGAAAATTTTTATTCGGTTAAACATTTACGAGTGACTCTTAAGGGCTCAATCTTGAATTAATTACTAAGCGTTTGTGCTTAGTGCAAATGCAATTAAGAAGGCCGCGTGCTCCGCATAATTGCGGAAATAGTGATGCGTTTAGTCGGTCGAGTAACCAGTATCAACTTTTTAATTTATATAATGTTCTTCTTTGTAAAATGTACAGTACATTTCACAATCAAGAATATGACATTCACCACAATCTCATACATACTTTAACTGTATTTATCAGATTGCAGTGAATACTACTCTTCTATCATAAATTATTGAATAAAGTACTTAATATATTTTTTTGTACATTGGTGTGTTGTTTTTATAACCTTTTTCTTTAGCACTTTCTTTCTTCTTATTAAGGTTTAATATTTAATAAAGTCCACGTGAAGCAACTATAACTGTTTGAGGAACCAACATCATGATATTTTTCTGTTTAAATTACATTGTCTTTTATATAATTTCTTTAAAAGTCAAACAATCGAATTGTTTTAAGCTTTCATGATGAATAATTGCTGCTCAAGATTGTGTATCTTCTGACGTGAAACTAAGTCGTCGTCACGGTTACGTCGCGTAAAATTCTCCATAATCCTCTAATACCATTTGTAATGCCAGCCTTGCTTGAGGCCCCTAGTCCCTTAGAGTTAGGGCAGATTCTGATGAATTATAATAATTTTCTGCTCTATGTGTTATATATGTATAGTATGTGTATAGTTTAGAGGAATAGTTTTAGATATTGCTCATGGCCACCATTTCTCTCTGCATTACTGATCACCTATGATAAATTTGACAATGTAGCTATACTAAACACACCATTTTCACGTATTTTTTCATACTGTAGTAAAAAAATAAGAAGGATAACACCTTTTGCAAGAGTATATAAATGTCAATGACGGCTTATAATGCATATGATTATTATATTAGATTTATATAGTTCTTATATATATTTTTTTTTTGTAACAAAAAGTCCACCTGAAGCAACTATAACTGTTTGAGGAACTAGCATCATGATATTTTTCTGTTTAGATTATACCTATTATATAGAATTTGGGCCACCCCCTTCTTTTCCCATGTGGTGTCGTCCAAGGCGACTAAGGGATAGGGCTGATTAACTTTAACATCAGACAGATACGTACAGCCCAGACTCAGCCTCAGATGCATGGCTCGAGTCAACAATAGTACCCGGAATACGGCAATAGGCTCACCCCCTGTTACGTGGGACGGAATACAGATTGGTGAAATGTGGATGTTAATTCACCTCTGCCTAACCCTCCGGGGATAAAGTCGTGATTATATGGCATACCATATAATCACGACTTTATCATGATGATTTTATATAATATGATACATTATTATATAAAAAGTAAATTTCTATATCAAAATATGAAAGTCTAATATTATGCGTAAGAAATGTAAAGAGAAAGACCTCAAGCTATGATAACAAAACAAGTTTCTGTGTTCGGATATTATAATTACGCGGATATTACACTGTGTCGCATCACTAAACGGAAGTGAATATCCGCTAGCTCCTGTTTGCTACCGACTGTTTTATTTTTTAATTCACTGCACCTTAAATATGTTATTATGTTATCTTAGCTTTTAATTTATTCACCGCTACAACGCCGGTATTTACGTTGAGAACAAAGTTTGTTACTGAACAGAATGGGAATGGAAAACAATTTGTAATGTGTCTTTGGTAAGATTAGATTTTGTTTCAACGATTTCACGGGAGAGGAACTTTATTTAGATTCAAAGATATGGAAATACATTAGGTGATGAAACAACTTTGACTTTAGATGGCATTTAGTACTTAATAAAGATATACTTTTGTAAAACGCAAAGTACTGACTTAGGTGGGAAATTTACACCGCCATACAAAACATAAACTTGTATACTTTGCACTATATCTGAAAGTTTCGGAGACTTTACTTCCCCTTCTTATGTTTTACCTATAATCACTTTAACGTCACAGTATTGAATAATGCATATTAGAATAAACTGGAACAATACGAAGTATATTGATTACCTACAGCATTGATCAGTGACTTAGGCATAAACTAACGCAAGAACTTCTTATTAACTCCAAACGGTTCAAAAATTTCAACCGACCAGCTTCAATACATAGTGCAGCGTAAACAATATGTACTAATGCAATGTATTGATCATGGCAGCTCTTTTCGTTATTTCTCAGGGGACTGGCATCGGTAGCATCGGCAGTGGTAGCCAATGTGACGGCGTGAAATGATCTCGTTCGACTGTAGTGCAGCTGCACATACTTGCAATTACGGTTTGTATTGTATGTATAGTAATAAAGATAAAACATGAAAAGAGTTGATTCGAATACTAGAATTGCTAAAATATGATTTAGGCTACTGTAATGAAAAATGTAATCACATCTTCAATTTATTAGTAGTCAAAAGCTTACTGCTTATTATTAAGCATTACATAGCATCGGAACCTTTGCTCGAATTGAGCTGTTACACTACTATCTTTTGACACTAATAAGATGTTGAAGTGCCAAAGGAAAATGTATTCAAATGGGATTTCAAAAAAATCTTTGAAGCTTATCTCAAGGAGGTTGTTAGGGCTCTGTACACCCACAGTTCATTCTTAGTTATTTTTTGCTGCTAAAACGTAGTCATATTCTTCAGTAAACAATAAACACGTGGATCAGTCCTTGGGCTCCCGATAGAAGTAAAAATTAGGTAACTTGTGAATTGTATCAACAATGATATTGATGTAAATCGTATTGTAACGATAAACTTTATGTTCATCCAAAAAGTGCTTAACGTGCCTTAAGAATTGTATCATCATGACGTAATGGACGATGGTAAATGATTTTCTTCACAAAAGTGCTCAAATGTATTAACTTCAAAAAAAAAAAACTAAGATTATATTTAGAAAAACCTCAGCAAACATTAAACTAACACTGTCGGAAAATTAATAAGTCGTGTGGCTTTCTAAAAGTCCGTTACGACGCGTTTCGACACGAGTATTCCACTCACGTGCTCTTACGGAGTTCTTATCTACAATATAGCCATGACATGCCTTTCACAAGCTTACATTGAAATTTGCTGAAGACTATACAGATATCATTGTACGAGACCTTTATTCTATTTAAAATTATCTGGGAAAATTGTTAGTGTTAAAATGGTAGGGTTGTTTTACTTAAATGTAGGTAGCAGACCACGTTTTCTCTGCATATTTTTATTTAATATCGATTTCAAGTACCATTGTGCTGAAGAAGAGTATCAAAAGCTTTCCTAGCTTCATTATCTTCTGCCCACTAACCCGTAAGTGTCAATCGTTGAAAAATATCTCAGCTGTTGTTAATTGTCATAGGCAACGTTAACCTTCAGGTGGGCTATGCATTTATTCATGAAGGAATTCAAAATTGTCTTTCGTTAAGACATGAAATAGGAGTACTTAAAGTGAAAGTTTTAAGTACTAATAGTCTACACGTAAAATTGTACATAATACTACAATAGTTTTGAAACTTTCTTGCTGCTTGATAACTTACTTCTGCACGTCGGTATCGTAGCTTACTTGAGTAATTCCTACTGCGACAAAGTGTTACTTTATAGATGAAGCAAGTGTAAAACTCACGCAATGGGTTCGTATAACATCTTAGCACCTAATCCCATCAATTTACACCTCTTCTTTCCAAAAAATACACCATCTTATCGCAACCGAGAAAGTACCACGATCAATGTTAGTGATCGTGGCGCTTGCACCAGTGTCAAAATATCGAAAGCTTAAAACAGAATATGTATACTTACTACTTTGAAAACTTTAACAGCAGTGTTACTAACAACTTCACGATAAATCCCAAAAACATTAACTTCCATCCAACAAGCAACAGAACCCGTAACTCGATTGTAATAAGGCATTCACTGCTCACACTTTGATTTAAATATTTTCCATGATAAATCTTTTAATCATCTGTCTGCAATAGCATAGATTAAACAAAGCTTTCATAGCATAACATATTAAAATTGAAATACCAATCACTCAACGAAAATTCTAGAAACAAGGAATCAATCAACGATTCACGAGTTTATAGGAAAAAAAAAACTCGCTGTAGCTTATCCCAAAGGAAATACACCTAAGTGAAGTTGGATTATCTTCGGCAGTGAGATATTGGACAGAACTTTCTTTGTTTCAGGCTTTCGCTAATAAACTAGAGGCTTTGGCTATAAAATAGTGCCACGCAAGATGTAAGATAGTCTGAGAATAAATTACGTGATAAATTTTAGTCAATCGCTCCAATAGGGTACCGTAACGGATCATTAGTGAATCCAAGGTTGGGTTACGTCAAAGTGCATTGGATAAAAGGGTTTTGTGTTATAGCTTTGGGTTGGACGTAAGTGATTTTGGTAACAACTTTGGGTGTGCAAATACTGTAATTGATAAAAATGAGCAATTTTTGAAGTGAAAACTTCTTTAGCGGCATTGGATGGGTAAAAAGTGTTAAACTCGCGTCAGGATCACGTGACCTTTGACCCGTAACCGACAACTTTGTAGGACGGCATAACGTCATACAACATTCCTAGCAACAGAGTGTATATTTTGCTAGGTACGCTAAGAAGCTTCGTAGCTTAGCGGTAAGCGCTTCAACTGTAAGTCCTTGTGGTTTCAGATAGTATTGGGTTCGAACTTGGGCTTCTGACACTTTTTGTGATTTGTTTTCTTTTTGTAATTTATTAATTCCTTCTGACAGAAAATTAACAGAAAATTAGTGTTAGGTTCTATGATGGGCGCTATATTATAGGTATAGTATGGTATGGTATGTTCTTTTTATCTTTTTCTATGTATATAACGAAGAAAGAAAGAAAGTAAAAGTTTTCACTTCTGCCGGCACTCCCGGAGTGCAACCCGTCTTGTTTTATCATTTGTTTAAAAAATATTTTTAGGCTCAATTTACGTTGCGAGTTTTTGGGATTCTAATTCCTTTTTTATCGGCATGTTGACTTTTGCGGGAACAACTATCATCTGACCTTCCAACACTGAGAGCAACGTGTTGGCCATAGCCTCGTCCGGTCTTTATTTTAAAATACCATACCTATTGTAGGAGGTAGGGCACGTCCCCGGTCGGACTGCTGATTTGGACGGAAATACCGTCTTGTCCTACTGCCTCCTTTCTAAAAAACTAACCCTTATAAAATACAAATTTATTTTAGAAGCAGGGCTGCAGTTCTATTGAACGAATTTGTAACCAGTTTTTGGTTAAATTGTTTCCAGAACTGCTTTGTTCGTTATGTTAACAAGCATTTGAATAATTTACAGTCCATTGAGATTGTTTGTTTACTTTGCTAAGCTTCCGTATTTCTCACGTTGATCGTGATTTTTGAGGTTTTTAAATCATATTTCGGTAAAACTGCAGTTTTCAACGTACTAAAATATGATAAAGTAGGTGCTAACTCTGTTTTGTCATTTTAATACAAAGAAGTTTTATTTTATTTTATTAATTTTTATTATTTTTTTTATATTTAATTATTAATAATAGGAATTCCGGGCTGGGCAGAGACAACTTCCACCGCTTGCTGCTGTCCGTACATAAGCTTCCTTTACTGTAAATAAACCTAACACGCCAACTCACCCGTTTCGAGTGCATCTAACCTACTTCTTTTCAAGATCTTAGATGATTTCTTTTTATTTACAATTAAAAATAAACCAACATCTTACAAATTACTTAAAACAAAATATGTACACTTATTACTTAACAAAATATGTATACTTATTATAATTAATTGTAGTAGGTAAGATTAGACGATTTCCGTCTAATTCAGTCTGACTGGGGAAGTACCTTCGCCCTACAGAATACCGCGGCCATATTAACCTCGTTTTGTGTTCCCGGCGGTAAGTAGGGTAGCCAGAGTTCACTGGAGAGATTTTGTGCTTTCAGAGGAAGGACCAAAGGCTATTCCTGCTTTGTCTTCTGCGCTAACGGCACACAAACTCTCTGTATTTACAGGGTTGGTAGCTTTTTTTTTTTACGTGCGGGAAATCCCCACGGATACCCCCCCCCCCCCCCTTCGGAGCCGAAGGGGGAGGTTATGTCGGACTCGAACCGACTAAACCGCACGCCGTCTGTGGGTCGATGTGCTAGGCCGGAGGTGAGGTTGTCTTTTGACATATCCCTCGCACCCCGGCTGACCCAGGGCCATTCCTCTCGGTCTGGCCCTCCCCGGGAGGGACAGAGTTGGTAGCACGAGTGTGACTCCCCTGGTGTTGCACACGTCAATATGACGGTAAGCACTTTCCATCAGGTGAGCCGCTTCCTTGTCTGCCACTTTAGTGATATAAAAAAAGTGCTAAAATAGACTTTAAACAGTAAAATAATTATCTTTAAACAACTTGCACCTAACAATCTTCTGAGTCAGTCACCATTATATCACTCTTTACATCGCTGCCCTACCACATACATTCGGTTTATACTATACATAGCTACATGGATATTGAGTCCACATACAATAAGTACATGCTAGGTATACGTCACATTTTTAATCAGTTACATGTTACCCAAGTGCTGCGTTATCGAAAGTTATTGTTTACAATATGAATACCGTTACGTATGTTAGCGGCTCTGAGACATATAAGTGTTATATTTTTCAACTGCGTATCCTTAGAGAAATCAAACTTTTCCGCTACAGCAGACTATATTGTTTCTTTTTCAATTCCCCAGCCGTTTTGCGTGTTTTAGCTAGTTTTGTTTTATTTCAAACACTATCAGAATCAAGTTTATGTTTATTTATTGACGGAGGTTCATATTTGGTAAGTCTTCTGAATTTTTTTTTATTACTTTACTTACTTGTTTTTGTAAGTTTAAAATATATTTATTTGTTGATTAGTAAAAAATAAAGTGTATGTCATTGTTTAATTCATTAAATTTTGTTTTTTTAGTTACTATCACTTTTTTTTGTGTAGATGTAAACCTGAAATTTAAAACAATATCACACCTAATTTTTACTCCCGGAAAGAATTAAAACAAAACACATGCATTTAAAAACAAACCTTATCTCTTTTTTTAATAAAACTATAGTCCACTATTAACGCACCCACTTCTAACGTTATCCCGTACTTTTAATAAACGACCGAGGTATGTGATAAAATATTATAACGCCTTTACAAAGAGCAAAGAGCACTGCACGAGTTTCAACCATTAATCATGTTAGTTCGCGAACAAATGCCAGCTGGGGTGAAGTTGGCGCGACTATTCAATATCGGTACACATACCTTACATATAAGCCACAGTATAAAAGTTCTTCCTTACAAATATATTACCACGTCTTATTTGTAACAAATGATTGTTAGAATTTTGTTAGCCTGTAGCGTAAACGTGTTTAGGGTAAACGGTCGCGTTGTAGGCACCTACGTGGGTAGAAGTTTTCTCGATCACAACCACAAACGTACCGTCGCGTCGCAACTCTAAAATGGATTGCGACAGTTCGGTGGGGATTTATTTATTATTTCATTTATTCGTTCATTCTATGTCTGATTGTGTTAATGGTTGCGTGACCAGCTTTTTTTTTTTTTTTTTTTTTTACGTGCGGGAAATCCCCACGGATACCCGCCCCTCCGGAGCCGGAGGGGTGGGTTATGTCGGACTCGAACCGACTAAACCGCACGCCGTCTGTGGGTCGTGGTGCTAGGCCGGAGGTGAGGTTGTCTTGCGACATATCCCTCGCACCCCGGCTGACCCAGGGCCATCCCTTTCGGTCTGGCCCTCCTTGCGTGACCAGCTTATTGTTAAATTAAAATTGTCGGTGTTTCCACAACAAAAGCTGTATACAAGAATAAATTAAGTAACTACTGAAGCGTAATAATATTCAAAGTATGGACTTGAGATTTATTACGATAGACTTTGTATGCGCGTAATTTATTTACCTGAGCATACTTCTAACCTGTTTAAAGTAATTACTGTAATACTACTTCAAACTACGCCCTAAATATGTATATCATTGATACCTATTTATCCTTTAAAATGTGTTGGGCATTTATAATGTTATGCTAGTATTTAAAACCTAGGGCCACATTTTGAATAAAATAAAGAAATGAGCTACAATAGTTACACCACATTTACACCTCATGGTAATTAGTTAAACCACTCTTGTATGCCACGAAGAGTTACTGCAGCGTAAACTCCGCCTCCACTTTATCCTTTTCGTCCAAATTAAGACGCCATACAGAACTCGACAACCGATATAAATTGTGGATTAAACAAAAAGATAAAATTCAGAGGAAAAATACTCCAACTGAACATGCCGCGATAAGTCAATCATATTGCTAATCCGAATCGCAACGAGGCCAAAATTACGTAGGAGACGAAAATCAGGGGCAAAAGAAATAAGTTCCAATAAAAACCGAGCACGTCGTATTTCACGACACATTTGCTACTGCCGCGAATCTGTATGAACTTACAGTGAAGGCAAAACTTGCAAAAAGTCACGTATCTGTGGCCCCGGCGACAAAGCATTTTTATACATTTAAAAACTCTGGAATAAAATTAGAACGACTTGCATGCTGTTCCACAGAGCTGCAAATTTCGTGTCCCTCATGTTTTGAATTTTATTTAACAATTTTTTTATCTAACATCATGTTTTATGTTAGTGTATAGTTTTTTATACATGCACTTCGTAATCATTCTCAGTTGCTCGTACTTTAGACAGCTTTTAGGATAGTGCATTTACTCATCCTTTTTAGAAAGAAAGTTTACTGGAGTTATACAGGTATGATGAATGGGAAGCGACATTAGGACTCCACCTCTTGTTAGAGTAAAAAGACGATATAGAAATCTTCTAGATTAAAGAAATTCATTAAAAGAAATTGCTGTAATTTTCTATACTGTTAATACGAGTATATGTATATAATATAATCGAAGAACTATAGTAGACTGTACTGTACTTCAACAATCTCAGAAACGCTGATGATTCTTTTGAAAAGATGCATTGAACACGTTAAGTGACAATTAAAATTGATAAAATATTAACCTACAATAAGTTTAAGTTTAGAAAAAAATAATCTGACAGATAACTGGAATTTGGACAATGAAGCTCTAATAAGATAATTGTTATGTAAGAGATCATTAACTAGGTAAGAATAGGAGCAGGTTAGACCTATATTATTTGCCATTCAATTCCTCCCATCTATTGTTATGTTACTTACGGTATCAGTCTCAGGTAGGGATGTTGTAGGATCCATACATACTCGTGATTCGTAATCACAGCGCTGATATTTCGGGTGAAGGAATAAGGCACTCGTGACGACTGCCCTCAAGGGGCTAAACAGGACAATATTTTTGAAGTGAAAACTTCTTTAGCGGCGTTGGAAGGGTAAAAGTGTTAAACTCGCGTCAGGATCACTTGACCTTTGAATCGTAACCGACGACTGACGTCATACAACATTAGCTACAGATTGTTTATTTTGTAAGGTAAGCTAAGAAGCTTCGTAGCTTAGCGGTAAGCACATCTACTGTAAGTCCTTATGATTTCAGATAGTACCGGGTTCGAACCTGGGCTTATGACACTTTTTGTGATTATTTTTTCTTTTTGTAATTTATTACTTTTTGTTATTATTTCTTCTGACAGAAAATTAGTGATAGGTTCTATGATTGGCGCTATATTATAGGTATGGTATGGTATGGTATGTCCTTTTTGTCTTTTTCTCTGTATATAACGTAGAAAAAAGAAAGAAAAAGTTTTCACTTCTGCCGGCACTCCCGGAGTGCAACCGGTCTTTTTTTATTATTATACAACTGAGTTGGCAGACAAGCAGCGGCCCATCTGATGAAAAGTGGTTACCGTGGCCTATGGACGTATGCAACACCAGGGGAGTCACACTCCCCTGATGTTGTACACGTTCATTATATTGTAGTGACGCCACTTGAACGAAAATCTATTTTATTTTACTGCTAAGGTATCTGGTAACTCAGCTTGTCGTGGAAAGCGGTTACAGTGGGCTTACAAAATCCAGCAATATTAAATATGGCAGTTGGCCGTTGATAATCCAATTTAAAACTTAATTTTAAATTGGTCAATTATTTTAAAAGTATGAAGTTCCTACTTAATATTATAAATGAGAAAGTTTGTCAGTATGGATGGATGTTTGTTACTCTTTCACGTAAAAACTACTGAATGGATTTTAATGAAACTTTACAATAATATAGCTTATACATCAGAATAACACATAAGCTATATATAATCACGATTCTACTCGAGGGAGCGGAGCAGTGATCACTAATGTCAACAAATCCGACATCCACGCGGGCGTAGCCCCGGGTAACAGCTAGTTGATAATATAAGTTATTTCGAAGTCGTTGTATGGGTAAAAAGTGTTAGGAAACGTGACCGTCAGCGGTGTCCTGAGCCTGACGCGAGACCACGTGACTTCGAAAATTCGTAAGACGGACACTAGCAAAAGATAACCAATTTCAAACCATACTTACTCTGCCATGTTTGTGTACGATAGCGCAATAAATAAATATTGTATTCTACCACATAAATGATAGTACTTTTATACTCGTGCAAAATTGTTCCCTAACCATTCCAAAATATCAAAAATGCACAACGTTAATATTCAAGTTTTCACTTTTACCGGCACTCCCGGAGTGCAACCCGTTTTTTTTTATTATTTAAATAAGAATGCTACAACAAATAAATCATTGAAATCAGTCAATTCGTTCTTATGTTTGAAAATTAGTTACAATTCAATCTATTTAATCTTTGTTTATAAGGTATTGTGACATTTTCATTAAATTATGAATAGTGTATATCAAAATTACAGAAAAATTTCACTTACCAATAAAGTTACACGTTACTTTTTAAATAATAATATTTAACTGTCCATGAAACTATAAACAACACCTAAACGAAAAGTAACGCAAAGCAAGGATCTTACTATTGCTTTAATAATAGCGTTTGCATGGCATTCCTTGGGTCTGCCCTAAAAATAAATAGGTGTAAGTTTATCAAACAGGATTTAGTTAGACCTCCAAAATAATTTTTACTTAGGTGTAGAATAATCAAAAGGGGCTTATGATAAACAAACGCGATGATTGGCTTAATAAGAGTCAACTATGTTCATGACATAAGTAATCTAATATCATAAATTCAAAAGTATGTTAATTCATTAAACGTTCACGCCTTAACCAGTTAAGTAATTAGTATGAAAATCTAATTAGTATCAAGAATAAAGAAAATAATATAGAATGTTACTATCAATAAAACACCGATGAGATAGACTTATCCAAATTTGTATAGTAAACTGGGTATAGTAAAGTTCACACCAAACGTTTGTAATTATGAATGTTTTTTACAAATATGGGTCTTTTTCTGATTTTAGTCGGTTCGATTACCGCGTGTGGTAGGTAAATTATCGAAAACCTTAGAATGCAATTATGTTTCTTTAATAAATTAAGGAATATTTTCTATGAGTAGAATTTGCTATCTTCAGTATGTAGAGTACTTCCCCTCCAAGTAAGCTCAAAATCTTTCAACTTGTATACCTGAACAGTCTTTGTTATTTCAATATTAAATAGACTTACAAGTTCAAGCTACTAAGATCGAGAAACTATGAATATTAATTTTCGCAAAACTATATTGCATGAAAGAAATTGAAAACGGTTCTCTATAAGTTTTATATCTTGTATCTTAACTGTTTCTATCTTAACTCATTAATGTATTTTCTAGTAGAAAAAGTTACAAAAATGAAGGTAAAGACGCTTAATTTGGGTCAGGACTCCCAAGGATGCGCACATCATCAATCGCTTCAATCTGGGTAAACTATCTATTTAGTACTATGCAAAGTCTTCCCGGAGACAAGAACACTATTCATCTACACGATATATGTATATCGTCGATCCACTGCGAAAATACGATTTACCCTGTGAGGTAATTTGATGAGGTCTTTGTGTTCAGGTAAGTGTAATTGCATAAAGTGGTCTCATCATACAATATTGGTATCCTGTATAATTTAGGTCGCTGTTACCCCGTAAAAATCCAGTCTAGACGACTAAATATTTTGGCGAAGCTAGAAACCGATTCAATTACATTTGGAGTTAGATTTTTATGATTTCATCATTTGAAATGATACATTTCTAAATGTGGGTAAATGTGGCTAAGCGTCTGCCTACCCCTTCGGGGATAAAGGCGTGAGATTATGTTATGCTATTTCTAAATTAAAATATACATATTATTAAAGCTTCTGAACTACGTCTAGAAGATAAATGGTTAAATGAAATGGTTTGATATTTGACGTTGATATTCATTTTGATTCAAAAGTCGCGAATAAGACTATTCTTCGTTCGTTTGTAAGCTTGTTATTTGTGATCTTTTTGCAAATGAAAGTATTCTATTGTAAGCAGTCCGTAGCCTATAAACACTTGCATGATTTTAAGGAAAAGCATTAAGCATCATTATTTATTCAACTTCATTTTCTTCATCTGTATTATCCAGTCTTCATTCATTAGATTAATATATATCTAACTATCTTTATATCCGTCGGACTACTTTCTCCAATAATTTTAGTATCCAGAATGGAATTACTACCTCATTGAACAGTAAAACTTTCCTGCCGCCTTTTAAAGTTAAATCTAACGCAAAGAGAGGCGCTTTTCATACGTTAAAATGTTTACAGATCTCTACGAACATACGAATTACGAGACAAACAAAACAAACCTGCGTATATTTCGTCAGCAGGTAAACACGCTCGAAGGGACGCCACAAAATTCAAATTCACGTTGTGCTGATACACTCGTCCCTTGGGAATATTTTTTGTGGAAGATTCGGAGGTGAAATTAGTGAGTGTAAGAGAAGCTTGAGTCAAAAATAAGATTAAAAGATTCATCAGAGGCCAAGAGAAAGAGAAGTGAATACTATTATTTAGAATGATCTCCTTGCCTTCATCAAGGGCATTAGAAGGTTTTTACAGGTTCGACAGTGCTATTTTGACGCCCTTAGTATTCATTCTTTTAGTCTGTGGCCAGTGCGCCAATAGAAAAAGTGATTAATTGGTCTCGCCAATCCTCCACTACCAAAAAGTTTCGCAGTTCGTTTTTACTGATGAAATTATAGTTATTTATTAATTAAAATGTCTACAAGTACTCATTGTGAAGAAAATGATTTATGTACCTAGGACACCGCCCGATATATACACATATACTGTACAACGTCCAATATTTGATGTGAATTGATGAGAATTCCTTATCGTTATGGAATGTTTACTATCTGCAAACTGCAAGGGTAAATTTGTATATCAAAATTATATTATTTACAAGTGAAATGAAAAACATCGTATGATACAAGTGCGTATTGTTGATTACCGTCTTCGGCTCTCTTTTCAATATTGCCAGTAGTAATCGCCAACTTTACACACTTGTACCATAATCTACCATTGTCTGCCACTTTAAAAGATATTGTTGAGACTGCGAATTTCAGGTTCATTTAGATTGGTAAATATTTTCGTAGATCGGTATCTTAAACTTATAAATTAGATTTGCATCTTCACATGTCAAACCTGCATGTTGCTCATTCCTATGATTAGACTTGCACAAGCATGTTAGTCATATAATTTAACTTCCAGTTTAGGTCCAAAGTTTGCTGCTCGTCCAAGTTTTCTGTGCACTCCACATGAGCCATAACAAGTTGTACGTTTTAAAAGAAACGAGCTTAGTGGTTTGAGCGCGAGATGGGAAGTAGAACTTTGATATTTATTGAGCTACAAGCTGATGCCCGCGGCTCCGACCGCCTGGATTTTTTCCCGCTACCCAAGAAAACTATTGTTGCCTATGTGTTAACCCAGACAACCTACGTCCCTGTTTCAAATTTCAGCCAGATATTGAATAACAAACAAAAATCTACACAAACTTTCATGATATCATCTTCATGCATCATTAGTTTATAATTTAGGAAGAAATTGGACAGGAACGGCAATAATAACATATGCCAAAAAAAGTAATCAATTTATTATTTCTTATTTCGACTTAGCATAAAGTAATAATATGTTATGTATATGTTCATAACTAATAGACTAGATAACATCACCAAACAGTTTTCAAGACCTAGTATTATTACAGATGATAATCAGGGCCTCACTGAATTAACAAAATCCTCTAGTCGAGATAAAGAATGGCCTACGGTAAAAGTAAACTTTGAATAAGTTACATTGTGCGTACTAAGATGAGACTATTCCATATTCACGAGGACAGACATAAAAATCCTCGGCTTTGCGACGACTGAAAATGCAATCTTTGAGTAACTAAAAAGTTTTCAAGAAAACGATCGCAGTACCGTTCAAATGTGAAGCACTGCTTTGATGAATGACGAACGTTATGTTTGAAATTTATTTATATTATAAGAAAAGTTGGCTGGACAGAGTATAAGAAATGCGTCGAGGTAAATAGCGTGTATGAGATTAATGCGTCATGGTATATAGTTGTAGTTTATTAAGAAATTATTCTATTCTTGTTTCGAATGTCTCCGGAAGTGAGAGTCCAAAGGGATTGAATCTATGTAATGTGAAATTTATATTCAGCTATATATTTTCGTTAGATTAATATACATTTTAATTGTAAATGCCTAAATTTATCACACATTAATATCTAAAAGAGAGGATTTTTTAGCGTTCACTTCTATGCGACACGATTATTCTGAACTTTTTAGTACTCTTAACACAATATACTCATTATTGTTTTACCTCAATTACTCATTATTATTTCTAATTCCTATAGGCTTTTCCCATCATAGATCCATAAATATGACCTGAATATTAGGATTGATTCGGTAAAAAGTATATTCCCGTACCAACTATTCAATTCATTCAATTTACACATTTGTTTAGACACAGACTAACGCTCATTACAGTTTTGTCTGTTCATTTATAATTTAGCAACACCCCAGCAGATGATCTTCCTAAAGGTTCGTGTGTCACATGTAAAGTCAACCCGCCTATGTTTACAGACGACTTTGAAGGGAAAAGCTTTCACATTGCCTTCCAACCTTTCTGTTTACCACCTCAAGATTTGTGTGTCGTACTCTTTGTACGTGTGTCGTTAAGTGGGCTTAAGAATATTTGTTTTAGAATACAACGAAAATGTGGTGATGGAACCGACATGAATTATTAATTCGTCATCACTTTATCTTAGGTTTGCGAAATACAAAATCAAAATATATAAAGGTAAATAATTATTTATGTTTACCTAACTGCTATAGTTTAATAATTATGTGCAATTCATATTGTGTCATCTATGTCTGTTTGACAAGCATACATTTTAAATACTAAATACCTAAAAGACCGTTGGGCGTACTACACTACTTTATTAGTTAAGTCAGCCCATTGGTGCTCAGAATAATGTGACTTTACTTATAGTACGGTTGTTTGCCAGCTTCCATGCCGTGGCGGTAGTGGACGCGGCTGCTACGCAGGAGGCGCGGGTTCGATCCCCGCTCAGTGCAAAAAATTATATGCATGAATATGTATATTTGGTTTGGTCTGGGTGATTCTATGTATATTATATATGTGTTTACAAAAAAAAGATGCCATAACACAAGCTAGTTAAGCTATGCTTACCATGGGTCTAAAAAGCGTTGTGTGAAATGTTGTGGAATATTTATTTATTTATTCGCGTATGAACCAAAATCAAAGTCAATCGTTTCTTACTACGCAACGTGGCTGAGCGAGACAGATACGACCATGTAGCCTCTTGCAGTTGTTGATGGACAAAGACATTCCTAATTTGCACCAAACCACTTGATACTTCAACTTGCGTATCCAGTCTATAACAGCCACCCTTTTCAGGTCGTCCATGTCCCATTTTCCGATAATATTATTAAAATATATATCTCAAAGTGGATACGTGAAAAGTTCGATAACTTAAAAGTAACCTACGATACTTCACATACAAGTAGCTCACGTATGTTTCTCTTTCCTTTGATTAAACTTTTGCAAACATTTAAGTCATATAATTCAAGTTAAGTTAGATCCGGAGTTACTTGTCAGAGTTTCACGTTCACTTCACGTTAGCCATAACTGAAAGTTTTAAAAGGATTGAACTCTGAGCTCAACAAACCGAATGGAAAGGCATTTCTAATTTAAAATTCTTGCAAGAAGTAGCATATTAGATGTATACAGGCATTACACGGTACCGTTCCTTTCTGTACGATTCAGACGTTTTCAGGACTTGGGTGTTTCAGAAATTACTTGTACACGGTCCCTGCTATGTTGGAATCGAGTCGCACAGCTACAGTTTGTGTTTCATTCGCAGTAGAGCCTCCCACGAAACGTATTATCTCATGATAACAATCTGTGCCTAGAAATTGACTAACCAGTTAATACTCGGAGGCAATGGCTTGTATGGTGAATCGTTTTACTATAGTCGATCATTAGCATATCACTGTCCACAGCTGGACATAGGCCTATCCCGGTGTTGTCAGCCTTTGTCCTACTGTTTGCAGGGTTTTATTTTAATATTTCCTTCCTTCGCAGTGATATCCTCTGTGTATTTTTCGATAGTCGCCTCTTACAACACACTTTGGACAAGATGGGGGTGGTGATCTTTCAGTCTTTCTCCCTCACTACACGGATAGGATACTACAGCGGAACCCTTTAAATCAACATGGTATCCGTGACGCGTGATATATTTAAAAGTACTTAAAATGCAATAGTTATCTCCTGCTGTCCAAATGAGTGTCCTAAGCATGAAGAAGGAATTTTTGTCCTCCGTGGTCCTAAATAAATTACAAGACGATAGGTGAAGAAAATATTCTGGATTGTTTTGAATCAAAAGAGAAACCCGAGGATAAAAGATAGTGCTATATATTTTATACGAACTTTATCGTTTCAGAGCTATTACTTTATTAGCCATGCCTCAAGAAGCATCAACTTTGTGATCTCCTAGATGTAACTATGCCGTAAATTTTCCTTGTAAAATATTTATAGGCGTGCATTTACAAGCTTCATAAACCAACTTCTCGTCTCTTTATTTATACGCCTGGTAGAAATAGGTTTTACATGTACTTTCTTGTAATCCTCGAGTCTTTGTACGGAATAAAAGGCATTGGATGAGGCTACTTAACATGATGCTAGACTTGAGATTCTGTATGAAATAGAGATAAGATTGCCGACTATTAGTATCTAGCACTGTCGCATGTTTATTCTTTTTCAGTCATCGTATTTTAAATAAAAGTTAAGTTTATTAAAATGATGTTCATTAATAGCCCGCCAGTAGTCGCGCCTCTTTTTAAGACATGGACAGCTCTGGGTCTAAAAAGACCCAGATTATGAACGTATTATTTTCAATAACTTAATGAAATCTAGGGATTATTGTAAGTGAAATAGACAGAAGACAGTACAACAGATAAAAAAGCCATGATGTACATTATTTAGAGAAAAAGTGACATAAATCACGGAATTCCAGAGATAAGAAGTTTTTCTAACCAATTTTTATTTAAATGTCATAAATAATCAAGAAACTTCTAAATAAATGAAAAAAAAAACATTAACGTATTTTTTTGTAATTATTTACCACTATGATTGATGTACGAAACATAGCACAATGATATTCAAATTCTGATAAAATTACACCTTCAATGTGTGCCTTTTCTAAAATGATTGCCATTCTTATATCATTAAAATAATTTGGTAACATATTTAAGAAGAAACAGAACCAAAACAATATTTTTGAAATAGTAAAATTCACTTACACATCACGTCGCGCATGGATCGAAACGATTCAAACTCTATTTAAATGCCCATACTGTCTAAACACTCCTCAGGAACTGGCCAAGGTCACGTGTGTGAAAATCTATAAGGTTACTTAAAGGTACTTAGCGTGGCAACACGAAGGAACTTATGCTAAATCAGTAATGGTACGAAAGCTAGAGTTCTGGGTCTTTTCGACCCAGTGCGACCACTCGCAGGTTAGGTATCTTTCTTTAATTTATTAATATTAAATTTGTTTCATTCTGAAATAAACTTCAAACTAATAAATTTATGTAAGCAGATATATTTGAATAAAATATTATTAATAGCGATATCAACAATTATCTAATGTATACCTATATGGTGCTTGCCCTTGACCCAATAATTTATGATCATCGCAATGTATCTCTTTTCCACACACATCATCTCTTCAACATTAAACTGACTTTTAACAAAATAATATCTAATATTGATTCAACTAGTCCTAACATCACAAATTACAAGATGGATGAGAGATATCGCAACGCAATATCATTAATTCATGACGCATTCTCGTCATAAAGTATGCAAAACTGGGGATCCGGTTATCTCGGTTTATCCACTTAATATCTTACAGTCTGGACTGGTTAATAAGTTTCAGCTGTAAGGTTTCGTGTAGTGCTCATGGTGGAAGTTGGAGATAGCTGTTTGCATATTTAAAAATGTTCATAAGTTTCTACAGGGCCTCGGTGAATCATTAGATCATTGCTTTAATTCGGATTTATTAAATTAATTTAATATAAAAATAAATATTTACACAATAAAAAGGGTTAATACTAGCATCATAAAGTCTTGGAAATTTTTATCAGCTCACGTATTTCCCTACAGTCCTGAGTCATTTAAGCGGGGCTTGGAAAAACATCTGATGAGGCCATCTAGCTGAGGGGTAACATTGTTGGTGTCCATAATAGTGACCGTCTTTCCTGAGACATCTTACCATCAGTCGAAGTGAAGTCAAATTAACGTGCCCATATAAAAATGAATTCCTGCCCATCGATATCAACTGGTAACGTACCTAAAAGGCTGCGAACATTACTTATTTTTATTTTTTATATTGCACGGAATGGATTACCATATTCGTTGTAAAGCGTCGATAGCTTATTGGTTAAGAACAGCCTTACGATCGAGTGTTCCCGGGTTCGAATCCTGGCCATTACACTGATGACGTGTACCCACTCCTAACACAAGCGATTTAGCTTGAGGAGGGGTTAGAGGGAATATTAGTAATTGCGGTTGCTAATATTCTTCTTTTATAAAAAAATATAAAAATGTTCTTAGACAACAAATAAGTTTAGTATACAACCTGTTTGATGGTAAGCAATTACCAAAACCTACTGAAACTCTAGTTACTCTGTATTAGAGGACCTCTTACCGACGTCCTCCTCATAAATCATGATATGAGATCATACCTCCGTCAATCATGACTGATCATAACTACGTCATTCATGATATGATGTGTTTTTTTTTTCAAATCGCAATGAGATATTCCGCTTACCCTACAATAAATTTCAAAAGAAGCAATATCTGGTTAAGTATCGACCGTTCACGTCAAGCGTTCATTAATTCCTGTTAGGTGCTCTCAGTAGCCTACCTCTTGTACTGACCGCTAAGGGTCTGACCATCGAGTTGCGGTCTCTCTATTAGCCAAGAGCCGTCAATAAGTTTCTGAACTTTAATATTGTTGGAAAATGTTGGATATTAATCACAAATATTTCCACATCAGAACGTATTAATTGAAATATTTGATAAATAAAATATCAATGAAAATTTTCATAATTTGAAATGAAATTTGTTAAAATCGGATCTGATTACAGATTGGACTTGTACACAAAGTCACTTGCATTGTTATACATGATATACACAATATAAAGTATATCGTTTAAGGCTTATATCATCCTCCTGCCCTTATCACATATAATTATTTGGAGTCGGCGCAACATGTATCCTTTTTCCATTCATATCTTGTTACAGTCATCGCAATATTCACTCCCTCTCGTCTTAGGTCTTTCTCTCCCTATGTTCACTTGCGTACTTAATGCCTTCGTAACGACTTATTTTCATTCCCTACGTATTGCATGTCCAAACCAGTCGCAGCTTCTCCGTAATTGGTACTTATTGCTGTAAGGCTTACTTCAAATGAAAACAATGATCCTGTATTATCACTTTTATACTGTATGAAAAAACAAACAGTAAAATAGAACATTACTTATTCAACATTTACAACATGCAGTACTTAAAATGGTTATTACCTAGGGCATAATGGCTTTGTATGTGTTAATGATAGGTAATAACATTACACAAAATAGCTAAGGTGGATAAAAGCACTTTACATTTTTCGATAAGAATCTTTAAATTCAGTTTAGAACTTAAATTTATAAAGAGTGTTGCTTCAGGCTCTGTTTTCTTAACGCGAGATGAAAGTGTACCTAAAAAATATATTGAAGTAAATGATCCTTTTTTGACGTGCGGAAACCACTCACAGGTCCCTTTTCACGAAGGGTAATAGTCAAATAGCTGTGACGCTGTGCTGAAAGTGACCTGAATAACACAATATCGTCACGAGTAAATTTATTATTCATTTTCAATAGTCCGTGTGCTTCTAAAGAATAAAATACTCAGATATCTTATAAAACATAGCCATCTATCGCAATCAAGCAGACACACTTAGAACTATATACAGCTTTGTTTCAAGTTCAGAGAAGCGCATATTGAAGAATTTGATTTACTATCGCAACTGATTATCTTGGATCGAGAGGCAGATCAATGCTCTATACATTTATTGCAATCCATATGTATGAGATATAGTTATGCAGATCTAAAAATTAAGCTAAATTATGGATACTATAAGGAACAGCATAATATTCAATGCTCTGCTTGATACCTTCAATTGAGTGTTCTTAAAAATTAATTCACGCTCTGTCAATACCTGCGGTGTCTTTCCTGGACGAGGAGAATATTCTCTTGCCTTGCTTACTACTTTAGCGTATCTTACCTAATTACCTCTACGCAAGGCTAGGGGCATTGCATTTGTCATATTATGCAACTACTACCCATTGTTTAAAAAAACAAACAGGTATTTTAAAGGGGTATTTGGAATACTGCTGAAGAATTGGTCAAAGTTATTTTCCACTTATATTTTGAACATTGAGAGATGAAGCGAGAAATGCACGTAAGAAGATAAATCTACTTACAGGTTTTCCTTTGTAGGTATTCTTAGTAGCCTTTTAAGTAGCCGTAGTGCAGGAATTAATTGCTACATACTAGAGAATAGCAATAAGGCTTTGTTAGCACAGTGTGATAATAAATTGCTTTAGATAGGCAAGGTACGACGTTACAACAAAAGGAATCAACTTAGGTACATATATCGTAACTAAACTTTCGGAATGATATGAGAAAGAGATATAAGAAATCAATAATAAAAAGATATAATAGTAAGGGGACACCAAATGAGATTGTTTTTCGCTTACAGAATTTTAATGACATAATGTCTCGGTGAAAAGTAAAAAACAGGAAGGATTCATTCATTCTTCATTCTTCAAAAACTCTTATTATAAAGATCAGAAACTACGCTGCAATAAGCAAAAAGTATAGTCAAGTGGCTTCAGTTTCAGTAGAAGTAAAGCTTGGCCCATCTCTTGAATTTTAAGACAATACAAATGCAAAATTCTTTGTCTCAATTTCCTTTGTTTTGTATTATTATGTGACAGACAACCATATAGGATTTAGTCTTATCGTACTATTAGAATAATTTTCAACTTCTCTATGTTATCTTGCTCTGGAAGGTCATTGACGTAACACTTTACAACCCTCTAATCTAAATCTCATAAGACTTCAGTCTAAATTTAATACCAACATGTTTTATTCATATATGCTGAAACTACATTTCTTTTCGGCTGTATCTAAAATTAAAATCATGTCTGCCAATATTTTGCACTGTGTGAAAATGAATAGTTACCGCTATAAGTATTGAAATATGCATTGTTCGGTTGCTCTGCTAGCGTCGAGTCTCGGGTTTGTGACTTTTTTGGGAGCCTGCATAATTGTTATTACTACATATAAATTTTCTTTGTCGGTCTAAAACGCAATTAATAAGTACTGCACTATATTTTTCTTTCTTTTCTATGTTATGAAATTTATTTGAAACTGTTGTAAGCGCAAAGACCATTATTTAGCAAAACCGCATAATTATGTATTACAATCTAATGGTTAAAGTAACAATGTTTATTTTTGTACCACAATAGGTCAAATTAGTACCGCTATACTTCGTGCACCTATATTTGGAATAAATATTTCATCTCAAATAATAAGTCCGCGGCAATAAGTCCGCCTTTGTACAATCAACATATCAACCTATATATATATATACATCAACCGTATAAAACCATACTATATTCAGTCGAGAAGATCCCTGACTGGCCGTTGAGATACGTTCTAGACTAGAGCAAAGTAATCCATAACCCCTGATAGGGCTTATCTAACAGCAAACAACATGTTTATTGTCGTCTATTCTAGCAACCTATTTTTCACACTACTAAATTGGCTAATATATATAAACACACCCGCCTTATGATCTGCGATTATTAGTGCCTATAAACGCTTGCAACATGATACTGTGACCCACGTTATATCGACCCTACTCACCGCCAGATCGCTAAAGCTGGGGCTACAATGTGCAATGATAAGTATATCTTAGTATGTAAAAGTAAGGTAATGTGCTACAAATATATTTAAACAATATTATTTAAACATTCACTGTTTGCGTTCAAACTGCCGTTTTCAAATGCATAATAAATTATTTGTGCATACTCGCAGCTATCGTGGAGCAAAATTCCAACAAATTATATATAGATTTTGATCTGAAGTTTATTTATTTATTATGTTACAGTCAAAACTTTGAATCGGACAAAAGAAAGGAACTAGGATCGGTGTTTAAATCTTCATGTCTATCTTAGTGTTCTTCCTCTTGTGATGGTACACAAGTTACTCAACAATGGGAAAAGTAATAAAATCTAATATTTACATCTCTAATACGTTGGTATTTTGATATTTAATAGCGGGCGTCCACTTCTAGTCATCTGGCGTACATCGTCCATAGCTAAAAATTCCCTAAGTGCGACATGATCCTTTCCAGGAAAGGAACCGGGTTTTTGGTGCTAAACAAATGTAAGCCCGAAACATGTGCAAATCATAAAACGTTAAAAACTTATCGCCAATGGCGCGAACCTATTGAAACATGATTGCTAAGTGCGAGGAATTCGAAGGATTTCGGTGAAAGCGTCGCTGGTAATGACGGGCGTGCATAAAAAAACCCGAGCGACGATTGAGAATCGGGGGAGTCGACTCGGGGCATTCGTTTGGGATCCGAGGACGAGAGCGGCTGACCAGGACTCGTGGAGGAGTAGGAACATAGGCGTCATTCGAGTAAGTTACGGTGCTACACTGTCAAGTGAAACACTATTAATAATCTACAGACGTGGTGAGTTGATTTCATACTATCTATTTGATATAGTTATAATCACACAGTTTGTATTATTTGTATATTTCATATGTATCTTTACCCCGGGCTGAGTAATTTAATCTAGGTATAACCGTATTAAGTTAATGATTAATCTCATGATATGTTATGTCGCGTGTTCGTTGATGATTGGTTGCGTGGTACCGTAAATGGGATGCCTGAAAGCGTGTCACATGTAATGAGCCAGTTCGGTAGACCAGAGACTTGAGCAGAGACCGAGGATACCTTCAACAGGATAGCCTTGAGTCGTTGCATGATGATGAGTACTATGAGCATCGCACGTATGGGTTAGGAGCAAGTTATGGTACCGAGACCGTGACCTGCTGTCGTATAATGCAAATACAGCCGTCTGGGATAACTAGGCCGGGTGAGGTTCGATTCCCACAAGAGACCTAGCGTCGAAGTGCAGGCTCTTAAGCACAGAGGTCGGTGCAACCAGATATGTCAGACGGAAGATTAGGAATTGAAAGTCCTACGGTACGGAATCGTGTCGATGAAGTATGGTAGCTTGTAAACCGAATTTATACGTGCGATTGAATATATGTGAAGCAAGTAACTGACATCAGCGTATCTGTTTGAAATGTATCTATTTAGAGTATTATTTATCCGCGGTCACATTGCATTAATTTTAAAATGGCTGAGACCAGTGGGGGAATTGTTGTCTCTGGATGAATTCCACAATATCTGTGCGGCTGGCGGAGCACTCATATCTCCCGCCAAAGGGCGGGCACTTTTGACTTAATATTTAAATCAAATACGCAAAAACGAATTTTACTCAGCTATGGTTAGACGACGTACCGTCACACTCTGCTTTCCTGAGTACAGAAGATCTTGGTAGGGCCCCAAAACACCTAAAGGTGTCACACTACAAGAATAACATGCAAACGAGCAACAAAGATTAGAAATATGTCCAACATTTATTGTACTATTTATGTTTATGTATGTACGATATATTTAGGTTTATGTAAATTACTTTTAGTTGTATATATTATTAAATATATTTTATCATTATATATACTGTATACCCATAATTTATACATATATTTATTTGTATAATATATCAATGCTGTTTATATTAGGTATAATTATATATTAAGCTTGTGTGTGTACCTAAGTGTTTTTCTCTATAGCTATTACACATTTAACACCTATTTTCTTGTTCTTCACGATTTCCTCTCGTCGGTCTGCTATAAGAAAGAGATTTCTTTTAGAAGTACAAATGTACTAATTTTTAACATCCAATGTTTATTCTGTACGTTTTGAGGGTGCATGAATATTAAATTAAAAAATAAAAATAAATAAACAATAATAAACTGATGTAAAAGGTTTAATGATTGGGAAACCAATCGATGGGTTAAACAGTAAAAATAATCTTAATTTTTCAAAAGATATAGCAAATCAAAATTGATGATTATATTGTCATAAACCCTACAAAATAAAAAAATAACTACACTCATATTCTACAAATGTGCCCGAAGAGGAAGCTACTAGTAGAAATAAAATTCACAATATGATTACAGTTACTTGAAATAAACATGCGCCTAAATCTTACACATGCAAGATTTTACACGCTCGCTACTTTATTGGGTCGACAGAGTTATAGCGAGTTTACGAGAACACTGTGTGACAGAGTGGCTCTAAAGCACCTATTTGTTTGGTTTAGTGTCCATAATTTACTCGCGCAAAGTATCTGGGTCATGGGTGGATTTGAAAATTTTCGACTGTTTCTTGCAAAAGGATAATTTAGCATGTTGACCTTGAAGAAAATTTTATTTCATTTTTATCTAAGCAGGAATAAATTAGTTGTATCTAATTATCTAACTATGACAACAATGTGAATTTAGGTTTCAATTTTACTGTATTCTCACTTTTTTAATAAAAAATTGATTTGCAGGCATAGATAAGGATGAAGATCAAGATATGGATGGTTGGAGCAGCTTTTAGTAAATAGAAATTTCAAGGCCATATTCCAAAAATAAGTGAAGTGCGAAGAATTGTACTGGTAAATATATATGCGAATTCAAGCTCAAAATATCCGATTAATGAAAACTTAACAAAATTACCTTCTCATTTACAGGATGGTCTCGCCGGGGTTAACACCGAAGATATGATAGCAAAAACAGAAACCGAACCTGCCAAAACTTACGAAGAGATGTAAATGAAATGAATTATGGTAGCAGCCGTGACCGCTCTAATGAATGCAGTTGCTCTTAGTCTAGCCACGCAATGAGAATAATTTAGACGCCGAAGTGAGGCCCGTTACATGCAAATTAAATTTTAATATTTTAGCCCCGAGCTCCCTAGGGCAAATGTGTAATGAGATTTGTTGCTCAGAGAGACACGCTCAAGGACCAAGTGTGGAAAAATGGTAAGTACTTTAAATTAATGAAGTGGTAAATCTAATTAGAAATTTCAGTGTAAACTTGGCCTTACTCACCCGGGTTATCATTATTTGTTAATCGTATTAAAGTCTATGCCAATATGAATTTCAAATGTTAATACTGTTTTATGTTTAGGTATACACGAATATTTACGTTGAAGAATGATCTATGGGTTTATTTGGGGATTTTCATCATATCGTGTGAAATGACACTAAACTTTGGTTAAATACAATAACACAATTATAAAAGTTAATGCCATGTTCATAAAGCAATAGAGATGGCTATGGAAGAATAAGGTAATACACATGATAATAAAAGAAATAATAATATTCAAGTTGTCACTAGCTATTTTGTTTTAACTACTAAGCTGTTAATTATCAAAGAACAGATAAAAATGAAATGGATATATTCTTTGTAATTAGAACCACCAAATTTGTAACACAAGGTGGCTTATTAGGACATTTCAATCCAACTGTAAGCATGCAGCCCACGCAAAAGTGTCCGTTTAACAACTAAACGTGGGAATTAGAACCACAATACTCAATTTCAATTATGAGAGAGCGAGCGATAAAATGGCAAATAAACACTTTATATTCATGATCCAAAACACAGTTAAAGTAAAATATGACTAGATCTAAAAATGTTTCAAACAACATGTTCGTACAGCTGCTATTTCAAACTTTCCACCGGCAATATAAAAGTTTCTGACTACCGTAAACTGTACAAATATTCTAGCAATATGAGATAAACGCCAGGAGAAACCAGGAAGTATACATATTTGATCGGTGAATTTTCTGTTACATTTAACTATGAAAATATTTTACATAGCTTCAATGATTTTTTTTTCAATTCTCGTTTAGTACCTACCATTTTTTAACCATTTTTTTACTTGCACAGATTGTTGCAGTGTTCCAAATATATAATGTTATATTCTTTACAATAATTGTGTAGTAATTAAGCCATATTTAAGTGCCGATGTTTATTGCCTAACGTAGAATAAAATAAATTCTATGCATTTTGTTTCTAAAATATTCTAAATCGTCACTAGGAGCCGCAAAATTCGCAAATTGGTTACATCAACAAACAAGGTCTCAGAATCGCAAACATTGGCGCAAATATTTGTACCTTGTTAGCAGCGCCAACGCTGCGATAGTTCAAAATAATCCTGTTTATATTTGTAATGCATTAGTCAATATTATAGTTGGGTACATGTATCATGACATCTTATTTCAATGTGTACATTTTTATACAACCTATGTGTGTATCCGTAAATAATCTGTACACATAAAAATGAATCCCTAAAATGTATTTAAGAGCACACTTGCAAAGCCAAATTATTTTTTTTTGTTTGTATTCACTATTATCAGGAAAAGGTTTGTATAAAAGAAAAAGAAAGATACGTGCAGCGGAATTGGGATCGAAATTGCATGCAGGTGGAGCCGTGCACCACAGCTAATTATCGAATATAATTTTTGGTAATACCTATTATGATATAGTGTTTAATGTCTGGTGTATTGTTGCAACTACATCCACCTAGATAAAAATTGAGCCTCGCTTGTGCAATCGACAAAGTAAATACGGTTGCACCTTTATATACACCTTTAAATTAAAGAGAGCGACTGTATCTCCTTTGTCGACTGTGCACGCGCAGTCGGAAAATAGGTACTATAACACGCTATCTACAAAACTAAGACACTAGTAGTATAATTAAATGTGACAGTACATAGCGCAATGATAATAGGAAGGATGAAGAATCTTTTACCTCATGAACTCGAAGACGGAGGCGTGCACCACTTAGCTTTTGACTACGTACCATAATCATATTAATTCCTGTTAACACTGAGCTGTGTAACGTTACGTTTCGACTAGACTAATAAGAAAAACTATACATATACAATCCCAATTGTGACGAATATCCTCGCTTCCTAAAATAGATAAGACTATCGAAATTCTTATCCTGGCAATCCGTATTACGTCGAATATCTAACAAGAGGCTGTGCGCTCAAAGCAGGATTTAAAGTAAGTCCTCAAAAGGGATGTTATCTGTCTAATGATTGTAGTCTATTCTTGGTAAGGCTTGCTACATGATATTTTCTAAAATTTCGAATATCACTCATTGAAACAATTTTTTTTTACAGATATTATCGTGATTTATTTGTTGTTTACTTTCAGACTGACATTTCGGGTACTTTCCAGCAGCCATATTCGCGGTTGACTAAAGATGGTAGTTGTCATATAATTTGAAGTGTAAGTTATCTCAAAGTACCCGAATCACGATGAATTGATGGCATTACTATTTAGGCAGAATGAGCACACTGTGTCGTTAAAAAGTTGAAGTAAATAAAATAATTACAAATAAAGCGCAGAAGAGTCCGTTTAAAAGTGGTTTTATTTCAAGGCTTGCTACATTATTTCCTAATGCTGACTATTTTGTTTATGTTATACAATTTCTCCCTTTCATAGTCACGGTAATAGTGTTACTTC
This sequence comes from Eilema caniola, assembly GCA_949126895.1. Taxonomy (NCBI): domain Eukaryota; kingdom Metazoa; phylum Arthropoda; class Insecta; order Lepidoptera; family Erebidae; genus Eilema; species Eilema caniola. The sequence continues at coordinate 2,939,917 of OX421462.1, forward strand.
TGTGGATAACAAGAGGTTTTGAGTTCAATTGGTGAACCATACTTACATATAATCACGCCTTTATCCATGTAGGGTCAGGCAGAGATGAATTAACACGCACATTTCACTAATCTTTATATTCGGTCCCGCGTAATTCGGTCCCGCGTAATAGGGGGTGAGCCTATTGCCATATTCCGGGCCCTATTGTTGATTCGAGCCATGCATCTCGGGTTGTATATTATCCCTTAGTCACCTTGTACGACAACGGATGGGCAGAGATGGGGTGGCCCAAATTCTATTCTGCCGGGAAACACGTGACAACCAGATGTGGGAAAATATTATTTAGTGCCGGTAATTACACTAATTTGGTTACTCACATTACGCTTGGTGATTTAAGTTGATACGCGGAGCAAGAAAACTCAAAAGAGTTGATTGATATTACGTACTCCTCAAAATTATTCACCGTTTATCGCCAGTACTTCAAGATCCTCCGTGAACATGATGTTTGCGCAAGCTACGAAATATTTTTTTTTGAAAATCAAATTGACGTGTCCTACATATAGGACAAGTCAATTTGACTTTATCTCGTCTGATGGCAAAGTCTCAGGAAAGAGGGCCACCATTATATATATGTACCATGTTAACAATGTTGGCACTCAGCTTGACGGAACCATTAGATGCTTTTTCACGCCCCGATTAAAGGACCCGGGACTGTAGAAGACCGATAGCTCTTTCTAAAGGAGTCCACATCCGCTTCCGCACAGATGGCAGTCCTTTCAATGTGGCCAGACTTAAGGCGCGCACTAAAGTCTCCCATACAATGATAACAGAAATCATGTATGCTAACGGCTTATGCTTTGTGGCAGAATCCCCTGATGGCCTGCAACACCTAATGTCCAGTTCTCACCAAGATTGCTGCAAGTTCGGCCTTAAAATCAGTATCAAGAAGACGGAGATGATGTCCCTGGACACACATGGTCACGAGACACTGTCTATACAGGCAGGTCAGGATATGATGAAGCAGGTTGATGAGTTTCGCTATCTGGGGAGCACCATAACATCCAAGTGTGACCTTGATGATGAGATCAGCAGCAGGATCTGTACCGCAGCTGCGGTATTTGGGAAGCTGCGTTCCATGGTTTTCTGTTCACATGACCTTAAGCTGGCCACCAAAATATCTGTTTACATGGCAATTGTGCTACCAAACCTCTTATATTCCTCCAAGACATGGTGTGTGTGTATCGGCACCACATACGCACTCTGGATCGTTTCCATCTCAAGTGCCTACGTTCCATCATGAAGATCCGATGGTCAGACCGAGTGCGTAACACCGAAGCTTTGCGACGAGCCAATGTCAATGGCATTGAGGCCTACTTAATGCGTCGGCAGCTTCGGTGGTGCGGTCACGTGTCACGTATGGCGGAGGAGAGAGTGGCGAAATGCATCTTCTACTCTGAACTAGGGGAGGGCAAGCGGAAACATAGCGGCAAGCTCCTTAGGTTTAAAGACGTTCAGAAGCGTCATATGAAAATATGCAACATTAAGCCGTCTCAATGGGAAGGTTTTTCAGCACAACGTTCAGCATGGCGCTGAAAAAAAAACCGTTAACTCTGAATAGTACGTGACAGTCTGCGCCCCAAAGGTACTGTCAGCTTAGAGTGACAAGCGGCCGAAGTCAGGAAACCGGCAGCTTCTCTGGCATCACGACAGTACCTCAGCGCACACGTCTGCCAGAACGCTTTACTTTTTCAATGCGAAAAAGGCGTCTATCCTTCCTCACCCGACATTATTCGCTGACCTAGGACCTTGCGATTTTTACCTGAATCCAAAAATAAAAGACGGCAAGAGGTTTGAAAGCAAAGAACATGCACTCGCTGCCTATAATTTCGAGATTTCAGAGGTTCTCGGAAAAAAGAGTGCATAAGTATTTTCCAAATGGTTTGGACGAATGGAAACCTTTAATATGTGCTCAGGGTGAGTTCTTTTGGAAGTTTCATAAATCTACAATAGAGAATAAATAATATAGTTTTTGGTTATCTAATTTCTACACAGTGCAAATTGCAAAAAAGTGTACTGCAGTGTAATTTCCATTGTTCCCTTTTTATGTATGTGTGTTGCTCGTTTAAATCGTATAATCGCGTGCGATGTTACTTTTTACGTCAACCTCACAATTGATATGACTGCACAAAAAAGTCACAGGAATGTAAATAATTCATAGTGCAAAATATATAACTGAACTGTAACTAACTATAAAGTTCTACGAATTTCTTATACTCAAATTCTGCCTTATTTTTCTTGCTTTCTCCATATTTATGATTAACCTACTTACAAACGCACGCTGGTTTAGAGTACTTCTTCTTCATCCTGGCATTAATCCCAGTCGAATCTAAAGCTTTAAACTTGGAACGTCCACTTTACCAGTCTTGCTTCGGGAACTTCGATATTTTCTCTGAAGCGACTGCCATATGACCTCCACGATCTAAAGGGAATATTAAAATATTGCAGTAAACCCCGTCATATTGAACTTTTGAGGGCTTCAACTACCCGTAACGACTGTCATAGATGCTTGCAAGACTGACGCTTAACGTGATCTCCGAGGCACGATCAGACCAATGCAAATACGCATATTCATGCATACAAATATTTGCATTGAGCGGGGATCGAACCCGCGCCTCCTGCGTGGCTGCCGCTTCGCTACAGAGGCTGTCGCTCGTTTAGAGTACTGCTCCAGAGTATTTTCCTCTAGAGTGACCTCACTCGATCCTTGTACTAACATTTACAAGATGAATAATTTATTTCTATTTTCTCTGTGTCTAAACTACATGAGCAATCCTTCATTTACTACATCATGTTTTACGCCACGACGGTGTCTTATCACATTATTTCTTAATCCGCCAAGGCACATAGTTCTCGCAGTATAAATTCTCAGTACTAAAACCAATTTCACACAATCCTTTTAGGTACGACTAGTCAACTATATGACACCTTATTTTGAACTCATAAAGTATTAACTATGAAATGATAACAGGTTACTTTAGAATTCAATTTTCGGGTTTGGGGTGTACAAATTTCCCAGGGGTCCGCTATTTCAAATACACGGTAATGTGATGGTTGCAGCGGACAACCGCGCCAAGTTACTGGCGGCAGCGGTGTAAGGAAAGTCGTATATGGAATTCTTACTAATATTGGGATTAAATGGGAACGTGTATGTGTGTCTGTTTGTCCGTTTTTCACGGCTAAACCACTGAACTGATTTTGATGAAATTTGGTATAGGGGTAGATTAGACCATGAGAAAGGACATAGGATATGTTTGGTTGCGATAACAGACATCCACGCGAGCGGAGCCGCAGGGAAAAGCTAATAGATTGATAAAAGTATGGGTTTCACTTGACGACTGCCATAAACGTCAATATATTATGTATCAATCCCATACCACACCCATCCTTTCAAAATAAATAATAGTCTGACCATGGAATGGCCATTCAATAGGGTTGTTGTAGCTTTGAGTGTAATTTTGCCACAACTCATTAGAGTAGTTACACATATTGAGAATACTTGTATTTTTTCCACAGTATTTATTATTGAACCTGACCAGCTTCGCCTTACGGCATCTTCAAAGGTTTACATTGATGTTTATAAACATTTAATATTATTAACAACTACGTTGTTGTTTAAGACCAGAAATGTTCATAAACATCAATTTAATCAACAAGTTTTGTATAACAACAAGTTCCACCAAGTGCCATCAATCAACAGTATAGTCGTTGGAGTAGTTCCTCGTTCGATTTTAGTTTTGAACCTCAACAATACCTTGGTTTAGTAAAGAGTGTAGTGCGAGAATTATAATTTGTGCATTTAACTATAATTACTGTAATCCATACTACCTATTGTATTATCTCTTGCAATCTAATGTTGGTGTACAATAAAGAGTTATCTATTTATCTATTATTCCAAATCTTATTATAATTCTAATTATTTCTATTTATTTTAAATTTCACTTATTTTACCACGAGATGGTATCGCTGATTTTTTCGTAAAGGTTGCATATATAAGAGGTTATAAAAAATGGCGCAATATTAAGGATCTCTCACTTCTGTAACGTAAACCAATGGAGCTACCTCTATGTGAAATAAAGTTGTTAATGCTCATTTCGAGGTTTTAAATTGCAAACGGTTGTACTGCGATCATTGGGTTAAACTTACTCCCGAGTTTCTACTCCTCCCGTGGCTTTCTTATCATTCAATTACTTTATATCACTTGGGTAGCAAACAAACTCACGACCCACTTGATAGGAAGTTTTTTGAAGTGAAAACTGCTTTAGCGGCGTTGGATGGGTGAAAAGTGTTAAACTCGCGTCAGGATCGCTTGACCTTTGCACCGTAACCGACGACTGACGTCATATAACATTAGCTATAGACTATCTATTTTGCAAGATACGATAAATAGCATCGTGGTCGACATTAAGTCCTTATGGTTTCAGATAGTACCGGGTTCAAACCTGGCCTTACACTTTTTGTGATTATTTTTTCTTTTTGTAATTTATTACTTCTTGTGATTATTTTTTCTTTTTGTAATTTATTAATTTCTTCTGACAGATAATTAGTGATAGGTTCTATGATTGGCGCTATATTATAGGTATGGTATGGTATGGTATGGTATGGTATGGTATGGTATGGTATGGTATGGTATGGTATGGTATGGTATGGTATGGTATGGTATGGTATGGTATGGTATGGTATGGTATGGTATGGTATGGTATGGTATGGTATGGTATGGTATGGTATGGTATGGTATGGTATGGTATGGTATGGTATGGTATGGTATGGTATGGTATGGTATGGTATGGTATGGTATGGTATGGTATGGTATGGTATGGTATGGTATGGTATGGTATGGTATGGTATGGTATGGTATGGTATGGTATGGTATGGTATGGTATGGTATGGTATGGTATGGTATGGTATGGTATGGTATGGTATGGTATGGTATGGTATGGTATGGTATGGTATGGTATGGTATGGTATGGTATGGTATGGTATGGTATGGTATGGTATGGTATGGTATGGTATGGTATGGTATGGTATGGTATGGTATGGTATGGTATGGTATGGTATGGTATGGTATGGTATGGTATGGTATGGTATGGTATGGTATGGTATGGTATGGTATGGTATGGTATGGTATGGTATGGTATGGTATGGTATGGTATGGTATGGTATGGTATGGTATGGTATGGTATGGTATGGTATGGTATGGTATGGTATGGTATGGTATGGTATGGTATGGTATGGTATGGTATGGTATGGTATGGTATGGTATGGTATGGTATGGTATGGTATGGTATGGTATGGTATGGTATGGTATGGTATGGTATGGTATGGTATGGTATGGTATGGTATGGTATGGTATGGTATGGTATGGTATGGTATGGTATGGTATGGTATGGTATGGTATGGTATGGTATGGTATGGTATGGTATGGTATGGTATGGTATGGTATGGTATGGTATGGTATGGTATGGTATGGTATGGTATGGTATGGTATGGTATGGTATGGTATGGTATGGTATGGTATGGTATGGTATGGTATGGTATGGTATGGTATGGTATGGTATGGTATGGTATGGTATGGTATGGTATGGTATGGTATGGTATGGTATGGTATGGTATGGTATGGTATGGTATGGTATGGTATGGTATGGTATGGTATGGTATGGTATGGTATGGTATGGTATGGTATGGTATGGTATGGTATGGTATGGTATGGTATGGTATGGTATGGTATGGTATGGTATGGTATGGTATGGTATGGTATGGTATGGTATGGTATGGTATGGTATGGTATGGTATGGTATGGTATGGTATGGTATGGTATGGTATGGTATGGTATGGTATGGTATGGTATGGTATGGTATGGTATGGTATGGTATGGTATGGTATGGTATGGTATGGTATGGTATGGTATGGTATGGTATGGTATGGTATGGTATGGTATGGTATGGTATGGTATGGTATGGTATGGTATGGTATGGTATGGTATGGTATGGTATGGTATGGTATGGTATGGTATGGTATGGTATGGTATGGTATGGTATGGTATGGTATGGTATGGTATGGTATGGTATGGTATGGTATGGTATGGTATGGTATGGTATGGTATGGTATGGTATGGTATGGTATGGTATGGTATGGTATGGTATGGTATGGTATGGTATGGTATGGTATGGTATGGTATGGTATGGTATGGTATGGTATGGTATGGTATGGTATGGTATGGTATGGTATGGTATGGTATGGTATGGTATGGTATGGTATGGTATGGTATGGTATGGTATGGTATGGTATGGTATGGTATGGTATGGTATGGTATGGTATGGTATGGTATGGTATGGTATGGTATGGTATGGTATGGTATGGTATGGTATGGTATGGTATGGTATGGTATGGTATGGTATGGTATGGTATGGTATGGTATGGTATGGTATGGTATGGTATGGTATGGTATGGTATGGTATGGTATGGTATGGTATGGTATGGTATGGTATGGTATGGTATGGTATGGTATGGTATGGTATGGTATGGTATGGTATGGTATGGTATGGTATGGTATGGTATGGTATGGTATGGTATGGTATGGTATGGTATGGTATGGTATGGTATGGTATGGTATGGTATGGTATGGTATGGTATGGTATGGTATGGTATGGTATGGTATGGTATGGTATGGTATGTTCTTTTTATCTTTTTCTATGTATATAACGAAGAAAGAAAGAAAGAAAATGTTTTCACTACTACCGACACTGCCAGAGTGTAACCCGTCTTTTTTTTTCCATCGTCAATGGATGTGTGCAACATCAGGGGCCTCCCAGGCGTGCTGCCGACTCTGTAATGTCCTTTTAGAAGTAGCGCATATTGTACTTATTATAATCCGCACGCTGAATGATGATCCCTATGACAGTTCGTTAGCGCTTAACATTGTACTGACGTCCTATCACATCAAATCCATTAAAAAGACGAAAAAAATCATAATTGTGTACAATTGTAAATTATAAAAATGAATATTAAGAAATTATTACGTAATGTTCGGAAATAATAGAAAAAAAACTCAATGCAAATGTACATGGTACGTGCTGCAAAAGTTACGTCGTCAAGCTGTTATCGACTAAGAAGGGACACATCGATAAACAAAATATCGATAATTTGTTGGAAATATAAAACAAATGCTTTGAGTTTGTATTTTATTTATATCAATCTGAATCTGATACAGGGTCAATCGGATCTTCAAAATCTGAGTCTGAACTGCAGCTATCCGTGACGTTTATTATTAACGGTTGGTCAATGATATTGTCGTATTGTACATCTCGATCCCAGTCTTGTTAGCAACTTTTCTTCGTTCTTTCGACCACTTTTCGCCAATCGTCAGCTGTCACTTGAGCGCAAGCTTCTTCCAATAAAACCATCATTTTATTTGCCGTGAATGGCGGAGTTGTGTTATGCCTAGCTGCATGACCTGAAAATATTTGTACATTTAGTAATTATTTTTAGAAATATATGCATATACATAATATTATATAAATAAAAAATATAGATACCTTTGATCTGCGCCCATATCAACTCGATTGCATTATATTGGCAGTGATAGGGCGGTAACCGAATTACCGTGTGTCCATTTGATTTGGCCAATTCATCCAAAAAATATGATGGGTGCGTCTGTTGTTTGTGAAAGTTCAACAGTCTAACCAACTCTTTTTTTAACATCTGACTGTCAGTTTCCACACCATTGCCGTGTAACCACTCTATAATTTCAGCTTTTTTGTTATTGCTGCTGGGGGGTTTGTTAATTTGAACTGAGTGATATGAAGCATTGTCCATTAAAATATAGTGAGGCTCATTCAAATTTTCTAATAGTTTTATAAACCATGTCTTAAAGTTTTCGAAACTCATTTCCTCGTGGTACTCCGTTGTTGTCACTGACTTAAAAGCCCACAGGCAATTCGGCACAAAACCTGTAGCTGTGCCAGCGTGGCAAATGATTAAGCGCTGGCCCTTTCCTACAGGAGTTTTTGTGCTGGATTTGGCTGTGTCATCCGTCCATGCCTTACCTACAGTATGATTGGCGTTCAGCCATGTTTCATCAAGGTATACTACCTTCTCCCAGTTATCAATTTGTTTGATTTTGCGAAGAAAATCGCATCGTAGTAAAGCTATGTCAGTACGCTCCATTAATATTTTTCTCTTGTCACATTTTTTATAGCGGAATCCACATTTTTTTTTTTTTTCAAAACAATTCTAAGAGAAGAAACACCGCCTTTGAAGAGTTCTGCAGCTTTTAATGAAGATTATAACTTCTGGCAGGTCGGTAGTTCACCTCGTAGGTAGTAACCATAAATATGATTGCGTATAGCATCTAAATCAAATTCATCAGGTTCTGTTATATGACATAACCTTTTCTTTTTCTTCTTTGGTGTTAATAGTTTATTGTCCTCCATGGACGACTCCCCAAATTTTTCCTTTGTTATTCGAGAAACAGTAGCCTTTCCGATTCCTAGAGCATCGGCTACACGATCGCGAACATTGTCAAGCGGGAACAAGGGTCCGCCATTATGGTTACGAGCAAAATAGTCTCGCAAACGAACTACAAACTCGCGAACTTCACTGTTGAGAACAATTTTCCGCTGTCTTTTCGGCATTTTGCAAAACCGAAAATCAACAAAAAGGTAACAGAAAATCAACAAATAACACAAAACAGCGAAAACAGAAACAAAACTCAGCTAACAAAGAAAGACGTGGCGCATACAAGGCGTTAGAGCACTCGTATGACGCGATGTGATGCGGTGTGACAAGACATGACATGACTGAATTAAAAAAAATATGGTAGGTCTATGGCCTCCTTTTAAATACTTTTCCATGTAATCCATAATTGCCAGCTAATTATGAATTCTTTAAAATTCAATTCAAAAAGAATTTTAAATTCTTTAAATTTTTTGCAATTTGAATAAAAATTAAAGTGTAGTAAAATAAAATATAATAAGGCTGTTACTTTTTTATCTAGTGTTTTATGTCCATCAATGCGCGTAGTCTTTTTTTCAAAATAAAAGAAATATTGCTTATTATGTTGAATGACCTGGCTGAATGACATGACATTTGCCTGAAAAAACAGTATTTTATCGAAATTGTTTCGCATAACTAATACAACTGTCAGTTGAAACGTCATAGGGATCATCATTCGGCGTGCGGAGTATAGATGCTCTCGACAGGTTGCAGCGACATGCGGTCCACATTATTGGGAATCCCGAGGTCACAAGCACCATTGAGCCTTTGCAGATGCGTACTGATGTTGCCTCCTTGGCAGTATTTTACCGTCTCTAACATGGTAAATGTTCTAGTGAGCTCTTCCTATTGGTCCCGCCCTCTCCTTTCCCACACAGGACAACACGAGCAGGGCTTTGATGTCACCCGTATACGGTGCAGAATATTCCTTCAAGTACCAAGCGGTTTGGTGACTCCTTTCTTTGTCATACCATTAAGACCTGGAACTCCTTGCCACGTGTCTCTTTCTTCCTACAGTCCCGGGTCCTTTAAGCAGGGCGTGAAAAAGCATCTGATGAGGCCATCAAGCTTAATGCCACCATTGTTAACATGGTACGTGTATGTAATGGTGACCCTCTTTCCTGAGATTTTGCCTTCAGCTTACCATCAGGCGAGGTGAAGTGAAGTGAAATTGACGTGTCCTACATAAAAAAGTAGGATGGAAAATCCACAGCAGGAAGATGATAAATCAACAGAGCGAACGCGGTGCCTAGTATTTTAAAATTTGGTATCGTTTTAAAATAACAGACAGATTTTGTAGATTCAATGGGAATCTTGCACATACCTCGAGTACTTATAACATCAGTACTTATACAGTATTTATAATTATCTTCGAAATGCTAATAGTTTATTTACATACGTATTTTTTTGTACTACTGAGATAGCAGACGAGCACACGGCCCACCTGATGGGAAGTGGTTATCGTGGCCTATTGTCGTGTGCAACACCAGGAGAGTCACACTCGTGCTGCCGACACTGTAAACACAAAGAGTTTCTGTGCCGTCAGTATAGAAGACAAAGCGGGAATAGCCTTTGGTCTTCCCACTGACAGCACAAAAGCTCTCCAGTGAGCTCAAGTGACAAGATTAAACAATAGTTAAGTGGTTTCTTACTTTTAAGAACTTCTTAAAAGCTGCATCAGAAAATAAATATCACGCCATCCTCGAAAATATCAATTTCCCACCAGTTTGCACACAGATTATATTTTTCTCAAAAATGTAAATTCAAAAAAGGAATTCCACCCTTTAGCGATGCGCACAAATGTGATAAAATTGATGAAGGTGGAAGGGAAGCATTTTGTGCGTAGGGTTAAAATATTTGCCAGTAACCGTGTCGTCGAGCTATAAGGTTGCCCAAAGCTAGAAAGGGAAAACGGGAATCAATTTGTGTATTCACTCACGGGCTGTTTTAACTTTGCTTTGCTGTGCCTGTTGCTGTTTTTTTTTTGGAGTCTTCTATGATCGGTAGTTACTAGATTTTGCCAGTTTGTTATTTAATGACCTCAGCTGCCGAACGCCCTCCCGCAACGTCACGTTACGGGAGAGCGTTCTACTACTACGTCTGAGGTCGCGGGTTCAGGTTCCATAGTACTATAGTTAAGCAATGCTTATTTCGTATCTAGATAGCGTTGTCTAGAATACCCTAGAATATTTATTTTTATTTCATCTTTCATGTTCAATAACTACTTTGTAGATATTGAATTGAAAAAATCTAATAAATACATTTGGGTTCTTTGACGCACTGTTGCAATCTTTTACACAGTACAATATTATTAGGCGTATAAGCGTTTGTAGTTTCTTGGTAAAATAGTTGATCTTACGATCAATGTGTATTTGATATTCAGATTTGTATATAGGACACGGCAATATGACTTCATCTTGCGTGATGGTATGCTAAAGGGAACGTCTTGGGCAAGAAGATCTATTACAGACATCAATAATGGTACAATGATGATTTATGATGACTTAGAATATTTTTGATTTTACGCGAATATTACTCATTGAAATAAAACTACTTTTTAAAGGCGCGCGATTTACTTGTTATTATTTACTTTTTGACCGATGTTGCGGCTACTTTTCAGCAGCCAAGTTCACGGTTTGACTATAAATGGTAGTTGTCATATAGTTTGAAGTGTAAGTTATCTCAAAGTACCCAAATCATAATGAATCGTTGGTGTTATTATTAACGCAGACGGAGCTCACTGTGTCGTTAACATATAACAAATAAATCGCAACAGAGATCCGTTAAAAAGTGGTTTTATTTCAATGATATTTCTGATTTATTTATTTATAAGATAAGTTATTTGAACAATTTTTTTTTTTAGAAATTGTGTCAAGCGTATCTTCCGGTGTCTGGACTAACCTGTGGCTGTTTTTTGACACCTGTGTTCCATCGGTATTAATATTATAACTGCGAAAGTAACTCTACCTGTCGGTATGTTACACTTCCACGCCTAAACACTGAACCTATTTTTATGAAATTTGGAACAGATATAGATTAGACCTTATTTATTAGACCGTAACTATAATTAGTCCTTGTTTAAGAGGTCTTATAAATTAAAAAAAAAATGTAATTTAATTTCGGATAGACTCGGAATAAATACTGCACTACGATATGAATTTATCAAGAGATAATTTTTATCATCACTTCACGTACCAGTGATGAACAACTTTCACATAGCTATCAAAACTGTCTTGTACAAAGCGACTTATGCAGTGAACAAACTTCTAATATTCCGACTTATACCGGTGGCATTAATACGAAAAGTTTTTATTAGTTCCACATAGTCGACATATCCAAACATTTTATCTACAATTTATAGCTCACTTTATTACGAAACGAAAATATTTTGGGCGGTATATAAAATGTTCTATTGAAATTGTGAAGTATTAGCCCGTCAAGTTTCATGGTCTACTAAACACCAGTATGCGGTGACGAGAGCGAATAGCGATTTCAGAGCGTGCCACTATTTTATACGGCTTGAGGATCATAAAACGTGACATATAACTTGATTTTCTGAATACTAACTCTGCTCTAGACTGAAAAATAGAATAACATACAATTTTCATTGGCTATTTTTCGTGTGGTAAGATCACGCAGTACTTTTATTGAGTCACTACCTGCTAAAACTGTTTCTTTTTCCGTTCTCATACACAATTCTCGTTAGATGTCAACTTAAAAGGGTGGATAGTTAGAGGTGACACTAAAGCATAGTTTGGTGTTGACAGTGTAGAAAAAAAGTGGCCTTTAATGAGAATTTTTGTGGTGGTACGATTTAAAAAACGGTACAATTTACTCCCCTACATTGACGATTGTCATAAATGTCAAAATTGGTCTTAGTTCTATACTTTCATCTTTCTATTTATGCGCTATTTTTGGATATATTCTTCTCCTTATCTAATTTCATCCAGATCCCTATAGTTATTCTGTCGTGATAGACTTCTGCAGAATCCTTGTTACCTTAATAAATAGGTTATGTAAAAAAAAACGACCCTGACTGTACGTAAAATTTAAGATTGTAGGCTAAGGCACACTTCACAAAATAAGATACATTTCATTCAAAAACTAGTCCAGTGTCGTCAGCAGGTAACATAACATCTGATGAAACAAGCCATTTAAGACTACAATGACTGTCAATCTTACAGCACTCATCTCACCCTCAAGGTTACTTACAAGAAGTAATGATAAAACATGTAAATGTAACACATGTAACGAATGCTCGGCCATAACACGAACCTTGTTATTGAGGTTTAAAATAAACATTAACTTTAATTAGACTTCTACCATTTTACAGGGATGCAGTGTATGATTTTAAATTATTTATTTCTTAAAGATTTTTCGTGCAATATTTAAATTAGATTTCAGTAACCATATTTTTTGGTCTCGTTGGTTCCGTGTCGTAAGTGTGCACGCCCGAGTTTGTTTGCGTAACATTTTGATTCCTGTATGACGAAAAGTGTAACTAGAGGTTGAATTCACGGTTTGCATAACAATATTACTCTCTCAGTTCGATGAGGTAAAAGTATAATTCAGGAAAAGAGAGATTAGTATATTATATGAATTTGTAAGTAAATTAAATAAATGAATGAGAAACAAACGTAAATACCAATATTCAATTAAATAATAATCCTCTGAGTCTTCCACGTAATTATATATTAAAATCTTTCTAAAAATATTTTTAAAAGGGCCTCTTAAGTAGGAATAAAATGACACGTTCGTCAACACATTCCCAGTAGTTAGGGTATTGACCAACAGGAATAATTCCCGTCTTTTGATCAGATTTTTATAAATTATTTCAATTTTTTTTTTTTCAAATTCAAATTCAAATTCAATTTCAAACCGAACTAATAATTAATTTCCTTCATTAAATTTATCATTTCTTTCTTGTTTAACCGCTTGATGATAAATATCAAAGCGTATAAGTCAAACGCGAGACGCTTCAAAAGTACACACAGCGAAGCAAAGATCCTCAGGGCAATTTAAGTTAGTTGTAAACTGTCTCCCAACGAATTTATGTTGGAATCTCACACAAGCCTCCGGCAGAGGCCGGGTTACTCCAGCATGATTTATTTTGTTACATTTTAATTTCGTCGTGCTATCTCATCACCGGCCGGTTTCCTAGTAAGGGGAATTTATAACCTACCCGAATTCGTTTAAGGGTGATGCACATGAGCGACTGGGTAATTTCGTGGCAAATGTATGTGGGCCTATTAGGGGATTTGTGTAGTGAGAACAATGTTTTTGTTATGTCTAAATAATGTTTTGTAAGTGAGTGCTGGCTTTTTATTAGTTCACCTAATTATACATTGATACTTTAGGAGTATATTTATGGTCAATGTTTATAGTTAAATTATTGGTTAGTGAAATCGAATATATTATAATAACTAGCTGTTGCCCGCGGCTCCGCCCGCGTGGATGTCGGTTATCGCGAATTGGACTATAATTTGAGATTTAAACTATCCTATCTCTCAAGTTGGATCGAACTGCACATGGTGTGCGAATTTTATTATAATCGGTTAAGTGGTTTAGGAGTCCATTGAGGACAAACATTGTGACACGAGATTTATATATATTAAGATAATAAGAAAATGTCATTCAGGGAGGCCTATGTTCAGCAGTGGACCTCTATTAGGCTGATTAATTGATTTGATACCCAATCATTATATATTTTAAAACGCCATCTCGTAAATCTTTAAAGTACTAGAACGATTGATTTATTGATGTTAGCATTCTGGTTCCGTAAAGCTCTACTAGATGGTATTAATACTGTTCGGTTGGCTGGCACTTTCCAAATCTATAAAAAGTATACAAGAACTATTTGTAGTGTACTTAGTAATTGTAATTTGTAATAGTCCCGAAGTATTTGTTATATTAAAATTAGGCTTAACTGTGACACAGACAATTTTTTTTTTGGCAAAAGCTTTTGAAGGAATTTTAATTTAAAAGTGTTCTAGATTAACATTTTTTAAATAATTTAAGCAATAAATCTTACGCAAGTCTAGACTTGCAAGTTTGTTCTACTTTTAACTTAAAAACTAGGGTAAGATCTAAATGATTTTTGCTCATAATTACAAATTTCAATTTCAAGGTACTTTCGTTGTTTGAAAGTTACTTAATCACGGCAAATGATATTAGGGAATGATATTAAAGACACAGTAATTTGACAGTGTATTTAAAAGAAAAAGTATGAAAGCACTTATTATTGCAAGCACAACACATATTACACTATGGACTTCTGCAGTCCACTATGTGATCGCTAAATACCAGCGCTCCCAGGTAGAACTGGTAGGAACCATACAATATTTTCGGCTGTAGACTCGCAGCATTAGCCGAAAATATTGTATGGTTCCTACCAGTTCTACCATGTGAAAAATAGACATGGTGATATTTCGCCAGGTTTGGAATAACCTGCAGAAATTACCTAAAGGACTCAATGTTTGAGCAAAAAATCTAACAACACCACATTTATCCCCTCTGTGCAGTAGGATCCACTATCTCGATCCACCAATGGATTGAATAGCACGCTGAAGTTCACTGTGATCCACCGATTTATCCAATGTGTATTTAAAAGTTTTATAAATACAGGGTGTAAGATTTTAACCTTACCTGGAGGGGAAGTATTCCAAATACTGAAGATAGCCAATTTCACTCAAAGGAAACATTTCTTTATTTTTAAAACGAAACATAACTGTATTCACTTATTTTTGAAAACTCGCTTGCCACACCCGGTAATCGAACCGACTAAAATCCAAAAAAGTAAGATCCTGTATTTTTATGGCATCAATCGATAGTGTCAATGATAAGGATCAAATCTGTCTAAGAAATATGGTAAATTAAATGACAGGAAGTCCGTAAAATGTTAACTTATAAAACCAGAGCCAGCAAATACAGCATTTTTACCCAAGGAGTCATCAGAAATTTTATCAACAACAAACTTATCTTTGAGGTTAAAATCTTCTGAAAACATTATACTCTTTTTTTGAACAGTCGTATAAAAAATCCTGTCGATAACATGTAGAGGCCTTTATTTAAGATTATTATAATAATATCCTGCGACCTGGGTGGAATTTTAATACCTTTAGGTTACTATCAACGTTCGACGTCGGCCGATTAAATAAGAAATTGCTTTAATGTTAAATTTGATTTCATGGCATTCGCCTCAAGGGTCTGATGCGATTGTTAGGGGTGAGATCGAGACATCGTTTTGTGAAATTTTGATCATTTATTCATCATGGTTCATGGGCATTTTATGTGTAACTTTAAGAATAAACTATATGTATAAATAAACGGAAGACCTGAATCTTTTGAATATCTTCATCTACACCTATACGGGCACATTCAGCTTCGAAGATAGTCATCCACTGTGTTACACTTGATGTTTTTTTTGTGAATTTTTCTATGACCATTTTTTCAGATATTTGTTTCAGATTAAACTGTTTAGGTTCCTTCTTCAATTCAGTAAAATTTTCTAGGATTCTTGTAAGAGCTTCTGTTGACACTTCACTCGTACTCAATTGTTTTGTCGTTGATATAATTTCCTCCAGTAAATATCCCTTGAACTGCATATTTCCATCTTCATCCTTATATGCGTTACTTAATTCTTCTGTTAGGGTAATCCAAACTTGCCTTTTTTCATGTCTTCTTTGAAGCGTACTTTTAACTCTTTGATAAATTTGGGTTTGTATTAGGACATCATGCAACTTAACTGGTTGTAACTTTTCCGGGACTAGAAATATGTTTTTATCTTCATTCATGATGGCAGTTATGCAAATCACATTTGTTTTCGGATCCGATTCGCTTTGTTTTACAACAAATTCAAATTTTAATTTGCTCATTGTGTAAGTACAAAAGTCGCAGAACAGTGTTGTTTTGTAATAGGTATTTTACTTATTGAAATACTCAAGTTGTTGCTCTATAATCAGAGAAATTTATTTTATAAAGGAATGATAGGAATGACAAATCCTATTACAATAATGCTAATCCAAACTACACATTTATAATCAAATCATTTGCTAACAATTACTGACCTGTAATCAGAGAAACAACACTGAATCTTATTGTTTCCACAGGTAAATAGTTATCCAATTATTTATATAATTAAATGAAATTAAAATATTGCTTGTCATATCAAGAACCAAAAATCTATCCTTCTTATATCATAAACCACAGAGATATACCATAGTGTGCTCACTCTCACCACAGTTAATACTAATAATAGAAACTCAAATGTATTTTATTTACATGTATATGGTGGGTTATATTTGTTTTTGGTGATTTTTTATACTTTTCAACCATTTTAGTAACATAAGTGAGTAAACGGTTTTGGAAAACGAATAATAACGTCTTAATATGAAACCGGTTGCAAAAACAAAATATGTATCTTTTTTCAATACTCGTGTAGTCCTTTTTTCTATACCACTTAGGTGGCAGACAAGCACACGGCCTACTTGATGGAAAGTAGTTGCCGTGGCCTATGGACGTGTGCAACACCAGAGACGTCACGCTAGCGCTGCCAACCCTTTTAGAACAGAGAGCTTCTGTGCCGTCAGGGTAGAAGATAAAGAAAGACAAGCCATTGGTCTTCCCACTGACAGCACAAAAACTCTCCAGAGAGCTCTGGCTACCCTACTCACCGCCGGAAATACAACACGAGGTTATTATGGCCGCGGTATTCTGTAGGGCGGAAGTACTTCCCCAGTCAGACGGCTCAATTGGATGGAAATACCATTGTTTCCTACCTTCTAGGGCAGAATGGATTCTCTTGAAATTCTCTGCGAAAGACCTTTCGAATTTAGATTTTGAAAAGGGATTTTACAATATTTTTATACGCAATACATATGTTTTTGGCAAATACAATAATATTATTATATAAAATTGGGTATGTCTCTGCCTAAGCAGTTTTAATTCTTTATAAAATTTATACCTTCGGATCCAATTGTCATTTAATTCGGTATAAATAAACCACGAAATAACACCAGACTGGTGATAGATACTAATATGATAGATCGAATTCGATGACTTTTCGGTTTCTCTCTACTCAGCTCATCTCCGCATCAATGAAAACATACCCTAAGTCTGTTAAATAAGTTTAAACTTCGTTTTAAAACATTCCTCTGCTTCCTTAGCATCACTTTCGCAGACCTCTAAATAAAAACTTTCTCAATTTTGTCCCGTCTAAATAAAAGAAGAAGCCTCATTTTCCACCTGTACAGTCGTGACAAACGTTGTTTGGAGTTTTATGAATATTCAAAACAGAAAACTTTTCTCTCTCCTCCGTAAATATCACGCTTTTAGTTGTGGTTGATTACTTTTATGTTAATTTGTTCTACTGATCCGCACTTGACCTGTGGAGTAGAGAGTACTGGCTTTTTAATGCTCAGGTATTGATTTCTTTAATCTAGATTACTTCTAGGGATTTAAGCAATTTAGATTTATGTTACAACTCATTATTAAACAAACACACCTTAAATGAAAGTTTATTCAAATTACTGCGAACAACTTAATGGGTATGTTGACTTAAAATAAATGTTTGTTAAGCTAAATAAATATAATTGTACCAATTTAAAAATATATAGATAAGATATACGTTTTATTTGATTTTTATTGCACCTATTATTAGTGTAGCAGCCGTTAATTGAAGTTGTATTCATATTGCAGGACTTTCAGCAGCCAGTCCACACCATGCTTTTCGTTCAACAGGGCTCTAAAAATCAGCACAAAAAAAACATAAACTAAGAAATATTTTATTTTTAAGTTACTTAAAGTGTGGGTTAAAGTAATTTTTTTAATTTGCTTTGTAAATTGGTTTATTTCGGGTGGTAACACCAAAATTAATTTAAGAAGCGCAATAAACCTAATAGTGTTTATTCTTGCATTTACATTTCATGCCCATTGTCCATCATCTCATGATTAAATAAATGTGCAGATATCTCTGTAAATGGTACGTTATGGTTAATGTGCTACGCCGTAGCTGCTACGACATTGCTACGGTACCAAATGTAAGTAGCAATCGCTTTGTAAGCTCTCTTGGTGATAGTCCACAGGTTGATATCAAGCTAAGTAATGTTACCAGACCTTTTAATTGCTTGAGAAATACATAATTATACACTTGTAATGAACACAATAGTCTGTTAGCGGAAAGCTTAAAAGATGCCAGAAAATACGAAAGACAGATAACGGTATGTTGGATAGACCTAGAAAACGCATTTGGCTCAATTCCACATAACCTTATGATATACGCGTTGCAATGGTATAACTTTCCACCCGTGGTAATAGAGATAATCGCGTCGTATTACTCACAACTAAAATTTGCTATAAGCTTCCAAAAAGACCACACAGAACCACTACGGTATAATGTTGGGCTGTTTCAGGGATGCTGCCTGTCACCAATAGCATTTAACATAGTAATTAATATCTTAATCACCAAATTAATACGTCACGAAAAGAAATGGGGTTATCGGTTTAAAGTAAATAACAAATACACTGAGTCCATCTTAGCTTTTGCTGACGACCTCGCAATACTGACGCGTAATCCAAATCAATGTCAGGAACTATTAAAGGAAATCGATGAGTTCTGTTCGTGGACAAATGGACTGAGAACGAAGCCCAGTAAGTGTCACTGTCTGTGTCTGGGTAGACGGGACACCAAATTTACCTCCTACGACCCGGGACTCTTCATAGGGGGTAAACCAGTTTCCATAGTCGCTGAATCGGTCCCATTTAAATTTCTTGGGAGAAAGATAGACCATCAAGGACGCACACCATCCTTAGATGAAGTTGTCAATATGTTTATAAACGACCTAAATAAGATAGATCAGCTACCACTGAATAATATCAAAAAAGCTTGGATATATGACAACTACCTAACATCACGTCTGACTTGGCCTTTTCTGGTATACGATTTCGGCAAGACCTTGCTCGCGAAAATAGATGCAACTGTCATAAAATCACTAAAATCGTGGCTTGGACTAGCGCACTCTGCTGATCCCTCTGCTTTATTTAGGGATCAGAATAATTTTGGGATGAAATTAAAGAAACCATCGGAGCTCTATAAACACCTTAGAGTTACCAAAGCCCACATCTTAGGTAAATCCCAAGATGACACAGTCAGGGCACTCCCGAAAGATAATAACGCGTCCGAGCTTGAATCTAGACTTATATTCCATAAACGATTTATGATAGGAGCCCAGTCGAACAAAGTGGGGTTGGGAGTACGAGAGCCAAAAAGGGACCAGGATATACTTAGGTCCTTTCTGAAGCAAGACGAAAATGATAAATATCGAGTGCACGCGATGAATTTGGAAATCCAAAACGAATGGTTGACAATGGGAGAGTTCTGCATACCGATGGCTTTAAAGTGGCGCACCTTGATCTATGAGTGGTCGCCGGCCCTGTTAAAATTCTATCTTAACGCCTTTCAGATGACCCTTCCAGACCAGAGTAATCTGGTAAGGTGGGGGAAGGCCACAGAAAAACAATGTTATACGTGTGGTGAGGCAATAGGGACGGCTAGGCACATATTAGTAGGATGTAGGGTGCTTCTCGATAGAGGCCAATACTCACGCCGCCACGATAAGGTGCTTTTCATCATACGCGAAGCAATGAGTCTGGCAGTAGCTAGAGCCCAAAAAGGATTGACTACTAACAGACGTCATATCAACTTTGTGTCTGAAGGTTCATCCATAAAATCCAGGAACAAACCTTATTCAATCTTAGATACTGCCCCAGATTGGACTCTCCTAATCGACACGTATGAAAAGCACTATAAAATTCCGGAGGATGTTGGGGTTTCGTCATCTAGACCGGACATATTTCTATACTCGAAAACGACAAAATATGTGGTCCTTGTGGAACTTACTGTACCGTGGGAAACAAATATACCGAAGGACCACACACTTAAGAAAAATAAATACTATGATCTCACAAACGAATTAATCAAAAACGGTTACGTGGTTAATTTGTATGCAGTAGAAGTGGGAGCTAGAGGTATACCAGCTAAATCTCTCTATAACCTACTTAAAGATCTAGGCCTATCGAGAGCTACAATAAGCTCATTACTAGGACGAATGTCTAAAGCGGCACTAGTAGGTTCGTATCAAATTTGGTTAGGCAGGGAGGGGAACTTGGGTAGTGAAGGTGAGTGTTGATGTACATCAACAAAAGGGGCCCCTTCTAAACCTACACTTGGGTCGCAAGTCCCAGGCACTGTTCCGAGTTCCCAACTCAGCAACGCGATGGACCCGGCACCCGCACGGAGAATCCATGGATTGCTAAGAATATCGTCTCTTAAGAAAAATGGCCAAAATCAAGTTGGAAATACCTAAATTCAAAAATTACTATGGTCGGCGATCTATAGAATATTTTTTAGTTGCTAAGCTCATTAACGACATAAATCGCGAAGACCTACAAGACATAAATAATAAAATTTATATAGTAAAATATAAAAAAGACGGATTTTCCTAACATTACTTAGTTAACTATTAGCACGTAGATAAGATTTAATGTTATTTTATTTACCTACCAATAGACTACTAAAATCTGACATATAAAAATCTAAAGCATTTAACGCCATTTAATTACCACCCGCCAACCAGACATCAGTTTGGCGGGGGAATTTTTTTTTTTCGTTTAATATCGTATTGGTAATACTACAAAATATTTTTGCTTAGCTACTAAATACTACTAAAACACTATAAAATAATACAGCCCGTTTCATTTGATTTTATGACATCCGCCATTCTGACGAGAGCTGGCACTCACATTATTATTAGGGGTATCAGTTGTTCCTCCATAATCATGGTGCTTGCAACAGCACCGAAATATCGGAAATTTGAAACAATACAACATGGTAAATATCTCGATATCTCTAATAATAATAATGCGAATTGCATTTTTGGTATAACAAGTTCATAAGCCTTCTGGAGATACTCGATTATCGTTTACCTCTAAGTAAAACTTCAATATGCCTAGCACTTAGGTATTGTGAAAGAACATTATTCATTTTGTTGACCTATTGTCAACCATTTAAAGAATCAAATAGATTTGAATCAATATCTTCGACTCAAAATGAGCATCCTTCATGCCGATGTACAAATCTTCATCTCAGACCAACTCATTCACAAATAATAAATAGAACCTATTTTCCAACCAAACACTTTTGTACCCGATCACGCGTTTCCTGCACTGACAAATCTAAGAAGACGGTTGCACCATAAATCAAGTTTACCGAGGGCTACCCCACAAAGAGCTAGCACTTTATTCCTTTGAAAAACTGTAAGAGCTTCCTTGACGGTCGCATGTGGAATGAGCTCTTTTGTAACCCTGACGTTTTTGCTTGTACCCGACGAGGTTCAATGGGGATCGAATTCAGTCCTTTTTGTCTGTCCGTTAGCAGGACAGACAGTTACGTTCGTATTTGTAGTGATCTGTCTTTTATAAAGGGGTGTGATAATGGATATGTGGAACTGTTAGAGAATTGCATTTGTTGTGATGCTACACAAAACTTAGATTGAAATTTTCCAAACTTTTGCTGGTTTAAGTTATTTCTTTCTAGTGTCAGTGGAATGACTTTTATTGTCACGTTTGCGAAATAAGTACGACATTTATGGATCTTCAAATCTTTAAAATGTTCATAAAAGCCCTCTTTTCTGAGACTTTGCCTTTAGCTTACTATCAGGCGAGGTGAAGTCAAACTGAGGTGTACTATTTAAAAAAAGACGGGTTGCACTCTGGGAGTGCCGGCAGAAGTGAAAACATTTTCTTTATTTGTTTCTTCGTTATATACATAGAAAAAGATAAAAAGAACAAACCAGACCATACCATACCTATAATATAGCGCCAATCATAGAACCTATCACTAATTTTCTGCTAATTTTCTATCAGAAGAAATTAATAAATTACATAAAGAAAAAATAATCACAAAAAGTAATAAATTACAAAAAGAAAAAATAATATCAGAAAAAATAAAATAATGTCAGAAGGCCAGATTTGAACCCGGTACTATCTGAAACCATAAGGACCTAAAACAGACAGTCTATAGCTAATGTTGAATGACGTCAGTCGTCGGTTACGGTCCAAAGGTCAAGCGATTCTGACGCGAGTTTAACACTTTTCACCCATCCAACGCCGCTAAAGAAGTTTTCACTTAAAAAAAAGATGCTATGTTGGTTCCCTATGGAGCGAAATAGAGTCACTTCACGTCTTTCTGTGGGCGTGGTAGAAAGCGACTAGGGGATAGATCTTTTCTCCATCCGGTAAGCATACAGCCCATGACTAAGCGCCCGATTGACGGTTAATAGGTTCATCCCCATTGCATGGGAATGGTGTTCGTGAAATGTGGGTGTTAATACACCTCTGCCTAAACCTTCGGAGATTTACAGGCGTCTCTATATATGTAGGTATATATTTTATCTTCTTTCTTGCCAATATTTGCGAAAGAAGAAACCATTGATAGTTAAGATGGATGCAGACCGATCTCCGCCCCCCATGAGCGCTGGCCTGAGGGTGACAGGTGGAGCGGCCCGTCACCTTCACTTAGCAGAAGCAGGCCACGGCGGCGGCGCGCATTGTGGGGCGATGCGCGCCTCCCCACACCGGGGTTGAGTCGGGGACCGCGTGGTCCCCCCCTCCCGAGGAGGGAGAGATAGCCCTGGATCAGCCGGGGTGCGAGGGATATGTCGCATGACAACCTCACCTTCGGCCTAGCACTACGACCCAGAGACGGCGTGCGGTTTATTCGGTTCGAGTCCGACATAACCTCCCCCTCCGACTCCGGAGGGGTGGGTATCCGTGGGGATTTCCCATACGTAAAAAAAAAAGATGTTTAAGATAGAAAGTATCATTCATTTAGTTTAATATAATCCAACCAAATAATGTAACCATTTTTACGTAAAACTATACGTTTGAAGACATTTTCGTTGGACAGCTTAGTGCTCGCTTGAAAAGGGTTTTGACCATGAAACTTCAAAAACAATTTTGTTTGAATCACTTCGTTTATATGCGACTCGCATACATTGACGTATGTGCCTAGAATATATGATATGAATGGTCTGGCTATACCGCAATTTGCACTCGAAACTTTGCGTAGCTTGAAATCTATATCGCACTAATTCCTGTGGGTTCGAGAGGTTTCGCCTTGCAGCTGTGTTGAATTTGTGAATTCAGGTGAACTTATTAAAGATTAACTTGTCTGTATAGTATGGATCTTGTACTGCAGCAAATTGGAATTGAATAAAATACGAGTAACATAACCAAGGTCTGTTGATAATTATATTGATATTACTAAAACAATTTAACTAACGTCCCTGCAATTATTTCTGTACTATCTATACTAAATTATATATTCAGTGCCTGTAACACAGTTAATACTAGCACGGGCACTGACGTTCTCTCGACGTATTATTTATTAATTTATTAGGAAGGCAAACGGTAGGTAGGACACCTCTTAGCCAAATGGAATGACAACCTGAAAAAGGTAGCTGTGAATGGCGCACATTGAGAGAGACCTATGTCCAGCAGTGGGCTACGGTGGGCTAATTGATTGATTGAAGTCTATACTATTATTACAAAGAGGTAAAGTTTTTGACGCGTGTAATCTGGGTTGGTTTATATATATATATAATTTGTAAATAAAAAAATTAACCTGCAAATAAAGTATTATATTCAGTAACAATAGCAATGCTGCTTCTTTTTACTCAACTTGAACATTAAACGCACAAAAGACATTTAAACAACAAAACTCAATTTTCCTCGTCGAAAATCGAACATGCACCCGGTTACAATATTCACGTAACATTCTATTCACGAAGCGAGCCACTTACGAGAAACACGATGGCACATAATTATGTGTATGTATCCCACATTAGGGTGCATTCATAATGGCCAAATACACACTACCATTTAAGTACCAAATAACTGCTTCAAATTGTATCTTGTAACGAGTTTAAAAAAGGATAAAAAAAAATGTTTGTTGGGGTTGGAAGGTCAGATGACAGTCTCGCCCAACAAACGATGTTATGGGTTTTTGAAGGTCGCTACAGTATTTTTTTTAAGTAAGAAATGGTTTGGATATTCTCTAGGTAGCATGCATTAACTATTTTGTTTATGGCATATCTTGGGGATGTATAAAGAAATAACACAGTATTTATTTAACGTAAGGCATTATATTGAAGTAAAATAAACTATAACACAGTAGTTGCACTAGCCTGAAACGTTATTACTTGATTTAAGTTCTGAACAAAAGGAATCCCACCAAAAACATTTTCATGTAAGAATGTTGCCAAGACGAGTTAACGTAGCTTACCCTGTGAAAAAGTTATCAGATCTCGTATAAAGCCAAGCTCTAAATACTGCACTCTAAACCTACAAGCTCTACACTACACCTTATATACCAATATTCAGCTTTCTAGGACTTCAGGAAGTACCCTAACAATTTTGATGATCAGTGAGTGATGAGTCGGTGACGAAATTAAGGGTTTTGAGACATTAATAAAATCTAAAGTTTAATATGTATATTATATTTGTATGTTTAATGATTGTACCGATGGTATTCTATCTTGAAAATTTTAACAACAACAAAAAAGTAATTGTAAGTTTTAAAATTACTACGCATATCAACATCGTTTTACTTACTTCATTTCAAAAGCTAAACTGTAAAACTATCCGGTTTTTGTATTAGACTACTTATTAGAGAAAAAATAATAAGGTATTGTTCCTTTTTATTTTTCCTTTGCACATTCTAATATTTACGTCTGTAACACAAATCGGATTTGCAAGCTCCCAAATGATATGTAGATATCTTACAGGAAAATGTAACTTATTCAAACACCGCAAAATTGAAGGAACCGTGTGGTTATTTGGGACAACACTAAAATACACTCCTTTTCAGCCTCGCTATACACCCTATAATTCGGCAGCTAAATTCTAAATTTAACATATGGTATCTAGATGACGGGACCTTAGGAGGAGACGTTAATACAGTTATAAATGACTTGGCTTTTCTAAAAGATGAATTTAGATCCATTGGTTTACAATTGAATCCAACTAAATGTGAAATTTATCTTGATGATAATATTGACAGCATTTCGACACTATCAAAATTCAATGTTTTGGCCCCAAATTTAAAAATTGTTCAAAAAACTTCTCTCCGTCTTCTTGGGTCCCCAATCTTAGAGGAAGCATATGACTCTTTCGTAGAAGAAAAAATTCAAAATTTCTATGAAGTTTCGGACCGGTTGCAACAAATTAACATCCATTCTGCTTTCACAATAATTCGGTATTGTCTTTTTGTCCCTAAATTTACACATGTTCTCCGTTCAACTCAACTTTTTAAGTATTTGGCTCTTTTAGGTAAAATGGATAGTGTGATTCAAAACACACTTTGCAAAATTCTAAATGTGGATATGAACGACCGAGTCTGGCTTCAGGCATCCATGCCTGTTCGTCTAGGCGGGCTCGGCGTTCGCAAAATTACCGACGTAAGTCTACCAGCTTTTTTATCTTCGGTGCATGGCACGGATGATTTAGTTAGAAAAATCCTAACCCCTAGCCTAACTATTTCAGAAGTGCCAGGCAAGGCCGAAGCTTTAAGAGCTTGGAAAATGTTTTGCCCAAACGCTGATTTGCCAGCCAACCCATCTTCCCAGAGACAATGGGACGTGCCGCTCTGCAACATGGTAAGAAAACATCTCCTTTCTACGTCTTCCAATGTTGCGGAGCGTGCTCGCCTTTTGGCTGTGGGGGAATGGGAATCCGGTGTTTGGCTGCAGGCCCTACCATCGCCCAACATAGGTACCATGTTGG
This sequence comes from Eilema caniola, assembly GCA_949126895.1. Lineage (NCBI taxonomy): Eukaryota > Metazoa > Arthropoda > Insecta > Lepidoptera > Erebidae > Eilema > Eilema caniola. The sequence continues at coordinate 2,966,284 of OX421462.1, forward strand.
ACGATAACACCTTCCGTATCGCTGCTTGCCTTCGTTTAGGTGCTCCTTGCGTTTCTCCGCATCGATGTCGCTGTGGAGAAGAAGTTGGTAGCCTTGGACACCATGGTCTCTCATGCAGTAGGAGCGCAGGACGGCTTTCACGGCACGCGTACATCAATGACATAATCCGTCGGGCTCTTGTCACCGCCGGGGTTCCAGCCGTTTTAGAACCTGCTGGTCTGGTGCGCGATGATGGCAAGAGGCCGGATGGAATGTCTTTGGTGCCTTGGAAGATGGGAAGGCATTTGGTGTGGGATGCAACATGTGCTGACACCCTTGCGCCTTCACATCTTCCAGGGACTGGGGACTGTGCCTGCGCTGCTGCTGCTTCGGCAGAGACCCTCAAACGGCGCAAATATCGTAGTTTAAGTGATAATTACATATTTGAGCCGTTTGGGGTCGAGACGCTGGGATCATGGGGTCCAAGTGCCCGTCTATTATTTAAAGATATTTCCAAACGGTTAATAGACGCTACCCGTGACCAGAGGGCTGGTTTATTCCTTGCGCAAAGGATCAGTATTGCCATTCAACGTGGCAATGCTGCCAGCCTTCTGGCCACCCTCCCAGTTGACATCGATGGTGAGGAATTCTTTGACGCCTGAACCTGCTGGTTTGTATATATTATGTACTTATTGTTTTTATATTTTTTATTTAAATAATTCTAATGTACATATTGTAAATAATTATTGTTAATAAAATTTCAACATACATATATTATTTTCACGATTAAATTCTTTAAAGTTCATTTTCATGTTTATAAATCAAACGTTTTATCTTATTTTTCTTTCTTCTTTCACGGTAAACTCACCTTTATCCGCACTGCATCTCCTAAGTGTACCGGTTCGTTGCAAATTTGTCGCCGAGCCCCGTCTCGGGAACAATTTGGGCTAATTACAAGGAAACAAAGACTAGTTTCAGACTTAATAATTAATGTAGTGCACTTTTGTGTCTTCTCCCAACTGACTGGTAGCGTTAGTTTGTGGTTAGAGGTTTGTACCGTACATCTGAGGTAGAGTTTGTAAGATGCTAAAACAAAACAGTATTGCTCATCAAGTTTTCATGCATCGTTCACCTTTTGTTCTTTGGTTTTTCTGCTCACAAGGATCTTAGGAAAATGTTATGTGCAATGCGCAAGCTACAGTTTTTTCAATTTCCTACAATATGGGGTACCTACTTCAATTAAAGGGTTTTTACTAGTTTTGCAGCACAAATATCCATACGACTGTGGGTTACGGTAACCTGTACATTTATCTACCACAGTTTGAAAGTACCAGCCATAGTAGTCAGTGATGAAATTAAAACAAAATCTTATCCGATTTCCAACACCTGCCCAACAGTTTCATGTAATAATAAAGAGTAGTAAAGTAAGAATGAAGTCTGACAACAAATCGGGTTAATCCGTGATCAAGGTTTTAACGAGTATCGCTCACTGCTGAAAAGAGCTAAGCTTCAGTACGAAATTCATGTCGAGTTGGATAAAATTGTTTCTCTGACTATTTTAGTAACTGGTTTGATATTGAAATATTTTTGGTATCTAGTCATTAATTATAAAAGCATCTGATGAGGCCGTCAAGCTGAGTGCCACCATTGTTAACATGGCACGTGTGCATAATGGTGACCCTCTCTCCTGAGACTTTGCCTTCAGTTTACCATCAGGCAAGGTAAAGTCAAATTGACGTGTCCTATATAAAAAAATATATATTATTTTATTGGCATAGTTGCATATCTACATCCTTTTTCAATTCCTTGAGTGTCATATTAAATTTCTATATAAATGAAGTCGGGGTAATTATTAAAGATATAAAAGATTTTTCAAGGACCTAACTGCAGGAAAATCTGCTTCAATTCTCCATTCAATGTAACCACAGCATGATCTGTTCGTCATCATTAGGTGCTTTAACAAGTAAAAGAGGACGTAATGACCATTCTTTAAAGAATATGTGTAATTTTGTAGCGCAGTTTGATTTATCCTTACAATGTCTACCATTGGCGCGTTTGCCTTACTGACCTCCATGGGCATACATGGGCGTGCATTTAATATTAATAAATAATAATATTGTTATGAAGCTTTGCAATAAACATTTATTTATTCAATTTTTTTTTATCGTCAATGATACATCCTAGGCCACTTTATTTTTATACTTGCATACCATTTAAAATGACTGACTTGACAGCCTCCGTGGCGTAGCGGTAGTGAACGCGGCCGCTCGATCCCCCTCAGTGCAAATATTTGTATGCATGAATATGGGTATTTGCACTGGTCTGGTCGTGCCTCGAAGAGCACGTTAAGCTGTCGGTCCCGGTTGCCATAAAAACATCTATGACAGTCGTTACGGGTAGTTGGAGCCCTATCGACTTTGGGTTGTGGAGGTCAGGTGGCAGTCACTTCACGGAAAATGTCGAAGTTTAGCCAAATTCGCAGTTGGACTGATAAAAGCGGACCCCAGACTCCAAGTTGATAGCTTCGGATGCGACTGGGATTAAAGCTAGGATGAAGAAGACCGTTTAAAATGACTATGGCAATAAACACAATACCTATGAGAAAGTTCCCGGTTGATACGCTGGAGGCGCGGGCTCGATCCCCGCTCAGTGCAAATATTGGTATGCAAGAATATGTAAATTTGCATTGGTCTGGGTCTTTCCATGTATAATATGTATGTATTTACAAAAAAAAAACGTATGTAAGTATGTTTATCCGCATTCTAGATTCCATAACACAAGCTAGTTAAGCTATGCTTACCATGAGTCTAGATAGCGTTGTGTGAAACGTTGTGGAATATTGATTTATTTATTTATTTATAAGATGGTAACTTTTCATATAGGATACACTTCTGTTTACCCTGTCTGCATTATATACAAGAATGAATAGGTATTATCATATTTTTTAGTAACATTAGAAAGCTCCCCACGTCATAGTAATGATTATCAGATCCAGTTTTCCATCATATCGGTACGTGAATGCAATCGCAACTGTTACTTTGAGTACGTAATAAGTGATGGTAGTACCATTTGTGATACTCGTTCTTTTATATTTGATAGGCCATAAAATTCTACTGTTATATAAAATTCATTCAAAGTAAACCATTTTTGTCGAACTAACGATGAAGGAATTTTAGGCGCAAGAAGCTATTACTGACAAAGGTTCAATAACTTGATTCCTAGTACTTTATTTTTAAGAGAACATCACTATTTCAAAAAATGAAATAGAAGCGAAAAATTTTTGAATTAAAATTTTAATCGTCTTTCATGCTATTTATTAATTTAATGAACCCGAAGAAGAATAATGAAATACCCTGTATGGCTTATTACCAGAGGTCCATGATTCTATTGTTTCCGAAAAGTCAAAGGTCAAACTTTGATTACCAATGGGTGAACGACATTTTAAATTATATCTTATTATTACCAACGAGTATTTGATCTATAAAAAATTTGATTGTCTAGCTATCATGGTTCATATACCTCCTTGTGACAGACAGATGGACAGGGGAGTCTTAGTAATAGGATCTCATTCCTAGGTTCAGAGCCCCGTCCTAAAACGTCACCTGAAAAAGACTTATGGTGGCGATAACCGACATCACCACCAAGTATACCAACTAAGTAATAAACAGAAACGTGATTAGAATTAAATATACTGTAGTCATTGTTTTAAAATATAGATGAAAGAAACATAAAAGAACAACTAATTACGAGCTAACTGCTCACAATTCAACTACACTAACTCTAGTAAAAAAACTAAATAATTCACTTGAACTTTAAAGTGATGTTTCAAATGCACTAATTGGAGCTTTTTAATGTAAAGAGCACTTGCTGCGACTAAATAAGAAAAAGATAAAAATGAAGTGGAATAAATGTACATCATTACAAGGTTAGTCTTGAGTTTGTGTTGAGGTTAAGGCAGTGGCTAAGCTACTTTTTAATTAATAACCTCTTTAACTTACCAAGGTAATAATTCAATAGAATTTCAAATTTATTTTAAGTATTTATCTGCGTTTAGTCTTTTTATACGCTTTTTATTGGCTTCACCTGTATGTTTGTTTGTATGTCTGTTTCTAACCGACTCTTTTGGGCGCGATTTTTACCCACTTTAAACGGCCAGATTTCGTTCAAACTTTGTAGATTTATCGAGGGCTTATGATAATACACTAATTTGATAAAAAGTTAAAAAAAACTAAAAATAAATAATAACTAAAAAAAACAAAAAAACACGTTTATTCTATGAGAACCGAACTATAAAAACAGAAAATAAGTTTTAATACATTTTAATGAGGAATAGTTAAATCGAATAAATATATAGAATAGTGTTACAATTTTGAATAAATATTAAAAAACGTGGTGTCAGTTATAAATATTTTATTGACAGATATTAGTGGAGTGATTGTCATTTTGATAACATTCTTAATTCTTTATTGCACACACACAGTACAGAGCTCATACCAAAAAAAACTCAAAGGAACATGTACAAAGGCGAGCTTAACTCAAAATGAATTTTCTCCCAGCAAACCTTTGAGTAGCAGAGAAGTTAAAAGCACCCTAAGCTTTTTTAAATATTTATTGAAAGTTTTAATACTATTCTTAACATTATTCTTATTAAAACTTATTTTCTATTTTCTTTTAGGTCACTATAAAAAGCGTGTATTTTTAGTTTTTTTAAACAATTATCTATTTGATATGTCCAATTTACCGGGTTACCATGCACACAATAAAAATTATAAAGAAAAGACAGGTTACGTATCATTTATCATTAATTTTTCAATAATTCTTCAAAAATCTGTAGACCCACCCGCGTGGATGTCGGTTATCGAGACTTTTGGTCATATCTCCGGTTCTAATCAACCGATTCAAGCAAACTTATGTAAAATTTTAAAATCTAATCAAGAACTAACAAAATATTATATCAAAATCCGTTTAGTAGTTTTTGCGTTCAATGTGAACAAACAGGCAAGAATTAAAAAATTTAATGTGTGAAGTTAAAATAAAACCTGTATATTCATCTATCTCGTAGCATATTTACTAGCGAACTATCCACATTCACTCTAAGCCTAATTAATCTGAACGTTTAGTTTGCGTTCATGTTCCCCACAATTCCTCTGCTAACGACCCGCTATGACACTGCCACGTGTTAATTAACGCTAGAACTGCCGCGTTCTGTATTATTTGACTATTTTGTGAGTGAGGTAATTTGAGGAGTATATACGTGTTGACTAAAAAGATATTTTAGTGTTTGTCGAGTGTTTGTCATGTCTTGTTTGGGCGGGTGTGTGTTTTGTAAACTCAAGAGGTTTATAGAATCTTATGGGTTAGATTGTAGAAAATGTTATGGACTTAGCACATCTTCAACAAGTATGTTGTAGATTGATGTGTTAGGACCACGACTTTCAATTATCTTGTTTTCAATCAGCTCCAAAATGAATTCTACTAATTCTACTAGTTCTGTGAACAGTAGACCTCGCGAGCACATTTTTCTAGCACCCTTAATACGAAAAAGAAAAAGTAATAAAAAGAACGGTTGTTTTTGAACAGCACTGGACGTTTCATCAAAAAATAATGACAATCCGTTCTGAAAAAACGCTACAGTAAACTTTAGTTGAGTTTTAAATCAAAGAACATGTGTGCTGAATTTGGTGAAAATCGGATAGAATTGCGCCCACTAGACTGGAACTGTCAAACCGACATGGATACGGAAAAAAGCAAAATCGGCCACTTAATCGAAACAGAGACTCTCGCTCGATTTGCTCGCTCAATGAAAGTGAAAGGTGTGTGAGAGTCAACGAACCGCTTGTTTCTTGCAGTAATGTTCTGCACTGTATGCGGGTGACATCTAAGTCCTGCACGTGTTGTCCTGTATAGGAAAGGAGAGGGTGGGACTAATTGGAATAGCTCATCAGAACATTCACCATGGTAGAGACTGGAAATTATTGCCAAGGAAAATCTGCAGGGGCTCGGGGGTACTCATGACCTTAGGATTTCCGATAATGCGGACCGCATGTCGCTGCAACCTGTCGAGAGCATCTAATAAGTAATTTGCGTATCCATCCCAGAGATGCGAGAAGTATACCACGCAGGAACGAATTTGTATCTTGTATACCGTTTTACTTTATCGCTTCATGAACTAGCATTTAGCTAGTTGGACGGTCAACATCGTCTCAAAGTAGAAAATGTTCAGCAGTCCCAAAATGCACTATGGCAAAAAATTCCATAATGATATGGCTTTTAGTCGTTCGATCAAACTGCAGCCCGTGACCGCTTCACGGCTTGTTGTCTTTGAAAAACGACCGTGTTGTTCACGTTTGTGTTGGTAAGGCCTTTTGCACGTACGTTTACCCCAGATATCCTCTGTAATGCGGCCGGAAAAGAGAATAGCTTTTGAGATAATGTATAAATTGGTATATGATCTTCTAAGGCTTAGTGTGATACATAATGCCTGATTCACATTATCTCACTAGCATTCCAGCCCAGTGATCAGATCCAGTGCTGGAATGCTACTGCAATAATGTGAACTAGCATGTGCTCATTCCAGTGAGTAATCCAGTCCAAAAGCGTTTGATTACAATTCAGTCCAGCACTGGATTGGATTGATACATCGGATAACTGGACTGGAATAATGTTAATACTACTGAAAACAGTAATAACTCCGGATTAGGTCAATGTAGGAAGGGAAAGGCCCATTTCCAACTGGCAACTCCATTAACTGCATAATAGGCTAATTGACGGATTCATGTCATTGTTAATAAATACTAGGTTTAACCTTGCTTTTGGTCACAAATAGGTTTGCTAAAATTGGGTCTATAAATTCAATACTGGACAAACAGAACAGTCATAGAAAAATATATTTTTGATGATATACAAGCTTAAACATATCTATACCCCAAATTATTAAAACCTTCTATGAAACTGTAACTTTATGTCGTCTCTTTGAGAGCTCTAGAAAATCCACCGCGATATGTACCTCAAGATTATTTTACTTTCAATCGCTTGTAATTAACTAAGTACTTACTAATTTTCTCTCATTTTCATTCCTTGTAACGTCAAATAAAAGTACGTATGTAGTAATAAAAGTACATTCAGATTATTTGTAGAATAATTCCTTACTCCATAATACTATGCAAACTGTGGATTTGCCCCGAAAGCAAGTATTCCCCCTTTTCTGAGAACAAAAGCCATATTTTCAAAGCATTTTTTATAATAGTTTGCTTGTTCATCTTGAATAAACTCTTCCTCCAAAACCAACCTTATGAAATAGACCATTGGGTACATTTTATTATTTCATATAATTTTCTATCTGGATATCCACGAATATACCTACTGCTTTATTACGATGAAAAAGTTCTTAAGAAATTGTAGGTTAATTTTTAAGCATATTTTACTGCTTGTAATTTTAATGTCTTTGCGACAGCTTTTTTATGAAATGATTATGCATATTTTTCTTTCAGGAAAATAAGAATATCTCGTGTTTATTGTGTACATGAAGTAGGCCATTGCATATAATTTCTCCAGGTAAATAAGTAGGTACAAGAGGATCAAAAGCAATGACGCACATTGAGAGAGGCCTATGGCCAGCAGTGTACCGCAATATAGGCTAATTGAGAGATTCATTGACATAGGTAAGTAGTTGATCTATTCATCATCTGAGAATGTAGGCATTTCTCAAGTAAATGTAGTTTGGTTTAAAACGACGATTGCATAATTATAATTATGGCCAATACAAGGTTATCAATTTTTTTAGGTTAATCACCCTCTTCCACTTGTGCCACATATTGCAATCTAGTTTACAAACATTTTCGTCATTACATCGTATTCCTAAGACACACTTATATAATAAAACGAATATAATAAGCTCCATGCACATTTATACTTAGCATCAGCTCAACTAAACAGTATATCTGTAAACTGCAGCGAGATAATAACACGTCCAAAGTCAAGATACAAAAGAAATAAAAATGAAGTACTGTCCCGACATTCTGCGCCTCCAGCCTCCGCCTCGTCTCAGCGACCCAACGGACATTTAATTTTCATGCTCTTATTCGAGTCTATTCTCGACTACAATGAAACTCTCCCATTCACATTTTCGAACGAAAATGCTTAAAACAAGACGCGTAGTTCTTAGACAACATAATTGAAATTCTTGGAACGGATTTCTTAGATCCAACGAAAATATTTTTTATGCCTTATAAAATATTTGTTATGTAAACTTTAAGCTGTATAAAAATGATTATATTATGTTATATATTTTATAATACAATTAAAAAAGAAACATGATTAAATGTTGAATCGACTGGAATGATAGACCATCTGGATTGCACCTTAGCTTTTTTTTTTTCATCTAATAGGGTGTAGTCAATTGAGGGGCTGAATTAAAAACGAAAGAACTTATTAAAGACCTACTCCAAATGTTACATGTATTTTCAAAAACTTACACAAAGGAAAATGGACGATTTATGCTGACGTCGCTTAATTAAGATTGGATAGTATATCATTGTAATGATTGTATATTCAGTATCAAAGGGTTGCTGTTGAACACGACAGGTGACAAATTGGCCGACCGCCAACGCAGTGTTTCAACTTTCGAGTTCTGGCGTAAGATATCGCTGGTAGTTTTTTTAACGTTTTGGACCTTTGGCATTCAGTGAATACTTACTTTAGCAGATGGAATCACGAAAATCTAGGGTAGAATTGACGAGCTATATAAAAATGAAGACTGGTTTGTGTTAGTTTTCCAGAGCCACAGTAAGCTCTAAAATTATTGTCACATACAGATGCAAGCCCGATTTCATACGACTCAAAAATAAGGATTTTATCCATTTACCAAACCATTATATAAGCAAGTAATGGTTAGCTAATCCTATCGTGATTTCCTCGTAATTTCATTTGGTACGTGCATCCTTAAATAGTCCTCCTAAAATAACTAGAATCGGTACTTTTATATGACTTCTAGCATCCAATCTATTGGAACTTTCTGGTCGAGGTGATATACATAATTTTATTGTAGATATACCAGTAAAATGCCCGTAGCTTTAAATCGTTTTCTAAGGCAAACTCGAGCACCTTAATAACAATCCTCTCGACATTTACCCAACTTGAACAATATTATTTACCTTCGCGATACTGTTCTAAATTTTACATTGCAAACTGCAGTCTTTGATCGGTTAGCCGTTTAAATTCCGTAGCAGCCGTAATTTCTGAAGGAGCTAAAGAAAGAAACAAAGAAACGTTTATTAAATACAGATACAACACACTGTATTATTAATTCATTTTATATAAAAAATAAATATTAAATAAATATAAGAAGTTTTCAAGTCGAAGCGTATATTTTTTATGTATGATTACGCATAACAATAGAAATAGAATTGGCTAGCATTTAGATATTTCATATAAAACGTTTTGATATTAGGTGGCGGAAACAAAACTAATATTTTTTTAAACTGACTTTAATTTTACTTAGGAATTGCAGTAATAAAAGTAGACTTATAATTAGATATAATGAATTACAGAAACAACGAATGACATGAATAGGAATGTCGGCAATAGAATGTGTGGAATGAGCCAGGATTTGGGTTTTTATCGGGACCCATTAGGGGTGTTTATTTTTAGCTGCGGGAATGGTACAAGGTCACAAATTCATGTGTGCTTAAAATAACAATATTGCGTTAAAATATGGTGTACTAGGTGAAAGGTTTAGTACAAGTTCGTGAATACTCGACAAAACAATATTGAGATAAAATATGGTAAACAGGTCAAATTATTTTCATATTTTATTTTAATATATTATTGTTTATTTTTCGTACAAGGATAGTCCAATTTGTTAGTATACATAAATTTTATAAGCCAATGTTATTAATTACAATTAAAACATGTTCTTATAAAAACCTAGGACGACCACAGCGCCACAGGTCACAGCGGTCTGCCACAGTGTTAAGAATGTTGTTAATAAATAATAATAAATAAATATTCCACAACATTTCACACAACGCTATCTAGACCCATGGTAAGCATAGCTTAACCAGCTTGTGTTATGGAATCTAGAATGCGGAGAGAGAGAGAGAGAGAGAGAGTATATTTTTGAAGTGAAAACTTCTTTAGCGGCGTTGGATGGGTGTAAAATGTTAAGGAAGCGTCAGGATTAGTTCACCTTTGAGCCGTAACCGGCGACTGACGTCATACAAGATTGGTACAGACTATCTATTTTGCAATTTACAATAGATAGCGTCGTAGCGGTAAGCACTTCGACTGTAAGTCCTTATAGTTTCAGATAGTATCGGGTTCAAACCACCTGGCCTTCTCAAACTTTTTGTGATTATTTTTTCTTTTTGTAATTTATTACTTTTTATGATTATTTTTTCTTTCTGTAATTTATTACCTTTGTGATTATTTTTTCTTTTCATAATTTCTTAATTTCTTCTGACAAAAAATTAGCAGAAAATAAGTGATAGGTTCTATGATTAGCGCTATATTATAGGTATGTATATGGTATGTTCTTTTTTATCTTTTTCTATGTATATAACGAAGAAAGAAAAAAAGAAAATGTTTTCACTTCTGCCGGCACTCCCATTTTATACCACTTAGGTGGCAGACAAGCACACGGCCCAACTGATAGGGAGTGGTGCGATGATAGAATATACCGGTGGGCATCATGTCAAACCATTCATCTGAGCACAGACCATTGTATAGGTGGTAACACACAGCGAGGCAAAGTCTCTTCTGAGGTTTAAAGGTTCCACATCGCCTGAGAGTATGGGATGCAATGAGTCGAAGGGTTCAAGCTGGTATGCAAGCGCTCCGGCAAAAAGGTGACAGCAGTACTCCATGTGGGGCCGAATTCGTGCCTTATAAAGTAGAAGTCCTTGCCCCGCAGTGAAGTTACCTATTGTTTCGCCCTGTTGAGCAGTCCAAGTTTTTTTGAGGCCAGCTTGACCTTGTCCTCCAAATGGCTGCGAAACTGAACGTCGCTTGAGATGTCGACACCTAGGATCCCAATACTCGAAGAGATGGAAAGTGGTGTGCCCAGGAATTGCGGGGCTACAATAAATGGGGTTTTCTTAGCGGTAAATACACATGTGTCATGTGACATGTGTCTTAGTGGGGTTAAATTAGACTAGGTTAAGTCGACCCCAACCGAATACTCCCGAGAGAGTAGTCTCGAATTCAGACACAAGTTGTTCGCGTCTCTTCTCCACCTCGAATTGAGGGATATTTGCACGACCCGTGTAACACGTGTTCCCGGTACAGTCACCCGCATAGCAATTAATGGATCCATCAGACAGCATGTCATTGATATGCACCAAAAACAGCGTCGGGGACAACACAGAGCCTTGTGGGACACCAGCGTTTTTGTCCATGCGGTCCGAGCAGCTGCCATCGACAACGGCTTGGATACTTCTGTTGGACAAAAAGCTGGTAATCAAATTTCGCAAAGTCGCTTGGGGAGTCCGTAGCGTGGCAACTTCGAAAGAAGACCTCTGTGCCAAACCCGGTCAAAGGCCTTTGCTATATCGAGGCTGACCGCTAGTGCCTCGCCCCGACTCTCGATAGCTTGCGACCATCGGTTTGTGAGATACACAAGAAGGTCACCGGGGGAGCGACTGCCCCGAGGAGGGCCAGACCGAGAGGGATGGCCCTGGGTCAGCCGGGGTGCGAGAGATATGTCGCATGACAACCTCACCTTCGGCCTAGCACTACGACCCAGAGACGGCGTGCGGTTTAGTCGGTTCGAGTCCGACATAACCTACCCCTCCGGCTCCGGAGGGGTGGGTATCCGTGGGGATTTCCCGCACGTAAAAAAAAAAAAAGGGGGGAGCGACTGCGGCGATAACCATACTGTCGGTCGCTCAGTCTCTTGAGTCGTTTCCCTCAAAGTATCCCAGGAGCTGTTTATAAATCACACGCTCTATCACCTTCGAGAGCAGGGAGGTTAAAGCAATAGGCCTGTAATTGGACGGGTCTGTCCTGTCGCCTTTCGTAAACACAGGATGCACGAATGCAGTTTTCCACGAGGCTGGGACTTGTCTCACGTAGTAAGAGAGCGCGAAAAGCCGTGTTACTGGGCACAATTCGGGGGCACAGTGCCTGAGCACCATCGCCGGTATTCCATTCGGTCCACTCGACTTCCGAACATCCAGGGACTTCACTTCCCGCCGGATAATATAATTATGTGTGTTTGATTTATCGGTAAAAAGTCATAATCTTTTTTCAGTTGCACAGTATAACACATTTTGTAAAGTATTCCCTATGAGGAAATACTAGGTCAAAGTAGAGGTGCCCCATCTGAGCTCAATTCCAGTTGTAGATGTTGATGTTTTTTCATTTGTAAGAATAACACAGCATACTATCATTCTGTTTGAAACTGAAATCATTTCAGTTGATGTAAATTTATTAATTTTCTATCCGTGTCATGACGGAGGAAGAATACAAGTATCAGCACCTCATCTCATCTGAAGGGTGTTGTGAGGAGTGAGTAGCGGAAAATTCACAGACGATATTACGGCGACAGAAGGAAAACACAAAATGGAAACCTGTACCAAGTGTACACTGTGGCCAGGCATAAGCATGTTAACTGCCAAACCCTCTTAATATTGGTAGATGTCCAGCAGTGGACCACGATAGACTAACTTTTAAACTTTTGCGTTCCATGATAATATAATTAAGAAAACGGGAATCCTAACCTAAATCATGATCGCGTTAACTCCCGTTTTCTTAATTTTATAACACGATAGACTAATTGTTTGAAATTATATTATTCTCATTGCATTACTGCTTATAAAATATATAAGTACAATTTATTTACTAAATATTTCCGTGTTTAGTCATGGACCATTTCATACCTATAGCAATATAATTTCAAACGCAAATTAATTTACTTTATGCTCTGCTGGTTAATTCAATAATGATCATTATGAACTAACAAAATTACCGATATCGATAGATAACACTGATAGCTGTAATTTATTAGTTTAGAAGCGATTCAATTTGGAATTAAATTGTTTGTGTTAATAGGCGACGCTGGACATTCTATAGTGTTATATTAAATTAATCTTAAAATGTATTAATTGTGAATGTTTGTGGAAAACGGCTGAACGTATCTGGCTGTTATTTGCTACAGGGATAGACTACACCCTCAAATACCTAATATACATGTTACTTTTATCCTTGGTAAAGATTCTCATGGATTGCAGGAACTGGATCAGAATTTCATGCAGATCAAACCTCGAGTGTCATGTAGTGACTTGATATATAGAGAAAAATAGTACATAAATAAAGATAATATATTATTGGTTAACATTTTAAAAAGAAAAAGCAAACTGAAACCCTCTTGCGGCTGCTATATTTGGCAAAAGACCTATGTATGTTAGACCAACTGAAGACGAACGTGGAAAGCTTGAATCGGTAAACAGAAGGTGCCCCTCGAAAAGTAGACAAATATGTCGAGCTGAAAAAGGTAGCTAGGGGAGATTGGGTATAGGACGGGCACGACTTGGTGCTATGACACATGTCAGAAGAAGTAAAAAGAAGCTTAGTGCATAATATGAAAATAAATACTATGTTTATTATTTATAGGTTTCATTATTATATTGTTCAGACTGGCACTCAATACACCATATTGAATAAACCTGAATACTATTTTATTAATTAATCTTACCGGTTACACTCCACGGTGGCGTTTTCATGAGCTTAGTATTATAAATAAGTAACATTTCAAAAAAAGAGATTTGCAATAGTATATAAAATTTTCAACGATTCAGTATGCGTCAGTAAGATCTAGATCTTAATTCAATACAACCAAAATAACACAGCACTTCAACAAAAATATATCCATTTGGACCCCATTACCCATTGTCAACATTCCTGAAAATATTTTCCATTAAAACCTAATTGCCCTTTTCAAACAAGTAATCTTTGTAAAAGAGCCACCAAAATAAATATAATAAATTATGCAAAAGTGTGTTTTAACAGGAGTTCCAATTTTATCCGGCATTAACAATAATTGATGTTAATTTAGTTTAGTGGTAAGTTTAAAACAGGCGCCTATTTCTACTTGACAAGGAGTTTCAAGCACAGTTGTAACGTGAGTAGACGGTGAATTTCAAATGGTTACTATTGGAGAGAAAACTGACGTAAAACTAAACCAACTTAAATGTGTCGGCTATTACGAAAGAACCTAGTAACGTTATGGTTGATCAAGCCTAATAAAGGTTCAGAAAACATTTGGAACAATGAGTTAATTTATCTGCCCACAATTGTGAGATATTGGGCGGCTGCATTGTTTACGACACGATATTAATAAATTGACACAAAGCTAATTGCTTTTCTTCTATACACTGAAATTGAAATTGTGCTTTATTAACCAGTGTGCAGGTTAATCCTAATCTTAACCAGTGAGAGAACAGTAGAGGTCGATCGGTCGCATATCTAAAGCTCAACACACTGCAGCTTTTTTAAGAGGCAATTTTATTCGTAAATTCGCAAACATTCTTCTTTGATAACATTTTTTTTAATAATTAAAAATATCGTCTACCTCGTAATAATCTAATGGATGGATTAAAAGGATACCGCGCTATGAGTAATTTTGCACCTGCACATGGTAAACGAAGTGAGTGTGATGCCGACGCAAATATCATTTAAAAGACTCTCCTACACAGGCGCTTATTGTCGGTTCAAAATAGCGTATGCGTTATTGCGATGATGCGTCCCAATTCCTTACACGTAACTGCGTGTTTCGTTTGGACGGGCGCGCACTAGTGACTTTTATCCTGTTACTGTTACCTCACTGTCACCCTGTACATTCAAATGCTCAGGATTGTCACATAACCAATTGCGTGCACCTTCAATAGGGATGATTTACACGGTGACAATCACAGTGAGAAAATCACTAGTCCGCGCCCGCCGTATATTATCGCAACGGTGTTTTCATAACCTACGTCGTAATAAATAACGTACCAAAACATATTATATCGCAATAATGCATTCGGTATTATCGCCCAATAATATCGGACCTGTATAAGGGAGTCTTTATTCTTTAAACAATTCCATAGCAGTCGTGTCGTCAAATATAAATGAGGTCTATCAGTGATACCGCATAATTTTAAAATGTTTCCCTGAAAGCGGTATTTTTGCTTTGATTGTACTTCCGGTGTAATTACTTTGTAATGGATTTCGTAAACAGACTACTGAATTATAAAGCTTGTTTGTGGTTTTGTAAAATTGCAGCACTCTCGTTTATAGTAATAGTAGATTGTTGCGCCGAGCACAAAGCGAGTAATTAATGCACGAGTGTTATGTTAGCACTAAATTGACACGAGTGCATCTATTACTTGCTTTGGTAAGGTGCGTAATCTACTTCTCTTCCAACTACCAATCTACCTACCGTAATAAAATATACGTACTCAAAATTAAAACTCAAGGTAAGGAAAAAATATTTGATCGGCGATTTTTGCGGTAAACAGATTTTCAACAATTGCATTAGCAGCAGTTTTTATGCTTGTAGAACTTAGATCACTATCGGTTATTTTATTTTATTTTTCCCGATAAATGAAGTACTCGTATCAAAATTTTACAATGCTACAAAATGCGCGCCATTTGGATTTTTTAACTCTCGGTTAAAAAAAATACAAATGGCGCGGCGCGCAGTTAGTCAGCCAATATTATTTTGGCCAGTATCTAATGCATACATTTTATATTAAAATGAGAGACATTAAACATCTGTGGTAAATTTATATCTAAATAAAAAATAAAAAACAGTGCATTCAAGAAAGACTGTTCAAAAAAGAAATTTCATATGACTTTTCTGCATTGTTTTGGTTCTAAGTAAAAAATACGTACTTTGTGATCGGTTTTGTAGTGATTAATGATAACATTACCGCATAGTTGAAAGAAAATAATATTTTTAGCTAATTGTGAATTAAAGTTTTTGTTAATCACAGCATTATATTGAGATCAAAATATAGCTTAAAAAATGTGCGTGAGCATGTTTCACATTATATTAGTATCACCAAAGACGGTACTTTGGATAAGCTTTTATTACTATGCAGTAAGGTCAGATCTTCTCCAAATTTGGAAAAGACAGCAAGAAAACTACATTCAGACAAAGTGCTAGAGCGATTAGTATAGGAACCGCCGAATTATTCGGGAACTGTTGAACAATATCCAAACTAAAACCAAAATTTTTATTATTATTTTAACCAACAGTAACGCCGGTAGGCGGATGATCTGTCCTTTTTTTGGGAATGATTTCACCCACGTTCCCTGAACCAGATAGAATGCTCATCCCATTCTTTCGACCTATACCTAGGACGAAAATTGACTATCTCCTATTCTCAGGTATTTTTGGTTAAGTTGCCCGTACTCCGCTTACTCCTTAGTCTGACATCCCAACCCTTAGATGGAGACCTGCTACAAAGCACCGTCCATCTATCAGCAAGCATATCGGCTTGCAGGTGAGCTTGGTAACATTAGTTATAGTAATTACCTTAATCACCCAAGAACAAAACAAATACCTACAAGAGAAACAAAAAGACATCGTACAATTAAACCCTTTACAAACAAACGGATTCGAAATAATTCATTAGGACTCGAACAATTTCCGAGAGTAACGCGGAATAATTAGGAAAAGATTGTAACAATAGCCTTCATCTACACGCCTGAACTTTTGAAAGGGATCCGGGATCCTGAAACGGTTGAAAAGCGGTTGAAGCCGTGAAGTGAAGTGTGATTGTCGTTGAGCTGAGAACGCTGCGAGGAAACTTTATTTTTCGTTATAAAGCAAAATAAGATAAATTGTTGGGATTAGAAATATTTTAGTGGAATTGTTTTGTCTTTGTAGAAAATAGCTTCGTAGTGAATTTTACAGAACGGTTCAGTAAGGCATCTCGATTTTTATTTTAGCTTGTGCAAGAAATTTAAATATTGTCTAAGATATTTTACGCAGACCGAAAGCAAGCGTAGCTTAACTATCTCAAATTACGTGTTCTATACTGCAAATTAACAAAACACTTTATCGAATTAAAGAGACAAAAGAAGTCTGGTAGCTTAGTGGTCAAAGTATTGCCCTAGTAAGGCAAAGATCGCGGTTTCAAACCTCGCCTAGACCGATTCAATTTTTTCTTTTTAATTCGATTTGAATATTTACCATGAAAATGCTTAAATAATTATTTAAAAAATACACTTTATGTTTTATAAATACGTTTTTATGGAAATACTCAAATGAAATCAAATATTCGTGCATACAATACTTGCACTGAGTGTGAATCAAACCCAGGACTTCTGATTTAGTCGTGGACCACAAGTCTACGTTATACGCTTGCTTCAAGGGCCTTCAGTGCTTCGGCAAATATGAACAGTTCATTGTCATATTGACGTGTGCCGTACCAAGGACAGATTGGTTTACTGAAACCAGGAAAAATTCACTAACGCTTTATTTATCCGATTTTTCTTCTGAACTGAAAAGAGGATACTGAAGAATCCGTGATAAAGCGGGCTCGGAAACACTGGCTTTATTTGAAGGTAAAGGTGAGAAAATAAATAAAAAATAGATATACCTATTTGAGTAAAATCTTTGTCCCAGACGTCTTTAAGCTTGTTTGTCAATATTGTTGTGATAAAAATGGATTGGTATCGGGGCAAAACTCAACACGATTTACGATTACTCGATGTCATTACCGCCTAGGATCCCTGGGAATTTTAAGAAAACTAAATTAGTCATTTGAAAAACAAACTTCTTGTGACATGATAAAATATTGCCGTACTTTTAGTAACATATCATTTTACTGAATAAAATACTTCATCCAACTTTTATATAATTAAGAATATAACTCACAATGTTGTATAGTAAAATATAATACTAGGTACTTTATTATAATGTTCATATTATTGGTATCGGAATTATTATTTTTAGAGCATGTCTGCATGAAATATTACAATAGAACTTACCAAATATTAAGAAAATCGGCTTGATAAATTTGTGACAGCGTGAAGAGCTTATACATAAAAGAGATGTGTATGGATTTCTTATTACTAAACCTAATTCAAAATTTCCTCTTTTGTTTGTTCAGTCTACGCTCAGCTTAAATAATACCTGAAAAACCAAAGGTGTCACGTCACAATACCAAAAAAACTGTATTAAAAAAATGTGTGTTTATACAGCACAAATTTTCCCCAATTAAATAGAAAATTCAAACCATTTCCTCAACAACAAAAAAAATAATAACATAATTACATCATCCACCTAGCACCACGGAACTCTATTTATGGGGGCATGAAAGTCAATTGGCCCCATCGCACCGATTAAGACCCAGTAACTCGTGATATGAATGCGTTATCGTGTATCATGGTAGGGGTGTTGCTTTCAATTTACCGTGGCCAGTTCATGTCCATTAAAACGGTAATTTTGCCCATAAATATGGCTGAGTTTGCCACTGGGCTAATCGTGCCGTCCAAAATGCGTTTTGTGGTCTTAAATATTAATAAGGATAGGATATATTGCACGGTGTGGTGGTTTGATAGTTCCGTTGCAGGGTTTAAGTGCAATATATTGTTGTTTTGGGGTAAAGTACTTTGGGCTGAAGGTTGATTGTGTGAAGTAGGTCGTTAAAGTGCTCCATTGTGTTCTTCAATAGTTTGAAAGTTTATGTTAGTAGTATACTCTAGAATGATGATGGAAAAGAATCAAAAATGAAAAGGTTAGCCTGGATACTCGATCGAATGCATGAAAGTGGTACTAACTTGGTAAGGATGAAAGTGACTGACACGAATGTATGAAGGAGAATGACATGTGTCAACCATCTTATCTTAAGTCTACCTCTGCTATTTAAGTCCTCTAAAAACATACTCTTAACTTTTTTTCATTTCTTGTTATATTACCTTCATTTCTACTCATAACATGAAAGGCAGTCACCTACATGTTTTTCATTTTTTGCCATCTTTTAACAAAAATGCTTTCTATATTTATTCCCAGAATCTATGTACCGAACGAACCAATACCCCTTTTACTCAAAAAATTGAAACACAAATCAGAACGCACTCTATTCTTCACCTTTACAAACTGGGTTAAAGTCATTTTGCGAAGCCTCCGGGGACGAGCCACAGCCTATAAAATTGTGTACAAAAATGTCATACTTAAACTAAAAGTGGTAAATAAATAATCGGTATTATTTTACACTATAGCCTTACGTAGAAGGGATGACCTCGTTATTTAGAGCTCGATCAGATATCCCTGGGCTGTCGTAAATCACCGATAATGTATTTGGCAGTAAAATATGCTTCAAATGATAGTATGTATTGTGTTTCCTTTGGATGGATATTTTAAATTTATTTTTCGAATCCGGCATTTGTCACAATAATTTGTGAATATTAATTTCATGGCGGATTTAGATTAATAATAATAATAAGGTTTTGATTTAATGTGCTTCAATCTTGTGTGATAGTAGCTTCTTCTCTCTTTGATATCATTTTTTGCGTTTATTTTTGGGTTTATTACAAACAGGGAAATATAAAACTTCTATTAGCCACACTCCCATGGCTTATTCTGAATATTTGTTCTGTCAAGCACTAAGCAGTGGTATGGGATAGTATTAAGCTAAGAGGTGGTCTGAAGTGGTTCGGTCCAAAATTAATTTCGGGAGATTTTGCCAGTTTCTATTATAAAGTTATTTGCACAACTATACCTTCTTTTTATTGAAATAGTCTTCAGAATAGTCTCACTTGTTAAGTTCTAATATTGTTAATACTCAGCTTTGTTAGTCAGCTACACATAAAGTAGAAGCTACACAAATAAAGTCAAAGGTATTCTTGGCCCCATTTCAAATTCAAATAGCACTTTCCTTATTTAGTAGTACTTTTTTATTATGATTCGTGGCCATATTTGGCTGGCATCTAGCCTTGGTTTGTTCTTTATAGTCTGGAAGCGATCCAGGTACTATTAAAATTTGTTTCATGTAACTCACACGTAAGGAGTGCAATGAACCTTGGATTATCCTCATTGTTCGGTAACTGAATTTTGTTATATTTCATTCTTATTGATACTAGCCTTCCGCCCGTGGCTTCACCTGCTTAGGTGTTCATGTATCATTGATATAAACCTTCTTCTAAATCACTATCTAATAAACCACTTCAAAATCAGTTGCGCAATTTTGTTTCATACTGCATGTAGTGATTATTCTCTAATATTTGTATCGATACTCCAATCAATACATTTTGCTACATCGCGTTGGGTTCCATTGGAACGATTGGGTAAATCCCTGGAACATTTTTCTAGACTAGAAACTAATGAGAGGTAACAATAAGAGCCGACTTATAATATTGAACCAACAAGGATAGCAGGTAAATTAATAAAAAGTAAAATGTAAAAGTATATCTTACGTATAAGCGAATATGATACTTCAGCTTAGAAAGAATCTATGTATCAAAAGTGGGTGTTGAAACAGTATATTTTATAAAAGAACATACCTTTTGTATTGTATTTGGTTTCGGTAAGCTTTGATCGTCAAAAAACGCAATATTCGCAAAATCCTGACACTTAAATTGAAATGCTTTGGATATGAATTGAAATAATGGTGAGAGACACAATGTATATGAATGTCAGAGACAAAACCAGAGTTCATTTTTCATTTCAATTTATGCGGAAAAATATTCGTACGAATAGTAGTTGATAAACGATGGACCCGTGGCATAAGACTTTGCGGTATGAGTACATGCGATGTTATACGCTCTTAAAATTTTTGCTTACCTCGCCAAAGTAATCGAAAACATATTTATAGACTCTAGTTGAAAGTATTTAATTTTCATGTCATGACATCCCCGCATAGCCAAGCCTGCAAAGCAATATGGTCATTTTTATGACGGCACCGTACTCGTATGTCCTTTTAGAAACTGAAGAATATTTTAATGATACTGTTGTAAGTTATCGCGAATATCACAATATTGAAACCTTTAATCTAAGAAAGAAGAAACTTCAGAAAAACCAAAATACAACGAAGCTTAGCGACACAGTGAGTACATTTTGCGTAAATAGTGACACCAACAACTCAAAATAGTACCTAGTATTGTACTTTAAACTATATTCGCCTAAGTAATAAAATAATTCAAATAAAACGCGATAGAATCCGTTAGAATTGGTTTTATTTTAATATGTAATTCGTTTCTCAGGCCTGGTCTAGTATTTATCGTCTTTATAGGGGATTTAGATCTTCTTTTGCTAATCTTAATGCAAAAACGTTGCTGTCGCCCGCAAACACTTGTTCCGATAATATCAAAGATATTTCAGCAAGAAAAAAAAGTATGTCCAAAAGTATTTGATTGTGGGGACGTCAATAAGAACTCAGCGAGTTTTATCGAGACCAATCCAAACTTCTTAATTACCAAACCGAGAACAAACCTTATCGATTTGGATTTGACGTGAAATAATTGGAGTTTTTGCCTTAGCTGGCTTTTCTTTCAAGATCGTACTTGATGTCTCTGTTTAATTACAGCTGTGTTTTTGGTTCGAAATTTGCGGCCTGTTATCTTAACAAAGCATTAATTGTAAAAAGTTTTTGCTCAAGTTTGAGATGAATATGAATAGGGAATAATAATAGTATCTGAGTTGTTTAAAGTCAAGATAACAATTATGAATGATGTTAAATGCTATATTAAGATGTTAATAGTCAACTAGATGTCACTTTATGTAATTATAATACCTTCTTGATAGAAGATGCAAATTTAAAGTAAGATAATGAATCCATAGTACTCCTAGATCTTGTTGTAGCTGTAGCTTCGAATATCTCGAAGTGCTACACCAACGGCGTGAGCTCACTTCTAAAACAGGCTTAAGTGCGTTCTAGAATCCTTATTAAAGAGAGAAAAGTTTGGGCTTAGATGATGCTATTTAGTATGTGTCAGAATATCTTCTTAGATAATCATCATTGTTTGAATCTTTTACTATATATGGATCGGCTATTCAAGAACTTCGATATTTTCCATGAAACGACTGCCCCAAAGATACCATCCCCGCCGGAGCCGGAGGGGGAGATTATGTCGGACTCGAACCGACTTAACTGCAAGCCGTCTGTGGGTCGCAGTGCAAAGCCGAAGGTGAGGTAGCTAGTGCATATCCCTCGCACCCCGGCTGGCCCACTGCCTATCCAATTCAAATGACCAATTGTCTACATCAAAGTCATATATCAACATAGACCTAGGCATTCTTAGATATTACAATAAATTGAAACGAGCTGTTAAAACTGAATCAAATACAGAATGTCAATGAAAACATTTGAATATTACAAATGTTATTGAACTCAGTTAAACCAGTTTGTAACATTGTACTATAACGCGCTTAACACGTACAATTATTACCAAAAATAATCACCCTTATAATTTACACAAATTAATTCAAATCTAAATTACAAGTCAAAATACCTGTACATTTAACCTGATTAATATACTTTATAGACCATTTTGTATAAACCCATGATGGTATTTGCTGCTAAAGTTTTTGAAAACGTTTTCGGAGTTCAATTTATATTGGTACATAATAAAATGAAGTTTGGTAACACGAACAATAGGACTAACAATGACATATAGCGATTTATGCGGGTACGCTCTACTGGTTGCCTTTGTTATACTGTCACTACCGAATTCTGTGAATAACTGCCGATCACACGATAAAAACTTAATTTTTTAGGTCACTTACCTTTAAAACTGAATAATATGCTAAGATTTCTTGAGGCTTTTGGAGACTTCATTTGAAGCAATTTTTCTAATTCATTATCTGAATCTGTATCACGCACGGAGGACAGAATATGAATCATTACCTTCTCCGTGGTATCACGTAAGGGTGATACCCTACGCTTATAAACTCCAAAGTTCCTTTGGATATTTTTATTTATTTCAAGTAAATGCGGCAGAACGAATCTGAATGGAATTTGGCACGAAGATAGATTATAGTATAGTTTTTATCCAGGGAATTTGTTGCTGTGAATGAAAGGAACGGAATTAAAATTTGAATTGGAGGGAGCCGTACACAACTGCTAGTTAATAATGTTATCGAGCATGATTTTGCCTGATGGTAACATTAAAGTAAATCCCATAACATTATTGTTCAACAGTTGTTGCTTCTTATAGCTATTGCTCTTTAATATTCTAAGAAGAAGCATATAACAACTTTCTATCGGAAGTTTGAATTTCAAGCCTTACCTTCGTGCACTGCATTATGCGTTTGTACAAGCAAGAATTTGTATGCTGTGCTTATACTAACAAAGATTACTTTTATGAATACCGTCTACGCTTTGTGTTCTTTCGAGAATATAAAATGTAGATTGTAGAGGTATTCTTAGCAAAAATGAAAGAGAAATAACTTCGAACTGTGCTTTTACAATTCACTAGCCACTAATAACTTTAGTATTAACTATCTATAGCCTGTAAATCCACCCGCATTAAATTTGGAATAATTTTCCTGTAACCACAGAGCCTATTCCATAGATGATAAGCCTATGTGTTATTCCAATCTTTAGATTGTCCTGTATCAAATTTCATCCATTCAGGCATTTGCGTGATTGAATAACAAATATCCAAACATTTTTACAAACTTTTACATAGTCAGTTTGTCAAAAAATTGATAGAAGAAAGGAAACAATGAGTAAAATTAAATAATGTTTTTTTTTGTAATTAAAATGCTTAATTCAATTTGAAGTAAATTTTAAGCATTCTTCATGCTAAATATTCAAATCGATTTAAATAGAAAAAAATGAATCGGCCTAAGCGGGGTTTGAACCCTCCATCTTTGCCTTACAGGGGCAATTCTTTGACCACTACCTACTAGCTACCAGACCTCGCCCTAACCGAATCAAATTTCTCCTTCTATATCTGTCTTAGAGGCGACAATGGAGTGTGTCTACCGATATTCTTAATAAAGCATCGATACCGATATTCTTGGTAGGGCAAATATCGCAGGTTCAAACCCCGCCTAGACCGATTCAATTTTTTCTATTTAAATCGATTTGAGTACTTAATTAACTTAGTTCATCTTCCCCCTCTACGTCATACTTCCATGTCTGATTACCTATTTAACCGGTGATTTATAAGGTAAGCTACATAAACTAACGGTCTCTATGAGAAAAGAAATTCAAAATATAAAAGTTATAGAATATTCTAATCAAGAAGACGTAGCTTCTTATATTCACATCACTACCAGCCACCATGTTTTATATTTGCTCTTCAATGGGAGCTTGCAAAAACGTGTCTGTCCCTTCAGGGCAGTCTATTATAACTCCATAGCGGCAGCGATGTACGGTGTACATGTTTGGTTGAAAACTAAGTGCATTCACAAGGACTGATTAATAATAATACAATAAATACAGTAGAATGTACAAAAATATCATAAAAGCAGCTTAAAATCAAAAGAAGAAGGTTGATTAATCCCTTGCTAAAATTAGTCGCAATATAATCTACGAACTTTATCTTCCTTTAATATTCAAAATAAAAAAAATACGTCACTCAAAAATAAGACAAACAACGAAAGCCACAGACGCTCTATATCACTCCCAGAGACTAAAATGGAAATGGGCGGGACATGTGGCGCGTCTACACGACGAGAGATGGACCAAGAGAGTGACGTCATGGACCGGCCCAATTAGCAAACGTCGCAGAGGTAGACCGCACACGAAATGGGACGATGACATAAGAAAGACGGCTGGCTCTCTGTGGCTACACGTCGCCCCAGACAGGGATAAGTGGAACTCTTTGGAGGAGAGGGGTTCTTGCAGACCAAATTGATGTATAACATCATACTTCTTCATGTTTTAAAAAAAAAAAGAATTTAATGTTACATTACTAAACTTACATCTATATTTATAAACTAGGTTAGGAATAGGATTAGTACTGATTTACTTATTGTAACTTGTTGCAAGAAATATAAAGCTTTTTTTTTCTATAATATTCAATTCAATAATTCAATCACAGATACTGTCCCAGATTGGACTCTACTAATCGACACGTATGAAAAGCACTATAAAATTCCGGAGGATGTTGGGGTTTCGTCATCTAGACCTGACATATTTCTTCATTCTAAAACGAATTAATCAAAAATGGTTACGAGGTTAATTTGTAGGCATTAGAAGTGGGAGCGAGAGGTATATTAGCAAAATCTCTCTATTACTTACTTCAATATCTAAGCCTATCAAGAGCTACAATAATGTCATTAGTAGGATGAATGTCTAAAGCGGCACTTGTACACATCACACACATCAAATTTGGTTAGGCAGGGAGGCGAACTTGGGTAGTGAAAGTCTGTGTTGATGTACATCAACAAAAAGGGCCCCTACTATACCTACACTTAGGTCGCAAATCCCAGGCGCTGTCCCGAGCTCGCAACTCAGCAACGCGATGGACCCTGCGAATTATGAGAGACATATCCTCAGGATCTTCCAGCCTTCATCCTTTATATTATTTGGGGTTTCTCAAATAATTATAATATGCACTAGCTTTATGACTATTTCACGTTTCATAAAATCCATCTACCTTCTCTTAGGTCTTCTTCTCTCCTTATTCAAATTCAAATTCATCCCAACGCATCAGATGTCCAATAAAGGACAGCGTTAAAAACAGAATCCTGCAGAATATTTCAACAGTAAAAACAAATAAAGGTCGGACTGACAGTTAATAATGAAAGTTTGCAACACTCGAGACATCTTATGCCCAAAATGGCAGAGCAATTTTTATGTTTATATATTTTTAGTCGAAATATGTCAATCACAAAACACTTATAACTGCGTAAAAATATAGAAAATAATAGAATGAATGTGCAATTTAAATGCTTTCTTTTAAAATGCTTTGAATAACAGTTTGTGAAAATGAACTTCTACTCAAGCGACTACAATTTGGGGTTTTTAAGAAGGGTTTTAGATGGTTCTAACTCTCTTAGGAGCTCGCTCCTGGTGTTCTCACAACGTCCAACGGTAACCATATCTCATCAGGAGGGCCGTGTTCGTGTCTGCCACCTAAAAGGTTTAAAAAAAAAAGTTAGTATTCCTGTTCAAAGAAAAAAATAGAGTTTTGCCGATGGATAAAACTAGTAGAATACTCGATATAATTGAGAATAACGCGGTCATAATAATATGACCGCGTTATTCTGTAGACTAATTTACCTATTAGCAATTCTCATCTAACTCATAATAATACATCCCCAAATTACGAATATCACTTACAATGCGCACTCATACACAATCATTTGAATGTTTAATCCGCTGCATACATTTTAATTTGTCGGGTCAAATTACCAACAGAAAAGTCGGCTCATATTTTAACAGCATTTCACATCCGGCTTTGTGTGCATTACACAAAGAGATTTTAATCCATTACACGCCTTATGTTATCATCTGGACGGGCGCGCGTTTGTGTAGAGAAAATAGTGGGGCCATGAAGTCTGCTCTTTAATGCGGTAGCAGCTTTTCTAAAATGAAAAAGACTTTGTAAATACCTATTGTTTCGATATTTTTTAAGGCAGCATATTTCTTGTCTTGGGCGTTCTTTGTAGAAGGAATGAATACCTGGTTATCCTCGACTAGTGAGGTCAACCAGTCCTTTTAATATCTGACGAGGGCTAGTTGCAAACCGGATTTAAGTGAACTTACAAAAGAGGTTCTCAATTCAACTGAATATTCTACTGAATTAAATTTCTTAAATGCTACCACTAAAATTTATCGAAATCGATCTAGTTGTTTTGGAGATGTTCATTGATTATGAACATACAGTTAATCTATATAAAGAAAAATAATAATTATATTTAACTCCGACTGATGCTAAAAAAGATCGAAACAAGCTTTATAGCAGACGAAACGTATTGATTTTCATCTGGTTTGAGATTTGCAAGTGGGTAACCCATTTTGTAACCCCTGCTATAAAGCTTGTTTCGATCTTTTCAGCATCAGTCGGGTTTTTGATTTTTAATAAGTTATTTTATTTTATGCTTTTTAGTAATGACTAATATATATTTATGTAACCATCTTCAAATTTCCTTGATACCCCACTTGATAAATGTGAGTGATTTTTTTGACCACATACATTTTGGCGCCAAAAACAAACATTATACCTTTGTTTATATTTTATGTACCCAAGAACATTTAGGAAATAAATACCTTCCATTTGAGATATGAATCATTGAAGTTCGTTCGGTGGTTCAGAAGATATGAGGTAATAAAGAATATTATAAACAAACATACAGACATACATACAAGATTCGCGCGAAAACACAACCCTTCTTGGCAGTCGGTTAAAAATATTTAGCGTAACTTTTGTCCGTTTCGATTGAGACTGAAAGGGAAAAATAGTAGCTATAAATGTAGTCCGGACAAAGTAAACCGTATTATATTGGTGAGGCTACAATAATTCGCTCCCGGCTGAAAAATTGGTAAAATTGTTTCAAACACCATCATAAATTTACTCTAAAAAGCCCTCATCAAATTTTTAATCATGGTCAAACGTCACGATAACGAGTTTTTTTGCGATTTACAGCCAAACGGTAAGTTTAACATAAAATTTTCTTAGACAAAATTAAAGATCAAATAATTATCTATAAGAAATGTTAAATACTTTTTCCCTAAGAGCCACCGTTTTTAAGGTAAAACAATTCGTAAAAGCAGGAAGTGTTGTACTGGCTAGGGTTGAAAATGATAAAAGACCTTTTTCTCCGGAATGCGTTGAGGTATCAAGTTGAGAGGATAAGTTGAAGTTGTTTTTTTATTTAGAAATACAATAAAATCAGCTGAATCCTCATTCTAGGAGCGAAGATAAATGAAAAAGAGAGTTTTAGTTACCTTAACGATTGAATTAATCGATTAAAGAATTACAAAGAAGAAAAGTTATGTAGTAGGCAATTAACTCATACCATTTATATGCACTATAATATACTTTTTGGACAATATACTGCATTTAACAACGCTAATAGTAATATAATAAGACTAATTAATCATTTATTGTTAAATATGATTCTTTATCAATTTGGATTCGATTAAAATAATTTTAATCTATGTATATAATAAACATCTCTTAAACAAACTCAAAGTCGCTCAACGAGCTATGGAAAGGGCTATGCTCGGTATTTCCCTACGTGATCGCGTCAGAAATGATGATATCCGTAGGAGAACAAAAGTAACCGACGTAGCCCAGCGGATTAGCTCGTTGAAGTGGCAGTGGGCGGGACACATAGCGCGCAGAACAGATGGCCGATGGAGCAAAAGAGTTCTGGAATGGCGACCGCGTACGGGCAAACGCAGTGTAGGACGCCCAACGGCCAGGTGGAAGGACGACCTCATCAAGGTCGCCGGGAAGCGCTGGATGCGGGCTGCGTTGGATCGGTCATTCTGGAAGTCTATGGGAGAGACCTCTGTTCCGCAGTGGACTGCGTATGGCTGATATGATGATGATATAAAAAAATAGTTAACAAATAAAAAAGATTTATTTTCCCAGACATTGACATTTGACATTGACTGTTGCGAATAGTCTCGCACATTTCACTTTTTTAATTTCGTGTTTCTCGATGCATTTTGAGTGCTCTCCTGATTTTTTCTTATTTTTAACAACCGCTTGGCGCTTTATTTATTTGGATTTCGACTTGTAACTTTGTACAATACTTGGTTTCACACTGGACACCGAAGATGTTCACACGTTTAATATGGAATTCTTTTTTGGATTTTCGATTGCCTTAGATTGAATTTTGAAAAGTGAAACTATAGATCGCTGTGTGAATCGTGGGATAGTAACTGATCAGTGCTATACCCTAGCCCTAAGAGTCCTGGATGATGAAACAATTCTGTCAGTGATTCGGCATTACGACATTTTAGTTATTATAGAAGTTGAATAAACTGTGTACCTATTACTATAATGTGCTTTTATATTTTAAGGCCATGAGTATTCATTCATAAAAACATTATTTTGAACATTCTTCACTAAATAGAATAAGCGCTTAAAGGATTAAGTAATCAAATCTTTTTGTAACATAACCTCACTTTTACAAAACCTTTGATAATTCTGATCTCAGGTTGCCAAAACCTACGAAATTATCGGGAAGAGACTGGTAAATCTGTAGCAATGATACCATTTTTATCTCATTACATTTTATGCATCGTTTCTATCTCCTTTATACCAAAAACCTGAAGCCTACAACGTCTTGAAGGTTTGAAAAAATCTAACGTCCACGACCAGAAACACCCAGACCAATGCAAATATACATATTCATGCATACAAATATTTGCACTGAGCGGGGATCGAACCCGCGGCTCCTGCGCAGCGGCCGCGTTCACTACCGCTACGCCACGGAGGCTGTCAACTCAGGTTGGGTATATATATATACCCAGACTTCATACCCAGACACCATCGTTTTTGGTATGAATTTCTACTTGCTACCTCCACGCATTCTATAGTAGAGTTCGTTTATAATGGTCAGCCAGGTGCAAATTATTGTAACCTCATATCTTTATCCAGACCGGGGTAATATCACAAACCAGTATTTATTATTTTCTCGATTTCAGTAACATTACGAAGTATTTTACTACTATTTTTTTTTTTGTCTGCAAAATTTGCAAGTATTTACCTTAAAGGTCAGAGTTAGATATTAAGGTACCTGGGTTTTCGTGGCTTAGCTGTTAGAGAACGATACGTTATTGGATTAATTCCCGTTACTTTGATATACTAACCAGTGCCCAACATCTAATTTTCTTTATTCCATTCTTCGGAAAAGGAAAACATATTTCCAATATCACTTATAACCATTATAATATTAGAGAAACAATAAATAATATAATGTTTTTACGATTCAAAAATTCTTAAGACACCTCCCTTATACTCTTTTAAACTACTTATATCACTATTTGCAAAAAAACAGTATTATGTTTATTTGACCCTTGTGGGACGATAAGGGTCCAACGTTTTATAAACCATATACAAAAGACAGTACCTTTTCCGTAAGAGGGTAATTACCTTCCCGATTTAACTTCATTCGTGTTAGCAAAAGCTATTTTATGAGATAGTTTGTGTCAGCAATTATCAGAAGAATGGTATTGTCAATGGTGTAATATTTCCAGTCAGTATGGAAAATTGCAAGCAATATATGATCTGTGCAATTGGCAAAAAATATTTTTCATTTTACACACTCCATTCTGGCGCACGTTTATGAAATTTTAGAGATCCTTACGAGAGAAGTTTACTTACTTATTTTAAAATACTACTTTGGGCCTGAGATAATATTCTAGCCTCAAACCCTCAACTAAATTATTTTTTTATTTTTTTACCGCTTAGGTGGCCGACAAGCACACGGTCCTCCTGACGGAAAGCGGCTATCGAGGTCTATGGAAGTGTGCAATACTAAGGTCGTCACACTCATGTGCCGATCATGCAGGAATATTCTAATGCCCATCTTGAAGAACCTCATAATTATTGTAGTCGCTTGGAGAAACCAGGATAATGCAAACCTTGAAGCACTTTAAAGCCAAACAATGCTTCTTTTGTTGTAGGTATAAAAAGAATAATTCGATAACGGAGCTCTAAAGAAATACAAGTGATCTATAAATCACCTAAAAAGGCCTTTTGTGGCTAGAAGTGTAGGAACTAGCCGCTGAAGGAAAAGTGAAATTAGTTATTACATCGTAGATGAATACCTTTTAAAGAAGGCAGTACATCATCTGATGATAACTAAATACTACCGTAATTTTACGATAATACGCACAATCTTAGATTTTTCTTAGCTGGATTTACTCGAAGTTAGTCTTCTGCAAAAATTTACAGGTTCCCTTGCTCCTCTTTTTAAAGATACGGTCACTAGAAATGTTTACCTAAAACTACTGTTGCCTAGTAGACGTTCTGTTACGTGAGCAACTTAGTTCTTTTAGCAATAAGTTTCATATCCGATGATTTTAGACTCTGACATTAACTACTTGGTCGCATCTTCGACGAGTATTCCAAGTTTCCTGCATGGAATAATACAGTACAAGTTATATTATTCACAGGCGGTTAGTACTTAATTTCTCCCAGTATAAATGAGAAATATCTGGAACCAAGCATACATGGTTTGACAGGGCAGGATAACCACTTCGAGGCTTAACCTTTTTCTAGTCGTTTTTCTATCTCTTCATGTAATGCCTCCTTCATATGACGCGGGCAGCATATGAGTATGTTCTCTACTAAAGTTACTATCTGCGGGTTGTGTAATTTTTACTAGCTTTTGTATAAAATAAAAAAACTACGGAACCGTCCCTTACGGATCAATACTTTCCTACCAATTTGTCGTTTCATTTGTATTGACCTCATATTTGTACAGCTGGTTTTACTTGTATAACGAGAGCAGGAAATTAAGTTTGCCAAAACAATATTTCGTTGGATTTGTTTATTTTGTGCGATCATTGTTCGATAGTGAAAGGGTTTTCTGCCTATGTAAATACGTGTAATATAAAATTGTGGTCAAATAACTGTGTACCACATAAAATATAATCCACAATTACAGTTTTGTGGGTGATATATAGTCAGCAAATAAACTGTTTTACAAATGCAATTTCACAGTTCATTAGTTAACGTGAAAGTTTTGTATTGGTGCTATCCGAATACTAGATAAAAGCTTCTATATATTTACGGTAGATTTTAACGTGTTACGATGTTATGCAGTTGATTAGATGATTTTAACGAACTCAGGAATGTCTTAGACTGGCGAGCTCAAGTAGTTGTACAATTTTAGTATGCTCACCAGCCCCTCTAAACAAATGATAATTCGTTGGTCGGAGTTTGATGGAATAAAATGACGAATGTATGGGATTTGACGTATTTGACAGTCATGTCATTAACGTCAAATCCCATATATTCGTCATTCTATTCCATCAAACGCCGGTCAATAAATTGCCACTTGTCTAGAGGGGCAGATGACCAGAGCATGGTACACAGATAAATTATATTTTAATAATAAGTATGTAATATTATTATAGTCGTCTTGGCTTCTCCATATCTCAATGTTCGACGTACATTTTTTCTGCCAATATAGGATATTCCTGAGCTAGACGTGTGTTAAATCACTTTCATTGAAACAAGATACGTACACGTTTTTAATCTGGCAGGATAAATATACGTCTACCAGGAACTGTGCGATATGGAGAAGCCAGGATGACTTTATAGGTACTTACTAGTAAAATTATAACCATCTGTGTACTATACTCTGCCTATAAGAACGGTAGGTATAGATATTTTACTAACGTGTAATGCTACAATCATCACATTTTGGACCTTAAGTACGTAATATAATCATTACTACAGTATGTCTTTCTCCCTACTTCTCGCTTTATACATTTCACGAGCTTTCTGTACTGTTATTAAACCTTTCATACATACAAGCCAGTTTTGAGTATTTCTTATGTAACTCAAAATTAATTATAATGAAAGCAAGGACTCAAATCCCTTTATAGATGCCGTAATGTAAATTTAAACGAAATTAGGATATAAATGTCACAACGGTAGTAAAATAAAGGTTCTGTACTTTAATAACTTCGTAGATGAAATTCCATGTTTGAGGAATGTCTAAATATTCCATTAAAACTTTAATCTCTTTTACCTCCTTTTTACGTGCGGATACCCCCTTGGGCTTCATCTCATCGGAGCTATTAAAGGGGTAACACACCCGTTAGACTCGAATCAACTTAAACCATACATGGGCAATTGAGAACTCGATCCTCACATCGGCCTTCGTGGCCAGAGAAACTGATAAGACCTAGAACTGGTAGAAACTGATAAGAGCCCAGAAAGCCCGGTTAGTCTCTTTTGCGCCTATGTAAAACTTTAATTTCTATTTTTTATACTAATTGGTGGTGACAGACAAACATAAGGCCTACCTGATAGAAAGTGGATACCGTGGTCTATGGACGTATACAACACCAGTGGAGTAACACTTGCGCTGCTGACCCTGTAAACACAGAGAATTTCGGTGCCGTCAATGTAGAAGACAAAGCAAGAATAGTCTTTGATCTTCCCACTGACAGCATAAAATCCATGCAGTGAGCTCTGGCTACGATAGTCACCGCCGGGAACACAACACGAGGTTATTATGGCCGCGGTATTCTGTAGGGCGGAGGTACTTCCCCAGTCGGACTGCTCAATTGGGTATTTGACTGACCAGTCAAATTAGTTACTTTTTTCTAAACGTCAAAACGGTAATTTATAAGGAAAATTGTATGAAAACTATATTTGTGACGTCATAGTATTTAATAGTCAAATCATATACTATTAAACGTTGGATGGATGATTAAAAATAAATAAGAACGAAAAAATAAGAACCGACGCAACTGTTTTCACTCTTTTACCATTATTAATTTAATAAGTCCAGCTAAATAATTTATTTTAACTACAGGAAAGTACCCAATTGGACGGAAATACCGTCGTGCCCTACCTTCAATCAATCAATCAATTAGTCTATCAGAGTCCATTTTTGGACAGGATATAGGCTTCTCACAATGTTGGGTGGCTTTGTTATACTATTTCCTCGCTGCGCTGGCCAGACTGGTTTTAATACAGGGTTTTATTTCGTGATGTCCTTCTCTCGCAGTGATATCCTCAGCGTATTTTATTGGTAGTCGACTCTTACGGCGCCCTTCGGAGGCGATGGAGTGCTGATACTTGTTCTTTTTCTCTATCACCACACTTCTATTGAATCTTGAGGCGACGGTATAGAAGAATTTCAAATGCTCAAAACGTGGCTCAGTATCTCATTGATCAGAGCATTCCGCTGTAAGGAAATGTGTGTTGCACGTTCAAGTCCCGCCTGAGCGTTAATTTTTCCAATCTGATTTGAATGGTTAGCATAATAATTGCTTTAAAATTTCATAAACAAAAGATAAAGACGAAGATTTTCATACAATATCATCAATGACAAAAGACAAAAATAGTTACTTATTGAAAATAAACATAAAGAAGCCAACTGTTCTTTTATTTCCCGTTGTAATATTGATACAATTTTAAAGTTTGTCTCATTCGCAAACAACCAACGGAGTGGGACTTTCGCAAACATAAGTTGTAACGTAAAAATTGCAGTTTAAATCCGAGGTTTTATTTCTTCCGTCTATACTCGTCCTGTATAATTCATGACTCTTATACCTGTGGATTAAGGTTCAGTATCGTATGGTCGCCAGTTATTAATGCTACATTTGCACAGAGTATTGTTACTGTGGCTATTTACACTGTACTCGAGATTGCTGTTCTTTTTGATATCAGGTTACATGAAACGATATTAAAGCTGAATAAAAACGATTTGAAAACGATATTAATTGATTTTGCTTTTTCAGAATAATTAAAAATCTTAGGATACTCTAAACTGGAACAATTTAGTGTGTAAAAATCTTTTTTAGTCATTTAGAGTTGAAACGATGAATTTTGAAACACATCAATGCTTCACTTTATTTATAGGGCTAGCCTCTTTCTTGCTCAGAGTATTACTAAACTAAGGGCTTCGCAATAATGAATACCACTATTATATTATATAACTGTGACCATGGCTGCTAAAAAGCAATCGAAATATCGGACTCTGTATAAATATTAAAATAATAATCAAATAATTTCGATATTGAATCCGTTAAAATAGTTTTATATCAATGAATGACGTTATCCTAAACTTCAGACAATAACACAATATGATAATAACTCATAGTAACTTTTCCAATTGCGTAAGCGAAATTGATTTTGTTCGAAGTAATTAAGCTAGCGACTCTCCTCAATCACTAAGCTACCGACGCCTTTTTTAATTTTGATGAATTATAAAAAGTAGTAAATATTTAAAATAACAATTTAGAAACGTGACTGTTTTCCCTATCACTCCGTTTTAGTATCGTTACTTAGAATAGTATACATTTTGTTTGGGGACAAAATTTATTTTTGTGTTTGTTCCCGTTCAGCAAACAATGTGCTTGGTCTCTAAGTAATGTGAGGGAGCAAAAAAGCCAAACACGACGCCCAACGAACTTCACATGATGTCACAACAAGAAATATGACCACACTAGTGCCTGTCCGTTGGTCCGCCCGCGTAGAATTCTAACATTTTTACAAACGTTCACATTTATATCCTACTAAGAATCGTATTCATAAAACTTACCTAGGCCACGGTTACAATTGGGATGGGTGACCGTTTAGTGGTGATAAATCTGAGCTTCGGAGGGCACGTTAAAAGTCGGTTCCGGCTGTCAACAGTTGTTAGGTCAAGACGGAGACCTATATGGGCGACGTAAACAACTCTGTCACAGGTCCGCCAAAAACCACACGGAAAAGAAAGAAAAGACAAAATATAATAATTATACGCCCAAAAGCTCTTTATGAACATTGTAAAATAAAAAGCTTTCGACTCTAATTGTTACTCCTAATTTATTAAAGCAAAAAATAACGTTTTCAGGGCGCCGAGTCAGTCTATTGGCATATTTGATCGATGTGGATAAATTGGGTACAAATAACCACCAGCCACAGCAACATCATCATTCAAGAGAATGTTTACCGGGAAAACATGGCAATCGTTCATCAGTTCCGAAAGAGAAAAACAATAAAATCCACGTCGCATGAACGGAATAAACAACAGTTTACCGTAACTAAAATAATTGCATAAAATACATTATTACACAATTTTAAGGCTCGGTCTAGACCTATGACTGAAGCACAATATCGCTAAAATTAAATGATTGCAATCATTTCTTCAAGTAAATAATTGACTGTGCTGTCTTTCATGGCTAAAATAATGAACTTGTCACGTGGGTGATGTATAAGTCAACTTTATCCATAACGACAATATTAGTTGAATCACGTTCAGGTTGTAATCTGAATTCTTGGCCTTTATACAAACTCTAGACGCCGCAAGTCAAACCAAAACACACAAATACATACATATACAGACATCCCATGACGTGCACACATTGACAGTTTAAACGACAACGAATGACAGTTTGTAAATGGTTAGACCACTGAAATGCTGATTTCAGCTCATAAAGTACAGTCAGTGTCAGATTGATTTTGACTGGCAAAGAATCAAACTGTTTTATTAATTTAAATTGTATTATCGTCCGAACTAAAGATGCCAAATATCAGAATCAGCAAACAGTAAGAGGGCAATACCCAATGTTTTAAAATCATTTTGATACTTTGCTAGTCAAAGTTGATCTGCCCATCTAGACAAGTGGCAATTCGTTGTTCGGTGTTTGGTAGAAAAGAATGAAGAATGTTTGGGATTTGACGTATTTGACAGACGTTATCGCATGTCATAAGCATCAAATCCCATGCATTTGTCGCTCTATTCTACCAAATGCCGGTCAAGGAATTGCCTCCCTTGTCTAGAGGGGCTGTTGCTGACTATAATACCGATGACTTTGAGCTGCAAGGAATAAAGACCATTTAAAAGTAATCGAAATCTGAGTTACATGCATTATGTAAGTCACATAATGTGCAATACACTAGCGCTACAGTGTGCACTGAGTCTAAATCTGACCACAATACATTTGCAACCGTTGAACTTCGGACGTTAATGAAACAACAGCAATAGTTGTAGCTTGTAGCTCTGTTTAACGAATAACAGGGGAAATTTGAGTAGGTTTAACTAATATTGGCATTTTAAAAAGATTGGTTACACTTTACAAATTCACAGAGATTAAAAGTAGTGGATTCATCATTATTTTCTTTGCGTTAGTCCCAGTCGCATACGAGGATCTCACATCGGAGTCCAGGGTGCGATTTTACATGAACATATTTTATTCACGCCTGTATATTCCCAAAGTGGTAGGCATTAGTGTATTAACAGCCACATTTCGCTATCTATTCGCAATTCAGCTAATAGATGCCGGGCCTTATGCCGTCAATAAGACACTTTTAATGGGCTATATGTTCACATACTAATTGAGAAAAGCCTTCCTAGGATATAAACTGAATAAATTATAGACACTATTTTAATAGTTCTGCGAGTGTGGGACACTAGAAATCTAACCCCAACTGAGCTGGGAGTAGACTCAGAGAATGATAAGTGAGTGTGGGATACTGTATGTTCTTTTTTTATATAGAACACGTCATTTGACTTCACCTCGACTAAGCTGAAGGTACAGTCTCAGGAAAGAGGGTCACCATTGCATGCACGTACCATGTTAACAATCAGTTTGACGGCCTCATCAGATGCTTTTTCACGCCCCGCTTAAAGGACTCGGGCCTGTAGGAAGAAGGCAAGGAGTAGGAGAAGAGGAAAAAATTATAGCAGACGATTAATTTCAGTCAGATATGTATTTTTGACTAAAATTAAGTATATTACAACTTGTTGCCCAACTAACTCACTAAACTCTTATTCTTCGTTATCTTAACGTTAATCCCAGTCGTATCCGAAGCTTTCAGCTTGGAATCTGGTGTCCGCTTCACCAGTCTAACTGCAGATTTCGCTAAACTTCGATATTTTCTGTGCAGCGACTGCTTTGGACTTTTTAAGGCTTCAAATACCCGTAAGAACTGCCATAGATGTTTTTATGGCAACCGGGACCAGCGGCTTAACGTGCTATCCGAGGCACGACCAAACCAATGCAAATACCCATATTCATGCATACAAATATGTGCATTGAGCGAGGATCAAACCCGCGGCTTCTGCTGTCGTGGCGGCTGTCACTACCGCTACGCCACAGAGGCTGTCTGAACTCTGAACTAAACTAACCCAAATTAACAAATAGTCTATCTTAACTCGTAATTATTTCTTCAAAAACGCTAAACAGTCCGTAATCAAGGGTGGACCTATTGTCCAATGGCCCTGTAAGGCAAGTTAACAAGATAATCCGGGATTATCGTCGCGAAGGCACCTAATAGGGATTGCTTAGCCGTCACTTGATTACAGGCCGCCTCATTAGAACGCTTTACTAAATGAAACTCCCACTTTAAAGTTATTTAATTGTGAGTTAGTTGTTGAAACCAGACTCGGACTGCTAAAAGGACAACGATATTAAGTGAAGTTTATGCGGTCAGGCCTTGAAGTGAATTTTACAGACGATAATGTACTTGTAGAAGTCTACAAGTTTGATATAGGATGTCCCTCTGACATATACCTAAAGGAATACCAGATTTGGTAATCGCGTGGCCCAAATTGTGAGTAATGGGGTACCGATACTAAGAAAATATCTTTAGTAATACTCAAAAATCAAAAGATGGCAGTATACTCATGTTATGTATGTGTGGTGCATAGGTAGGTAGCTACACATTGTACCGGTGTGTGAATGCAGCGCGCCCTCTGCGCGCCCGCCGCACCCCGCCACGCGAGCCCGCTGCGGGCAGATTGTCCTTGGAATAAATCAGTGTGCAACCGACTCCTGTGTTTGTTTGACACGCCCCGATAGTACCTAACACGTGGCGACGAGCGAACTCAAAATTATTAGTAGTAGGTAGTGTTGTAAATTTTTTTTTTCTAAAATGTCTGCAACTACATACGGCGTAATTTCTACTTTTGACCACCAAGCTCAAGATTGGAACACATTCAAATCGCGGCTTAAGCAGTGGTTCATAGCCAACGACATAACCACGGAGACAGACAAAGCCGCCATCAAGCGGAGGGCGATCTTGCTAACTTCGTTGGGCGAGTCAACGTTCAAACTGGCGAGTGACCTGGCGTTGCCGAACAAAGTGGAAGACCTAGAGTACGAGGCCATACTAAAAATCCTCGACGACCATCTGACACCAAAAAGGTTCGGTTTTGCAGAGAAGTCGATCTTCTATGCGGCGTCACAGCGACCAGGAGAAACGCACACTCAATGGGCAGCACGGATTAGAGGATTGGTCACTCACTGCGCATTCAAGAATTTAGAAGAGGCCTTGCGTGATAAATTCATTATGGGCATGATGGCAGGAGTGGAGCGGGACAGACTGTTTGCACAGGATCAGCGAGAACTGACTCTCGCGAAGGCCATCGATCTGGCGGAAAGCATGCGCTGTGCGCGCCAGGCTTCGTCACAGGCAACGATGGGCGTAGTCGCAAACGAAATCGGCGCGAACGCAACGGATTCCACTTCCTCCGTCTTCAAAATTGGTAACAAAGAAAAATGCAGCGTTTGTGGGTTCACCAACCACAAGTCTAATCAATGCCGCTATAAGAACTATAAATGTAAAAAATGTGATGCTAAAGGTCATGTGAAATGTGCCCCAGCGAGGGTAAAGTGAAGTACGTGGATGAAGGTGTTGTGGGCGAAGGCGGCGACGACGGTAAGTGTTTCTACAACATTCGATGTGTTAAAGGGAAACCGATGACGGAGCGTGTGACGATCAGTGGTCTAGCTTTAGAGTTTGAAATTGATAGTGGTTCGGCTGTAAGTGTTATTTCTGAAAAAACCTACAATTTGTATTTCAAACGACTACCATTGTCCTCCACCAACAAAAGGCTGTTTAGTTATACAGGGGCGAAAATAGAAACGATCGGAGTTCTTCTATTACCTATATCATATCTCGGGTGTACACATAATTTGAGTGTGTATGTAGTGAGCAAAGGCGGTCCGCCATTGCTGGGTCGCGATTTCATTCATACATTTGATCTCGAACTATCTCCAGTGACGACGCGGCGCGTTCAAGTAGTGCGGGAGCACGACCGTGATCAGAGCATATGCAATTTTAATACGAGTAAA
This sequence comes from Eilema caniola, assembly GCA_949126895.1. Taxonomy (NCBI): domain Eukaryota; kingdom Metazoa; phylum Arthropoda; class Insecta; order Lepidoptera; family Erebidae; genus Eilema; species Eilema caniola. Next base: position 3,005,910 of record OX421462.1, read on the forward strand.
ATTAATGCACAGCTCACTAACATGTTCCCAAAAGTATTTTCGGGCGATCTAGGTGCGTTTAATAAATATAAAATAGCTTTACATCTAAAAGAAGACGTTAAGCCGATTTTTTTTAAGGCGAGACCTGTCCCTTACGCCCTAAGAGAAAAAATTGATAAGGAGCTTGATCGGCTGTTATCGCTAGGAATTTTAAAGCCTGTTGAACACTCGGACTATGCGTCGCCTGTTGTACCCGTTTTAAAAAAAGATGGTAATATAAGATTATGTGCCGATTACTCTGTTACTATAAATAAACAGCTGATTATAGACCAGTATCCCTTGCCGACGGTGAATGATTTATTATCTAAGTTACACGGTGGCATACAGTTTAGTAAAATTGACTTATCTATGGCATATAACCAATTTTTGTTAAACGAGGAATCTCAGAAATTAACTTGTATCAATACTCACCGAGGTCTGTTTTTATTTACGCGTTTAGTTTTCGGATTATCACCGGCTCCCTCGATATTCCAACGTGCGATGGAGTGTTTGCTGACAGGAATCGACGGAATCATTTTTCTGTTAGACGATATCCTTATAACAGGTGCAGATAAGAACCAGCATAAGCAAAGGCTCATTGAGGTGCTACAACGCTTACATGATGCCGATTTGACGGTCCAAATGAGTAAGTGCGAATTTTTTAGTGATGAGATCTCTTATCTCGGTCATGTCATAGATAAGCACGGGGTTAGGAACTCACCTGATAAAGTTAAAGCGATTTTACAAGCCCCTCAACCCACTAATGTGTTGCAGTTACAGTCCTTTTTAGGCCTCACTAATTACTATCGTAACTTCGTACCGGATGCATCAACAGTACTTAGTCCATTGTATCATCTGTTAAAGAAAACTACAAAGTGGGAGTGGACTAGTACTCACCATGATGCATTCGTCCGTATAAAAGAACTATTAGCATCCGATAGGATACTCGCACATTTTAATCCGACCGCTAAATTAATTTTAACGGTAGATGCGTCGCCGACAGGGTTAGGGGCCATTTTGTCGCAAGTGGACGAGGAAGAGTTAGAAAGGCCAATAGCATACGCTTCCCGAACGCTGTCGTCAGCCGAAAAAAATTACGCACAAATCCAAAAGGAAGCAACTGCCATCATTTTTGGGGTACGTCGATTCCACCAGTACCTTTACGGTAGGTCCATACCCTTTGTACTAAGAACGGACCATAAACCCCTACTGGCCATATTTGGGCCCCACAAAGGTATCCCCGAGGTATCTGCCAACCGTCTACAGAGATATGCTATCTTTTTAGCTGCGTATAACCTACACGATTGAGTATATCGATAGCAAGCGTAATAGCGCAGACTATCTGTCTCGGGCGTGCGGCGGCGGTGAGGACGACGCGGCCGGTGCGCCGCCGCCGGACGAGCTCACGGAGTGCGAGGATCGCGCGGCCTATATCAACTTTGTAGTTGACGGTGAGTTGCCGGTAACTTTAAGCGACATGCGTCGTGAGACGGCTCGCGATAGTCTTCTCACCATAATTAAACATTACGTTTTGAACGGGTGGCCCAGGAAGGTTAATGACGTAGATTTAAAATCATATTTCAACTGTCGCACACAATTATCGTTTGAAAATGGTATCTTAATGCGCGGTCATAAAGTCGTTATTCCTTCGTCTCTGCAAGCAACTATATGTAGGGAACTACATAGTTCACATTTCGGGGTGGTGAAAATGAAAGCAGAGGCTCGCAAGCGGTTATGGTTCCCCGGAGTTGACGCGGCGCTGGAGCGGGTGGCGGGCGCATGCGCCGTGTGCTGCGCGCTGCGCCCCGCGCCGCCGCATGCGCCCCTCACTCCGTGGCCGATGCCGCCTCATGTTTTTTATAGAATACACATAGATTTCTTAGGTCCGTTTCATGATTACATGTTTTTAGTTATTGTTACCCCATGCCATAGAACCGCTGCATTCCGGGGCAGTTTCAAATTTGCCGCAAGCCGCATATGGAACGATCTGCCACCACCAATCCGTGCACTAAAAACCATTAAGTCATTTAAGAAAAAATATCGAATGCATCTATTAAATAGACAACAAAATGGATAACTCACACGGAGAATGCACGCTTGAATCGGTGGTGATGATGATGGAAGTTCCATCATGGAACCCGGGCCGGGCGTGTTTCCGGATGGGGCTGCGTCTATTGAGCTGCCGAGTGCCGTGCTCTGTCTCGTTGCCGGATAGCTTATCCCATCTCACAACTTACCTATTGCATGTCCCTTAGAGATAATGTTGTACGCATAGGTACGACAAATAAACACTTTGATCCAACATGCCACAAACACACAAATGGTCATTGGTCATCGCGGTAACGGTTGCAATAATTGAGCGCTGATATTGATATCATCCAACATCAATTATGTAAAATGACGCAACGAATGATGGATGATGTAATTCATGTAATAATCTCGCTCGACTCGTAGATTATGTTATGTCAATGTCAGGGTCCTTCATATGTATACGCGGGAGCACAGATAAAACCATAAAGTTTTTATTTTAATTCTATTTTTTATTTTTTTCATATTATTATTTTTCTATGTTATCTGCATTTTTGTTTTTGATTTTTTAATTTTATATTTTTTAATTTTAGTTTTCTGTATGAGTCTTTGTCTCTGGGATATCTTTTGAAACTGTTTGCTTATATACTCTTTGCTGTTTGCGCACGTGACGTCACCGGTTTGGCGCTATCAGAATACCAGCGCTGCGCATGCTCATCGGCATGTGCAGCAATTATGCTGAGATGGCGACCATATTTGGATACGCACAATGAACACGATGTAATAGAACTTAAGGTTAGATTGTAAGTCATTATATGTTTAATTGTGCGTATTGAAAATAAAAACATTTTTTCTTTCTTTCTTCTTTCATATAGCAAATGGGTAGAATGTTATGATATGTCGTCGACTCACAATACAAAGGCAGTGTTAAATAGGTTATATGATTTCATGTCGCGGTTTGGAGTTCCACACACTTTGGTGAGTGACAATGGTACGTCTTTTACATCATCGGAATTTGAGAGTTTTTGTGAACTTAACGGAACCGAGCACGTCCGATCACCTGTTTATCATGCGGCTAGTAACGGACAAGCTGAGGCTTTTGTTAAAATCGTCAAAAAGGGCCTTAAAGGTATTATTTTGGAGGGTTGTAATAAAAAAACAATTCATGAAAAAATTTCAAAATTCCTATTTGACTACCGAAATTCTAGACATAGTACCACTGATAAGTCACCCGCGGAGATAGTGTTTGGGCGGGCTTCGCGCTCACAGTTAGATCTCCTGAACCCCACTGTGTCATCGCCTTCGTCCACAGACCTGACTCAAACCGTCGAAAATAATCAGTGCTTGCAGGCTAAATATTACCGTGGTAAAGAAAGACCAGACTTTAAAACAAATGATAGTGTGTGGTTAACTAAAAATATAGGTATTAAGAAAATCTGTTGGTTGGAAGGAACCATTAAGGAAAAAATTGGTAAAAGTATGTACCTAATATACGTACCACAGTACGATTGTAATGTCACGAGACACATTGATCATACGGAAACGACTACTATCTTCATCAAGCGTCAACCAGGCCTGGGACCTGGACCTGGTGCACGAGGTGACGGCCACTGGTTCGGAGTCTGCTGTACAGCCAGAAGAGGGAAGGGAGCTGGTAACGGAACCGGTGCAAGAAGCAACGTCGCCGGACGCCTCGGCGGCGCCTCCACCGTGCCCCGCCAGTACAGCGCGGCCAAGTAGCCCGGGGACTCCACTGAGTCCCGACGCGACAATGTGTCCGGACATGACTACACCGGGTATCACTGCCTTAGCTCGAAGGCGTCGAGCTATAAGCCCCGTCTTTTCGACACCACAAATGACACAGCGTGCCAGTGATAGGTGTGAGAACACTGATAACAGTGATAACGAGCCAACAGACACTAATATTAATTTGTAGTTCCTAAGTTAATTTTAAGGGCATGTTCCATATTAAGGGGGAGGGATGTTATGTATGTGTGGTGCATAGGTAGGTAGCTACACATTGTACCGGTGTGTGAATGCAGCGCGCCCTCTGCGCGCCCGCCGCACCCCGCCACGCGAGCCCGCCGCGGGCAGATTGTCCTTGGAATAAATCAGTGTGCAACCGACTCCTGTGTTTGTTTGAAAGAAATAAAAATGTTAAAGCGCTTGTTTGCCTAGTTAGTACCTATTACGTAAATTATTTCGGAACTTAAGCACGTGATATGTAATCATGTAAGCGTATAAAAATCGTTGGTCATGTAATAATAGTGTCATTTTAGGAAGCCGCCATCTAGCAGCATGATGCATTAAGTTCGTAACTTTTAACATTACTGCAGAAATGTATGTACGTATGTATGTTTTATTTTTGATAAATTAATTTTTAATAGTAAAAATATGAAAAGTTTGCCGAAACAATGTCTACATTGAGTTACAACTCCCATAAACAAAAGTTGCCTGTCTGCTTTTCGAAGTTACGAGTTTAACCACGTTTTTGAATTGATTGTGCATCTGTATAAAAATTATATTATATTATCTGTGATAATATATAACAACTAGGCCACGTGATCTCCTAGTACGCTATCTAGTGAATTTAAACAGAGTCAAAGTCAAAGTCAAAGTCAAAAATCATTTATTCTGTATAGACCATTAAAACGGTACTTACAAAACGTCAAGTTTAAAAAAAATCTAGACTAGTTTAGCAAATGGACCACCGGTTCGAAACGCGGCCCCGACCTGAGAAGACTCCGGCAAGAAACTCAGCGGGCATTTTTTTTTTGGTCTAGAATTACAACGTCTCTCCTTAGTCATATAAAAATGTGGGATGTGTGTGTGAGCCTAGTGATACCATTGTCTGGTTCCATTCTACTAGCTTTTGTTTTGTTCCAGTAGTTCCATTGAACAAGCTATATTCTATTTGAACATCATTTAATTAAACAAGTAGCTTAAACATTCTCTGACAGACGCAAAATAACATGTTGAATAAAAAAGACCGGTGACGTAATAAATTCACAGCTCAATCAGGGGTTTAGGGTTAATGATGTTATAACCTATTTGCGTGTGACCCGCCACGTATGGCACTAAACACGGTAAACACAACATTCACAACGTGACGTGAATGCATTATGCACGTTTGTTGCACGTCGACTATAAACACTGGAGCATTATTCCACTTGATACTGAGTTTCAAACGCGGTAATAACGTGAGTAGATGGCGTATTTTAAATGTTTAACACGAAGAAATAACGTTTTTTATTCTACTTGAGTGGAAAACACGCATCCAGCCTACCTGGTTGTGGTTACTGTGGTCTATGGACGTGTGCAACACCAGGGGCGTCACACTCGTGCTGCCGACCCTAGAAACCTTCTAATGCCCTTCTTTGTGCCCCAATTTGTAGTAGCCTGGAAAAACCATAGGACGGAGTTCCTTTCACAGCTTGAGCTTGAGTGGGATGAAGTTCATTTCATATTTGTGTATTGTATGTATATGTGTATTGTATAGGATTGTATAGGTGGTAAAACATACACAGTGAGCTGAAAGTCCTTCTGAGGTTGAGAGGTTCAACATCACCTGTCGGTATGGGATTGTCCTTAGCATAAAAAAAAACAACTTAATTGTATCGGTTAGTACGAACGCGTTACGTTCCGTTACGTTACGTTGGGTCAAGTCTAATAGCCCTGTGGATTAAACAGTTATGTCCATTCAACTAGCTACTGTGGCCACTAATTTGCTTCATTCCAGCGGTTTGATGAGCTTATAATGTACTAAAATTCAAATGTGATTTTCTGTTTAGTTAGAAACCGTGTGACTATGTTTCTTTATGACTGTTCTAGATAATTTGATGATGATAATGGTCACCAGAAAGCACTTCATGCGAGCTGCTTTAGATCGGTCATTCTGGAATTCTATAGGAGAGGCCTATGTTCAGCAATAGACTATGGGGGAGTGGCTAGAGAGGCCACACGGTGGCCTCTCGTACCGTCAGACGCAGGTCATTACCGGACACGGTAACTTCGGGCGGTACCTGCATCTGATGTGCATAGAGCCAACACCCGAGTGTCATCAACAAAACATTAAATTTAAAAACATGAAATTCCGGACTAGTTTAGTAAATGGACCACCACCAGTTCGAAACGCAGCCCAGTTTTGAGATTAATTTTGTTCCCATTAAGGTAAAGACTATTAGTACTAAATCAATGGACCACTCTTGTGATTGCTTCACTTCGTCATAATAATTTTGTTGCCTTTCATTTTTAAATCCATAATACAAGCAACTTAGGCTATATTGACTTTGGGTTTAGATAGTGTCGAGTTGAATTTTAATAAAATTAATGATTTATAACACAGCTAGTACTGTGCGCACTGCAAGCAAAGCTCATAGTTTTTAGGACACGGGTTTTCTTCCTTTCTATGGTTCTGTACCTAAAAGGTAAAAACGGGACCCTATTACTAAGACATCGCTGTCCGTCCGTCCGTCCGTCTGTCACCAGGCTGTATCTCAAAAACTGTAATGACAAGACAGTAGAAATTTTCACAGTTTATGTATTTCTGTTGCGGCTATAACAACAAATACTAAAAATAAAATAATAATAATAATTAAGGGGGGCTCCCATACAAAAAACGTGATATTTTAGCCCATTTTTCAAGGCTTTTAGCCTTTTTTCTGGTACGGGACCCTTCGTGCGCAAGTCCGCCTCGCACTTGGCCGGTTTTTTCGTTTGATTTGACTGTATTTAACTTGATGTGACTTTTATATCTTCATCAAGTTTAAAATAAAAGCCAATATAAGAGCTTCGTCATTTCATCAGCAGGTGATTTTGCAACAGCAGATTCTTGATGACATCACATTCTAGACCTAAATATGAATAACATCCATTTTGTACTGATCGTGCTGCCAGTAAAAGTCACCGAATGTGTTGGTATAGTGGGTTGCGTGCTATATTAATTGCCTAGTGCATTGTAGGTAGTAGGTCTAATATTCTACCTTTATGTCATTGTGTGAATATATAATATGCTTAATATAGTAGATTTTTCAAACAAGATGAATTTATGATCGTGGTATTTGAATCAGTACATCATTGATCATGTGAAACTATTCAAATCGATTTAAATAGAAAAAAAAAATGAATTGGTCTAGGCGGGGTTTGAACCCGCGATCTTTACCTTACAGGTGCAATGCTTAGACCACTAAGCTACCAGACCTCGCCCTAACCGATTTAAATTTCTCCTTCTATATGTGTCTTTGAGTTCCCGCCTAGACCGATTCATTGCTATTTAAATCGATTTGAATATTAAGCATGAAAAATGCTTAAAAATGTATTAAAAAAAAACAAATAAAAAAACATGTGAAAATATTTTTGACATAACGCAAGAAAAGAGCTAAATAGGGATTAGAAAATATTGATTATCTTTTAATTTATCTTCGCACCAACTATCTCCCATCCTATTCTACTTTTTGCTATTACTAATATCAATACAGATATTATGATTGGAAATAAAATGGAATAAACTTTAGGGAAGATAAATTACTTATTATATTCAGCCTCCGCCGTCATTCGTTAATAAAATGGATCTTCACTTGTTAATAATCATGTCATTGTCAATAAGATATAGCAAGTCTACGCATTTCAAATTTAGACTATAAGAAAAGATAAGTAATTTATGAGCACCTCTTACTATAACAGATTAAAAGAGATAGTAGAAGAGAAGTATTTGAAAATAAAGATACGCTTTTAATCATGATGCAGCTTTAAAAGCTGTATTTTATAGCAAAAAAAAGCTGCTAGCAATATCGGAAATGAAAACATCTACCCGCGCAGTAGGTTAACGTGTTTCATTGAAATGCAATGAAGCGACTAGCTAAGGAGTAAACAACGACTGGGTTATGCGGTGCGTGAACAACATTTGGGTGGGCAATGTTGTAAAAAACTCCCGTCATCGTTGTTCATTGCATTCAACGTTAACTATAAGATGCTCGTGTTGTTTCATTTTATTTATACCTACGCAATGTAACTAAACATGCACCTTCCTTTTTTATACCATGAGGTCGTATGGGTGTATTTTTATATCTTAGTGATTTAAAAAACACCCATACAACCTCAGACCAGCACACGACCCACCTGATGGAAAATAGTTAGAAGGAATTAGAGGAGGAGGTAGGACACGACGGTACTTCCGTCCAATTGAGCAGTCCGACTGGTGAAGTATTTCCGCCCTACAGAATCATCATCATCATAATTTTTAATCATTTAGAATCCAAATCTGGACATAGGCCTCCTCCATTTCTATACACTTTTGACGATCATGTGCCCTATGCATCCAGTCGTGACCTGAGTGCCTTCGCATGACATTGGTGGTCTTCCTCTCGGTCTGTTGTTTGCACGAGGTCTCCACTCCAATAGTCTCTTTGTCCACCGACTAGGTTCCATTCTTGCAATGTGTCCTACCCATCGCCCTACAGAATACCGCGGCCATAATAACCTCGTGTTGTGATTTCGGCGGTGTGTAGGATATACAGAGCTCACTGGAGAGCTATTGTGCTGTCAGTGGGAAGACTAAAGGTTTGTCTTCTACACTGACGGCACAGAACCTCTCTGCGTTTACCAACACGAGTATGACTCCTCTGGTGTTGCACACGTCCATAGGCCACGGTAACCACTTTCAATCAGGTGGACCGAGTGCTTGTCTGCCACTGCAGCAGTATAAAAAAGTACCTTACCGTGGTCTATGTACGTATGCAACACTAAGGAAGTCACACTCGTACTGCCGACCCTGTAATCACACGTAGAAGACAAGGCAGGAAATAGCCTTTCGTCTTTCCACTGACAGCACAAAACTATCCAGGGAGCTCTGGCTACTCTTCACTCTGGCTGGATTTAATATTAAGTGATTAACAGGCGTGAGTAAATGTATGTATTTATGATGACATCACTGTTAGTTTTCATTATGTGGAGGTGCACTTTGCAATTGGTTAAACTTTGTTATTTATTTATCTGCCAGTGCCCACTTATTCCTGTTCCGATTTGTTTTCGATTAATACTACAGGATATTTTTCCTTACAACTTAAGATGACCGTAAGTATTATCAGTACAGAGTACAGGTGTCATTGGAAGAGTTAAATTATTTATCATTACCACCAAAAAAATTAACAAATAACAAACTCAAAAAATATAGTTCAGCTAGCGTCTATTCCAGTTCTATCAAAATCTCCTTTTTAAAAACATTTAATTACAATAACGACACGGTGAAATATGAACGGTGATTATTTCAAAGCACCGACGAATAAATACAACACACATCTAAATTATAAATGTAGAAAAAATAATACGTACTCTCTCATTATTTACTTGCCCTCATTCATTTAATTTCACACACAGCTAACCTACATTTTTTGGAACAAGCCCCTGCAAAAAAGTGAGAACTCCATAATGGGTTTTGGATGGTAGCCAGCTGATAAAAATGCTAGTCAGATAATCCTGTCGGTGAGCAGTGATATCGTGATTTATTGGTGCTGTTGCAAATGAAAAAATATTGGGTGCTGTTAGGGCGAAATAGTTGAGAATACTACTTTTTATATTAGTACTTTCAGATTTACTGTCTGGTACTTCATTTGCAAGACGATTTTATTTGATCCATTATTTTATATTTCAAAAAAAGGAAACGTTATATTTTCACAGATATCCGAGAATTTTTTTCTGTGTTTGTCAGATGTTAGGAGAATAATAGTTGTAATTGAGAACGGTATGATTTCTATTTGACCTTTATAGTAATGGCAATTTCAAATAAACTTAGTTAGTGCACATTCGTTTGTCCTGATTCTGACACTATCACCGTACCGTACCGTAGGGATGAAAGAAATGTCGTAAGGAAAGCATTACTATGGAAGTGGATGGCTACAAGGGAAGAGGAAGACCTAAAAGGGGGTGGATAGACTGTGTGAAAGATCATATGGTTAGAAAGAGCGTGAAAGTTGAGATGACTGTAACCAGAGATGAATCGAAAACCACACCTGTTGCGCAATACCAAATGAATAAAGGATAAGGAGAAGAAGATGACAACATTCACATACGGATTCGTGTCACCGTTACCTGTTTCAAAATGTATTTATTTGTATTTGTAACTCACTTTACTTGAACACATGTCTGACAAAGATATGTTCAGCTTTTACCTTACTTTAAAACCAGAACGATCACGTACAACACGGTTGAACAGTAATGTCATAGTTTTCCCAAGAGACTAGAAACACGCTTAGTAGAACTCAATTCTTTAAAAACATTAGCAACAAGTGTAGTATTTTGTTGTAAGTTATTGTGTTATATATTTTATTTTTATTGAATTCCTACAATATGTACCTAACATATGCTAGGACATTCTTTACCGTGTTATTTCGACCCAAAACTCAAAATATATGAGCTAAACTAGCTTGTATTAAGGGTTTTGAAATATAAAAAGTATACTTAGATAACTACATTTTTCAAATATACATAGTAACGCTCAGCGCAATGGATATTGACAAATTCATGCATACAAATATATTTTCACTGAGCGGGAGTTCAATCCGCGACTGTGTATAATATATTGTTATGTCATATTAAATGTACTGTATTTTTACACGCTTTTCATTAGCTTCACACCTATATGTTTGTTTGTTTATATGTTTTTTGGTAACCGACTCCTTTAAGCGCGATTTTGGCCCACTTTTAAAGGTCAGATTTTGTTCAAACATTGTAGATTTATCGAGGACCGATAACCTTACACTAATTTAATAACAATATTCAATTTTTCAACTTGCAAAAATGTAGAAAATAAATAAGATTTTTTTTGTTTAACCCGCTTTTATTGAGACCCAAACTAAAGAAATTAGGAAATAAATTAAGAACGGTGTTAAAGTTTACAATAAAATTCAAATCAAAAAATTCAAAAAAAAAGTAAAATATAAATTTATAATAGTGTAAATAAAAAACAATGCATTTTATTTTAAAAAGAGCGTATTTTAAAAAAATCATTTTTTATTATAGTGTAAATAAAAAAATGTTTTTTTTTTTAAATACGCTGCGTAAATATTATAGTGTAAATAAAAAAATGATTTTTTTGTAAATTTTAACACTGTTCTTAATTTATTTCCTATTTTTTTTAGTTTAGTTCTCTATGAAAGCGTGTTTTTTAGTTTTTTTAAACTAATATTTATTTCACAGAAACGTATCCTTTCCCAGACTACACCTGCCATGTCTATTCCATTCGCAGTTCGGAAACTACACAAGTATTTCACGTAACAAAGAAATCTATAAATAGTCAAATTTACCCATACAACACGTAACGCTCCAAAACATGTAAAAGGCCATCTAAAACCACTTTCGACTTATATTATGTTGCCCTTAAACTAGCGTCGGGTCAACCGCGCGCTGACGTTGTTCAGATAAAAGTCGGTAGGAATTTTACTAATGTGTTGACAATAGGGAAAATGTACGGGCCCAAATTATTGGGGTACTCCAATGTTCAAAGTACTCTTGTTTATTCGAACACGATGTTTTCGAAGTCAATTTGAAGATTTGTACTTGTTTTTTGAGACAATGTCCTAAGGTAGTCTTAGGCTTTGATTTGATGTAGGTATAGGATTTACGTTAGATCTGTAGGTATAACAAGTATCATACAATACTGGTGCGATGCTCGCTTCAGGCAAAATGGTATTTTCTTTTCAAATTGGAATCTTCTGTCAGAAAAATCTACACAAACGTAGTTAGAAAACATACCTTTTTTAGATTGTTTATCCTTATTTATTTGGCTATTTGAAGGTTAAATTCCTAAAAAAAGACGTGTGGCACTCGGGGACTGCCGCGGTAAAGCTATTGCATAGCATTTTGTATCAACTTATGCGATTATGATTTGACGTGCATTAGTTTTTTTTTTCTTTTTAGCTCTTTACGCTTTTCTTCTCTATAAAACGAAAATTTCTAGGTATAAATAGTGTAATGACACACCAAAACAAAATTATTCATTTAAAAAAGAAATAACGATATTAAGAAGTGATTATCGACAAATTTTACAAGTATAGCTATTCACTGTTGTACATAAATACCTATACACCTATATACTTTCTCATAAACAGCTGCTTATGTATTCATCCGATTTCGGAGCAGCTCGTCTCGATTCGTGCGAGCTTCGTAGAATCGTACAATACGGCTAGTTGCACGCACACGAACACCGTGTCGAAGACTGCCGAAAAGAAACGAGCGTGAGGTTTTTTCGTTATGGAATTTCTGGATTCGGTCCCCGCGCTCAAGGCCCTCGATAGAAGCTATGCAATAGCTTAAAAAGAAAAAATAAAAGACGCGTTGCACTCTGGGAGTGCAGGCAGAACTGAAAACTTTTTCTTTCTTTCTTTGTTCGTTATATACATAGAAAAAGATAAAAAGAACATACCATACCATACCATACCTATAATATAGCGCCAATCATAGAACCTATCACTAATTTTCTGTTAGAAGAAATTAATAAATTACAAAAAGAAAAAATAATCAATCGCAAAACTAATAAATTACAAAAAGAAAAAATAATCACAAAATGTAATAAATTACAAAAAGAAAAAATTATCCCCGGTACTATCTGAAACCATAAGGACTTACAGTCGAAGCGCTAACCGCGAAGCCACGACGAAAATAGACAGTCTTTAGCTAATGTTGTATGACGACGTCAGTCGTCGGTTACGGTTCAAAGGTCAAGCGATCCTGACGCGAGTTCAACACCAATACCCATCCAACGTCTCTATAGAAGTTTTCACTTCAAAAAAAGAAAATAGTTTTACCGATCAGGGAATCAAACACAGTATCTCATGAATCGCAGAGAAACTCTTAACTTTTGAGCGATGAAATCTTATGTCCTCTCCGATACTTTTGCTACTATGTACGCCAATGTCTAGAACGAACTTTATTCGAATTTTCTAAATTCATTTTTCATGCTGCGCAGTAATCCTGCCCAACAGTGTTGCGCGGTTCGTGGTAATGTACTGTTGTTTGCATACAGAAATGCTGTGCAGCACTACTGTAGCGACATTGCAGCTTAGATAGGAATGTCTTCTCATTTAAATTCATGGAGATAATGTGAGAACCAGTAGAGCCAAGAGAAACAGTAGTGCAGCACCGCTGTGCGACACTGCCGTGCAACACTGTTGCATACTGCAGAGTTTGGAAACATACCTTAAATAACATTTATTCCCATAATTACGATATTCCTCGTAATAACACCCCAGCGTCTGATATCTCGTTTATAAAGCTAATTCTGAAATTTCAATTAAAACTAGCTATAGTTTAAATTTTCGATTCTGTGTAATGTTAGCGAGAGGGATATAAATTAAACATAACGTCGGGAATGGAAGATAACAGGGAATTTTAGTAGTGTGTTGAAAAACGGGGGTTGACTGAAATTATTAGGGTACGGGCGGGTGCGTCGGTGTTCATGTCTGTGAAAAGCAGGCATCAGGAAAAGTTTGTAACGTCGTAGGTAACGTTTAAAATGTAATTTTGATAGTCAGTTGTGTGTTCGTTTCGTGACGGCAATTCCATTGTTATTTGGGCGTTAAGATAAACATTCAGAGTAGGCATGTAAAAATTTAATAGACTGGTAACTAATATTACTGAACACATTAACCTTTCAACTAATTTAGTTTCTGTTAGTAAATTGTGTGAGAAGTGTTTATTTTTAAAGTTTTATGAAATCAAATATCTTATTCTTAAGAAAGCAAACAAAAATAATTGCAAGCTCTTCACAAACAACAGTCAAGATAGCAGAGGATAGGTCATTGAACTTAACTCGAAAATCAAATCGGATCGAGAGGTTGAAAATGAAGTCTTTACACTGCCGACTTCTTTAAAAACCTTTTATTATCTAACGAACCATTACACAAATATTTAAACTGAATCAATAAGTCTAGCAAAAACACTGTAAAACCATTAATTTGTCATGTCTACGAGTAACACAATAACACGCCATTTAAAGTCTTAACATCCGTAAAACAAAGACTCAATATGAACGGTGGCTTTAGCCTTTCTCGTTCAGTAGTCGTAAACAAAACAGCTCAATTAATCACATCCGGCGCGGGACGGTCGGACAAGCCCGGGCTTGAACAAACGAGCTGTAATTATTGTACACGTCTCTATACCTCATTTGGTTTTCTTTTTTATGCTCTGGAGGGTAAGCAGAGGTACGATTCTTTGTTTATGCACACACATGAAACCTGCGAGCATCTATGATGAAAAAAATAATTAAAGTAGCAAAAGCTGTATGGCAGGATCGTAGCAGGTGGTAACATGTAGTCTCTGCTTACCCATATGTGCCCTTTTTTCCGTTTTGACAGATTTTAATTTCGCCAGATTTTGCTTTCGTCGGATTTTTGTTTTGGCAGAATCTGTTCTGACAGCGTTTCACTTTGTTATCTCAAACGTACAGGTTGTATGAGCATCTGTATTCGAATATTCAAGACTGAACCAATACCTGCTGATTGGGGAATAAAACTCTGAGTTTTTCTTTCGTTATTGGGAAAGCGGCTATGGCTTAAAGACTGTGTAAGCTAAATCAAAAAGAAAAGAAAGGGTAAAAGGACTCCAGGCGACTAAGTTAAAGATTTGCACCGACAATGATTCATAATGATGGACATGCTCAAGATTCAACGATGCCAAATAGTTATTGTTATCTGGCGAGTGTTTGCAACATCAAAGATGGACTCTTTCTGACCATTTTATTTCTCTCCGAGTAGCAGCAATTAGGAGCTAGAGGAAATAAGCAGAAAAATAGATGTAAGAAAGAAAGAGACGGTAAGGTATGGTAAGACAACCATACAAAATGCTGCATACTGCTACATCAAAAATTCTTTTCATGATATTTTCTAAAGTTTACACGAATTTCACTCATTGAAATAAAAACACTTTTTAAGAGATTCTATCGCGATTTTTCAAACCGTGAACATGGCTGCTGAAAGGTAGCCAAAACGTCGGTCTAAAAATAAATAATAACAAATAAAATGCGATAGAATCCGTTTTATTTCAATGAACTTCTTTTCAATAATACCATGGCACCCGCTTCTTTAATGAAGCCAGGATTAAATATTTGGAAATTTTGACTTGTTAAATCCATCATCAACTTACCAGCTAATCGACAGTATTAATATTGAAAGCTTCGAAAGAAGATTATACAAACCATTACAGAGGGAAATTATTCAAAACAGATGGGAGCCCCTGTGGTACCGACTTCCAGGAGATTGAGACAGTGAATTTATTCACTTTACTGGCATTATTTTCCAGGGTTGGTACTACAGTCTCCAAAAAGAAAAGTATATATATCCCTAGACAAATGGCCAGCGTATTTTAGAATAAAATGATGAATATATGTTATTGACGCGTATTTTAACTTTTATAACAGACCTTGACGACTGTTGTAAACGTCAAAACAACCTCTACATCTGGGGGCACGGGAGTGCCCCCGCCAAGACGAGCTAAGCGAAGCGCAAGGATCTACCTTTTCTCGAAACGCTTCGTCGTTTTTTGAACTCTCATAACTTTGCTTTGGATGAGACTAAATAGTTAACATTTTAAAGACAGAATGCCATCGGTAGAATTATTAAAAGTTCAAAGTTTGAATGTCGTAGCTATTATACTTTAGATTTTATTAATGTCTCAAAACCCTTAATTTCGTCACTGAATGATCATCAAAATTTCCTGAAGTTCTAAAAAGCTGAAATTTGTTATGTAAGCTAATATTACTACAAAGACAACAAAAAAAATTAAAAAACCTAACCTAACCTATCCGCTAGGAATAGGAGGTGGAAGCACAGATTATCTACTACGGTGGAAGTTTGTATATGAGATATGCACTACAGCTTGTGCTACATAAGTCAAAATTAATTATAACATTTCTTATAACAAATAAAAAATACGTGTCATAATTTTTAACCAACTTACAAAAATAAATGAAATCCCACCAAAAATATTTTCATGTAAAAATGTTGCAAAGACGAGGTTACGTAGCAGAAAAAGTTATCAGATCTCGTTTAAAGCTAAGCTGTAAAGACTGCACACACTAAACATATATTATAAGCTCTACACTACACCTTAGGCAGCAGTCTTTAGAGCTTGGCTTGGCTTGGTAAGCTACGAAACCTTGTCTTGGCAACATTTTTACATGAAAATGTTTTTGGTGGGATTCTTAATTCTATTCTACAATACGGGATGATGGACTACTAGATATAGGCTTCTCCCACGGGGTTTTATTTCGCCTTTTCCTAATTTCGCAGTGATCACGTCTGCATATTTTTCCGTTAGTCATCTCTTACGACACCCTTCGGATGAAATGGGCTGGTGATTATTGTATTCTTTCTCCGGCACCACACGCAAAAGGGAAGGTGTATACTTAACTACTTTCCCGATTGTACATGGGAGCTAATGAACGGACTGTCCATTAGGCAGGACCATGAGGCAAATCTGTTAATGTTTCTCTCGTGTGGTTTGGAATCACGCTACCAAGGTAATGTAACTGTGGTTTTAAGTTGTTCACCTCTGTAGGTGTGATAAATTGATGCTACTGAATCAATGGTGAATTATTGGCGTTTACTAACACACTAACAAATTTGTTATTTGTTACTGGTTTTAAGCAACTACATACCTTGACATGAGAATAATTAATTTACCTGTGAAGAACTTGAGCTTCACTTAATTAATAGTATATATATTCCGTTTGGTAAGGTACTTACATAAATAAAGGTAAACAATGTTGGCGTGTATTTTTACATAAACAAATTTTATTAACAAATAAAGTTTAGTTGAAATAATTTGATACAAGTTATAAAAGAGTAATCGTGTCGCTGCCAGATTGTAACTTTTGTTACATTTTACGTTACTTTCGACCCGTATCACATTTGGTGATTATTACCCAATTCACCAGCTGTATCACCGGTGATTACAATAGTGTTGTATGAGAAATCGTTTGAACGGTTGACGTATCGCCGGGGATACTAGAGACCACGACTTTTCCTATTCATCACAACAATAAGGTTTACTTTTGTTTGAACAACTATCAAACATACATTTCATAGAGTCAACTTGCATGAGTTTTGAACATGTAGCTTGTTCAGGTTTTGTGAATATACGAATCACTAGATGCCAGACACAGAAATTATAATAGTTTAATTTTTCATTCCAATCGCGCCAATTAATTACCTTCTATGACTTAGGGCATCTGTTATAATGCACCTATTAAATTATTTCAACTATAGCGGTTTGATTTCTGTTTTTAGTCGAGTTTATTTTTATATATACTTAGTTTTTGAACAAGAGAAAGATTAAGAAACTGAATTTTGAAAAAAATATTTGATGACATATCAAGGTCTTACCTTACGTTAAAACTCAGCCAAACAGAGAATAGTCCTAATAACAGGCTGGTGCTTGAGTAACAAGGTTAGAACAAATTCGGGCTTTTATCATTGTTGTCAATCAATCAATACGCTGACCAGACGGGTTAGTACAGGGTTTTATTTCGAGTTTTCCTACTCTCGCAGTGATATCGTCTGCGTATTTTTCCGTTAGTCGCCTTGTACGGCACCCTTCGGATGTGATGGGGTGGTGATACTTGTATTCTTTCTCTGTCACCACACGGATTATCGATTCAACAGGCAAAACTGTATTAAATTAGCTGTAGTTGTTAGCACACACTTGATACTAACCCTCATCACCATTATCATATCAGCCACTTATAGTCCAGTGCTGACCATATAACGAGTTTAGTTTCCTGTAACATAAAATCACTTCTAAACTACGAATTTGAACGGAAAATTTTAGTTTACCACCTAATTATGTTTAACGTACATAAAAAACATAATATAATAGAACATGTACAAGCTAATTGCTTTAAAGTAAACAGGTTACGTCAAGCTCCCGTGTACATATACGTACAAGATTGTGTTTTTAATTAACATGCATTCTGTTGATCCTGTGTTAGTACACGCGATCTTGGTGGGATTTTTCTATATTTTAGGTTGGACCAAGCTTATTTATGTTGTTTTTTTTGCGTCATATTTGTTTAGGTATGGGTTGCTTTCAGGTAAACAGTTGAAACTGTCCAATTAAAGCATGCTGTGTTCGTCATAACAATACTTGCATAATGCTTTGTTTTTTTTGAAGTGAAAACTTTGACGTTGGATGGGTGTAAAATGTTAAGGAAGCGTCAGGATTAGTTGACCTTTGCACCGTAACCGACGACTGACGTCATACAAGATTAGGTACAGACTATCTATTTTGCAAGTTAAAAGAGATAGCGTCGTAGCTTAAACGGTAAGCACTTCGACTGTAAGTCCTTATAGTTTCAGATAGTATCGGGTTCAAACCACCTGGCCTTCTGAAACTTTTTGTGATTATTTTTTCTTTTTGTAATTTATTACTTTTTATGATTATTTTTTCTTTCTGTAATTTATTACTTTTTGTGATTATTTTTTCTTTTCACTATTTATTAATTTCTTCTGACAGAAAATTAGCAGAAAATAAGTGATAGGTTCTATGATTAGCGCTATATTATAGGTATGGTATGGTATGTTCCTTTTTATCTTTTTCTATGTATATAACGAAGAAAGAAAAAAAAAACTACGACTCCTTTGTCTCCCTATTACTAAGACTCCTTTGTCTGTCTCTCACCTGCCCTTCTAGATAAGCAGCAATCTGTTGGCCGGCGTTTAATGAAAATGAATTTCGAATGTGCGATTTGACGTATTTGACAGTCGTTAAAGCATGTCATAAACGTCAAATCCCATGAACTCCAAGAACCGTTATAGCTCTCTCAATTCAACTCTTTTTGAATGACTTCTGTTTGTTTATAGCTCTCTCACTAGGCCAGTTATAGTATAGTTAGACGGTTGAAATTTTTCACAGAAAAGGGGACGAGAACCATACATTCCTGGGCCAAGAATGTAACCGAATAAAAATGGTATCAATTAATAGATATAGATTTACCAGTATCTTTCTGAAAATTTCGTAGGTTTTGACAATCTGAGATCAGATTTATTAGCGGTTTAGTAAAAGTGAGGTTAGATCTGATTACTAAGTTTTTTAAGCACTTATTTGGTATTATAAATGTGCGGAATATTTTAAAAGCCTCTCTCTTAAACTCTTGGCCTTGAAAGATAACAGGAAAGATTTTATCGAACCAGAATAGAAAAAGCACATTATAGTGTAATTATAATATCGCATTGTGCAGGTGGAACAATATATTGGTACCTAGCCAGCTAAGGTACCTTTTACACTCGTGATATGGGCGCAGCAGCCTACAGTTTGCTTGTGTAGAATGCAGTTTCAATAGTATCTAGGAATAGCCACCCTTCCTCTACGAAATCTATCAACTAAAATATAAACATAGTAAGTTTTATGACTTATATGTCACTTATATGTCAAGTAGCCAGGTTGTATTGGCAGCCGAATCACTGACAGAATTGTTTCATCATCCAGGATTCGGGTGGCCTAGGGTATAGCACTGATTAGTTGTTATCCCACAATCACAGCGATCCATAGTTTCAGCAATATTCCATCCAAGACTGTCGTGAAATCCAAAAAACAATTCCAAATCAAACGTGTGAACATCTTCAGTCTCCGGTGTGACAGTAAGTATCGTACAAGGTTGGCAGAGTCGGAATCCACATAAACAAACCGGCTTATGTTAAAAATAAGAAACAATCAGGGAAGCACTCAAAATGCATTGGGAAACACGAAATTAAAATAGTGAATATGTGCGTGCAACAGTCAGTGTCAAATGTTAATGCCAATATATATATTATTTTAAAATCATTCTTATATAAAAATATACATACAAAGTATTTCAATCGCTTTAATAACGATAAACAATTTGATTTATCAATTAATGATTAATAAGTCTTGTTATATTAATATTACCGTTAAATTATATTGTAAAAAGTACATAATAGCGCATATAAATAGCATGAGTTAATTCCCTACTTAATGTAAAACTCTTTTTCTATGTAATATTTTAATCGATTAAATAAATCGTCAACTCTCTTTTTCATTTATATGCGCCCAGATTGAGATCTTAGCAGATTTAAAAAAAAATGTCAATTTTTTTAAAGCATATCTCAACTATTATGAAAGTTCTATAATTTTCCATCTTTTTCATTCCAAGACATGAAAAACTAATTATAGACAAAAAGGTAATGGTACGGAACCTATATGCGCGAGTCCGACTCGCGCTGGGCGGGCCTTTTTAAATTTATTTGAACAACTAATACAATTATTGAACTTCACATCTTCAATGAAAACACTTGTACTATTCCACATTATTTATTAAATTCTTGACCGGTTTCGCCTTACGGCATTATCAAAGGTTGATATCAAAGGTTATCAAAAGTTGATCAAAGGTTGAGTGTGAAGACGCATTCGTATTCTCAGTTGTTAATAGCAAGGACATCACCAAAGCGTTTCACTCTATTAATATCAAAAAGACCGCGGATCTATGGGGATTATCAGTCAAAACTATTTCATGTATCATTGATGTCATTGCTCCCCATCTAGCAACTGTGTTTAATGACTGTGTCAACAGCGGTATATTTCCTGATTTAATGAAACATAGCAAAGTCATACCTTTGTTCAAGGCTGGCAGTGCTACAGACCCTTCTAATTTCCGACCCGTTTCTGTGTTGCCGACCTTGAGTAAAGTATTTGAGAAATTAATCCTAGGACAGTTGATGACCCATTTTGGTGAAAACAAATTATTTCATGATAAACAGTTTGGGTTTACTAAGGGACGTTCGACTGCTGATGCTGGTATAGAATTGTTAAATTGTATTTACGAGGCCTGGGAGGAAAAGCATGATGCATTGGGTGTATTCTGTGATCTATCCAAGGCTTTCGATTGCGTCCACCATGACACATTAATCAGGAAATTAGAACATTATGGAATAAGGAACAAGGCTCTCGAGCTTCTGACTTCATATTTGAACAATAGAATTCAGAGGGTCGATGTTAATGGTACACGTTCAGTGGGATCTCTGATTTCAATGGGTGTTCCACAAGGTTCGATACTTGGACCATTTTTATTCTTAATATATATTAATGACCTCCCCTACTACGTAAGGGATAAAACTAGTATTATTTTATTTGCTGACGATACTTCGTTAATATTTAAAATTAAAAGGCAACAAAATAATTATGACGAAGTGAATGGTGTTATCACAAGAGTGGTCCATTGGTTTAATACTAATAATCTTTGCCTTAATGGGAACAAAACTAAATGTATAAAATTCACATTACCTAATGTTACACAGGTTGAAACCAATGTACAACTCAATGGACAAGTGTTGAACCTTGTGGAATCAACAGTGTTCTTAGGTTTAAGTATTGACGCCAAATTGCAGTGGCGATCGCATATTGAAAAAATATCCAGTAGATTAAGTTCGGCTTCTTACGCTGTAAAAAAGATTAGGACATTAACAGACGTGGATACGGCTAGAATAGTTTATTTCAGTTATTTTCATAGTATTTTAAGCTACGGAATTCTCCTTTGGGGTAATTCCGCGGATTTAAACACAATATTCATTTTACAAAAGCGGGCTGTGAGAGCTATTTATAATTTGGGCCCAAGAGTTTCCCTTCGAGAAAAGTTTAAAGAAATAGACATTCTAACCGTAGTGTCACAATACATCTTCGAGAACCTGATGTATGTAAGGAAAAATATCTCTAAATTTTCAAGAGTTTGTGACAGGCATAATATAAACACAAGACATAAAAACAATCTTGTAGCTTGTGATAGTAGACTCCATAAAATTAGTAATTCTTTCCGGGGCAACTGTATATGCTTTTTCAACAAGCAATTTCATTATTAGAGATTTACCTGTAAATAAATTTAAAAATGTAATTAAGACTAAACTGTGCCAAAAAGGCTATTATAAAATCCAAGAATATTTAGATGATAAACAAGCTTGGAAATGAGCTGTTCGCTCAACTATGCTACTCAAGCAAACTATTGTATTTAGACTAAGTATACTAAGCAAATGT
The DNA here is from genome assembly GCA_949126895.1 of Eilema caniola. NCBI lineage: Eukaryota > Metazoa > Arthropoda > Insecta > Lepidoptera > Erebidae > Eilema > Eilema caniola. The sequence continues at coordinate 3,027,987 of OX421462.1, forward strand.
TTGTAAATAGACCAAAAAAAAAATGCCCGCTGAGTTCCTTGCCGGAGTCTTCTCAGGTCGGGGCCGCGTTTCGAACCGGTGGTCCATTTGCTAAACTAGTCTAGATTTATTTTTTAAACTTGACGTTTTGTAAGTACCGTTTTAATGGTCTATACAGAATAAATGATTTTTGACTTTGACTTTGACTTTGACTTACATGTTTGAATAGCAAGTTCCACCAAGTGTCATCAATCAACAGTATAAGCACAAGTATTCAATGTACAACATCGAAGAGTTTACAGAATACTAAAACAGTAAATTAAAAAAATGTGCTTAAATTTATTAAATGAATTAAGACTATTAATTCTAAGCAACCTCATTAAAAAGTTCTCTCATAAATGCGTAATCTCACTTTACATGACTTCTAAAATAAAGGACTGGGCAAAAACTAAGAGGGCCTCGTTAATAAACGTCTAAACGTCTAAAACTTACCTAATTATTACTAAAGGAAAGACCAGTGTTTATAAGATTTGTAATACTTAGTTGTTGAAGTAAAAACATTATTTAGGCGCATAGAGCTGTTTTGAAAAAAAAAACATGGAACTCGGGCCATCGTCACTTCCATCACACTGACGTCAGCCAAATTCACAAATCACAAGCTACTAAGTTTTTGGGAAATTGTTACACTTCGCCGATTATGACAATATCTACTTATTTAATATTTTTGGGTGAACAAAAAGTTTCTAGTTTATACTCTTATGTACCTACGTATGTACGTTATTGTGAACTAAACATTTTTACCTTTTTTTACAAATTACATACTTTGTTTTCATTTCCATCGGCAGTCCCCTAAACTGTCCCGCATAAATTATGCAAATAAAACTATGTAATGTAATGTATTTGTTTCAGCCAACTAGTTTAGTGAGCCGTTAAATTAACCAACAAGCCTTTTAACTAAACTTCGCCGTTCAACTAACGGTCTGAATGATATTCAGCCGTAGCGTTTGCTACAACATTTAACTAACTGGCTGGTTAATGCTTAGGCCGTTCGTACGATGGGCTACCACTCAAAAAAAGAAAGAAAGTTCGTGATAGGTTTATTGAGAAAAGCAGCGCAATCCGACTTGGGTATCTTAGGTTAGAGCGGTGGTTATTTTTTTTTAATCATGCATAAACAAGTGATTTGCCTAGCTGTTTGATGAAATGCATAGGAAAATAATAAAACGTTATCGATATAGGTCATTTACTTCGCTGTTTGATCAAATGACGGAATATCATTCAGGCTGTTAATTGAACAGAGGCGTTTAATTAACAGGCTAGACGGCTAATTGAACGGTTTATTAGCATTATATCAATCAGTGCAGTCAAACGATGGACATAAAAATATAAAAATTTACTCTATCTGTCTGTTACACTTTATGTCTAAATACTGAACCGATTTTAGTGAAATTCGGTACAGACTGAACAGAGGTAGACTAGAACTTGGGATATGGCTTAATAATGTTTTTCTCACTATAATCGATTCTCACGCAGTTGGAGCCACAGATAACAGCAAGTAAAATATATAATTATATCACATTTATTCATTTTTAAAATACATATAAATTACATTTTTAAATACATCTACAAAAAATTAAATTTATTTAAAAACATAAAAAATAAATAATAATTATATTATTATTATCACTATTCATCTATTAATTTCTCTGCCCTTATTTCCTATTTATGTGTACACTGCATCACTTTTAGAATATTACATACATACATATATATAATCACGCCTTTATCCCCAGAGGGTTAGGCAGAGGTGAAGTAACACCCACATTTCACCAATCTGTATTCGGTCCAACGTAATAGGGGGTGAGCCTATTGCCGTATTCCGGGCACTATTGTAGACTCGAGTCATGCATCTGAGGCTGAGTCTGGGCTGTACATATCTGTCTGATGTTAAAGTTAATCAGCCCTATCCCTTAGTCGCCTTGTACGACACCACATGGGAAGAGAAGGGGTGGCCCAAATTCTACTCTGCCGGGAAACCACTTACCATTAGGCTTTTTTGTTACATAAAGCATATTTTTCTCTGAACCTAAATATACGTATTTTTTATATTGGCACTAGATATACCTAATAAAAATTTATGAACCATTGGTAAAATCTTTCAACATAATAAAAGTAGATTAGATTGTCTATTATTCATTTGATGACTGGTCCTCACACACTCTAACCATCTCGTTTCAGTCTCGATAGAAAACATATTTAGGAAATCGAGGAATCAGATTACATACAATCATGCTTCTATCTTGTTGGAGTAGGCAGGGACAACATCTTTGTAATTACCACGATACTATTTTCCTGGTAGTAGAAATTTGTCAGAAATTTGGGTACCATCGTGCACGTTTTCGAAAAACCGTCCATAGTAATCCAATCTCGATTGGATTGCGTTCAGGCGTCAGCAAGTGCATAGCTGGGCAGGGGGGGTTTGTGGTCCCAGCACTAGTGGGACCGGTGGGTGTCACGCGGTGTTGCGACTACAATCTTTGACTGATCAGGCCGTCAAGCTGAGTGCTACCATTGTTAACATGGTACGTATATGTAATGACGACCCTCTTTCCCGAGACTTTGCCGTCAGCTTTCCATCAAGCGAAGGGAAGTCAAATTGACGTGTCCAATAAAAAAAAATGTACGAACATAATAATCATACAGATTGAAATAAAACAATTCAATAGCAATTTATTTGACGTTATTTTAATAACGGTTCGATTACTTTTCAGGAAACATTATTTTAACTTAGAAAAGGTAAGGTTTGTTTTATTAGTGTTGTTTTTATGTTGTATGGCTTTATAATTTCAAACAAAATATTTAAAACTGAACTGTAAATGCCAAAATGAAGAACATTTTTTTCTGATTGCTTATTAAAAAAATAATTAATGACCACTGAGCCACCAGTATGAATGTCGGTAGATGGCTCCCACCGTCGCCCTAAGACGATAGTATAGGAGAATTTGGATAGCTTCAGGTGTGGCCCGGTGGCTCAGTGGTCAGAGCATTCCCCTCATGGTAAGGGAAAGATCGTGGGTTCGAGTCCCACCTGAGCATTCACTTTTTCCTATCTTAATCGATTTGAAAAGTTAGCATAGTAAATGCTTCAAAATTTCATTCAATTAATTAATGAATTTAAAAAAGTTTCATATGTATACTGCAAAGCGTAAATTCAGCAATTTGCATGTAAATCTGAGATTAATCGTTATTGTTGTTTCGTCGTAACACCCAATTTTGCGGTTGCCAACTTCCTGTACCAAAGACGCAGCAGTCAAAGAGCTGAACTTCAAAGAATCAGACAGTTCAAAATAATAATATGTTTTTATGTTTGCCTATTTTATGAATGCTCTACTAAGGATAAAAAAATCAGAGAATATTTATAATCATCATATTGGTTTGCTGTTGCGTCTACACATAGATCGACCGTAGCTATTAACAAAGTCGGAACTACAAAAACACTACTTTTCTGTATGACCAAATAAAGTTTTGAACTTGCACCAAATTTACAAATGCCCATATATTGAAACCAAATTTCGCTACAGTTTTAAAAGATAATGAAGGTTGTAATGTGAATAACAAAAATAAATCTAGGAAATTCTAGAAAAAGCAGTTGTTACATTGTTAACCGAAACCGATACTAGCACACTTGTCGTAAGTGACATATCCTACAATGTTTCACGTACTATAAAAGTCGTAAGTGGCACATCCAAAAATTTTTCACGGTACCTAATAACAAGGTTATGTTGGATGTGGGGGTGTTCATAGGCCTTATGTATTAAAAGAAGGCTTTAAAACTGGTAAATTGTTGTATTAATATCTATTCAAATGTGAATTAAATCAAGATAGTGTGAGTTTAGTACATCGAACAGATTAAAAATCATAAAAATTCACAATAGTAATGGAAAGTACAAGTAATTACAGTCCAGAACCACTGACAACGAAGGGGTGATGTGCTATTTATTTGCCGTGTGGGATGCCAGTCCCTCCTGCAGCTGAGTGGCTCCACAGCGCCTGCGAGTATGGGATTGTCGGCGAGCCTCAACGCACGTCTTTGTATCGATTCGAAGGGGTCAAGCTGGTATGCAGATGCTCCGGCAAAAGGTGACAGCAGTATTCCATATGGGGTCGGAGTTCTGCCTTATAAAGAAGGAGTCGTTGCCCCGCAGTGAAGTACTGCTTCGCTCTGTTAAGCAATCCAAGTTACTTCGATGCCAGCTAGGCCTTATCCTCCAAATGGCTGCGGTACTGGACGTCGCTTGAGATGTCGACGCCTAGGATCCCGATACTCGAGGAAATCGTACGCGGTATACCCAGGAATTGCGGCGGTACAACAAATGGGGTTCTCTTAGAGGTGAATACACATATTTGTGTCTTAATGGGATTGAATTGGACTAGGTTTAGTCGACCCCAATCGGATACTCCCGATTTTGTTCATCGACGACGGCTTGGATACTTGGTCGCTCAGTAAATCACTTCCTCCAAGGTATCTCAGGAGCTGTGTATTAATCACACACTCCAGGGGCAGTGGGCAGGTCCCTGTCTTCAAGGCCGTTTAGACAGCGATAGCAAACGTCATCCCGGACGTACATGCATACCCCGACTTTACTTAGGAAGTTATGTTCGGGTTCGTACCCGGAGTACATAAGGTAGGCTGTATCGGCCTGGTGATGGATCTCTTTAAGATTGGTGTGGAGGCCCCTGATGTTACAGAAGTCAACTTTCATTGTGGATGAAGGTGCCGCTGTAGAACGTCTATTGTTGTTTTTCTTGGCCATCATAAAAATGGGAGGGGGAGGTATAGAGAGTCTCTATGCCGTCAGTGTAGAAGACGAAGTAAGGTTTCTCGCCACCGCAAACGAGCTATGGTTGTGTGATTGGCTGGCGCGGTGGGCGGATGGGCCCCGGGTCCCTTCCCAGATACTGCCAAGTCTACTCCGGTTTCCTTCTCCGGCACGACTACAGCACCGGGAACTTTACACAGGCTGCTGGTTCAGCCTCCTGGAACGGAGATTATGTGATCCCCGGGTTCGGGAACCGTACAGTCTGCGGGCGGCCAGCGGTTAACCGTCTCACCGGGTCTCCCTGACCGACGCACCAACATTTCACTCCCGCACTATTTAGTGGTGACATCCAAAGCCTTTGGTCTTCCCACTGACAACACAGAGCCTCTCCAGTGAGCTCTGGCTACCCTGCTCACCGTCGGGAACACAACACAAGGTTCCTTTAACCGCGGTATTTTGTAGGACGAAGGTACTTCCCCAGTCGGACTGCTCAGTTGTAACGGGAGGTACCGTCGTGTCCTACCTTCTAAAATAACATACCTATAATTAAAAATGTCACATGAGGCAATAGAAAACCAGTCAACTCTTCCTAATTACCATAGCAGCACTATATATCATATCCAACCTACATTATTGTATAACTGTTTTAAAATAATAAAGTCAATACTAACACATCCAACATCTAAATTTAGTAATGTACAATTAAAAATGGTGGTAGTACCATATATGACAAATACTTTCATTATAAGAACGAATAACAAAGTCGGTAGTGCCATATTCGACAAAAACGTTTAATAGAAGAACGAGTAACAAAGTCGACAGTACCATAACCGACAAAAACGGGAATGTTAGGTACAAGAAACAAAGTCGGTAGTGCCATATCCGATAAAAATGAACGAACTCAAAGCGCACAATAATGTAGAATGTGGTACATTCGACACAGGTAATAAAATAATAATCCGTTAACAATGTGGGATTTGACACATATTACAATCTTAACCGTTAAAGTACGCCTAGATTGAAACATTGTTATTTATACTAAATACTGCACATTTACGTAAAACAATAATATAAAAATATAAAACACGCACGCGCAGTCGCCCCGCTAACAATGAGGGAACTGGCAGAACCGCGCGTTGCGCGCGCGCCCCTTTCCCTTCTTAGCCCCGCGAACTTTGTAGTAACATACCTACCTACATTATTATTCGTACGCTCCTATAAAATCCGACTTTGTTCATCTGGAAATACTATGATAGCATTTAGTTTCAAATTTGAAAGTTTGCGAGAACATAGATAGAGACGTTTGAAGACCTTAGAAGTAATAAAACGAAAATCGCCAAAATGTAGTTCCGACTTTGTTAATAGCTGCAGTCGGGATATTTAGACGGCTGTCAATCCCAAAAGCGGTAGATACACTTCGACAAATATGATTTTCAGTCAATAAGCTTTGTCATGAGTTGTAGGTACACATGTGTACTGTCGAGTGGAGAATAGCCCTAAACCTTGGTCACCTTCTACGAGAGATGAGATGGTTCCAGTGTACTGCACTGGGAACCACCATGGTTATACCAAAGTTGCACTATGGAGTCCTAAGTTCGCTTATAATGTAAAGTTAATTGATATGTCGATTTGGCCGAGTACGACTGCCGACTACCATCACAGAAGATAAAATATATGTACAGTCAGCTTCAGATAAATGTTGACTACTATTTAGTACTCAAAATAATCTGAATACAAAAAAAATAATTTTATATAAGTTATTACAGTTCTCAAATAGTTGCATGCATCCTGAATAGTCAAACTACCGTAGCAATCAGTTTTCCTATATTCTGTCAGTTAGTAGAGTGTTTATATTCATATGTGCAAACACGCCAGTCGGTTTTATCTAATCAAGTATAAGGTAACATTGATTTTAAACACATTTTGTAGCGTGTTTGTACTTATATAGCAATCCCTTTGATTTTTACTCTGACTTTTGTATTTTTATATTCATGACAGTAACTTGAGCCGTACACCATTAAATTCCATAGCTAAGAAAAGAACGTATGAATACGTAAAAAAAATAAAACGTATAAATTCATGTTACAGAAGGAGCAATTATACTTTTTAAACCTCATATTACTATAAAATTTAGTTAAAACATTTATATATAAAGTCAATATCTAGTATGTCAATTTGTGATATTAGTTTACACGTATAAATTTACTACTTATTCGAACTCTTTTTTCACCAATGCAAGTTAATAGTTTGCGGTTCAAACAACTGTCACGCATAAACAAAAAACACAGAGTGTGATTAAATGACAATGTAAACATTATTTTGACCTAATGCTTGATTCGATAACATGGATCGGCGTGATTGCGCATTTATTATGAAGATAGACACTTTACTATCCTACATAAAAACGAGAAACTGATTGCTAAGATGGTTTGACCACTCTGGATGCTTACTAGTATTGGAATTTTGATATTCAAATCATTTTGAGTACTTCGATGGTCAACATTTTACTGATGCTGAAATAAATATTGGACATGCTGTGTTACTATACTCTGTCCATTCGTTTATTTTCTTTTTGACAGATGGAAGCAGTGATTGCACAAAAAATTCAAAAATCGATATAGATAAAAACCTCGATGTAAATAATCATAAATCGATAAATGCAAATGATTTCATGATTTTATGTACAGTTTTATTTATTATCTATCTATACATAATAAAGCAGTAGATATTTCTGTCATCATAAATTTACCATATACCTAATTCACATTGGGGTATATATCTTAGGTGTTTTTCGATTTAAAAGACAACAACGCACCTTTGATAAATCCTTTTATAGTACCCGCGTGACAATCAATCTTACAGTAATTAAATGTTAATAAAAAAAAGACCGGCAGTGAAGTAATTATAAAAAAAAATATTGTAGTAGTTGATATCGATTGTAACATTTTCAATTTATATAATAAAAACAGTCGATCGACTAACTCCATCCCTGAAATTGCTTTCCAGCTGACGTGGCCTTGTCAACAAATGGCGCCTAATTTTGTTCGGAGCTTTAGGTATGCTATGATACGCTAGAACAAAGTTATATCGATCATTTTGTGTGAGCTGTCAAAAAGAAAATAAACGAATGGACAGAGTTATAAATGCATTTTCATTCGCATAATATAAAATAATTCTCCATTTGTACAAGATTAGTAATTTTATATTAGTTAGCAAATAGTGCATTAGCATGCTGAGGTATGGGAATTCCCATATGAACTCTAACCAAACTAAGATTAATATCCACTCCTAGCATTATGCATTTTAGAACAATAGATTTGGAGCCTACGGGAATAAACCATTGTCATATTACATAGTATATACGGGATTATACACCTGTATATTTGGAATCAACTGTGGCTATGAATAGCGTCATCATGTCAGCCGTTTTGATAGGCTTCATGGCTAACCATAGATGATTGACACGTGTATCATGAGCCTAAATTTTTATTTCACTTTAATGATAATCTTCACGAACAGAGCATAAAAATAAATTTGAAAAATTACATTACAATAGTGCTCTTTTATTAGCCACCTGTATTTTTTTCCATTACGATAGAACTTCAGTTAGATCAAGTAGATTTCTTATGCAGTTTGTCTCTATATAATCTGTGGACGCGCATGCAAAAAGATTTTGGCGCCCAACGTTTCTGTCAATTTACACAAATTAGGTAAAACTAATGAGATTACATTTTTTATACCACTTAGGTGGCAGACAAGCACACGGCCCACCTGATGGAAAATGGTTACCGTAGACTATGGTCGTATGCAATACCAAGGGCGTCACATTCGTGCTACCAACCCTGAAGAAACCTTCTAATTCCCTTATTGAAAACCCCATATTGTAGTCGCTTGAGGAAACCACAGCAGGGAGTTCATTCCACAGTTTAGGCGTGCGTGCGATGAAGTTCCTTCCATACTGCACGGTTGACCCCATTTCCGATCGCAATGTGTGAGGGTGAATTCCGTCTATGGTGAACGGTGTGACGATACAATGTAGCAGTGGGCATTATATCAAACAATCATCTGAGTTACAAACCATTGTATAGGCGGTAGAACACACACAGCGAGGCAAAGTCCTTCCTGAGGCTGAGAGGTTCCACATCACCTGCGAGTGTGGGATTATCAACGTGCCTCAACGCCCGTCTTTGTATTGAGATGTAGGGTTCAAGCTGGTATGAAGGTGCTCCGGCAAAAACGTGACAGCAGTACTCCATATGGGGCCGAACTTTCGCCTTATAAAGAAGGAGTCGTTGTCCCGCAGCAAGAGACTGCTTCGTCCTGTTAAGTAGTCCATGCCAGGTTGTCTTCAAAATGACTGCGGTAGTAGACGTCGCCTGAGATGTCGACACCTAGGATCCCGATACTCGAGGAAATGGTAAGCGGTGTACCGTTTTTCTTTTACGTGCGGGAAATCCCCACGTATACCCTTCCCTCCGGAGCCGGAGGGGGAGCTTATGACAGACTTGAACAGACACCGCACGCCGTCTGTGGGTCGTTGTGCTAGGCCGAAGGTGAGGTGGTCTTCGACATATCCCTCGCACCCCGGCTGACCCAGGGTCACCCCTCTCAGTTTAGCGTCTGGCCCACCTCAGGAGAGGAGACCACGCCGTCCCCACCTCGCCCCCAATATGGGGAGGCGCGCATCCCATGATGCGTGCCGAAGCGGTGTACCCAGGAACTCCGGCGCTACAATAAATGGGATTATCTAAGCGGTGAATACGTGTCTTAGTGGGGTTGAATTGGACTAGGTTTAGTCGACCGTAATCGGATAGTCCCGAGAGAGTAGTCTCGATTTCGGACACAAGTTCACGACTCTCCTTCACCTCGGACTGAGGGATATTTGCACGGCCCGTGCCCGTTACACGTGTCCCCGGTACTGTCATCCGCATAATATGTATGTGTGTATATGTGTATAATTAATATGCAGTAGAAACAGGGTCGGAGACTACCTGGAACCTTGTGGGACACCAGCCTTTATATTCATGCGGTTCGAGCAGCTGCCATCGATGACGGCATGGATACTTCTGTTGGTCAAAAGCTGGTAATCTATTCGCATAGTCCCTCGGGTAGTCCATAGCACGGCAACTTCGTAATGGCAACCTCTGTGCCAGACCCGATCAAAAACCTATAGTGTATGAAACTGTACATAATTTGGTCTTAAAACACTCGTGTGATACTTTTAAAAAAAATTACCTACAGCTCGTTTTTTTAATTCACACTCGTATTTTAAGAACCCTTATTATGCAACAGTTTCATATACTACGGCTATTAAACTATTCAATGAATTTGCAGTTTTCAGCAATAGATACAGTGATTCAAGAGGAAGTTTATCATGTTCACTTAAATATGGGTTGCGTGAAATGAATGGGATTGAAATTTCACACCGTACCCGTATGGCTAATTCGTATCATCTCAGGTATATTTAGGAACTATCGATCACTGGAACGGGCTTCAATACATTTAACATTGTTAAAGTAACACACAGTATATCTTAACCAATAAGTTGTTTATTCAAAAAAGTGGACAGCGCAGATTTCTTGAAAACCTCTTAGGCTCTTAGTCATAACAATAGCTTCTGATATAACCAATTTTTCGTGCCCTTGGCGAAGTGGTACGGCACATAACTCGATGCTTTCCAACAGTCGATACTGTGATAGATGGAGCGGTTTTACGTCACGAGGTGATGGATTTAGCTATAGATACTATAAAATACAGAAAAGCATACATCATATCTATGCTCTCGTCTATTTCCCTCTGGTGTAGACAGAGACAATAGCTCACCATCTGAGCTCCCTCTTCTTCATACCAGCGTTAATTCCAGTCGCAGCCAAAGCTTTCAACTCGGAGTCCCAAGTCCGCTTTTCTAGTCTTACTGCAGGTTTAGCTGAACTATGATATTTTCTGTGCAGTGACTTCCATCTCACCTCCACAACCGAAAAGACCGATTCCGAAGCGAAAGCTTCGGATGCGATCGGAATTGATCCAAGGACAGTTCTGGGTATTTTAAAAGCTCTTGGCTAAGAATAATTCTCGATCTAAAGTTCCTTAAATCCAAGCCCTCTAATTAACCGAACGATTAAACCATCCGAACAGATAACAGAACTCCGTAATTCTAAAGACAAACGCTTGTCGGTCCCAACTTTGGGAGTGACGGGCGGAACAATCAATCTTTTTCAAAGACCGATCCTTTAGCAGCCAATGAATGGTTCCAAGGTTTCAAGGGGACATTAGAACTATTCAGAGACTCCACATCGAATTTGTTAACATCTATCTGTCTTGTAAAGGCTAGATTTATAGATTGGAAGGCAATGAAATATTTAGGTGTGTGCCTCGATAGGGTCGCTGAGAAAAGTATTCGGTGACAAAACTAAAGTAGCGAAATTTAATTTCGTTATTTCTATTGTCCAGGACGTGTCCGGTAGCTCATTTGGTGAGAATATTGCCCTTGTAAGGGACTGGTTAGATTCAAGTCCCGTTTAAATTTAGTAATGAGCGGGCATCAAATTCGCGGTTCCTCAAATGAGAACGAGAGTGAGAACACTTTACTGCCACGCTAAATTTATAATCACGTGACAAAATACGGTGCATTTTCGTTTGGAGCTTTGAACTCACTCAAAGCTATCCGAGAGTGTTACTACACTACACTGTTACTACACGAGCTTAAGGTTTTTAAAGCCAGCAGTAAATATTGGCCTAAACTCTAGAGAACTACCAGAGCTGCTTGAGCCACTTGGGCTGCTTCAACTGCTTGATTTAAGTGTGTGCTGTAACTAACAGAAAATTCAAGCAACTTTATAACAAATGTATATTAGATATTCATAAGGTTTGTTTAATTTAAATGATATAATATGCACGAAGCGAAAAGAAAGGGAAAACGTGTAAAAAAGGAAACAACATAGATAAAAAATACTCTCACAAACCAACCAACATTTTTGCATTCCTGTGTCGATATTCAATGTGTAGTACTGGGTACTTCAGCATTCAAGCACTCCAAACATAAAAACCAATTCAGAATTATGTAACAAACTCATTGAGAAACTCAATTGAACTAACAGATTAAAAAAATACTATTGAATTTACAGCCATGCTTTCCAAATTTTGTAGCAATTAAAATTTCAAACACCATTTTAAATAAATTTTCGTGAAAGCTTAATTAAACTTCGTGAATGTGGCTATCAAAACTCACGAGAGTTCCCCGAGGGGCGGTAATTACAAAAACTGTGAAACGCATCGGTCAACTTTGGACATCACAGTTTGTGCAATCCTATAGAAATATCATGCGAGTCAAGAATGTTATGGAGTTTGTGAAAACATTTTAATCTATACAGGTAGGCACGTTTTGTGAATATGATTTTCTTTTGTTAACGTTGCAGACTATACTATACTAGATTTCATCCTGGCACTAAATTCCAATGGGTTCAAACTTGATCAAAATTCCACGCGGGCGAAGCCACGGACAGTATTAGCTAGTTTATAAAATTAGTAGAATTTTACATCCTAATGAAATCGGTTTACACAAAACTCCTATTTTCTCAGGATACTACTTCATCAACTGTGAAAGCTACTAACACTATTTCGTATTTAACAACATAAAATCAAAGGCTGATGCATACCTATACATCATTTTATACCTCATTTATCGTACCGTAGGAAAACTGACGAAAATATCATGAATACATGAGAGGTATCTATATATATACGGACATTTATTTTAGTAAATATACTCGCTATTAAATGCGTAATGAAAGCTTCAGCTGCAACCAGGATTCGGAATCCTGGTTGCACCTGAAGCTTTCTTCTCGGAGTCCAGGGTTCACTTTTTTCTAGTCCAACTACGACACAGCAAAATTTTTATGTTTTTCGTCTTTCCGTGAAGCGTCTGCCCTCTGCCGTATTGCAGTTAGACCAGTTGTTGGAATTTTTAGGGCCCCAGCTATTTATAATGACTGCCTTAGATGTTCACATAAGATCCAGGACCGATGGCTTATAGTATGTGCAGCAGCAGTGCTGCATAGCACTTCTGGTCCTCAAATAATCTCTACAAGCTTATATTACATTACATTCCGTGCCACGTTGCAATATCGCTGCGGCATTACTGTGCAGCAATCGAAATGCTGAGTAAGAATCGAACCCACACCCCTGCGTATCAATCGAGTTCACAAACGCCACACCACACAATATCCAAGGGCTTAAAAATATTTTTTATTAAAAAGTAAAAATAGTTACACTTTTATTTTTTCAACAGTAAGTTCTTTTATACCACGTAGGTTGCAGACAAGCACACGGTCCACCTGATGGAAAGTGGTTACCGTGGCCTATGGACTTGTGCAACAGGGGCGTCACACTCGCGCTGCCGACCCTGTTAGAACAGAGTTTCTGTAATTAAGAAAACGGGAACCGACAGTGTAGAAGATAAAGCCGGACAAGCCTTTGGTCTTCCCACTGACAGCACAAAAACTCCCCAGTAAGCTCTGGCTACCATGGCTAAGTTAAACATCGTATTCGTGGACAACATGACAATATAAACTGATCTAACTGAAAACTGTCACAAAGATTAAATGTTGGTATAAAAGCACTACACATACAGAGATAAATCGCGATGGCTTAAAGTGTGCTAACGGATCCCGAACGATCTCATTCAATCGAGCACCATTATTGCCACACCATTCAGTAACGTTAGACCAATGGCTGTGAGCCTTTGTTGATATTTGTCGTTCACACGACTTATTGGTATCCGAATCGGCTAAGCCGCGATGGCTGTTGGCTTTTAGTTTAAGTTTCCTTTGATAGTTTAACTGTAAATGCTTTGACTTGAAATTGAAACCCATGACTACACAATAAACTTTTAACGTTTTAAACTTTAAACGTTTAGATATATCATAGCACTTCAATTGAACTTTTGTAGTTTGTGAGACTGACTCAAATGGTTGCAGCTTCCCAGCTGCGCTTTCTACGCTACTTCGATTAGCTATGGGTTTCATAAATACATTTTTAAAATATTAAAAATTATTATGTATTAAAGCAATCGTGTTCTTTAATCAACACTCGTGGGTGACGTGTGATTTAACATCGCTTACAAAAAGTTTAACCTTTCACAAACATTACGTTGCAACCAATCACAGTCAAGAAGCAATAAAAGCATACTTTCTTTTGCTTTGTTAAGGTAGCAAGGCAAAAGGGAGTCACTCTCACATTGCAATCGTCTCTTTCTGCAGGCGTTAGTCAATAGCTGTGCCAATAGTTATATTTATCTAAGGCACAAGCATTTATTGAAGTGAAAACTTCTTTAGCGGCGTTGGATGGGTGTTAAATGTTAAGGAAGCGTCAGGATTAGTCGGCCTTTGAACCGTAACCGACGACTGACGTCATACAAGATTGGTACAGACTATCTATTTTACAATTTACAACAGATAGCGTCGTAGCTTAAACGGTAAGCACTTCGACTGTAAGTCCTTATAGTTTCAGATAGTATCGGGTTCAAACCACCCTGGCCTTCAGGGATTTTTTGTGATTGTTTTTTCTTATAATAATTTATTACTTTTGGTGATTATTTTTTCTTTTTGTAATTTATTACTTTTTATGATTATTTTTTCTTTCTGTAATTTATTATTTTTTGTGATTATTTTTTCTTTTCATAATTTATTAATTTTTTCTGACAGAAAATTAGCAGAAAATAAGTGATAGGTTCTATGATCAGCGCTATATTATAGGTATGGTATGGTATGTTCTATTTTATCTTTTTCTATGTATATAACGAAGAAAGAAAAAATGAAAATGTTTTCACTTCTGCCGGCACTCCCAGAGTGCAACCCGTCTTTTTTTTTACCATAAAAATTTCGTTTCAGTATACCTTAGATAAATGAACTAATATCTCTTTCCTCCTACGCTTATATTTATCAGCTTTATTGAAGGCAACGTAATTATAGATTTTTGTATCATTCAATGAAACGATTAATTCAGTTTCAAGAACTTCTCAGCAACTAAGAATCTAACCTCCAAGAATCGCAAACGACTGTCTAGAAATTCAAATTCACGTAATAAATCAGCAAATGTACATGTACGTATAAAACGTAAAACCATAGACAGTTGTTAAGTCACGTCTCACACGTACCATGTCACCTGCTTATCTGCCTTTGGAGTCAGTGGGAAGTTGGAATTGGTTATTTATGGTCGTGAACGATGGTAATTTTGAAATTTACCTAAAGGTGCTTGTGAAATAAAAAATATTCTGCGGTTGCTTCACTTTAGAGAAGGAATTTGTATATCTAAAATAAAAAGTATGTAGTTTAGAAACTGGTATCATAATAATGTTATTATTTCTTATACCCTTATTGGTTACAAACCTAAATATTAAGTTAAAGGTATAAAATCTAAAATAAATATTATAGGAATAATTACATAACGCTATTTATAGTTCAAACTAGGTTTAGTTAGGTTTAGTAGACTCAAACTAAAGATAGGTCTTAATTTAGCTTCAAGAACATGAATAAACCTACTCACAGAATAGCTACTGGTACTGCCGTACTTTAATAAGCATTTATCTCGAAACTAATGCAAATACATAGATTATTATACTGTGCAAGAATTAAATAATAAATAATAAAATAAATTTATTGATGCCATAGTTCTTATACAAACATGTCTTAAATGGTTTACACAATACAATGAAGTAAAGGTTATACAAAAATTTAATAAACCCTGGCTCCCAAACAAGGTAATCCTGTGAACTCGCATCCCTAAACGCGACCGGTCAAGAACCGTTTACACACATTAGTTTGTAGTTAATGACACTTAGTATCACACAGGGGTGATGTTTAATCCATAAGACATAGCCAACTTTCATTATATAACTAGCTATTGCCCGCAGCTTCAGCCGCGTGGATCTCGGTTATCGGCCTATGTCCTTTCTCAAGGGCTAATCTACCCCGATACCAAATTTACCCTATACACATACATTTTCCCATTTATTATATTAATATGGATTATACTCGTAATTAAACACTCGCAAGTGCAACAAAACGTCATGTTTGGTAACAGCATAAAGGAACTGTTAACTTTTTATTTGCTGTTTGCACGATACAATCGAGGCGTTCTCATGTCGTGTGTACGCTATAGCCAGCCTATTGGGCGCCATAGAATATGACGTTATAATCAGACCATTCAGATGTACGAAATTCGACTTAATGTATAGGATGGTAAGGATTTATAGGCAGTAAAACTAAATTGGTACCGTTCATTGACTCAATTTCTTGAACAAACGAAACGTGGAGATATCTTCGGCCTACAGTAGGAGTGCGTGATTTCTATATTACGTTTATCAGGCATTGATTTTGTCTGGTTGATTAGTTTATTTGGAGGAATAGTTTTGCTCTATTCAATGCTCCTCATGCTCGAATGATTGTTCTCAATTTTGTTAATTTCGTCTCTAAGTGCATACAACGAAAATATGTTGAATAATATATCTTTGCTCCTTCGTCCCCGTCACAACCCCGTTGGTTCAAGTAGCCACTATGGCAGTGATTTAGTTGCAAAAATGCTCAGAGAATGATGAACTATCTTTGCTCACAGCTCACATTACTCATCACACTCACTCAAAAGTAATGACTCATTAGCCAGGTTATTATATTGCTCTTGGACGCACTAGCCAAGTGATGAATAGAAAGAAGAAAGAAAGAAAGAAGAAAGAAAAATTTTATTGCGGATAAAATACATGCGCATATCATTGAAGGAAATTGAAATAAAAACAATAATAATATCACCCGCGATGCATATGTCGCCACCAACTAGTTTAATCAGCCGTCCAAATAAGGGCCTAGGCAGGTAACTAAACGGCGCCATTCAATTAACGGCCTGAATGTTGTTCAGCCATTTAATTAAACGGCTAGGCAAATAGCTTGGATCGATGACGTTTAACTGCTTGCCTAGCCATTTAATTAAACAGTTAGAAAAATGACTTATTTCTGCATGGTTATAAAAACAATAAACACGAAGGTTTAATGTGCCTTCTAACCTGACCTAACCAAGTCGGATTGCGCAGCTATCACAATAAACCTATCACTAATTTTCTGTGAATACACCTCTGTCTACCCCCTTGGGGATTTACAGTATGTGGATGTATGTCATTTTCTATCTTATTTCGAGGTAGTGCCCCATCTTACGATTGGCCTAAGCATTAGTCAGCCAGGTTATGACATGATGTAATAAACGAGACGGCTGAATATAATTCAGGCCGTTATTTGAATGGCGCCGTTTAGTTAACTGCCTAGGTAGTTAATTGGACGGCTGATTAAGCTAGTTGGCGGCGACACATACATTCCACTGCATCATATGAAAATATACACATCTTATAAATACATATCCTGTAAGGAGATCCATCTATATCTATACTAATATCATAAATGCGAAAGAAACTGTGTTTGTCTGTCTATTTGTTACGCTTTTACGCCTAATCCACGGTACCTATCGTGACGAAATTTGGCCTAGAGATGGACTAGAGCTTAGGAAAGGAAAACGGTCTTTGGCCATACGTTTGGTTCAGCGGGTGGAGCCGCGGGCAACAGTTAGTATTATATATTATACAAAATTAAACCACTTAGCAATAAATCAATAAAAGATTAACACAAGTTCGCTCCCACGCTCATCCAAGTTTCTGTTTGTTGTTTAACAATTCTAACTGAACAGCATAAGCAATTACTCGGGAGCACTGTATGCTAACCCCCGACACTCGCGCTAAACACAAGGAACCAATAATACTAAGTAAATGCCGGTGACCCCACAATCCAACTACAGCATTGCGAGGTTCTAATTGATTTTCAATGTTTGCTGGGAAAGGAGTTCGAATAATAACCGTGTGGTAAGAGATTTGTGACGTTATGTGGAAGGAGTCAATAGTGAACAATTTGAGTAAAATCGACTTTACGGTGGTTACTATCAAATACTAGTACTTAGATACTATTTCCTCGTAAATCAAATTAACGATGAATGTTTAAGAATGTGAAAGTAAGGGATGAAAGTCTGTTAAAATAAAACAATATCTTTCACTGATACATTCCCGAACATGTGTCGTTATTAATTGGTATTCTAAAAGAACTTTGAATGTTTAAATATTAAATAAAGATTTCCATCTTGTACATCTAATTTTGTATAAAATGTGCCAATATACTGGTGGCCACCGATTAACTATCCAGATGCCTATCTCATTATAATTTTTTGTGTTAAAAGATCACCAAACTCGCCTTAAGGAGTTTAAGTAATTCAATAGCAGAAGCTTGTGCCCGCCTATGGTCTGTACCTAACCTGGAAGAAAAAAACAACATAGCTACAATTTTGAAGCAACGAAAATATTAAAAAATTCAAAGGAAAAGAATTTCAATCAATCAAAATCTTCTCTGCCCTATACAATTTCAACCTAGTTTAATATTTTATTAGTGTACTACTTAGTAGTGCAGAAAGTTTTATAATGGTTCTGGAAGCGCGCCAGCCAGAGCGGGTACACTATTATATTGTATTACGTTCTCGTTTTCAACCCTGTCGCGTATTGTGTGCGAACTTGCTATGATATTATGTATTTCGCATAATAACTTTCAGCTTTTTCATCATCGTTTGTTATTTATGGATGGCTTTATGGTGCAGTGGTAGTAGGTGTAACTGCTGTGCAAGAGATGTCAGGTTCAAATCATGGACGCGTCTAAAAGTTTAATAAATCTTGAGAGCGTTTTCATATTTATCCGTTATCCGATATCGGTGTCGGACGCCGATAACCGACCTCCGATAGTCGACACCATGTGCTGTTTTCACATTATACAGGGTGTAATCGTTAAGTGTGTCCAGGCGATTATTCTGTAACTATTACAGATATCAAAAAACTGTAAACTGATATCGAAAGTACGTTACCCAATGAGTAAAATGACATCAATAACTTTTTAAAAATTAAACTAGAGGTATCTAACATTTTGACATTAAACACTCCCATACATTTAGTATGAGATTAGTAGGAAGGTTTTAGGTACGTACACCAGAAGGCGCGTCTCTATCTGGGTACTCTCTTCTGTAGGCGATAATGGCCGCACATTTGTTACATCATATTTGTAGTAAATTTTTATGTAGCATATCTCTCTTTTCTCTTTTGAAATAGGCCATTTTGCAATCAAAAAATGAAACAATCACGATTATTTAACGCAAATTTAAAAAAAACAACGATAAATTGGTGCGAACAACAACCCGAGATAAAAGTTTTGAATTTAGAACGAACGCCAAAGAGTATCTTTTTTTTTTGTAGTGTGTTGCTTTTCAGTTAGCTCAAATTACTTAATGCGATATTGAAACACGGTTTATTACTAATTTGAAGTAGTAAGATAATTAATTTACACGTGTATCTACTTGAAAATTATCATTGTCATATTATACGTAATCATAAAATATGATTAAGGTAAAATGGGTACTAGACTAGATCACTTAAAATAAGGAAACTAAACCTTTCTACTAATCTCATACTAAATGTGTGGGAGTGTTTAATGTCAAAATGTTAGATACCTTTCGTTAGATTTTAAAAAAGTTATTGATGTCATTTTACTCATTAGGTAACGTACTTTCGATATCAGTTTAAAGGTTTTTGATATCTGTAATAGTTACAGAATAATCGCCTGGACACACTTAACGATTACACCCTGTATATCCGTTGAAACGGCCCGATACGGCCATTTATTCGAAAGCACAGACTAGTTAGGGATTCTAGGTATGAAAAAAAAAGAAAGAGCAATTTGCAACCTTATTGATCTTCTTCACCCTAGCGTTAATCCCAGTTGCATCCAAAGCTTTTTCAACATGGAGTCTGGGGTCCGCTTTTTACCAGTCTAAATGCTGATTTGGCTGAAATTCGATATTTTCCGTGAAGCGACTGCCACTGACCTCCACCACCCAAAAGCGATATCGAAGCATTGCAGCTAGGCCAGTTGTTGGATTTTTGAGGGCTCCAACTACCCGTAACGACTGCCATAGATGTTTGTATGACAACCGGGACCGACGGCTTAACGTGCTCTCCGAGGCAACCTTATTGATATGACATAGTATCGAGTTTTTTTTTTCTTAAAATTTGATCAACGTCATCTTTTATCGCGAAAAGACACGTAACTAAGAAAATGTCAGTAAGGTCGTTTAAATCTCTTTGTGATCCGATATCGAGCCAACACAGTGGTGTTGGCTCCGATAGCCGATTATCGGGCCAGAAAATGTGAAAGACTCTTATGGAATATCGGATATCAGATATCGGGTATCGGATAGTGTCAAAACGCACTTACTGTTAGAGTTTTCTCGTGGGGGTATGAAGGAGCTACCTTTGTGGTCAAGCCAACATTACCTGCAACCGGAAAACCAGCTGTGGTAGACAAAGTCCTGACTCAAGCTTTCCTCTCAAGCTTGGTAGGTCATAAAAACCGCATAAGCCAAATTAAGAGGAGAACCCGGTATTCGATGTGGAAACCTGCCTTTCTAGACAAATGGCAACTCGTTGGCCGGTGTTTGGTAGTATAGAATGACGAAGAATCTGACGGATATGACAGTCGTTAATAATGTCATAAACATCAAATCCCATACATTCGTCATTCTTTTCTACCAAATATCGGTCAACGAGTTGCCACACTTGTCTCTCGTCCAGAGGGGTTTGAATGCAATCGAAAGTAATGATAATAAGAAAAAGGAAACTGTCACAAAATTTCTCAATAGAAAACAGATGTAAATATGATCAAAAATATGGTATTGTCGAAATATTATCCCCATCGGCGTTATAAAGGCGTAACTACCAAAATAGTAAAATATACAACGGTGACATCGTTAACTTAAAATAGAGAAGTGAAGTTTTGCATTATACGTTACATATTCATTTTTGCCACGATAGATGTTTGCTGTGCCAGGCCTGCGCAAATACGGATTAGGTTGTGTTTTCATAAATAAACACCAACGCTCTGATCCTTCACAAACAGACTCGTATTTTAAACGCTCTGTAGTGAGAGACAAACTGTTGTTTTAAGAATTAGAGCACTTTGCACTTAAATTCATTAAATTTTTTACTATTATCATACCGATATTATAAATGTGAAAGTTGGTGAACTTAACGGCTGAAAGGATCTCGCTGAAATTTGATACAGGGATAGATTATAGTCAAGAATAACACATAGACTATAGCTTTAGGCAAAAAGTCTATAGCTATAGTATAGTATATAATATATAGTATATAGTAGTATAGTAGTAGTATAGTAGTAGTAGGTATAGTAGTAGTATAGTATATGCCAGTACTAAATTCCCATAGGTTGCGGTAATGTGACCATAATTCCACGTAGGTGGAGCTTGGGGCAATAGTGAGTCAACTAAATTTTTGATCGCAATAAGCGCGAACTTATTGACTTTTATCTGTTATTATTAATCATTGTGAAAAAGTGGATACTTACTAATGATTAATGTAACAAGTGTACAAAGCGGCAAGTTTATCTTTTGGATATGTTTCGCTGTTCCGTATAAAAGAATAATGTATTGTTCTAAGGACAGAAGTTAAGATATACGCTATTTTATGAATGTGGTCATTACCTGTACGTTTCAAACTGGAGTATTACCATATATTATTACATTCATGACAGTCTTAGGTAAACATCTTATGTTATGTCAATTCGAATTAACGAATTATCACTTGTCTAGGGGGTCGTCAAGAATATTCGTACCGTACCCATAAAAAACAGAGTGCATGTATAGAAATAATCATGAAAGTACAAGAAATGAAAGGCGTGTACCAAGTAGTATGTGCAAAGATTCTTACATTAGAGCATTCTTTCGCTTCTTCTGAATAAGGCTGTTACTGTAAAATCTTGACAGTTACTTGACAGTTATATTTGTAAAATACATGAATAATAATAAAACATTTATTGTTGAATTAGGTACTATGACTCAATCCAATCAAGCTTTCGTCATCAAAAGATTGTGGATAATAGCTTTTAGCGATAAAACCATGCATTGTACTGCCACCATAGTCATTAAGTTCTAGTGCTTATCTATTGTGTCGGATCTCGATTGATTTATTACATATACAATTACAAATAGGTTAATAAATTTAAATGTATAATGAATTTCTACTAAATAACGCTTACATGGGTAAGCTAAATAATTTTTATTTATTATTGCAGTAAAAAATCTTTTGTTTTGAGTATAAAAATAATAATTTTTTTAAGCTTACCACTAGAAGCACTTGACGCACCTGATGGAAGTGGTTTGTTTAAATAGGCATGTTTAAATTAATAGTAAAAAATACCTTACGTACAAACAAAAGTTTGATTTGCATTCAATGGAATAAAAAATCATATGAAAAAATATTGAATGAACTACGACCGAATATTGTATTCACAAACTCGATTTGAAATCTATCGCTAGGGTTCATAAACGAGAGGCTTTTTTCCACATTATATTCAATTATATTCAGTTTGAATCATGAAAAGGTGTTTTATCCTACCGTTATGAATAGAGGATAAGTGATTTCGAATAAATAATTCGGATCACCTATATTCAAAATGAGAGAAGACTACATCCTTGACAAATGTAAAAGCTGTTAGGGTTCTATGCTGGAGATTACCCTACGCACTGTGTTAAATGACTTGTTTTCGATTTTTATTAAAATTGTCAGTACAGTTTTCTTCGTCTTCATCCAAACGTCAAACCCAGTTGAATCTAAAGCTTACACTTGTGTCACTTTGTTAACAATGGTCACTACTCCTGAGAATATCCTGGCTAGTATTGCTTATACTTACAATATTCTTAAACTTCTGGCTTATTACTTAGCCACGAGCTTTCGGACTTGTTGACAAACAAGACAAATCTATATGTTGGCTCCGCTCGCATAAATGTTTGAGGCCCCAGATAATATCATCTCGATTCCTTCAGTCGTTTTTGCGGGAAAGACTAACAATTATCCACACATCCAAACAAACTTTCACGCTTATAAACAAAACATAAAGCGAAATTTTTAACTAATGAACTTACTAACTTAATGAAAGTTACATTGCTTACTAGACTTGCCAGAAGACTACCATCCCACTTAAACCGTACATCAAAACATTCCACAACTACGTACCCAGTACTCAGTAGTAACATTTCAAAAGAACCTCTCAGCACAACCGCTAATTAACTGCAGCTAGCGCTCGAAATAAATCACGTGACACTTGTCACAGACGTCTCATAACTTGTAAGTTATGCGGCCATCGCGTGCGTCTGAAATAGATTCATGTGCTGGAAGCTACGCCCTTATTAGGCTTGACCAACGATAACGCAACGACACACGTTCGTATTAACCAACACATTTAAGTTGGTTACGTATTACGCTGGTTTTATCTTCTGTGTTAGCTGATTGAAATCTGCAGTCTACACACGTTATGACTGCGTTTGAGATTTGTTGTCAAGTATAATCTTGTACTGTACTACACATTTAGTTGCAGGTATATCGAGTGGGATTATTGGTAATATTCTTAGAGAACAGAGGTCAAAGATAGGAGTAAAAATTATAAGCTTAAAGCACCACAATATTACTTATGATTCCAAAGCCAAAGTCAGCGACAAGTTTGGATGACCAATTGCCTTCCGGGCGATACTTCGTATAATGGTTAAGGAAATTGAATAATTAATTTTCGTGTTTGATAGCTGTGACTTGTTTGGTTGGTTAAGCAGAGGGAACCGCTCAAACATGTAAAAATTCAGTCATTTCCTACCGGCTGAAAATTGGCTAAATAACAGTTATGCTCATGTCCTTAAGGAAAAAAAATTGTTAGCTACCCATACCGCGGTGGAAAATGCGACAGCTGGTGATCTAAAATAGAAAAAAATAAAAATTGTCAGTCATTTTCTAATAAAATTTTAAATTGATCAAAATACAGTAGATCCTTGAAGGAAAAAAAATGTCAGGGGCCCATACCGTGGTTGAAAATGCGCCAGCTGGTAACCTGACCAAATTAAATTATTTCTTCCCGGCACAAAATCGGCCAAAATACAGTTAAGCCAATATCTTGAAGGATTATAACGTCAGCTGGTGACCTGAACATGTGAAAATAATTTTTTCAATTCACTTGCTCATGCAATGGATCTAATCTCACCACAATTAGGCACATAATGATGCCTGTAATTATACTGTGGTTTTTGATTGTTATATTTCACAAGTAGGATATAGATTTATTTTTAATTTTAGTGACGCAAGATTCAACATTAGTTGCAGAGAAGACGCCGACGAGAAGAGGTCTACGCACTCGTCGCCATCCGAACCTGCGTCACTGAAGCTGTCGACCGCAGTGATCGGCCAAACGTCTGGAACGCAAGTTTTATATAGACCACGGCTAAACAGCGCGGAAGCAATATATTCTATATACATTGTACGAGGTATCACTCGGAAGGAAGTCATTCACCAAATTTAAACGTGGCTCAGGAACTATTTATGCAGACTAGTAGCCCGTGACTTCACTCGCGTAAAACTCAGTTCCAGTTCCCGCAATCCATGGGAAATTATTCAGGAAAGAAAAATAGTCTTGCGTTGTTCCAAACTAAAGTCGATCTTTCTATCGAAATATAACACTAAATGTTTTGAACTACTTTGAACGAACTAAATTAGTTGCCTTGGTTGTACGAATAAGATTAATTTTCAATTAACACAACCAAATGTTTTCAAAATGTTCACTTGTTCATTATTTAACTAATTCCTTTCATACTCTACAAATATTTATTGAGATAGCTCATGAACTGAATCAAGTACCTACTTTAGGTATTTGTTTAGTAAATCAGACGCAGGATGTCACGTTCGCACCGTAAATAAGGCAAACATATAATGCCAACGAAGCTAATTGTTACTCAGATATAACTAGCAGTCATATTTGTTTTATAAATAAACGTTATTTACAGGTTTTGCTACATACAGTTAATTTTAAAAGTTGTTTCAAAAATGAGTATATTATTATCTTCTTTCAAATGAGGAAGTACATATTCTTTAGTAGATAATTCAGGTTTCAATGACTGTACCTATAGATAAATGTATTACGATTGATTAAATTTCAAAACGTTTTTTTTTTTCATTTAGGTCACCATTTACTTTTTCACACATTTATTTAGAATTAGTTTATTGACATGTACCTATCCATTGATCTTGTATTCACTCCCACATTGACATATAATATTACTTGAAAATTTGTATTTCCTTCATTGACTTATATTGATATAATATTGCACGCCGCAAGGCTAAATATAGTGTACCTAAATGTATGAACTTAACATCCCACATACCTGTTTTTGCAATTGTAAGAAAATAAATAAATTTAACAATAATTATGAACGACGAAATTATTTAAATAAAATACAAAATATTGTATTTTGAAATGTAATATTCATTTTGTAGTTTTATATTTGTACATGTCCAGTTTTTATTCGTCATTTGCAAATGTTTAATATTTTGAGCTCACTATGCTGCGTAGTCTAATCAATTGTATACAAACTAAAAGTTAAAATCTTCAGAAATTATCTCGTACAATGTAAAATTCAACTCCCAAGACTGACAACTATTACATGTATAGACACGGTATATAAGCTGCTATCACAAATGCTGAGCTCGGTAATTCATGCGTTCGCGTTGCTGCATTGGCGGTTTCATAAATATGTCATATTTCAGCACCGTATGGCGAAATGGAATTATAATCTATAGGAAGGTAGGTATTGTCTTTGGAACTTTTTTTCTCCGTCTGTTAAAGATAATATCTAGTACAAAATGTTAAATTATAAGTTATTAATGATACCCCAAATGTCGTATGACATCGGTGCCTCAGAGAGCACGCTAAGCCGTCGGTCCCGGTTGCCATACGAACATCTATAGGCAGTAGTTGCGGGTAGTTGGGAGTCCTTAAAACCCCGATTAGTCTACCTATAGAACTTCAATAATGCCAACTGCTTGTAGAGGTCAAATGGCAGTTGCTTCACAGAAAATATCGGAGTTCAGCCGCACCACAGTTAGACTGGTAAGCCGGCCCTAACAGAGTTGGAAAAAAGCTCATCATCATGGTGTTTTGGGGTCCACCAGAATCACGGGAAGCTATATTTTGAAGGCGGGGCGGGAGCGGGACCGGTAGCGAAGAAGACTAACGGCCCTAACTGCTCGCTAACTGAGGCACCTCGAGCGTCGGCAGAAGCAGGCCACAATGGCGGCACGCGTCTCAAACCTATACCGGGGACGAGTTGGGGACCCCGTGGTCCACCCACTTGTAAAGGGCCAGATCGAGAGAGATGGGCCTGGTGCAGGCTGGGTGTGAGGGATATGCTCTATAGCTATGTCACCTTCGGCCTTGCACTGCAACCCACAGAAGGTGTGAGGTGAAGTCGGTTCGAGTCTGACATAACCTGCCCCTCCGGCTCCGGAGGGGTTAGTAACACGAAAAAAAAATTAGCATGTTACTCATCTTGTAATGTCACTCAACTTGTAAGTTTTCTTGATCCTTGCTTTCCCAATCCGTACGCTTCAGACTAAACTCTAACCTCAAAATCACTCATGAAACATAATCAATACCAATACCAATAGATGCCAAGAAACTTAATTATTTAATAATTACTACACCTACGATGTACTTTACTACTGATAACAGCACATCAAACAATTTATTGCTGAATAGGTGTTTGCAAAAAATAACTATTAAGGTGAACATCCAACAAAAAGTGATGTTATTATTGTTTTGCGTGACGCACGCCGATGAGCCGCCGACCGCTGTGTTTTCTAGGAAATAGAGGAATATGAAGCGATTGTACGTTACGTTACGTTCGTGACGTGTGTTGTAATTGCTTCGAAACCTAGAGTTAAATGTAGATGGAGCGCAAAATGTGTAGAACAATGACGAATAAATGGAACATTTACATAACTGCAAATGTATCGAAATAGATGTTTTATTAAACATTTAAAAATAATGCTAACTTTATACCGTTAGTTAAGACTTGATCAAAATTATGACGTACATTTATATTTTCACGTCTGTAAATCCCCAAATGGGTAGGCAGGTGTGTATTACCACCCACTTTTCACCAACTATGATATTTGATCTCACGTAATAGGGAGCGAGCCTTTTGCCGTCATTTATTCGAATTGGAGAACACCTTCATTTAGGGCGGAATCCTTTTTTTGTATTGATGACTTAAAGTCCCGATAAAAGCTACCCATTATCATCATGTCAGAGCTGAGACCCGGATGATGTCGAGGCACCTTCCTTTAGACCTTTGAATTTGTTCTCAGTACCTTTGATGTAAACAAAAATATTTCTAAAGATTTGTATTTATATTTTTAGCGACTCGTTACTCCAACAATATTATTGCTTCAATAAGATATAGAATTTCGTGAGAAAATCCGATTATTTTAAAAAAAATATTCGCTTAAGGGTTGATAAAAAAACAGACTAAGTACTTTCCAACGTTTGCGAAACAACCAGTTGTTAGTAAACTCACAAACACATTTCAAAAACAACTTGAGAAAGAAGCCTCTGAAGAATTAATTACCAGTTACGATTAAAATCCTTAAGTATTCAAAAACAACGTGATATCACTGCTGATAAACGTGACCATTCACTTGTAATGAGCATTCTTGCGAACTTTACATTACAGATAAACAAACAATAGCGTATTACCTCTATCGTTTATCGTCTCTGCGAACGAGAGAGAATATGCATGTATCGCTTTGAGTATTCACTAGATAGATTATGAAAGTTCTCGTAGCGATGTTGGGCACTATGTTTGGCTACGGCGTTGTTCATTTCGACATATTAAAAACGGCGAATGCTCAATGTTCTATTGCATGTGAAATCTCATGTCTATTAGCACCTTAACAATTGTTGTTAGTAGGATTTAAATAAATTTTAGTTTAATCGAACTGATTCAATGAAAGGCACTGTAACAGCTTCTTGTTCTTTCTGTAGGCTTATTTATTGGGTTGGAGCACAGATGGATAAAAAAAAATTATGAGGTTCAGATTTCTAATAGAGGTAGATTTGTGTCTTATATGAGAGTAAAAATGTATGTATAATCTGGTGAAAATCTTCTGTCTCTGCAGTGACCTTAAAATTTCCAATTATATGAAAAAGTTGGGATTTTTTAAGGCCAAATATTGTCCTTCATTTAATGGTAAATATATGTTAAATCTTAAGCATTATATAAGATATACGTTTTTTTATATAGATCTATAACAAAATAAATTCAAATGTTGAGAATAACTTTTTGACTATTTTGCTACAAAATCCGTTTAAGGCTCATATGTGGGCATTACTTTACGTGAAGTCAACTTTATTTTTATGACACCTATTTCCGACTATTTAGAACACAAAAACTGAAAAATCATAAAGCACAAAGCTTTCAATCGTAATCTTTACAGCTCTTTCTATTCCTTGTATATGACAGGACTTCTTAAAAACAATAGTTCGCCCTTTCCACCAGATTCAGCATAGTCAAAGTTTAAGATTTTTATTTAATCTAGAACAATATGGTTGTGTCTTATTGATGTAAATAATAAATTCTACTTAACCTAAGTTCACCACCGCTTCCAACTTCCACCACTTGCGTCATTTCTTCTCCACCAGCACAGAGAAGAAACGGCGCAACAAACTCCACTGCAGCATTTCTTAAGACGATGTGCTTAATCTTTGGGCCGGTTAAGTTATGCAAAGTCGATGGTTGGGTTACATTTTCCTGCACGTTTATTAAGCAAAATAACGTTAAAATTTCTGATGGTACTTAAAACAATCTAGGTATTGGAGGTTCAGTTGTACTATGTGCTACAAAATGCGGCAAGCGGCCAGCTCTCTAATACATTGATAACAGGGTCTATAGCCTTCTTTGAACTGCTGGTATATGGGCGCTTTGATAATGTATAACACATAACGCGTATTATCGTCTTTGCATAATGGCTTACTTTGAAGAAGGTGCATAAACTTAAATTACTAAGGGTCCACCGTATTCAATTTATGTGATGGTTCTTCAATTGCTATATACGAGTATAGTATTCATTTAGCACATGTGATGTAACGGGCCGATGCTAGTTTAACCTGAACATTTATTTTCTAGGTCTTAGGGAAATTTACCTGACATTACCGCGGAGGCAATTTTGTACAAGTACTTTTGATTTGTACTCAAATCTTTATCTGTTTTTTATATAATTTGACCTACGATGCATTTGAATTTGTTAATAGGCCCCTTTTTCACATGTATCGAGAGATTTCCCAGTGGGCCTGTAATATACATCTATAAAGATGCAGAAACAGGTGTCTCGAAGTCAGTTTTAGTATTAACGAAATATTCATTGAAGTAATTTTGCAGCCTTTTATCAAGTAATCACATGACTATACCATACTTTGTAGCATTTACATTCATACCGTCACAATCAGTTG
Source organism: Eilema caniola (assembly GCA_949126895.1). Lineage (NCBI taxonomy): Eukaryota > Metazoa > Arthropoda > Insecta > Lepidoptera > Erebidae > Eilema > Eilema caniola. The sequence goes on from OX421462.1 coordinate 3,057,247, forward strand.
CCATAATATGATCTCGGCAAATTTCTTCAGGTAACAGAAAAACAGTTACTCTGTTCTAGCATATATTCCTTTTGCGGTACCAAATTCTCATACCACGTACGCTATGTAAGCAAACCCTTTGAGATAGATCCAAAAAGCTCTGTAATGATTGATATATTTTCCTCGACAGTCTTAGTCCTGTAGCATTTATTATCCTTTTAACAATCTTTAAAGTTTTACCTTGTCTCCCGTCAGCGCCTTCCCCACGCTGTTTTACTACCTTATTTAAAGGTATAAGCACAAAGCCAATCATTTGTTTTTATATGTGTGTCAATACTGCACTATATCAGTAAACATTTCGTGGTCAAAAATTTAACTGTTTCTAAAAATATCGTAAATTGAAATGCGAGCTACGGTGAGCCTAAAATCAACTTTTTGTAATAAATTCGATGCAAATGCGTAGATCAAATACAACCGTAAATCAAATTCAATAATATTTGGCGTGGCTTAATTTGTGTAAAGTGTTTGTGTTTTTCACTATTAGATTACCGTTTGAAGAAGATGACATTTCGCTCCACCCTATTATTTACCTAATTGGTTTGTTTGAATGGAACCTTGAATGTTCTTTTTTTGAATAATATAAAAGTGTGCTTATTATTTTTAAATCACAATGGTTTTCTAAAGCAATTTTTGAGCGCATTTACATACGCTCGCATGGAAAGCGAAAAATACCCAATATGCCCCAATAACCGTCTATAAAATATCACAAAGGTGTGATATCGTTGAAAGGCTATGAAAGAGTTACCCCTGAAAAATTGTCACCTGTCTGCAATGTTCAGAATATTTTAATTTCCGGTCGGATGGTCCTGACATATTGGCTTTCAAACTCACCGTTCAGAAATAGTGAGATAGTGAAAATTAAACGCTTTTAAGGCAGCAACGACCACGTCCGGTTTAGTTCAAACAGTTCTTAGTTATTGTTTGAACGATGAATCAATATTAAAATATGTACCTATCTCATCAGACCTTACTCTTTTTTCATAACCGCCCCGCTTCTTTCAGGAGGTTTTTTAACTGAAAAATAAAGCGGAATAAAGTTTTCTTACTCTCAAGGATGCTCAAGATCGTGCAAATTGATGGAAAAACCAGAAGATGGACCCCAGTCTCATAGATAAAGACTTTGAATGCTACCGAGGCACAGCACTGTGGTGATGAACTCAGGAACAAAGCTTTTCGTCACCCCCAACTCCTCATTGGATAATGTTATCCAATGAGGAGTTGGGATAATAAAATAACGTCATTGACGTTATATGAATAATATTTACATCTTCCCTATGCCTCGAATACCAAAGTACCCGCTGCCACAACGTACATATTGTATCTGTTCGTGATCTATACGCACGGCTGCCTATCCTCACGCTAAATTAGAACCAATCGCGTTTGTTTGAACTTTATGTGGTACAGCCGTTACAAACATTTTCTCTATGGCGTAGGTTCTTTGCAGGTGAGTTAGAAATCACACACGGGATATATTTATATTAGCAAAGTTAACATTCACGACCGGAATTGAGCCCACGTCATCGGCTTTCCCTTTCTTGGGAAAGTGCTCTATTAATAGTCTGGTTAGGCAAGATATAATTTATATTTTTATTTAATTTATAGTGACATATAAAGCAACGCTGCTACGCCGTTCATCGCTTATTTCGCAACGGAGGCCTAAAAAAGTACCTGCTTGAAGGCAAAAGGCTCGTCCCCAATTACATGGGACCAAAAATCATATTTGACGAAAGGTGGGTGTCAATACACCTCTGCCAATTCCCTAGGGGATTTACACGCGTGAGTATACGTAGTTCATCCCCAATGAGGGTGTTCTTTAGAATCACGTAGGTAAGAAAGAAAGAAGAAGAAAGAAAATGCGTTTATTTAAGCTAACTGCAGCACACAAAACAGATCACATAACAAAATACCTATTGATAACAAAAAAAAACATGTTAATACATTTTTTTAATATATGATGTTTGAAGTACCAACAAGTAAGTACTCAAGTACCTAAGTACAGTCATTACATTACAAAAAAACCATCCTTACACTAATTATTTGCTTTTGTAATTGGCAACATTGACCAGCATTCCTCTTCAGCCATTACGTAAAGTACATAACACTTATTTATTATACCCCATATATGACAGACTTGATCGGTAGCGGTTAAAATACTGGAGCTTACGTCACATTCGCAAAATCGACGCTGTAAAGACCTCCTAATGCCTTCTTGAAGAACTTCATACTGTAGTTGTTTGAGGAAACCACAATAGAGAGATCGTTTAATTGCTTGCAGCAAGGTATGGCCAAGATGAAACCCATAAATGTAATAGTTATAAATAATTCTGTACCAGAAATGTTATTAGAGATAACTCAACTCGTCACTTTGTAAGCTTTTCAACCTTTTATGTAAATTATCCTAAGTCTTTTACTCTTTTAGAAATGTACTCTATTCAAATGGCCCTTATAACAGTCACATACATCCCGAATAAAAGGTCCCATTATACATTCGTTCCACGTGTGCAAAATATATTTGCCAGTGAGAAAATTCTAGAAATAGTTTATCAATTGTTACATATTCGGAGATCATTAGTATTTATTTTCTGTAAATGCAATAATATCAAATTCTTATGGTTGCTAGTAATAAGCTTAGATGTTATAATATTTTATACTTTTTCTATCAACTCTTGGAACAGCGGTGTCAATTATGAGAAATGATATTTACTAAGGTTCATATTGAGACCATTCGATTTCACTGTTTGTATTCCACCGTCTATCTCAGCAGTTGAACCAGTTATTCAACATTATAAGGGTACCGTACCTTAACAAACAAAAAAGAACAACGGAACCGTTATCGGTTCACTGAGTTATCCATCTCTCTAACAAGACCTCTGCTTCAGAAACGTATTAGTCCGCTTTAGCACAGGTATATAGCTTTACGTCACGAATTCTTGAAGTATATTTCTTCCTATGATTTAAGGCTATGCTATTTTCATTAAAAGAATATTTTGAAGACGTTTGACTTAAAAAAAAAACATATTCGGATAAATGTCGGTAAAATGTCGTTCCACAACATCAGCCTTTATTTCGAGCTCTATTTGCGGGGTTCGATAGCTGGGAACGCGCCGTGATTGGCTCCACTATGCCGTTACGGCAGAGAAACGGCAATTCTCCCGTAATCAGTGTTCTGTATTGTTTACCACTTTTTCTTTCTCTTTTTTACAGACCACCGCAGTTTTTCATTTTGTCTTGTATTTGAAAATTGAAATGCATAGATCTGGGATTGGAAATTTGAAAAAGGTCGAATGCTTCCGTTATAGAAAGATTGCTGATACTTCTGGTGTTTACATCAGACGTAAATTGTTTTTATATATATAGTGTTTTTATTTTTTAACGAACATTGTTGTAAAATCTGAAGCGTCGGTAGCTTAGTGGTTAAGGAGTCGGCCTTACGATCGAGAGGTCCCGGGTTCGAATCCTGGCCATTACACTACCGACGTGAACCCACTCCTAGTACAAGCAATTTAGCTTAGTTGGAGGGGTTAAAGGGAATATTAGCAATTTCGATGATTTCGGTTGCTAATGTTCTTTTAAAAAAAAAAATCCACAGCAAATCATTGGAAAATGTGTTTAGAAACAATTTGTTTGGTTAGAAATATGTGAAAATAAGCGTTTTTACCATTTTGGAGAGCTGATTGGCTAATTACCGAAAAAACCCGCTGTAGCCTAGTGGTATGGGTAATGGACTGCTGAAAAGAGGTCTTGGGTTCGATCCCAGGTTTTCCATGGCACAAACCAATGACTTTTCGAAGTTATGTGTGTATTTATTGCAGGTTTATAAGAGCCCAGTTAATGGCACTAGGCTCGCCACCTGTTACATTGGGACCAAAACATAAACCAGCGAAATGTGGGTGCTAGCACCTCTGCGTACCCCTTCGGGGATAAAGGCGTGAGTTTATGTTATGTGTTATGCAACCCCGAGAAGAACGCCAGTGCCAATTGCAGCCTGCGGATAGTAATCGCATGGGCCCTTAAGAACTCAGTGAGCCTCACACCCTTCAAACATATGGATGCACTGTACTCGCATATTATCATCAGTGTCAAATCCAGTGGGGAAATGATACTGCATTACAGTACAGCTATTTATCTTAGTTGGTATATAGGCACTGTCTTGTGAACGCTTCAAGTAATAAAGATAAGCACTAATATTTGTTGGTCCACTTACTCTACATTTCGTAGTTTTCTGTTTGTTCGATTTATGCAAAGCTCTTAGTGAAATTGAATCTGTGCGTTTCAAGAAAGAACAACTCGTTTAACAGGACTACAACTTGTACTCTTTTTATCTATCGAAATCAAGACAGATAATACTTGAGCCCTGCCAAATTAGTTAATATAAGTTTCTGTAACAACAACATCGGTACTTATATTTAGTTAAAAAGTTAATTAGGGAAAACCACCTCTCTCTCTATCTCCCTCTCTCTCTCTCTCTCTCTCTCTCTCTCTCTCTCTCTCTCTCTCTCTCTCTCTCTCTCTCTCTCTCTCTCTCTCTCTCTCTCTCTCTCTCTCTCTCTCTCTCTCTCTCTCTCTCTCTCTCTCTCTCTCTCTCTCACTCTCTCTCTCTCTCTCTCTCTCTCTCTCTCTTTGTGTGTGTGTGTGTCTTCCTTTTTTTATGTTTTTAACTCACCTATTATCTAGTCTTTACGATAACTACACCATATTATATTGATTTAACAAATTACTGTCCATCCGAAGGTTGCCTGGAAGAAATCGCTTCCAGCGATAATGCCGCCCATTGTACATTAAACTGTATACATTCAACCTGCTTCACTTTTCTCCTGTTACAGTAGGACACTGTTAATATATTGGTGTACAATAAAGAATTATCTATATTTATATTGATTATGGATTTATGAAAGGTCAAAGACAATAAGAAACAGGACCGCCGTACGATATTACTTCAACTCCAATGTTGTTTCTGAATGCACATAAAAGTAGCCAAATACAGTGTTATATTCTTTACAATATCATTTAAAATTGTAATTTTTAGGTAGTTCTGTCAGAAATACGTAGTGATAGTCCGAGTTTCTTTGAATTTCAGCATCGAGAGTAAGATGAGTCGTCGCCGCTCAGTTGTCATGAAGATTTGGGTCAATTATCTTATAATTATAACTAAATCAAATTGCAACAGTGACGTAGTCATTCGATCAGCAATACCTATATCTATATATTATATTGCTGAGCGCGAACTGTGCAACTACTTAAGATGTGCAACTAATTAAAATGACAACAGTGCACCTGAGGGCGTATAGTTTGTTCCATGTCTAACTTAAACATTTAACCATATAAATCATCACTTTTAAGAATTACCAATGCATATTAGGGCATACCAAAATTAATATATTCTATATTTATTTTACTAATTCCAACATGGTAGTAAGCAGTAGCGAATGAAAATTAAATATTGTTTCAGGCTAAGGTCCCGAGTAAAATTTTGTTAAAATAAGTTTCACCGATTTCGTTGAATTAATTTAAATATGAAAGTACACATTCGTGTTTGAAATACATGTATCTCAGAACTAATTATAATATAATAATGTTTACAATTTCTGAAGTCAAAGTTGAAATATATTTGTGTTTTAGAACTCATATCTGTGATGGAGTTTTAATAGCATCGTTAATAAATAACTTTATTACACATACAGATGTCTTTATTATTATAAGTCTTATGATAATAAATAGTTTTCAATTTAATTTTACAATAAATGACAATCACAGAATGTGAAATAGCTAATAAAGCTTTTGTTAGCTATATAACCCGCCTCGGGTATCTGGCGTAAAGCAGCCCAAGATAATGACTGCAATGCCATACTATGCGGTCTTCGTCTTCTTCGTAAGTGTCACTTTATCATAATCATCATACGCCTGATCATGTCTCAATTATTTGGTAATATATCATTCTCTTTTCTTAATCTCCTCAGTCACGCCTTGTCTAGTTATTACTTTTTACGCAGTTTTAATGCTTTGTGTTGTATTTTGAAATAAAACATATTTTCTTTCCTTCTTCTATCTTTATTTGGGATTGCCTGCACTCCTTTATAAACAACATTAGAATAAAAACCATTCCTTCAGAGTCCGGATAAAAATTGCAAGGGCTTTTAAAAATGTATATTTTGCTAATCAAATCATACCTAAATTCTTTGACTAAAACAAACATTAACCAACTTTGTCAACTAGCCACTATCAAGTGCAGATGCCGTGAAATCCAAAATAACTTTTGTTTGTCATGTTCAAAGGTTTCCTTGAAGGCGGAACCTCTCGCGGGCGTAATTGAATTGGACGCTAATAGGTTCGCAATTTGCCTGAGTGCATCGGCGGCCGATGTGACCGAATCTGTTCAGTCGAAAGATATTTTGGTTAATGTAATTATTGTTGGGTTAACTTTGGTACAAAGGGGTTTCTGAATAAATATATAGAAATACATATCAATAAGGAAACATCGCCCCAAATATAGATATAACAATGCAGAGTGTTTTCACTTAACAAAACTCTGGTCTGATTGTACATTTAAAAGAAATAGTCTTGATTACATAATAGGACCACTATTTTAGAATCTTCAGCATCTGAAATGGTAGCCCGTATCTTCTGGACTTCTCTCAAGTTTCTTTTCATCAGTGATATTCACCAAAGCTAAATTATACTACTACTACAATGTTCAGAGTTTGGTACTGCTTAGGTTCTGAAAAAGTTTGTGATGATCGCGAAGGGCGTTCTCTACTCTCAATGTAACAGTAGAAAACAATCGTCATCTGGGTATTATTTTGAAACCGAATAGTACAACATATTATCAAAAGAATGCTCACAGAATAGCTAAACCTGGACTAAGTTTCTTAAACATGAAGAATATCGCAGTAAACAGTAAAGTCTCGCAAGTACACCATCTTGGAAAGTAATGGCAGTTCACGTAAATAACCTTCCTGGCAGTTCGAGCAATCGAACCGTATCTGCTGCTTGATAACTTCTGACCTATCGAAAGCTGCGTACCCCTTTTTATACCCAACTCATCGGGTGGGAGAGCAGTAGTGCGTAACGAGATGTTTTGCTAGACAATACTTTTGTTGGTTTGGAAAATACAGAAATATATTAAATAAGTTTAATGCTTAGTACCTTTAAATTATTACAAGTACTATTTACGCAGTGGAAGCGTGCTGGGCACATAACCTCTTATATATGGAAATGAAATAAATACAATTGTGGAAAAATTAGTTGTGGAATACGTTGGGCTTCTTTATTTATTAAATTCACCAAAAGTTTTATACAATAATTCAATTCATTTATGAATTACACTAGTATGATGCTTGTACCTAATTGCATAACTAATTACAGGTGAATAAAGCATGCATCACTACTTAACAGTTATATTACAATATGGAGATTAAACACAATAAACAGTAAAAATATTAACAGTTTTATAAATTATAACTGATTCATCATCATCATCAGGCTATATTAGTCCACTGCTGGACATAGCCCTCCCCCAATGAGCGCCATAGCGCCCTGTCTACTAAAATTAAATAATTATTTGTGAATTAATCAATAGAGGAATTAAATGGCTATGGTAACAATAATAATATGCACATAAATAACAATAAAATTACAAATAAAAGATCTAATAATTGGTGTAAATGAAAATATAAAGGATTAATTTAAACAATGTGTTCTGAAAGTGAGTAACAAAAATTAAGAAAGGAACGCATTCTCAAGCTCCATATCAGTCAGGCAAGTTATCAAGACAGCACAGGAATGAAACACAAGATGAGAGTAAGCTGATATTTGGCCCGCATATCATTTTTACGTGAATAAGATTGCCATTAATCCTAAACAGACGGCATACAGCTGCTACATAGCTTAATCTAGAAAATTCCACGACACATTCAAATAATAAAATAATCGGCCAGGATTAAAAATAGGACCTCCAACAGTGACTAAAGTACAGTCAGCATCAGATCGATGTTGACGAACGAAGTACTCAAAATTATCTTAATTCATTTCATTTCATTTTTTAATCGATGATTACAATCTAATGAACACATTACAATACATTTTGATGATAAATTAACAGCATGGTTTCAAGTAGTCTGGTATCCAAATTAAGATTAAACTTGCGTTTAGGGTACCAGGACTCCTGAAACTTATCTTAGCCAACAAATAATTGTGAATTAGGACACTATAGTTTGGTGTTCATTCATGAGTCTTTGTACAAGCCAACAAGTACCTCGTCAAAGTAAGCATTACATTCAACGAAAAAAATATAATCAATGAAACAATAGCATATAATAACATAATAATAGAGAAAATCATCAATTACATGCACCATGTGTGTGTGTGAGAGAGTGTGTTTGTGTACATAAATTTAATGCCTTGATTTCCCCCCCTTCCGGTTGTCTGATTGTTCTGTTATAAGTTTGAATATTAATATAATTTAAATATCAATAAAACAGATTGACATGCTCTTAATACCTTATTTAGTTTTAAGGTCGTTTTGACACTTTGTAGTCAAGTCCGTTCTGACACTATACAAAACCACCTCCTGATGGTTGCAAATTCGACAATCTACATTCTATTAACAGGCCAATGAGTGCAGTTTTGCTATTGTTTCAAGCATGCACCTCAATAGGAGAGGGAGCCGTTCTGAAAAAATAGTGTTCAATACCTGCTGGGGGCTAGAAGATACTGCAAGGACATATAATTTCTCTCACTCCAAATATGTGTTTGCATGTATTTGTGAGTAGATGTTTGTACGTGAATGTGTATGTGTGTAAAAGAATACTTTATTTGAAACATTGATTCAAAAGCCAATACATAACAAAAGGTTCATACCACGATACTCGATGTTACAGAAATTCCACACTGCACCGATAATCAGAATTCATTACGGTAAAAGTGTGAAACTGCATTATTCATTCCTACATTACTATTTTACAGATACGGATCGGAACAGTCATCGAAGTACACACAGTTGTTGCAGGAAGTGGGAAGCGATAAATTTGTTGCGAAGTAAAATAAAACCTTTGGCTTTGCTCGTTTCGCTGTCTGCGTTTATGAAATATTGCTCGTAGAATTTTCAGATGGTGGTTTTTATTTGTTTTGTGCGGTCCAGTATCGGAGTCTGATTTGTTGTTAAGAGCAAAGATAGAATGACTAGACTGTGTAAGGATATCTCATGTGTAAACTAGTAGGTGTATTGTATAAAGTAGAATAGAAGTGATAAAGTCCTAAGGGTTAAGCAGTGAATTCTTATGCATCCATATTTCTCTTACTAATAGAAAATATTGCCAAATTAAATCCCTCGAAGTGAGGTAAGTAAACTTTTTACTTACTTTGAAGATATCGGTTTGGTATTCCTTTGGCCTGACGAACAGAGTGTACGTGGGGGATTCCGCTTCTAAATTATTGTTAACAATGGATTTCCGCCACGTACCGCTTGATTCATGATGCTTCATAATACAATATAATATAATCCTAAACGTATAACAATCATATTATGAATTCCAATGTTCGACTTTTTTTTGAGGGGCCATTATACGATTAATGTTTGAAGGCAACTTGCTTCAATTATAAATAATCTATGGCGAAGTAGATAATAATTTCCTTTTTAATAACGTCATTAAAGTTTCTGACAACTCTATTGACCGAACACTGCACTCACGCAAATAGTTGAGAAACTTGACAGATAGACTGCAAAAGCAGGGCTTTAGTTCCAAATTATCCAATAACGGAAATAGTATTGGGACTAAAGCTATAGTGCATAGATATTGGGTATAAAATATACTTCAGCTTATCATTTTCAGCCCGTGTCGTGCGTAAACATCCCAATTGAGAACCTTCTTCGTTTTTAAACTCGGTTGAAAACCAATTATTGCTTGACGAGTTGTATTCAAACAATCATCTTATACAAAAATATCTTACGTTCAATTCAGCTCTCTTATAATTTGCAAGAACACTTCTGTTGAGTACTCTCCAATTATTTCATCAAATCGGTGCGAAGTTGGCAATTCTAAGGCATTGTTCTATCACGTATTACATAAAAACGTTTCGAAATTTAAGGTTTAAGAAAAATGAGGTGTTAGGTTTATAGTAAATTTGTTTATTTATATTAGCAAATTCTAGAACATTCCTAACAGTGCTATGTAGATTCAAAAATATATTTATCCACTTTCTAAAAAGCGCATACATATATTAACACAAACAAAATATTTACACAAAGCTATAAATTTCTTTGAAAGTTTATTTTCAATGGAATTGATAGTTTTGTGTAAATATTTTGTTTGTAAGTATTTATACTGCAATCGCATAACTGCGTAATTTCCATTCCATTCTCTGCCATTTTATTACGGGTTGTTGAATATTATTTCCTAGTAAAAATATTACTAGAGTTAAAGGTACATCCACTTCTTGTTTTGAGTATCTTATATTTCGGCACTGTTACTAAGGATTCTAAATTACAACCCATCCAAAATCTTTAAGCCCCTGCTAGTACATTTGGAATTACGGCCATTAGTAAGGCTTCAGAAGCGTATACTGTAGCCAAGCTTATCCCCATACCAATGGACGGTACAACCAGTAATCACCTTCCCACCTTATCTCACTTAATATCGGTGATAAGCAGCTTACTGTGTGTGAGGATGACGCAGTTATACTCAAGGATCGATGAAAGTATCAATCGTTAATCCAATAAATCTGACAGGTGTAAAAAAAAATATTTTAAAAGCTGCGGTGGCCCAGTGAGTTTTGATCAAGTGGTTGCCGATTTGAAGCCCCACCGTTATTTTAACATTTTTACTTAGCTTAGATCAGGTTAGCTTGAAGGGATAACGGGAACACTAAAATTTTGGTTCAATCAATCAATCTGCTTATCTTATTCCATTACTGGACATACGCCTCTCCCAGCGGGCGCCTAAGTGGCCTGTGCGAGCTATTTATTATTTTGGCCCAAGAGTCTCACTACGAGAAAAATTTAAGGAAATAAACATTCCAACTATGGTTTCAAAATACATTTTCGAGAATTTAATGTATGTAAGAGTTTGCGAAAGGCACAATATAAATACCAGACATTAAAAACAATCTTGTAGTTAGTGATAGTAGAGTCCAATTAAGACTAGACTAGTAAATAAGACTAAACTGTGCCACAGAATAGATAATAGTACGTGACTGTATCAAAAAGACTAATACAAAATCCAAGAATAATATAGATAACAAACAAGCTTGGAAACGAGCTATTCGCTCAAATATGCTACTCAAGCAAACTATTGTATATAGACTAAGTAGACTAAGCAAATGTTTGTAAAAAGACCAAAAAAATGAGTTTCTTGCCAGAGTCTTTTCAGGTCAGGGCCGCGTTTCGAACCGGTGATCCATTTGCTACAATATTCTAGATTTTTTCTTTATATTTGACGTTTTGTAAGTGCCGTTTTAACGGTCTATACAGAATAAAAGATTTTGACTTTGACTTTGACCCAATCTGCTATTTTAGTAACTGCTAGAATTTGAAAAACGATACATTCTCTTACATCTCTTTGCCATTATTTTTACATAGCCCACCAACAGCATGTGTACCGCATTACAATGGAGGTTAGCTAGTACCACAAGGACCTTGGTGGGGCCCATACCCTTCCCTTTGTGAATGTTGTGAAAATTGACAGAAAAATTCGCAAGATCCAAGTTACCAACAAATGGGACGAACGTTTTGTTTGCAAAAGTAGTTAATTAAAGAAGTAGAACAAAAACATTACGCCGAACATTTTTGCCAAATGGAATCAGAAAACCGGAATACTTTATACAAAAAATAGGGTAATGAAATAAATAACGAAAAAAAAGATAATTAACCCAAATCTCTGATTATCCTATTACGATTTGAAGGATACGAATGGCTCATTGCCAGTCAAATTAGCCTCTCCTCGAAAAAGTTTCCCAGTTTTATAATTTAAGAGGCCAAGCGGAAAGATAAATGCAATCTTTAAATGACACATGAATGAACAAAAAGTGTACAAAACAGAAACTTAGTTACATAGACATAGGTGTGATCCATAGTTTGGAGCTGTATAAAGATAAGTTGGATGATGTATCCGAAACTATAAAATTAAAAAGGTGTACGTCAGAAAGCAAAACCGCTTTAAAATAAATTTTTAAAATAAACACAACTAAAATTTAAGACACTAATTTTTAAGTAAAGACTTTAAAGTTTAATACTATTAAAAATAATTATAATATAATATGAGTTGTACTAGCGTGGCTGGCAAATAATGTTAATATTTTGATGGATAGGTGGCGTAAAAGCATACTAGATTGGCCAATTGGCCCTACCTATAGCTAGATTTCACACACGGTGTGTAATAATTCTTCATAAAGTGGAATGAAATACATAAATGTATTGCACAAATAAAGACGGATGGAGTGCGTGAAAGAGGTTATAGCAAAAAAGGAAGTGACTAAGTCAATAACATTTGACAGGAATATCATGACATAAGTGTGTTGCTAACCCAAGAGCACGTAGATGATGAAAAGTGTTTTGTCAGCAATTTTCAGTTTCTACCTATGTTGACGAACAGTTGAATCCAAACATCAACCACAGGTTCAGCAGTTGCAATTACTACCGATGCAAGAAAATATTACTATCTTTAAACTACTAAATAAAACTTCCGTCGCCAGGCTATAATCTTTGAAGACCTCATCAAAGACCCCTAACCAAGGATTAAACACTTCTAGGGTATTAAAGTTTTAACTCGTTTATAGGAGGCCATTCGATGTCCGTCGTTTATTTTGATGATAATACGAAACTACCTCAGACATTCTGCTCCTCAACACCACCTTATATCTGTACAGTTAAGGTTCATTTTGGTTTGACGATTTGGCAAGATTTTGGTTGGTTGTAGTCAGTACGGCTCGATGGGATACAACAGGCTTGCGGCAGATCTGTGGGGGATTACCGTAGGCACCGTTATCCATTTCCTTAGGCAGGCTCAATCAATGTGACCTTTGGACTGCAGTGATGCATGGGTGAGTTGGTTTTGAATTCGACCCGTATTGATGAGCGAACAGCGCGCGTCGATGTGGGAATGGATGTTGACGAAATTGTTTTATGTAAATGTGTTATTGTACACGTAAGGCATTGGATTTCGATACGGATGATGGTGTGTGTTTAATTTCGGTATTAAATAACGTAAGATAAGACAGGATTTCGTGGAGTAGCATACGTGAATGCCACTACTGGTGCCAGGTTTAATTTCTAAGTTGGGATAGAGGATATTGAATATTTGTGTTTGGAATTTAAAGTGCCAATACTAAGTGGGGTGAAAAGTTAAATATTGAGGGATAAAACCTCAACCTGTCTATTATATTTCTTAAAAGGAGAAAAGATCTATATATCAGAGAAAGATCCGTATTTGCGATAGATCACCACATTTCTGAAAATGAATATGATTAATCCACAAATAGGTCTGTTCATCCAACAGTAGATATTGCAAACCTTGGCATACGAATAATTCAGATTCATCATTAGTCTTCAAGAGAGTTCTTGAATAAAAGGATGAGATTAAACCAAAGTTCATTTCTCGATAGTTGATGTAATGAAGTTTGAAGAACAAAGTACATTAGAGAACTATAAAGTAACTCAAACAAGTACACTTGTGCGAAAATAGCTCAGTAGACCTACCATGAAACATCCGCAGTTGCGGTACGAAGTTGCAAGCAATCGGTTCCATGGAACACATTTATTCCGATCTCGGATCCACAAACGGTGCGTGATACTCCGGTTCGGGTTAAACCCTACCGTAAAAAAACAGAAGTAAATTTATTACTACCTATATGGCTATATACTTCATTTTTCCTAGATGTTTCGATTATTTCATGGTAGGCCCCCAGCGAGTTGACTTCATGATAACCTACATGATTTCGTTCGAGTTTCAAATGGTCCCAAAGTAAATCGATGTTTCATGGTACCTGCATCTATACATTAATCAGCAAAAGCAGTGTTTAGCAGAACGTAGTGTGAAATTTGAAAGCCGAGAGCTGAACGTCACAGGCTGCGTGCAGCGGCATAATTAACAATTAGCGAATTGTGATTTCAAAGTAGCCTGCACTGTTGTCACGAACACGCCTTTGTGACTGAACTGCTAGCACTTGGGTACACTTTCATCTCAACTGCAATGAGTGTAAATAGTAACAAGTTTGTTATAATAATTGTGAGCATTTTATGTTTTTCCTTCCCTTTCAGTTAAGGTAAGCAGCTCGGATAAAAGCTCGCATCCACTATGTGGGTCGGTCTAGGGCGCATCGTAACACTAAAATCCGCCTCCCTGTATTTATATGAAATAGCGTTCACTAACCACACGAGAATAAGAAGAAGGGTCCACTAGTGGCGGAGTGGTGCGTCACCGAACGCAGCGCAATAGTGAATAGCTCTCTAGGCTGATTTTTGCCCGGACCCGATCCGCCTAGTCGACGCTATATCTATACCGGGTTTTAGGGAAACGCTCCCGAAGCCGAAGATTCCACCAGGTTTACGTAAAAACCGATTTCTTAAAAAAAAATATTTATACTGTTTAATTATTAATATTTATTTCAGATTTCAATCGCTCAGTAGCACAATACGTCTGACGAAAAATCCGCCCAGCAAAACCGCCGTGCCTCGTGTTATATGGCCGCTCGAGCATCAAAGCGTCGCGGCCCGTTCCGACACGAACCGCCCCTATCCATCGCTATAGGACGCCTAGCTTTAGGAGTGGGTTCATGTCAGCAGTGCAAAGATTTAATGACATATTACATTCAAACATGTTTGAGAAGTTTATCAAGTGCCGTAGCTATTTCTGTCAATTAGTGCCTGTCCTGGGGCCCTACCAGTGAAATTATCTTAGGAAGAGAAAAAAAAATAACAAACACTTATTGAACTGTAAGTTTAACTCACGAAAGTGTAGGTAGGTTGTCATCTACCCACATCATGGGATAAGCGAGAGAAGGAAAAACGATCCTCATTAATTTGAAGAGGAACCTTCAGAAATATTTCCTTATTTTATTCTACCACTTTTACAACTTAACTAAAAAGCGGCCAAGTGCGAGTCGGACTCGCCCATGAAGGGTTCCGTTGCAACAAGTAGGTAAATTGCGGTTTACGATTCATGACATTAAAAAAACTACTTACTAGATCACGTTCAAACCAATTTTGGGTGGAAGTTTGCATGGTAATGTACATCATATATTTTTTTAGTTTCATCTTTCTCTTATTTTAGAAAAAAATGATATTAGAAACCTCAATATCATTTTTGAAGACCATCCAAAACACACACGTGTGGGTTGGATGAAAAAAAAATTGTGTTTCAGTTCTAAGCATGGGCACAGAATAATTAATAGTACTAACGTGCATGGGGAACCTCCAAAATTTATTGTTTTTTTTTTTCTATTTTTGTGTGAAAATTTTAATGCGGTTCACATAATACATCTACTTACCAAGTTTCAACAGTATAGTTCTTATAGTTTCGGAAAAAAGTGGCTGTGACATACGGACGAACAAACAGACAGAAACAACAACAGACCCTAAAAATCAGAGCTTTCCAGATCTAAGGATCTGGAAGATAAACTGCGAAAACATGTATGGACATATCAAAAACATAAGAGTTCCCTGTTAACTACGGAACCTTAAAATAAAGCATGATATTTTTTATTCCAAAATAACAACTTACTTTTCCATGTAAGCATATCCGGTAAAGCTAGCACCTTATATTTTTAATCTGAAAATAACACGTTGTTGTTTCTTGTGACAGGTTTTCCGGGTACCAGTGGCCGTGGCAGTTGCCACGCCCATTCTCTGAACCATTAAACGGTTGACTAACAGCTTTTTCCGTCAACATCCAATCTACGGGTGAATTTTTAAAAGTATTTTCTACTATGTTGCACTCAGTTGTACTAAAGTTCCCGTGATTTAGGTTAGGTTACGAATAAAGGTTAGATACTTGTAGCAGGTTTTGAAGAATAATATTAATAGAGGAAAGAGATTTGTTCGTAATCAATAAACTCTGAAACTAATGACACTGTCTCAATAATTCTCGATAGCTTTTGTGGCGTGGTGATAGTGAACGCTGTCGCTACGAAGGAGGCGCGGGTTCGGTCGCAGTTCAGTGTAAATATTTGTATGCATGAATATGTATATTCGTTTCTATGTATAATAAATATGTATTTACAAAAAAAGAGATACTCTAAGTGTGTTTATCCACATTCTAGATTCCATAACACAAGCAAGGAAAGCTATGCTTATCATGGGTCTAGCGCTATGTGAGATGTTGGGAAATATTACACCATAAAAGGTTCTATTTCGATTAAATCAAGATTAATCAGATGTGAGGGAAAAGCAATGTGGGTTACAGTCCAGTACACAATACTTCGTTATACAATATTTCAGAATTTAATCTAGACTTAGAAATAAATCACAAACCAAATGCAGTGAGGTTAGCTGTCTTGACCTGACCACTTCGCGCCGCGTCCCGTAACAGACTCCGCTCCAACCACCAACGAAGTGTCATTTACATCAAATGTCACTTTCAACTGACAACTAAACACACTCAAGTAATAACCAATGTTGCTACATACAAAATCAATTCAAAAAATTATCACTTGGCATTCGTAATATATGCTCTCCGACATGTTTATAATTCTTTCAACATTACGTTTCATTCTATTGTTAAAACAAGATCTGAATAGAATGTATAGAATTGACGTGTATTTTAACGTTTATTACCATAATGACAGTCGTCAGCGTATGTTAATCCCACACATTGATCATTCTATTATATTCTATAAAAGTACTGCCACTGGTCCAGAGGGACTGGAGTAATGCGTATAAAACTGCGGGGTGATGGGTCACCCCCTATCCTTCCGTGTTACCCACACGGAAGGAAAGGGGGATGGAAAAATGCCCATCTTTCCGAAGGTTAAAAACCTTTTATATAATGATTTTTAAATGACTAGCATCACCCCGCAGTTTTATACGCATTACTCCAGTCCCTCTGGACCAGTGGCAGTACTTTTATAGAATATAATAGAATGATCAATGTGTGGGATTAACATACGCTGACGACTGTCATTATGGTAATAAACGTTAAAATACACGTCAATTCTATACATTCTATTCAGATCTTGTTTTAACAATAGAATGAAACGTAATGTTGAAAGAATTATAAACATGTCGGAGAGCATATATTACGAATGCCAAGTGATAATTTTTTGAATTGATTTTGTATGTAGCAACATTGGTTATTACTTGAGTGTGTTTAGTTGTCAGTTGAAAGTGACATTTGATGTAAATGACACTTCGTTGGTGGTTGGAGCGGAGTCTGTTACGGGACGCGGCGCGAAGTGGTCAGGTCAAGACAGCTAACCTCACTGCATTTGGTTTGTGATTTATTTCTAAGTCTAGATTAAATTCTGAAATATTGTATAACGAAGTATTGTGTACTGGACTGTAACCCACATTGCTTTTCCCTCACATCTGATTAATCTTGATTTAATCGAAATAGAACCTTTTATGGTGTAATATTTCCCAACATCTCACATAGCGCTAGACCCATGATAAGCATAGCTTTCCTTGCTTGTGTTATGGAATCTAGAATGTGGATAAACACACTTAGAGTATCTCTTTTTTTGTAAATACATATTTATTATACATAGAAACGAATATACATATTCATGCATACAAATATTTACACTGAACTGCGACCGAACCCGCGCCTCCTTCGTAGCGACAGCGTTCACTATCACCACGCCACAAAAGCTATCGAGAATTATTGAGACAGTGTCATTAGTTTCAGAGTTTATTGATTACGAACAAATCTCTTTCCTCTATTAATATTATTCTTCAAAACCTGCTACAAGTATCTAACCTTTATTCGTAACCTAACCTAAATCACGGGAACTTTAGTACAACTGAGTGCAACATAGTAGAAAATACTTTTAAAAATTCACCCGTAGATTGGATGTTGACGGAAAAAGCTGTTAGTCAACCGTTTAATGGTTCAGAGAATGGGCGTGGCAACTGCCACGGCCACTGGTACCCGGAAAACCTGTCACAACAAACAACAACGTGTTATTTTCAGATTAAAAATATAAGGTGCTAGCTTTACCGGATATGCTTACATGGAAAAGTAAGTTGTTATTTTGGAATAAAAAATATCATGCTTTATTTTAAGGTTCCGTAGTTAACAGGGAACTCTTATGTTTTTTTATATGTCCATACATGTTTTCGCAGTTTAGCTTCCAGATCCTTAGATCTGGAAAGCTGTGATTTTTAGGGTTCCGTAGCCAAATGGCTTAAAACGGAACCCTTATGGATTCGTCATGTCTGTCTGTTTGTCCGTCCGTATGTCACAGCCACTTTTTTTCCGAAACTATATGAACTATACTGTTGAAACTTGGTAAGTAGATGTATTCTGTAAACCGCATTAAGGTTTTCACACAAAAATAGAAAAAAAAAACAATACATTTTGGAGGTTTCCCCATACTTAGAACTGAAACACAATTTTTTTTTCATCCAACCCACACGTGTGTGGTTTGGATGGTCTTCAAAAATGATATTGAGGTTTCTAATATATTTTTTTTCTAAAATAAGAGAATGATAAAACTACAAAAAAATATATGATGTACATTACCATGCAAACTTCCACCGTAAATTGATGAGGATGCTTCACAAAATTATACTCAAATTGTGCAGGAATTAAATGAAAAAATCAAATTATTAACCACTGATCTAATGAGTGCTCACCAGGAAATAGAGAATTTGAATATTGAGAACGCTAATTTAAAAATCAATCTAGAAAAATCAACAAAGGTAATTGACACCTATAAAACAATTCACATGAAAACAGATTTAAGAAATCTAACACCCTCATCGGGACGGAAACGGAGAGTACAGAGTATTACACAATTAACTTCGCCTATAAAAACTCCATTATCTTTTGAAGAAACCCCACAATATGTGCATGCTACCGATTTTGAAGGTATACGAGAGCAAAGCAAACCCCTAGGACTAGAACAGGCAATGGATCAGGCTCAAAATAAAACAATTAACAGTAAAAGAAAAATTGTAATTTTGGGTGATGAACAAGGACGCAAGGTGCAACGAATTCTACAGAAATTAGTTGGCGAGGATTACATCGTTAGTTCATTTTTAAAGCCTGGTGCACCTCTCCAGGAAATTTTACGAACAACAAAAAGTGATATAAGTATACTGCAAAAGAAAGACTTTATTATTATACTTGGAGGGATGAATGACAAAAACCCAACTAATCTACAATACTCATTGCGTAATTTTCTAACTAATACATGTAACACTAACGTTATAGTTTCTGAAATTTCATACAACAAGTACATGAATGAACGGAAAATAAATTATGAATCAAAGTTTATATGTTCTAAATTTTCGAATGTGAAGTTTGTTGACATGGATTACTCAACATCACTGCCCCGACGCAACTATTTTGCTCTCCATAAATGTCAGCTACTTCTTAAAGAAATTCTTAGTATAGATTATAAATTAAAGTATGAATGTTACAATAGTGAAAATAAAAAACTAAACTCCGCGCAAATATCATATACAGATAAGAGTACACAAACTGACGTTACTGATTTAAATATAACGTTCACTCTTGAGGAACCAAATGATTTTTTTCGTAACCAATAACCTTAACATACTTCACCAGAATATAGATGGTCTAATTTCTAAATCAGATATATTTACGGCAAAAATAGAAATCTTAAAAGATGAGGTATCCTCTATTAGTGTTATATGCGTAACTGAACACCGTATGGTAGAAAACGATGTAGACATTCTAAAAATACCAAATTTTAAACTTGGTTCTTTCTTCTGCCGACGCGGTCGGTATGGTGGCTCTTGTGTACTGGTTCACAATTCATTGGAATACATTCCTCTTATTGAAGTTAATAACTACTGTATTGAAAATATTATTGAATGCTCAGGAGTCGAGTTGACAGAGCATAAACTTTATATAATTTGTATTTACAGACCACCGAAGACAGGTAGGGATGAAATAAACAAATTCTTCACGGCTTTTGAATCGCTATTGGAAAAATTTTGCTACAATAGTAAAAAGAAAATAATTCTATGCGGTGACTTCAATATAAATATTCTTGTCAAGAGCAACGAAGCTACTGAATTTAGACGGATGTTACGATGCTATAATTTAAATATATGCATCAAAAATCCTACTCGATTATCAAGCGGCACGTGTATCGATAATTTTATTGTAAATGTGAAAGGTTTTAAATCTGAAATATTTGAGCTTGCCCTATCAGACCATACAGCCCAACTGCTTACGTGTCCTGTTAAATCCACTCATACACTTAAGCACTGGTACGTTGAAAAACGGGACTACAGTATGGAAAATATTAAAAAATTTAAGGAATGTTTGGAGTCTCTAAGCTTTTCCGAGGTTTTTAACTGTGAAGATCCAAACATAGCTTTTAATGAATTTTATGATAGTTTTATTTCGTTTTACAACTTATGTTTTCCCATTTTATTGGTAAAGATAAATGCAGTGAAACGTCCACGCTGGATAACTAAGGGGATAAAACAATGTTGCAAACGCAAGCGACAGCTACTATGGGATTATAGGAAAAAACCCACTCTAGAGAAAAAGAGTCGTTTCTTGGCTCTATCGTCAAGATTAAAACGTATTGTGAAACTGACAAAAAAGGCCCAAAATGACCACTACATTAGAAGTGCCCGGAATAAGTCAAAAGCTACTTGGGCTGTTATAAATGATAGAAAATTAAATTTACCTAAAGAACAAATACAAAAAATTATTATAGATGATCAAGAAATTAAAAATCCAGCACAAATTGCTAATCAATTCAATAACTTCTACATTGACCAAGTAAAATCAATAACAAATATTTCGAATACTAGTAATATTATTAATGAATCTAAGTCTATTTTTATGCGCCCAACGGTTCCATATGACATTAATAAAATCATCTTAAGTTTAAAAAATTCTTACAGTACAGGCTATGACGGCGTCACGACAAACATTGTAAAACAGGTTTCAATTAAATTGTCCTATATATTAAGTCACATAATCAATCTGTGTATATCTAGTGGTATTTTCCCAGAAAAACTAAAGATCACTATAGTAAAGCCTCTCTTTAAGAAGAACGACAAACATGACATGCGTTGTTATAGACCAATAGCACTACTACCTGTATTTTCAAAAATATTTGAAAGAGTAATTTACAATGGTATTTATGATTATTTTGAAAAAAACCATTTACTCACGGAAAACCAATTTGGCTTCAGAAAGAATAAGTCTATCAATATGGCCATACATAAATTCCTAGAAACTGTTATGACAAGTTTAGACAATAAAGACATGGTTTGCCCTTTATTCATGGACCTTAGTAAAGCATTTGATTATTGTAATCACCAGATACTGTTTAATAAATTATATGGCTACGGAATCAGAGGAAATGTATTAGATCTCATAAAGTCTTACCTTAGCAATAGGAAACAGTCAACTGCAATAACTAGAATCTGTCCATCAACGAAAATACTGGTTAATTACTCTTCTGATTATAGAGAAGTTATTTGTGGAATACCACAGGGAAGCGTATTAGGCCCGCTATTATTTAACATTTACATAAATGATCTACCACAAGTAACACATTATAGAACAATTCTATTTGCTGACGATAGCACAATCATCTTCACAGGTGAAGATAAATCTCATATAGAGAATGAAGTTAATAAAACTTTGAGCAATGTAATTAATTGGCTCACAGTTAATAATTTGAAAATCAATCTTGACAAAACTAATTTAATGACATTTCGACAAAAAGTTAACAAATTGACCGATATTGACGTACGTTATTCAGGACATAGTATCGAACGAGTAGATACTACACGATTTTTAGGTATAAACATTGACTGTCAGTTAAACTGGAAATCTCATTTAGAAAAATTGTGCTCACAAATTAATAAATATTCATACGCACTATATATGCTTAAAAAAACAGCAAACAGATTTACAGTCATAACTGCATATCACGGACATGTTGTACCCCTTTTGAAATATGGTATTATATTTTGGGGCAACTCTACAGAGAAAGAGGCGGTATTTAAGGCACAAAAGAGATGCGTCAGGGCAATATGTAATCTCAAGAAGACGGACAGTTGTAAACCGTTCTTCATCGAATTAAAGATATTGACACTACCTTGTTTGTATATACTCGATATTGTGCTATTTGTAAAAAATAACATTAATAGCTACAGTAAACTTAATAGTAGAAGGCATAACCTAAAAATATGTATCCCAACAAATAAAACAGCCTTATTTAATAGCAGTATATTTTGCATGGCTCCACGAATATATAATCATTTGCCTAAATCAATCCTACAAATTCATAGCATGGAGACCTTCAAAAGTAAAGTTAAGCAACTACTGGTTGAAAAAGGGTATTACTCCATAAATGATTTTTTAACTGACAAATTGTAATTAATCATAATTTCTGAAATCTATATTTTTGAATATGACATTGATTTATGAATTTGATGAAATTTGAAATTTAATTTTTTGTTTGACATGCCCTGATTTATTTATTGTTTTTATATTTGCTGTATAATCTTAAATATTGATGCCTGACATAATTGTTATACGTAACCTGTTAATGAAAATATCAACAATCATTTGCATGCCGTACCTATGGTTGAATATGGTGATACTTCCACAACAACAATCAACATCAATGTATAATTTATACCCATATTTCGCAAATTATGAATGAATAAATGAATAAATGAATAAATAAAAATTGGTTTGAACGTGATCTAGTAAGTAGTTTTTTTAATGTCATAAGTTGTGCACCGCAATTTACCTACTTGCTACTACGGAACCCTTCATGGGCGAGTCCGACTCGCACTTGGCCGCTTTTTAGTTAAGTTGTAAAAGTGGTAGAATAAAATAAGGAAATATTTCTGAAGGTTCCTCTTCAAATTAATGAGGATCGTTTTTCCTTCTCTCGCTTATCCCATGATGTGGGTAGATGACAACCTACCTACACTTTCGTGAGTTAAACTTACAGTTCAATAAGTGTTTGTAATTTTTTTTTCTCTTCCTAAGATAATTTCACTGGTAGGGCCCCAGGACAGGCACTAATTGACAGAAATAGCTACGGCACTTGATACACTTCTCAAACATGTTTGAATGTGATATGTCATTAAATCTTTGCACTGCTGACAGGAACCCACTCCTAAAGCTAGGCGTCCGTCCTATAGCGATGGATCGGGGCGGTTCGTGTCGGAACGGGCCGCGACGCTTTGGTGCTCGAGCGGCCATATAGTACGAAGCACGGCGGTTCCGCTGGGTGGATTTTTCGTCAGACGTATTGTGCTACTGAGCGATTGAAATTAGAAATAAATATTAATAATTAAACGGTATACATTTTTTTTTAAGAAATCGTTTTTTACGAAAACCTGGTGGAATCTTCGGCTTCGGGAGCGTTTCCCTAACACCCGGTATAGATAAAGCGTCGACTAGGCGGATCGGGTCTGGGCAAAAATCAGCCTAGAGAGCTATTCATATTGCGCTGCGTTCGGTGATGCACCACTCCGCCACTAGTGGACGCTTCTTCTTCTTTTCGTGTGGTTAGTGAACGCTATTTCATATAAATACAGGGAGGCGGATTTTTGTGTTACGATGCGCCCTGGACCGACCCACATAGTGGATGCGAGCTTTTATCCGAGCTGCTTACCTTAACTGAAAGGGAAGGAAAAACATAAAATGCTCACAATTATTATAACAAACTTGTTACTATTTACACTCATTGCAATCATCAATGCATCAATTCAAAAAATTATCACTTGGCATTCGTAATATATGCTCTCCGACATGTTTATAATTCTTTCAACATTACGTTTCATTCTATTGTTAAAACAAGATCTGAATAGAATGTATAGAATTGACGTGTATTTTAACGTTTATTACCTTAATGACAGTCGTCAGCGTATGTTAATCCCACACATTGATCATTCTATTATATTCTATAAAAGTACTGCCACTGGTCCAGAGGGACTGGAGTAATGCGTATAAAACTGCGGGGTGATGCTAGTCATTTAAAAATCATTATATAAAAGGTTTTTAACCTTCGGAAAGATGGGCATTTTTCCATTCCCCTTTCCTTCCGTGTGGGTAACACGGAAGGATAGGGGGTGACCCATCACCCCACAACTTATTTATGTAGATAAAACATAATGCATGCGCAAATAATAATCACTTTTATTGAAATAAGTATTATAGTGCTAAATCAAAGTATGAAAACTCATTTCATTAGTTTATGCGCATTCATTCATGTATATTTAATATTTATAGCAGATAAGATAAATATTTTTCCGTTAATCGAGACACATAGGCAAATAACATATGAGAGAGAGAGAGACGATATTCTTAGCAATCCATGGATTCTCCGTACGGGTGCCGGGTCCATCGCGTTGCTGAGTTGGGAACTCGCGACAGTGCCTGGGACTTGCGACCCAAGTGTAGCTTTAGAAGGGGCCCCTTTTGCTGATGTACATTAACACTCACCTTCACTACCAAAGTTCCCCTCCCTGTCTAACCAAATTTGATGCGAACCTACTAGTGCCACTTTAGACATTCGTCCTAGCAATGAGCTTATTGTAGCTCTCGATAGGCCTAGATCTTTAAGTAGGTTGTAGAAAGATTTTGCTGGTATACCTCGCACTCCCGCTTCTAATGCATACAAACTAACCACGTAACCGCTTTTGATTAATTCGTTTTTGAGATCATAGTATTTATTTTTCTTTAGTGTGTGATCCTTCGGTATATTTGTTTCCCACGGTAAGTTAGTAAGTTCCACAAGGACCAAATATTTAGTCGCTTTTGAATAAAGAAATATGTCAGGTCTAGATGACGAAACCCCAACATCCTCCGGAATTTTATAGTGCTTTTCATACGTGTCGATTATTCCAATCTGGGGCAGTATTTAAGATTGAATAAGGTTTGTTCCTGGATTTAATGGATGAACCTTCAGACACAAAGTTGATATGACGTCTGTTAGTAGTTAATACTTTTTGGGCTCTAGCTACTGCCAGACTCATTGCTTCGTGTATGATGAAAAGCACCTTATCGTAGCGGCGTGAGCATTGGCTTCTAGAGAGAAGCACCCTACAGCCTACTAATATGAGTCTAGCCGTCCCTATTGCCTCACCACACGTATAACATGGTTTTTCTGTGGCCTTTCCTCACCTTAACCAGGTTACTCTGGTCGGGGAGGGTCATCTGAAAGGCGTTAAGATAGAATTTTAACAGAGCCGGCGACCACTCATATATTGAGGTGCGCCACTTTAAAGCCATCGGTATACATAACTCCCCCATTGTCAACCGTTCGTTTTAGATTTCCAAATTCATCGCGTGTACTCGATATTTATCATTTTCGTCTTGCTTCAGAAAGGACCTAAGTATATCCTGGTCCCTTTCCGGCTCTACCCAACAACTCTACACTAACAATTTTTTTTTTGTATTTTATCTTTGGATACATTGATCACTATGCTTGTATTTATAGTTTCAGTGGGGGCATACTTTCAGAAGGGTTTCTGGTTCGTGTTAAGAACATCCCGTGTGTTTTGAATAAGCAGGCGTTTTCATAATATTTCTTTGTGGTCTTCGGCTTGAAATTGGCGGAACAGATGGTCAATCATGTAAATTCTTCACTAGTAAAAGATTACTTCGATATTGATCTAACAAGAGGTCGTTATTATCACTGGTGTCGTTAAAATTCAATAACTTCATCTCGCTGTGAATGCACAGACACATTTTCCTCAATTTCTTACAGACACTCCCGTCAGAAGTATATTTTTCAGCCATACCTGCATGGTATTCCTAAGTCATGCCATTTATGTCAAAACATGCTATTATTACAATTAGCCAGGTGATAAAAATACAATACAACAAAGGATAGTGGGGTCGTTGGTCACCCCAGAAAGGTTAATATACCAAAATCCATGACCATCCGCAAATAATTTTATATGCTACTAATTATGTATGCGTAGTTATGAGAATACAGAAATGCACAACCACGGTCAAATAGCATATATTATAAAAAGTTATCGCAGCTTTTTTGGACGCGTGGGGTGATAAATCCACCCCCTATCCTTTCGAAGGTTAAGGTTTTTTTTATTTAAGTGTGGAAAATCTCCACGGATACTCCCCCCCACCCCCATCGGAGCCGAAGGGGAGGTTATGTCGGACTCGAACAGACTAAACCGCACGCCGTCTGTAGGTCGATGTGCTAGGTCGAAAGTAGGGTTGTCTCGTGACATATCCCTCGCACCCCGGCTGACCCAGGGCCGAAGGTTAAGGTCTTGTATCTCTTAAATGACTCACAAAAGAATTCGCATATTGTTTATTAAAATATCAGAATCCAATCAGAATAAATTATGACCGTAACAATAATTCTTATTACCAGGTTTACATGAAGCCCATGGGCAGCCCAGCATTCATCGCTAAGAAACGAGCACGTTTGCAGTACATTCTGAACTATAAAATATAATGTCTTATATATAACTATGCATTTAGCATTCATGACTTCGTGAACTTCAGATATATAGCCTCTAATTTTACTTGGAAGATAGCCAAGTTCTGAGTTACGAGTACTTAATGTATGCTTAAGCTGCGTTCACTAAAAAACACAGTTATTTGGAAGTTTTGCGTGATATTTAGCCTCTAATATTATGATTGTGAACTATATATTACGAGCTATTTAAGCAGAAAGTTTGTTCTGAAACTTTATTGTTCATTTGTCGTTAGCTTTATAAATTAATTCAGCGTAAAGCTCTGAACTTCTAACTTTTGGAGGTCAAAGAATTCTTGTGTTGAGTTTCGATGATACATTTTGTAATTTTCGAGGTAAAAAGATTAACTTCTGTTTTATTTTTACACAAAATAAACGAAATCTAGTAAAAATTTAGACGTTGTTGCTTTGTGAAGTTAATTTTAGTTATTAGTCGTAATAGTTGTCATGGATTATATTCGTATTTGTTATAAGTGTACACCTACGCTTTATTATGTAAAATAATGTCATAAAGAAGAATGATGTGTAGTTTTATGTATATCCAATAAACTAAAAAACCACTGGACTGATTTCTAAAATTTATTTACCATGACAAAGCTACGTTAACACTGAGTAACACAAGGCTTTATTTTCATCACACTACAATCCAATGAGCGGAGCAGTACTCATAAATGTCAATAAATACGGTAGATTCCCATACATTATTTGAAATCTATGAAATTACGGGCACATTATATCGTAAGAAGGGTGCAACGGGGGTTCAAATATATCAGGAACAAAGCTGGGGAGGGAAGGTCATCTGAACAGATCGTGAAGCGTGAACGGAATTAGAATTCCATGCGGGTGAAGCCGCAAGCATCTGCTAATATTCTATAACTCAACAACAACTTTAGGTATGTTTTAAATATTTACTTTTCTGCTTTTTTTATACTACTTATGCAAAAGGTAAGCACACAGCCCACCTGATGGAAAGTGGTTACCATAGCCTATGGACGTGTGCAACACCAGGGGCGTCACTCTCGCGCTGCCAACCCTGTTATAACAGAGAGTTCTGTGCCGTCAGTGTAGAAGATAAAGCAGGACAAGCTTTAGGTTTTCCCACTGACAACACAAAAACTCACCTGTGAGCTCTGGCTACACTACTCACCACCGGGAACACAACACGAGGTTATTATGACCGGCGGCATTCTGTTGGGTGAAGGTACTTCCCCTATCGGACTGCTCAATTGGACGGAAATACGGAAATGGTCATAGTACATAGCATGAATGGAATAAAGTCTAGAAACAATGTATGCAAACTTATCGATGACAAAGTTAGCGTTTTAGAGCTAACTCACGAAGCTGCGGCACCAATGAAACTATCACCAAGTTTAATTTACATAACGTATGTGTTACTATGTATGTTTGCTCAGGCTTAGACAAGCGTGTTTGCGTCGAGGTTATCAGTTCGACAAACAAACTGATCCAGCCGACTTACTATATGTGTTGAAGATATTAGTGTTGGGGATAGGGGAGTATGATATAGTATGAACTTAGCATTGTGGACCGACGTGAACCCACTCTTAGCACAAGCAATTTAGCTTAGTTGAAGGGGTTAGAGAGAATATTAGTAACTTCGATAATTTCGGTTGCTAATATTCTTAAAAAAAAACTTATAATTTAAAAGCGGAGTCAATAAGACCGACCCTATTTGATAAGACCGTGTTGGTTCCCGGTGGAGCAAAATAAACTATGGGGCTATTCTCCTTCCTAAACATACGGCCCATGACGAAGTGCCCGTTTGGCGGCAATTGCCTTGCCCCTATTACGTGGGGCCAAAAATCATAGTTGGAAAAATGTAGGCGTTTATCTTATACGTATAATAGCAATACTTCTACTGTAACGAATGATTGCACTTATTAATAAAAAAAATTCTTTCTTTCTTTCAAGGAGTAATATACAACTTGCAGATAGCTGACAGTCTCTGTGGCGTAGCGGTAGTAAACGCGGCTGCTACGCAGGAGGCGCAGATTCGATCCCCGCTCTGTGCAAATATTTGTTAGCATTAGTATGGTTGTGCCTCGGAGAACACGTTAAGCCACCGGTCCCAGTTACCATAAAAACATCTATGGCAGTCGTTTTTGAGGGCTCCAACTACCCGTTAGAGCCCTCAAAATTCAACAACTAGTCTAACTGCAATGCTTCGATATCGCCTTTTGCTTGTGGAGGTCAAATGGCAGTCGCTTCACGAAAAATATCGAAGTTCAGCCAAATCCGCAGTTAAACTGGTAAAGCGGACCCTTGAGTCCAAGCTGAAAGCTTCGAATGCGACTGGGATTAACGCTAGGGTGAAAAAGAAGTTACATACTACTTTCAACAAGTCATGAGATTCTTCTTCGATGAATTTCAAGAATCATCTTAAAAGAAAGACGTTCGAATAATTGCAACGTCATCACAGTGATATAAGATACTAAAGAAAATATTTATAAGAAATAGTTGTGTAGTCTTGCTCTTGGTCTTGCCCGTTGCCAATCATTGTCAGGGATTGTTCAGGTTTATTTTTTACGTGCGGGAAATCCCCACGGATACCCCCCCCCCTTGCAGCCAAAGGGGGAGGTTATGTCGGACTCGAACCGACTAAACCGCACGCCGTCTGTGGGTCAATGTGTTAGGCTGAAGGTGAGGTTGTCTTGTGACATATCCCTCGCACCCCGGCTGACGCAGGGCCATTCCTCTCGGTCTAGCCCTTCTCGGGAGGGGGGACCACGTGGTCCCCGACTCGCCCCCGGTATGGGGGGGGGGGGGGCGCGCGCATCGTCCTACGATGCGCGCCGCCGCCGTGGCCTGCTTCTACTAGAGTGACGAGCGGTTCCACCCGTCACCCTCAGGCCCGCGCTCATGGGGGGCGGAGGTCGCTTTGCGCCCTCCGGCGCCCGAGCCGCCTTCGAACGCGGCCAGCGATGTCCGCGAGTCTTTCTCGCTCGCTGCGCCGCGCCCGCTCTGCTGTCTCCTTCACGAGCATGACCTGCTCGCAGAAGGAGGCGCTGGCCGCCCACGCATCCGCGCAGCGGACCATCGCCGCGAGCAGGGTGGAGAGCGTGAGCACTCTCACCCCCAGGGCCGTCACAAGCTCCCGCCTCGGCGCTTCAAACGCCGGACACTCGGAGAGCGTGTGCAGCCCCGAGTCCACGCTCGCGTCGCAGTGATGGCACTTGGGCATTGGCTCTATGCCCATCAGATGCAGGTACCGCCCGAAGTTACCGTGACCGGTAATGAACTGCGTCTGACGGTACGAGAGGCCACCGTGTGGCCTCTCTAGCCACTCCCCCATGATGGGTCTTACCGCCGCAATCACGGCGTGTCCTAGGGATTGTTCAGGTCAATATCCGTGTTATATTATTGTTTACTGCTACGAGTAACGATATGCGCGATCATGGCCTATCCTCTGCCTTCTGCATACCGGTTATCTCTTTCAGGTAGATAGTCCAGCTAGTTCCGACCATTTCATCTTCCGTTTAGCAATACGTTGTCGCCACTCTAGGACTCGTTTGCTTAAATTACCTTATAGCCATTCGGCAGAATAAATGGATTGTCATTTTAGCCGTAGTACTATAATTGATTCTTTGCTTAAGCATGCTTCTGCAAACTGTGGGTAGGTAATGAATTCAGAGATAACAAATATTTATGAGCACATGCTCATAAATATTTGTTATTCGTTTCTAATGGACGAAAATAATTCATCTTCACCTCAACGTTACTCCTGGTCCCATCTGAGGCCTTTACTTTGGAGTCCGAGGGCCAATAGTACATGGTAATAATTGTCCCACATAATATTCTAATGCTTTTGTATTCAATGACCTCAAAAGGAGATATTAAGATATTTCAAATGTATTTAATTATCTTTGTATTGCCATTTCACCCGTATTATGTTTAAGTACGGTACAACAAAGCCTTCTGGGGTATAGTGCACCAGTATAAGGTATTTCGAATACATCGAATGAGATATAGACTCCACTGATATAGACTTTGTATTTAAGGCTCAGAAACGGTGTATAAGAGCTATGTTTGGGCTGCAGACGACTGAAAGCTGTAGGCCACTATTTGTAAAGCATAAAATTTTGACTCTTACAAGCTTGTATATCTATGAAGTGACACTTTTCGTTAGGCAAAATCCCAACTTATATGAGTTAGCATCACAAAAAAGTAACAGCTCGCAGCGAGATATGTATCGATTGTGCATACGTAAGACCAATACAGCTTTAATGCACAAAAGCGTATTCCATATGGCCTCTGTGCTATACAATAAACTGCCTAAAGAAATAAAAGTACAAAATATAAATTTATTTAAAAATAAGCTGAATTTTTTTCTAGCAGATAAGTGTTACTACAATATAAAAGATTATCTAAATGACCGTCTAATGTAATTACAATATCATCTATTTATTTCTTTTGACATATTAATTTTTAACCATTATTATTGACAATGTATTTATTTGACTATGACATAACACAATTTGTATCCCACTCTTAGAAATTTTGCATGCCTATTCTAAGGTCGGAACACTTGAAACCAATTTATATTGATAACGTCATTGTAACAGTGTTTTCTGCAAAATAATAAATGATTTGATGATTTGATTTGATTTGATATTTCACTACGCGGAAGGAATCGCTTAAGCAGAAGTTAATCAGATTATTAGAATTCTCAATGTTCCCATTCGAGGGTGTTATAACGTTATTTTCGTTCTGGTAGACCGATAGTTTTTAAGTCCCTCGTCACGCAACGTCTTCTATAATTTCGATTAGTTTTTTAAACTTATAGTCCAGACTTTACAGCCTCTGTGGCGTAGCAGTGGTGAACACGGCCGCTACGTAGGAGGCGCGGGTTCGATCCCCGCTCAACGCTAATATTTTAATACATGAATTTGGGTACTTACATTGGTCTGGTCACGACCAGGACGGCACGGAGAACATAAAGCCGTCGGTCCCAGTTGCCATACGAACATCAATGGCAGTCACTACGGGTAGTTGGAGCCCTAAAAAGTCCAACAACTGATCTAACTGTAATACTTCAACATGGCCTTTGAGTTATGGAGGTCAGATGGCAGTTACTTCACGGAAAATTTTGAATTTCAGCCAAATCTAAAGTTAGACTGATAAAGCGGAGCCCATACACCAAGTTTAAAGCTTCGAATGCGACTGAGATTAACGCTAGGATGAAGAAGAAGCCCAGACTTGGAATAAACTTTTTCCAATTTAATAAAGAATAATGCCGAATGCCTAATATTTCGAGTCGAGATATTACGAACCAAGCCGGCAGTTTCACACATGTCCGCACCCATAGACTGTACTTACTACCCATAGGATCTTCGGGCCTGAGGGTGACGGGTGGAGCCACCCGTCACCCTAGCAGAAGCAGGGCACGGCGGCGGCGCGCATCGTAGGACGATGCGCGCCTCCCCACACCGGGGTTGAGTCGGGGACGGCGTGGTCCCCACCTCCCGAGGAGGGCCAGACCGAAAAGGATGGCCCTGGGTCAGCCGGGGTGCGAGGGATATGTCGCAAGACAACCTCACCTTCGGCCTAGCACCACGACCCACAGACGGCGTGCGGTTTAGTCGGTTCGAGTCCGACATAACCTACCCCTCCGGCTCCGGAGGGGCGGGTATCCGTGGGGATTTCCCGCACGTAAAAAAAAAAAAAAAACCCATAGGATCTCAAAATTGTATTTTACCTGTTTACAAAAAAATCATTCATCGAAATTAAGCCAATTTCGCACTATAACATTGGTCACTATAGCTCCGTAGTGTATCTATTCTCATTTGAATAATGTTTACAGAACACTTCCGTTTATATACTACCAAAAAAGGTAAAAATATTTTATTTGCTATTTGAATGCAGAGCCAGCGACCAGCTCTGCCCCGCTTTTATGCAAATGTTTGACTATCAGCCATGCCTCATTTTGCGCGTACGTTTACCCAGCTAAATCTGAAAATTTCTAACTTTGCCGTGAAAGTTGGGCAAATTCAAACAATTGGAAAGTGGGAAAGGTAAACTTTACTTTTGGATAGTATTCTACTAATTATTATTATTTTATATTTAATACTTATTTCTGATAGCGGTAGTGCGTAAGACTGTCAGAGTAAGTCAGAGGTGGCGAGTTCGATACCCACTCTGTGCGTTTGCGTGGGTGGATATGTATTTAAATTTTCATTGGTCCGGAAGAATATTATGAATTAATTTAGAACTTTCTTTTGAGTTAAAATACAAAGGTCAGGCTTTCCCTGGGTACAAAACTGCTAAAGTGCTGCACTCGTGCACAGCTACGTAGGACTAAAAATAAAATCAATCAATTACCCAACTGCAGAACACTGCTAAACTATAGGCCTCTCCCAATGTAGGCCATATCACCCGATCCTTCGCCATAGTAACAGGTCGTGTCTCTTCATATTGCTATGGGGTGCCCCACCTTCCATTAGTCGATTCGTCTAGAAATGTAATAGGTTAAACTTGTGACAGGGATTACCGAACATAGTTGCATAAAACTATTACACATCTTTTCTGAAACACGATGAAATTTAATTTTAATAATAGTTAATTTTCCCCCATCGATAAACACAAGAAACATAACATTCACTGTATACAATATACATTAAAGAAATAATTTATTTCGCTTTCTTACCGAAAAAGTGAACGATTATGCATCTAACGGAGCGAAAATGAATTTACATGGGGGAGGTTGAGCGGCTGTCATGAGCTTCACTCCTTTCATATGATATCAGCGTATCACGAAAAAATTGCAATTCAACAGGTAAAAATTCAAAGCAAGAATAGTAAAAACGGAGCAGAAATAACGAGAAAATTACAAAAACTGTATTTGCGTCCGGTGGATGATTTAGTCCGGAAGTGAGCGCTCGCCCATCTCGCTTCCTCATTTCCGTTTGTGCTGCGCTACTGAACAGTAGATGGCGTTGTGATTAAACAGTTTTTAGCGATAAAATTGCGTGGTTTAGAAGTAAAATATTAGATTTAAATGGAATGTTTTAGAGAGTACTAAACTAATTTTAATGAAATTTTAAAGCAATTAGTACGCAAAGCCTGCTTTTCTATAGATTAGAATTGGAAAAAGTGAAAATTTAAGACGGAAATCCGCGTTCAGTCTCTCATAGGGGGGAGACAGACTCGCGGCCATCGCTGCCCGCGTGCGTAGGTGGCTAGGGCGTCGGAGGGTGCAGAACGTTCTATGCTCCCCATGAGCGCGGGCCTGAGGGTGATAGGTGGAGCCGCCTGTCAGCCTGGCAGAAGTAGGCCACGGCGGCGGCGTGCATCGCACGATGCGCGCCTTCAAACAACGGGAGCGAATTGGGGTTCGCGTGGTCTCGCCATAACCTACCCCTCCGGCTTGGTTGGACCAACTGACCTACTAAGACATGTCTTGGATATTTGAAAATCTCCCACACATTCGTCTTGGGTTGCGGCCATACTGATATTTATAATCGAACTATAGGAAACACGAAACACGAAAGTATAGAAGAATTTCAAATATACAAGACTTTTCATAGGAGATCAGTTGGTCAGTAGCCTGACTATATAATTTTCAAAATCACTAGATTTACATCAAACACGTAAGTATAAGATTTATAATATACTCTACCCCCACCTGATGGATGAGACTGGCGGAAAACTTCTTCTCGGGCTTAAGGAGTCGGCCAACAAACCCTCCAGTACAAGCTAAGAGAAAAATCATTACTCAGATATAAGATAAGATAAGATAAGATATTCTTTATTGTACACAATAACAGTATAATACGATAACAATTTGAAGTTTATATATAATGTACAATGGGCGGCCTTATCGCTAACAGCGATTTCTTCCAGGCAACCTTTGGATGGATAGAAGCAGAAGAGATGACAGGGTAGCGTACAATTATTATAAAAGAAGAAGTGAAAATGACAAGATAATAGATTAGATGTATAAACGAGATAAATATCAGTCATATTTAAAATATATACATAATACAATACATATACACATATATCCATATTATACTACACAACATTATAAATACACAAAATAACAAAGTACATATAGTTACTCAAGCCAGGGAAGATAAATAATGCTCTTTTAACATTTGTTTAAAAGACTCCAGTGACTGTGCTCTTTTTATTTGTAGTGGCAGAAGATTCCACAGACGAACCGCCTGTATAGTGAAAGATTTGTCATAGAAACTCGTACAGTGCAGTGGCATTGCTAGTCTCAAATTCTCCGATGATCTCAGAAATCTTGTATGTGTGTCACCAAGGAACCTAAATCGTTCTTTGAGATACTGGGGAGTACAAGGATTAAACAGTACGCTGTACAATAAAGAAAGTATATGAGTATTCCGACGAAGACGAATTGGGAGCCACTTGAGTTTGTTACGGAATTCGGACACGTGATCATATTTGCGTAAGCCAAATATAAATCTAATACAAAAATTCTGAAGACGCTCAAGCTTGTCGAGTTGCTCCTCAGTGAGATATAGTGCTAATTCATGCATATTCTACTAATATAATTGCATGAACTAACAAAGTATTAATAAACTTTCAACAATATTAAGCGTAGAACAAGTCGGTCAAGTGCTAGTTGGGAACTTGCCTCCACTTTTAAACTACGAGTAACACGATAATTGAAGCAAGTATTGTCTAACCTGCCACTACTACGACTGCACGGTGTATACTTCGGGACATATCTTGGACTAAAAAATGTGCTCTATACGAGCAGTACACGTCTCTTGGGTATCTTTTGAGGATACCATGGGGTTTTACGGCGGTGGTCGAGCTCACCAAGCACTCGATTATTCCAGATCGCGCGCGCCAGGACCTTGTCTCACAACTTAGGTCCAAGATATATGTCTCGAAGTATACTCAGAGTAGTACACGCCCGAAGTTTGAAAGTATCAGGTGACGAACACCTAAGACTTTACTGCTGTCTATGGATTTAAGGTCTTATTCTACTTGGACGGGAGAGGTATTTGTTATAGAGACAACGCATATTTCTACTTAAGAAGACCTTATGCAGGTTTTAGATGTTTTACCTGAGAGTAAGATTTAAGTCAAATGAATATTATGCATTTTAATTTTAAATTAGCTGACGTTAGTACACGAAGGTGGCAATTTGTTGTTCGCCGTGGCAACCAATGGTACTGGAACCCTTTCGTTAGATCATGGTTTATTGTATAGTGAAGAGTGGAAAGTGTGGAAATCTACTACTAATGTCATAATTTATGTCACACTACTAATGTCACATGTAGTTATTGGGAGCGCTTGAGCGCCAACGATGTTGTGATGAACATGTTCCTAATGTAGAACGGAGACCACTGATGGGACTGCCCATCACCCCGGCAATAATGTTCTGTCTATTAGTGTACATTTAAATTATTTTATAATGACTATGCTGTCTATTTATCCTTTTATTTTCGTATATTCTAAGTGTTAAACTAATTCTTCCTTCTTCAACAAAGAATCAACCAATTGTCCCCAAGGCGTTTTATGTATAATAAATTGCAACCCAAAGGCCCTGTATCATGATTTATGTTTGCTTCGCACACCGTGGCGTGTTGATTCATCATTTTCATACGATAAAAATTGTGTTATTTCTCGCATTGTAATTCAAACACGAATGAGTAATGATCTTATACGAATAACAAAAGTTTTCTGGTTTTTGAAGGGGCAGTCTTCTTTTGCCGCTTGTTTTAGTGCTTGGGGCGTGAGAATTGATGTCTATTATAGTCTAGTTTGTAGTTTGATCATTTTTGTTTGAAATCAATTTTTATTTGATTGTTCATTTTTTTGTATCTTTTGCATTTCTTTACGAATAATTGTTTGTGAATGATAAGCTTTAAAGTTTTTAAATTTCGATTATCAAACAAATATTAACATTATAGTTTGTAGTTCGATATCTTTCGTATTTTTACGAACTTTAGATCTGGTATAGCAATTGTAATCTATACTATTTTTATTTGGTTGCCGGACAATTTTCAGACGAGACTCAGAGCCAAACTTTCCTTGCAGAGTTGCGAGAGGCACTCGCTCTTATTTAATCCATATAGGTATGTGAAATTAAAAGGAGAAAAGACTAGGTGAACTCCAGACTGTATCGTGAAAGCCGCAGATGAAATAAGAATCAATACTAAGGCCCGTCTTCTAGAATGGCCCTCAGTCCTGAATCTCGTTTTATTTAAGAATAAGTTGTACCTATAGACAATCTATCAAATCATTGAAGTCTGTCCTCAGATACAACGAGATTCAGGACTGAGTGACGTTTTGAATACTGGTCTAAGATGATTATGATGATAAACATTACGGGATGTAACGTGACATATTACATTCTCTCTAATAGTATATTAAAACTAGCATATTGTTGCATACTATTTTAGTCATTGTCTTGATATTTAATTACCACTTGATAACAGCTGGAGAATTTTCCCGCTTATTAGAAATGACCGTAATGCGGATCAATACATTTAACCCACAATTTTCGGTTCATTCTAAATGTCAATGCATCATGCATAGAACAGTTCAAATATTTAACTATTTGTTGGTAACATTGTGATGCTGAACCACAGGAGAATGTGTTTAAAGTGTTAATGCGGTGAATGATAGCTAATGATTGTATGCAATTGCCGCGTTTAATACTAGAACTAATATCCGCATGACTTTTGTATAGGTAGGTGAAATTTGATCTGTAACAACTTGTCGGGCTTACCACTTTTTATGGCCACGACTGGTTGGGATCTCGCTGACATCCAATCATATAGGCAGTAATGTAGTGGAACAATGTGTGGTTTAAGTCGATTCGAGTTTAATATCTTACATTACCCCCTTTCTGCACGCCGTCTCTGGGTCGTAGTGCTAGGCCGAAGGTGAGGTTGTCATGCGACATATCTCTCGCACCCCGGCTGACCCAGGGCCATCCCTCTCGGTCTGACTCTCCTCGGGAGGGGGGGACCACACGGTCCCCGACTCAACCACGGTGTGGGGAGGCGCGCATCGTCCTACGATACGCGCCACCGCCATGGCCTGCTTCTGCTAGGGTGATGGGCGGCTCCACCCATCACCCCCAGGCCTGCGCTCATGGGGGGCGGAGGTCGGTCTCCGCCCTCCGACGCCCGAGCCGCCTTCGAGCGCGTGTAGCGATTTTATCGAGTGCAGCCTCGAGTCAACGCTCGCGTCGCAGTGATGGCACTCGGGCGTTGGCTCTATGCCCATCAGATGCAGATACCGCCCGAAGCTACCGTGTCCGGTGATGATCTGCGTCTGACGGTACGAGAGGCTACCGTGTGGCCTCTCTAGCCACTCCCCCATGATGGGTCTTACCGCCGCAATCACGGCTTGCCCTGCGCGTGGTCGCCCAAGTCGTCGCTCCCACTCGGCCACCATGTCCCGGTGGAGCCAGGATTTCTAGGCCCGAATATCCTCGGGCTCGGGATCGAATCTCCGCTCCCGCGCCCCCTTTCGCAACTGATATAGTGCCGAAAGGGTCCTCGCTTCCAGGATCCACGGTGGCGATCCGGCCAAGAGACTCGCCGCTTCGAAGGATATCGTGCGGTATCCCCTTGGAGGCCATCGTGCTCTGCGCCGTACGGAGCAGAGGCAGGAATCTAGCCTCCAGGGTGTCCGCCCACACGGGGCACCCGTATAGGGCCATGGACCGCACGACACCCGCGTAAAGTCTCCTGCAGGAGGCCTCCGGGCCCTTCAAGTTGGGCAACAACCGACCCAAGGCATTCGCCGTGGTCACCAACTTGGGGCGCAGACTTCTGAAATGCTGTCCGAAGTCCCATCGACCGTCAAGCACGAGCCCCAGGTATTTCAACCGGGGCTTGATGTCGATGGAAGTGCCTCCCACTGTAAGGCTGGCTCCCGGGCCTGGCCTGCACCGAGGGCCATGAAAGAACATGGCCTCGGACTTGTGCAGAGCCACCTCGAGACCCAGCCGCCGGATCCGTTCGACGACTTGAGCAACCGCGGTCGTGATCCTCAGGGTCGTCAAAATGAAAGCAATCCGTTAGCGAAGCATAGATTTATAGATAGACTCATTCAGAATTGTGTTCCAAA
The DNA here is from genome assembly GCA_949126895.1 of Eilema caniola. NCBI lineage: Eukaryota > Metazoa > Arthropoda > Insecta > Lepidoptera > Erebidae > Eilema > Eilema caniola. Next base: position 3,095,980 of record OX421462.1, read on the forward strand.
GCTTTTTTAACTTCACTTCATTTAGTAAAGTAAAAGTGCTACTTTCAAGCGAGACTCAATCTGTTAACTTTTTAATTTACAAGCTTTTACAAATGCTTGTTATGTTTAATTACAAGACAACTCCTTCTTCTTTTTCGTATGCAAAGGTAGGTATATATTATAACAATCATACACCGTACCTTTATTGCGGCTATTTCATTAAATCAGTCACATATTTACCCATATCATGCATGATATATCTATATCTTCAATGATCTCTTAAAGAAATTTTAATAAAACAAAGCGAAATAATATAATTTCGGCACACAATACCGCGGAACACCTTACAAATATCGTTTCTGTCAACATTACTGTGTGTCAAGCGATTCTTTATGTAGTCAGCATACATGATGCATGTTATATGTGTGGGGTTGCTGAATAAGACGCCCCGGGCCATAGTCCTGGTAGGAAACGATATTGTTGGCGTGTCGGCGCCGGCAAAGGGTTGTCTGTGTGTGTTTTGAAAGCAAGGATGAAAAAGGCTGTTTCAATAGGCTTCTTGCTATGATCGCTTTCTATATGACAGTTTACAAATATTTTAAGAGTTGTAGACCAATAAATATAAATTCCTACATGTATTAGCGCCTATTTTTCTTCAAGTTAGGTAAAGGTGGCAGAATTTTTGAACGAAACCCAAAATATTCATACAATATTATAAAAATGAAAGAAATTCTTTCTATCTATCTGTCTGTTTCGCTAAACAACTGAACAGGTTTTAACATACAGAGCTTGGAAAAGGATACATACAGGCACAGAATAGACAATAATAGTTGACACAGGCTATGTTTGATGACCGATATCCAAACGAACAGAGACGCGGGAAACATATACTATATTTTATAGGCCTTAAAGATACATTATTTCAGTAAGAAAATTCAGAGAATTTTATAAATATTTTCAAAGCTCTTTCTATACGTTCTAAAATAAAACATTCTTATAATAATGTTTTCTCTGCCAAATAATTTTGTAACATCTATATTAACGAATATATAAAATAAGAATATCTATTTCATATTCGTTTCTTATACAATATTCTTTGTTTATTTTGTCTTGAATCGTAGTTGAACTTCGTGTAACATGATATTATTTAGCTTTTTATTATTGCTTAATATCTTGCTATATTTTTCGGCTGGTAATACTTTGGCAATACACCAACATTATTGTTTTATTTACCTTGTTTGAGAACGTTTATTTGTAGTTGATGTACATCAACAAAAGGGGCCCCTTCTAAACCTACACTTGGGTCGCAAGTCCCAGGCACTGTTCCGAGTTCCCAACTCAGCAACGCGATGGACCCGGCACCCGCACGGAGAATCCATGGATTGCTAAGAATATCGTCTCATTTTCAAATGACAGCCCGGAGAGACGGGCCGACGCTGGAAAGACAGATGACTGCTGGAAAGACAGCTGACAGGCGGAAAGACGTCTGACTGCTGGAAAGACAGCCGAGGGCCATGGCCTAGCAAGCCAAACCCTAGAATAAATTCGCGCTAAAAGTCCTAATAAGAAAAATACCCCCAGGACAGTCCGAGAGGGGGGGCGGAAGATCTGTCCACCGAAAGAAAAAACGATGACTTTGGCGATAATACGGATTTGAAATGCCCCACGTGCGGGAAACAATACAAGAGACGAGCCTGGTTCATCAAACATTTGAATACACATGGTGTTGAAGCACGACAGCCGTCGGTAAGACCTTCAACAGTCACTACGGATAGAGTAGACCCTCATACATCCCATGGTGAACCATCGTGTCAAAGAAACCAGGAGTCCATAAACATCCGGACACGTCTTAGCATTCCGAGTCTTCAAAACTCAACCTGGAAAGTGCATGACGAAAACTTGGCAATTCTGCTAGAACATCCAGGCAAGAAACAAGATCTAAATAGCCAAGTAAACACTTTCCAAGATACAATATACACGTATTTTAGTGAGCATTATCCACCGTCAAATTACCATGCTCCTAAAACTAAGGAAAATTCTTTTAAAACTAAACTGCGGAGAAAGAAAAGGGAACTAAAGAAAAAACTTCGAGACGCCAAAGCCTTAGGCGATTATCATCTTAGTCATCAACTGTCTAGGGCATTAAGATCAATCCTGAAACTAATACAAGGTATATCGCAACAAATAGCAAACAATCGCGATAGCTACGATAGGGCAAGGCATGAAGTAGAATTTGATAAAAACCCTTTTCAGTATTCAAAAAACATCTTCAAAAGCCAAAATGGTAAACTTCTATTGACCAAGGAACAAACTTACGAACATTACAAAAATACCTACGAAATATCTCAATGTAGAACACCATACAATCAACCGGAAACCCAAAGACCCCATGACCCTCTAGTACAATTCCAAGGGAATGCACCTACCATAGAGGAATTAGAGATACAAATAAAAAAGAAATCATCTAAATCGGCTCCGGGCCCTGATGGTGTTCCATATATAGTGTATAAAAAATGTCCAATAGTTCGCAAACATCTCACAAATATATTCAGTAAAATCTGGTCAGAAAAGAATATACCAGTCGCATTTGGCGAAGCAGTTTTTGTTCTCATCCCAAAAAAACACGAAGTGACTCATCCTAAAGATACTAGACCGATAGCACTAACTAACACAATTTCAAAAATATTTTTCTCAATTCTACAAACAAAAATGTGTAATTTTATGATTAACAATAGGTATTTCGGACCTAACCACCAGAAAGGATTTTTACCCGGAATTTCTGGATGTCTGGAACACAATAGTCTGTTAGCGGAAAGCTTAAAAGATGCCAGAAAATACGAAAGACAGATAACGGTATGTTGGATAGACCTAGAAAACGCATTTGGCTCAATTCCACATAACCTTATGATATACGCGTTGCAATGGTATAACTTTCCACCCGTGGTAATAGAGATAATCGCGTCGTATTACTCACAACTAAAATTTGCTATAAGCTTCCAAAAAGACCACACAGAACCACTACGGTATAATGTTGGGCTGTTTCAAGGATGCTGCCTGTCACCAATAGCATTTAACATAGTAATTAATATCTTAATCACCAAATTAATACGTCACGAAAAGAAATGGGGTTATCGGTTTAAAGTAAATAACAAATACACTGAGTCCATCTTAGCTTTTGCTGACGACCTCGCAATACTGACGCGTAATCCAAATCAATGTCAGGAACTATTAAAGGAAATCGATGAGTTCTGTTCGTGGACAAATGGACTGAGAACGAAGCCCAGTAAGTGTCACTGTCTGTGTCTGGGTAGACGGGACACCAAATTTACCTCCTACGACCCGGGACTCTTCATAGGGGGTAAACCAGTTTCCATAGTCGCTGAATCGGTCCCATTTAAATTTCTTGGGAGAAAGATAGACCATCAAGGACGCACACCATCCTTAGATGAAGTTGTCAATATGTTTATAAACGACCTAAATAAGATAGATCAGCTACCACTGAATAATATCAAAAAAGCTTGGATATATGACAACTACCTAACATCACGTCTGACTTGGCCTTTTCTGGTATACGATTTCGGCAAAACCTTACTCGCGAAAATAGATGCAACTGTCATAAAATCACTAAAATCGTGGCTTGGACTAGCGCACTCTGCTGATCCCTCTGCTTTATTTAGGGATCAGAATAATTTTGGGATGAAATTAAAGAAACCATCGGAGCTCTATAAACACCTTAGAGTTACCAAAGCCCACATCTTAGGTAAATCCCAAGATGACACAGTCAGGGCACTCCCGAAAGATAATAACGCGTCCGAGCTTGAATCTAGACTTATATTCCATAAACGATTTATGATAGGAGCCCAGTCGAACAAAGTGGGGTTGGGAGTACGAGAGCCAAAAAGGGACCAGGATATACTTAGGTCCTTTCTGAAGCAAGACGAAAATGATAAATATCGAGTGCACGCGATGAATTTGGAAATCCAAAACGAATGGTTGACAATGGGAGAGTTCTGCATACCGATGGCTTTAAAGTGGCGCACCTTGATCTATGAGTGGTCGCCGGCCCTGTTAAAATTCTATCTTAACGCCTTTCAGATGACCCTTCCAGACCAGAGTAATCTGGTAAGGTGGGGGAAGGCCACAGAAAAACAATGTTATACGTGTGGTGAGGCAATAGGGACGGCTAGGCACATATTAGTAGGATGTAGGGTGCTTCTCGATAGAGGCCAATACTCACGCCGCCACGATAAGGTGCTTTTCATCATACGCGAAGCAATGAGTCTGGCAGTAGCTAGAGCCCAAAAAGGATTGACTACTAACAGACGACATATCAACTTTGTGTCTGAAGGTTCATCCATAAAATCCAGGAACAAACCTTATTCAATCTTAGATACTGCCCCAGATTGGACTCTCCTAATCGACACGTATGAAAAGCACTATAAAATTCCGGAGGATGTTGGGGTTTCGTCATCTAGACCGGACATATTTCTATACTCGAAAACGACAAAATATGTGGTCCTTGTGGAACTTACTGTACCGTGGGAAACAAATATACCGAAGGACCACACACTTAAGAAAAATAAATACTATGATCTCACAAACGAATTAATCAAAAACGGTTACGTGGTTAATTTGTATGCAGTAGAAGTGGGAGCTAGAGGTATACCAGCTAAATCTCTCTATAACCTACTTAAAGATCTAGGCCTATCGAGAGCTACAATAAGCTCATTACTAGGACGAATGTCTAAAGCGGCACTAGTAGGTTCGTATCAAATTTGGTTAGGCAGGGAGGGGAACTTGGGTAGTGAAGGTGAGTGTTGATGTACATCAACAAAAGGGGCCCCTTCTAAACCTACACTTGGGTCGCAAGTCCCAGGCACTGTTCCGAGTTCCCAACTCAGCAACGCGATGGACCCGGCACCCGCACGGAGAATCCATGGATTGCTAAGAATATCGTCTCTCTCTAGGTATCTTGGCCAAGAAAAACTTGTTTAAAAATCAGATGGTTCTCGTTATTTTAGACATACTACGTATATGAGGGTACTTTTGCTTTTTTGTGTTTTACTTTTTTATTATTCACCTTATCTTAGAAAACTCCCAGAACGCGTTAAGGTTCCTCAATCTTTTTAAATCTTTTTTGTGAACCAACTCGCACTACATCCACAACAGCTACCTGCTTGGATAATATTTTTACTGACAGTGATGTAAACGACAAATCTATAATAAACTTCATAAAATCCGATCATGCAGGTCAGTTAGCTAGATTTGAGCACCAACATGTTCCATTGCCTAAAAATATAGTAAGTATGTAGACCAATCACAACATATTGTTTAGAAAAATTTAAAGAAAATATCAATAATAAAGTACCTCTTTTGGAACCAAGTATTGCTGAAAACCCGAATGATCTTTACGGAGATTTGTTCGGAGTAAACAAATACGAATTTAATAACATTTTCACAACAAAAACAATTAATACTAATCAACTCAAAATTAAATTTAGCGATTGGGCTACACCTGGAATTTATAAGAGTAGAAAGAAATTGTACGAATTATACGAGGCAAAGGCATGTACAAATGATCTACAAATCATTGAATATACTAAAAAATACTCAAAAATGTTTAAGAAAGTCTGTTCAATGGCCAAATCTAATTATTTCCGTGCCAAAATACAAAAATCTGATAATAAAATTAAGGCAACATGGAATGTTATCAACAAAGAAACCTGTAAAACAAGGTCACGTGATCGATCCTTCGAGTTAAAAATAGATGATGAACACATCAGTGATGATGCTGAAGTGGCCAATGCATTTATACATTTTTTCCCACACTCATGAAGTACAGTAAAATCACAGTAAAATCATTCCATTATTTAAAGTAGGGGAAAAAGTGATCCATCAAATTTTCGGCCCATCTCTATACTCCCAGTACTCAGCAAAATTTTTGAAAAAAATATATTTAATCAACTGCTTTCACATTTCGCTTCCAATAAGTTACTTCATGAGAAACAGTTCGGTTTCACTAAAGGCCGAAACACGACGGATGCAGGAGTTGAACTTGTTAAACATATATTTGATGCATGGGACAAGAAGCAGGGTGCCATCGGTATCTTTTGTGATCTATCAAAAACTTTTGATTGTGTTGATCATGAGACTTTGCTACTAAAATTAGGTTATTATTGTGTGTTTCTAACAGCTCACTTAGCTTGCTTAAATCTTAACTCATTGGCAGAGTACAAAAAGTCAATATTAATGGCACTAACTCATCTGGCGCCCCATTAGTCATGGGAGTTCCCCAGGGCTCGATATTAGGACCCCTTTTATTCTTGATATATGCAAATGATCTTCCTCAGTTCACTAAAAATCTTTATGAAATAGTATTATTTGTTGATGACACATCATTAATTTTTAAAACTGATAGACATAAAGTATTACAGTATTACTTGCTGCTCAATGCGAAGAAAACAAAATGTGTAAAGTTTACTATGCCTAGTGTAAGACAGATAGATACTCATATTAACGATGAATATGTTCAAATAGTCGATACCACAGTTTTTCTTGGAATTACTCTAGATAGTAAACTGCAATGGGGTTCTCATATCGCAGCCTTGACAGGAAGACTTAGCTCAGCTGCCTATGCGGTGAGAAAAATAAGGTCACTGACTGATGAGGACACGGCACGATTAGTTTACTTTAGCTACTTTCATAGCCTTATGTCGTATGGTCTGATGCTGTGGGGCTCAGCTGCCGATATTGAGACTATTTTCATATTACAGAAATTAGCGATACGAGCAATCTATAGCCTCAGACCCCGTGACTCGCTGAGAGAATTTTTTAAAGAAATTAATATTTTAACAGTTGCTTGCCAATACATTCACGATAATGTCTTATATGTACGCAAAAACCTATATCTCTTTTCAAAAAAAACTCTGACGTACACAATTACAATACGAGAACTAAAAGTTAATTTGTAAAAACTCAGACTTCATAAGGTTGGTAATTCGTTTGTGGGTAACAGTATTAAAATGTTAATAAAATTCCTCAGGATCTGGTTGACATGCCGCTAAATAAGTTTAAAATAGAAGTAAAAAATTGTTTAATGAAAAAAGGATACTACAAAGTAAACGAATACCTCAATGATAAAAATGCATGGTCATCCTAATCTTTTGGCTTGCTCGCACAATATACATAAAAAAAAAACAAATAGTTTAAAAAAAAGAAATGATAATATTTCACTGTGTTTCTTGCTGGTATCTTCTCAGTAGAACCAACTTACCGAACCAGCGAAAGAATCATTTTCAAATGATTTGTTTACTTTATTAAATACTAGCTGTCGCCCGCGGCTCCGCCCGCGTGGATATCGGTTATCGCGAATCGGACTATAATTTGAGATTTAAACTATCCTATCTCTCAAGTTGGATCGAACTGCACATGGTGTGCGAATTTTATTATAATCGGTTAAGTGGTTTAGGAGTCCATTGAGGACAAACATTGTGACACGAGATTTATATATATTAAGATTATATTAATAATTTATCGACATGACTCTAAAATTTTGACGTTCATATGTGCTCTTTGTGTGCCTAAACTGAATAAACGAAATTGATTCTTTGATTCTTTGACCTGAACGAGGTCAAAAGAAGCAATGTCTACGTTTTTTCTAAGGCGAAGGCATAATTATCTCTCTCTTCTAATGTGAAGGTAATAATTGTATTGATTTGAATTGAATTATGTGACTTGTAATATGGAAAATAATGCATTAACGTTAGGATTTATAAATGTATCTGGGACTCATAATATTAGAAGAATCAAATTACTAACACAAATAACGTTATAATAAGAAATTATTTTACTAGCTGGTAGCTCGCGGCTACGCTCGCATGGATGTCGTTTATCGCGTAGTGTGCCTAAGCTCTAATTCACCTCTGTACCGAATTCCACCAGTATATGTTCAAAAATTACAAACATTCATGCCCAATTCTTTGTCCCCCCCCCCCCCTTTAACCCCTTCTATCGCGATAAAACGGAGCCTAAGACCGTTCTTTAGTTTTATCAATCCCTGTAGCAAGTATCAATTTTGAGCGCGTATTTTTTTTGTTTTCAAATAATTTTAGCTGTCCTTCTCGACCGCCAACCGCTCAGTCCACGCACTTGGGCGATGCACAGAGCCATGGCGTAGCAACGGAAATAACTAAACTGTTACTTCTCTGTATATGCCGGCCGGATTTGTTGACATTAATTATCACTGCTCCACTCCTTTGAGTAGTGGCGTGATGATATATAGCCTATGTGTTATTCTGATGCATAAGCTATATTACTGTAAAGTTTCATTAAAATCCATTCAGTAGTTTTTACGTGAAACAGTAACAAACATCCATCCATCCATCCATCCATCCATTCTTTCATTCATACTCACAAACTTTCGCATTTATAATATTAGTAGGATAACCAAATGAAAATCGCATTCACATAATGCATTGCTTAAGCATACTTTGCTTATACTGTTGATTGATGGCACTTGGTACAAGATAATGCCTTTGATAATGCCGTAAGGCGAAACCGGTCAGGAATTAGGAGAATTTAAAGATGATGCCTTTGATAATGCCGTAAGGCGAAACCGGTCAGGAATTTAATAAATAATGTGGAATAGTACAAGTGTTTTCATTGAAAATGTAAGCATACTTTGATTGTACCTTATACTTATTTTTTATTAAATTTCCACCTAATAGTTTTTTCATAAGTTTCAAATACTTTGGTTTTAGTTAGTCGTTCTCGATAAACCTATCACTAATTTTCTGTGAATACACTTCTCCCTACCCCCTCGGGGATTTACAGGCGTGAGTATATGTGTGTATGTATGTAATTTTCTGTCTTAATTCGAGGTTGTAATAAACATTACGGCTGAATATCATTCAGGCCGTTCATTGAATTGCATCGTTTAGTTAACAGCCTAGGCAGTTAATTGAATGGCTGATTAACCTAGTTAGCAGCGACGGAAACACGGCAAGTCGTCTTTAGCTCAATTGTTATATGAAGTTATTTGAGAGTTGTTAATTACTTAATTTAAAAGTTCATTGATTACCTGCTGCATGCGTGACATGGTCAATCAAACTTTTATCTATTTTTGCTACTAATTTTCAATATGAGCAATGAATTTCCGAAAATTTGAAATAAGAATGACGTTTTTCGGTCTTTACTTTTTACGTTACGGATTTTTAATTATTCGGAATAATAACTATCGTGTTTTTGAATAATCCGGGTTGTGTTTCTTAAGAATTATAAATATCTGGAATTTTGAAAATCGAAATATTGAAATTCGGAATTAAATATTTCGGAATTTTTGGGTGTTCCCCAATGGAACAGCAATGTCACGCTTTTAGGCATTGTAGATTTAGGACTTGTAGAATTAGTCCGTGCGAAAGCGTTATGTTATGCTTGTGGATTTTAGGAATCTAAATTATACCTTTGAATATTTTATAAAGTTACTTTAACTTTCTTATATTTGGAAGTAAGTTCTACAATCACATTAAACTTGAAAACAGATAGATGAGTTTTATTGGATGTTTGAATCATTATTCAATATATTCCTTCATACATACGTGTAGTGTTTACTATAACTTTATTTTAGGAGTTACTTATTAACTGAGATCAACCTAATTAAGGTTATTAGCCCATCGTTGTATTACAATGATTATAATTCGATTTCTACGTCCACAATATTAGTCATTTTTTTTATAAAAAATCATAAATGAGTTATATGGTGTTGGTTCCTAGTGCAGTGGACTAGGGTAACCCTATCACTTCTTGTGGGTGTCAGACAAGGCGGTTAAGCTATTAGGTGGTTCTCCATTCAAATAGTAGATATACAGTTCATTACAAAGTGCCCGCTTGTTGGCGATAGAGCCGCCCCCGAATAGAGATTCCTAATTAACAGCTGTAGATTCTACTACACAGATATTATTTGTAACCAAAACGTTCCATCTAAAGATTCCAATTTATCCAATAGCCGTTAAAACAAGATTCTCTCTGACTGCAGCTATAAAACTTCTGGCGAGGACACTGGTAACGCCCATCTCTCATTTCATCCTGGAGATCGTTAAAGTGGGCGGAACCGAGGAGATTTAATTTTTGGCGCACAGTTAATTTGGTCAGCTGAAATATATCGCCATGTTGAAGCTGTGACGGTTGTAATAAGGAATTGGTTAATTTTGAATTTAAGAGAATATAACTGTGCTCATAGTCAAATTTATTTTGATATAAAGATCTTATTGATTTGCGTCCAGAATAAATAAATATACACATACTCACGACTGTAAATCCCCTATGAGGTAGGGAGATGTGTGTATAACTGTATTGACACATACAGTTCACCGACTATGATTTTCAGTTCGACGTCAGAACGGGCGAGTCAATTGCCAATTTGCCATCATGCATGCACTTTAAATATCGAATGGAGAATATCCCTATCCCTTATTGCCTTTCTACGACAGTGGGAAGAGATAGCTTGCGGCTTGAGCAACGTGCAGGCACCTGCTAAAATGCTGTAGTAACGGCATAGTACTGAATTTTTTGTCGTATTTCAACTTGGATAATTATTTCATTATAAAGTTTTTGAAGAGAAAACTTCTTTAGCGGCGTTGGATGAGTAAAAATGGTTAAACTCGCGCGTCAGGAGCACTTGACCTTTTACCCGTAACCGACGACTTTGTAGGACGACATGACGTCATACAACATTCCTAGCTACAGAGTGTTTATTTTGCTAGGCACGCTAAGAAGCTTCGTAGCTTAGCGGTAAGCGCTTTGATTGTAAGTCCTTATGGTTTCAGATAGCACCGGGTTCGAACCTGGGCTTCTGACACTTTTTGTGATTATTTTTTCTGTTTGTAATTTATTTATTTCTTCTGACAGAAAATTAGTGATAGGTTCTATGATTGGCGCTATATTATAGGTATGGTATGGTATATTCTTTTTTCTTTTTCTCTGTATATAACGAAGAAAGAAAAAGTTTTTACTTCTGCCGGCACTCCCGGAGTGCAACCCGTCTTTTTTATATTTTTTGTTCATTTAGACACGAGACAAATGTAGATTCGTCCACATTTATCCCTAAGGATATAAATATTGTAAATTGACGCCTGAAAAAATGCCACATTGGAGTTTGTTGCGCCGTTTCTTCTCCACCAGCGCCTTGAAAGTGGTTGTTAACTAAAGTTAAGTATATATTGACGTCAATAAGAAACAACTATGTTGTTCTAGATTAAATAAAAATCTTTGACTTTGATAGGATGACCCTATTCAATGCCGCGCCAACGGGATAAATAATGTATAGTTTATGGCATTTATCCGTGTGGTGACGGTGACAGAATACAAGTATCACAATCCATCTTATCCGAAGGGTGCCGTAAGAGGCAACAAGGTATCACTGCTACAGAAGAAAAACTCGAAATAAAACCAACCCGTCTTGTCAGCGCGGCGTGGTAACAGTAGGCCAAAGCCTTCTAACATTGGGAGAGGCCTATGCCTTCTTACGGACTGAATTTAGACAGTACAATACTTCGACATGTAGCGAACTTCGAAAACACATAGATCGACAAGTCATTGCTTCGACAGACAATTATTAGACAATACACACCTTCGAATTACCACTACTTCGACAAACGATTATTCGACAGACAATACTTAGACAAGACACATCTTCGAATGACCACTACTTCGACAGATTTTTTTTTGTAGTCTTTCGTTGAATTGTAACAGTTTTTTTTTCTTTGGTTTTTATGCCTCAAATTACTTCATTATGGTTAACACCCCGACTCAGAGCACCCCGACTCGTATAGGTGAGGTTAGAAGGCTAAGGCGGGAGCAAAGCGGAGCGGAGCTCTCGCCTTAGCCTTCGTGGTTATTTTTTTTAAACCACCCAGTAAAAGGAGACTAATAAAAAATCTGTCGAAGTAGTGGTCATTCGAAGATGTGACTTGTCTAAGTATTGTCTGTCGAATAATCGTCTGTCGAAGTAGTGGTAATTCGAATGTGTGTGTTGTCCAATAATTGTCTGTCGAAGCAATGACTTGTCGATCTATATGTTTTCGAAGTTCGCTACATGTCGAAATATTTTACTGTCTAAATTCAGTCCGTAAGTCACCTATGTCCAGCAGTGGACATCGATAGGCTAATTGATTTGATATGGCATCTTAATGGCCATATTTTCTTGCCACCTAAGTGGTAAAAAAATAGTGGTCAAATTGTATAATAAGCCTACTGCAACAAAATATGTTAATCCTTTTAATAACGGGTTTGAATCATGGTGTCGGATGCTTGTCACATGATCGTATAGTCGTACCAACAATTCACATCAACTGAAGGATGGCGCCATCGTCTCTTTAACGCTGTCAAATCGTGACAAATTGAATTTCATGTGCAATAAAACAGTTTGCATTGATAGTGACAACCGTTCACGGACTCGTTGGTACATACATTAAGTGGTTCTTTTCATATATATTTTTTTATCTGTATGTTCCTAAGTTATAATTATACACATAGTCTCATTTTGTATTAACAATATACAGTACATAATATTATTATAAAACAGATATAAAATATAATTAAAAAAGTAATACTAGACACAAAACTCATGTCGAGTCAAATAACCCATCGTTCCCGGCCCAAAGGTGCTCACGATGCTGGCCGCGTTGCCTCGTTGAATCGCAATGGCCATCCTTTGCCCCAGAAACGAGCCAGAGCGGGAGTTCATATTAAATGAACTTTTATTACAATCAAACTACATTTTAATGAACTTTTATTAAAATTGCTTATATCTAAAATTAATTCAATGCGTACGAAGTTGCGGACAGAGCAAGACACAAATTAAATACAAGTATAACTGCGTATACAACGTGTGTCTACAAGTATAATTACTTTTTAATAAGTCTATATTCATAGTCTAGTCTGGGTCTAAAGTTGTAGCATTAAATTATATTTCTTATTATATTCACGCCGAGTCCTCTAGATTATTCTTGAAAATATATATAACTACATGTAGTATCGCCTAGTTATAACCACTCTTGCACTAAGTTTAGAGAAAATAAATTCTTTTTTTTTTTTTTGTGGGTAGACATGTATTGTTACCTTTGCCTTGCGACATTCGTTCAAGCCCATTCGCATTCTAGTGCTCAACCACTCAAAACGTTATCTGTTCTCGCACGGTTTATTAAAAAAATGTTAAAACGTAAAACTACTTATGAAGAAGATATTGACCGTTATAAAAATAAAATACAAAGATTGGAGAAGAAACTTAGTAAACGACGAGTTAGTGCATCAGTACTGACAGATTGTCTTCATCATCTGATGAGGCCGTCATGCCCGAAGAGGATCTGGGTGCAAGTATTTACTTTTTGAATTTTTTAGTAATATAATGAGTGATAAGTGTAAAAAAAAAAAAAATGCATCCGGAGCAGTCGCTAGGGCTGTTTCACCGCATTATTAAACTTCTATAAAATGAGCTTGTACTTACGTAATTAAAACGTTTGCAACCGGAGCAGTCGCAGGGGCTGTTTCAACGCATTAAGATACGTCGGCACTTCTGCCGATATTATAGTTGATAGACACGTATCGACGTGTTCAATATATTGTTTTATGCAACCGGAACAATCGTTGGGGTTGTTTCAACGCATCAAAATAAGTAAAATTGGTCTTTTCTAAGAAAATATTTCAAAACAAGTAGCTACCCACAATGTGGTAACACAAATTATTTTATGCAATCGGAATAGTCATTGGGGCTATTTCAACGCATTTAAATAAGCTATCAAAATTATCATACACGTGATAATCTTCAGATACTCCAGCTCTACGACCTGATGACTGGTTATTAGACTGGCCTGAAGATAACATGCATAACTCCAATAAATCAATTAAAACTTTGCCAGGGCCAAGTACGGTTTCTGAACAAAATGTTATTGTTCAAGATACCGATCCAAACACTCCTGTTTTGAATACAGAAATTTTGGGAGATGACCCTAGCATTACTAACAAATATGGCCCAGAAATTCGTACTGAACTTGCTAACCGCTTATTGCATAAATTAAAGAAGGCCTTACTAAGGAAAACAGAAAAAACCTATTGGCTCAGTGGTCAGAGCATTCCCCCTGTAAGGGAAAGATCGTGGGTTCGAGTCCCACCTGGGCATTCACTTTTTCCTATCTTTAATCGATTTGAAAAGTTAGCATGTAAATGCTTCATAATTTCATTCAAGAAAAAACCTAGTTTCAAAGTACCTCCCACCGTCAAATTGCATCGAAATGGATTCCCCTAAGTTAAATCTAGAAATCAAAGCAGTAATCACTGAAGCCGCGTAAAACGCGATAAAGGCATTTTAATAAAACAAAAACAAATGTACAGTGCTATTGTGGGTCTCACGGACATAATTAATTTTCAATTAAATGCTAAAACTAAAGATAATAATATGCTGCAAAAGTTGATGGACGTAAACAAGATTTTATGCGATTTGCAATATGCAGATTCTATCACAAGAATGAGAGATATGAAAGAGCATCTTAAAAATACCAAAATTGATACATATCTTTTCGGTAAAAACTTAGCAGAAAAATTAAAATCGGCCAGAGCCGTCAATAAATCTGGCATTGAGCTGAAAGATTCTAATAACAAACTGTTGAAAACATTAAAAGAGGCCCTGCGAGACCTTTAAACCGCAAGGCTCCTCTCCAGGCGCGCAGGCCACCTGCGGGGACGGCGCTTGCGCCGATGACGAGCCACGAGCCTGCAGCAGCACGCGGTCGGTATGCTACGCCAGCGACTCAACACCAGCCGCCGCACGCACTCTCATCGAAGAAGTCATCACGGGGCCAACAGTATCCCAACCGCCGCTACTAGACTCAGTTAAGTATGCAGGCCTTTTATCTCAGTTCCATCATAGGTGGACTCTTATCACTGATGATAAGATGGTGTTATCATGGATTAAAGGGTATAGAATACAATTTGATTCGCCTGTTGTGCAACATGTACTGCCTCATAAAGCCAACTTATACATACAACGAAAAGTTACACTATTTAGAAATTATTGAAGACCTAATCAGAATAGATGCTATATCGCAGTGCTCCCCGTGTAAGGGTCAATTTATATCGAGCACCTTCTTAGTGCCAAAACCATACGGCAAAATGCGATTTATATTAAATTTTAAAATCTCAATAAATCATTAGAACTTGAACATTTTAAATTATGAGATTTAAGAACTGCATTCAAAATTATAAGATATAACTGCCAAATGGCATCTATTGATCTCAAAGACGCTTAATTTTTAATTAAAATACACAAAGACTCTCGAAAGTATTTGAGGATCAAATGTTTGAATTTAACGTTTTACCGTACCGAACCCGAACGGTTCAGGGGCCGTTACAATGTAAATTTTTGGGTTTGATTTTGGATTCACACAAGTTCCAGGCTAGGTTACCATTAGATAAAAAATCGAAGATTAAGACTCAGCTCCAAATCTTTTCAAAATTAAATCGTTGTTGAATTAGAGATTTTGCTCAATTGCTAGGGTTATTAGTATCTTCATGCCCAGCTATAGAATACGGTTGGCTGCACACGAAAGAAATGGAACGCTGTAAATATCTCAATTTGATAAACTGTAATGACTATAACAAAATTATGACATTACCCACATCACTCCAAGCTGTTTTCATTGGTGGTTAAATAAAATAGAACATTCAGTCCATCGAATTAGAGTTGACGTTTATCATGTTGAAATATTCTCTGACGCCTCAACGACGGGGTGGGGGGGCTGCCTGTGAAGGATTAACTGCAAGCGGCCAGTGATCTACCGTGGAAAAAGGAAAACATATTAACTATTTAGAGCTCCTCGCAGCCTTCATAGCTTTAAATTTTTTTGCAAATCTATATTTTAATTGTCAAATACTGCTGCGCATTGACAATTCAACAGCAGTTGCGTATATTAATAAAATGGGGGGCATCCAATATCCACATCTAACGTAAATAACTCGTGATATCTGGAACTGGTGTTTGACCAAGAATCTCTTTATTCTTGCTTCATATATTAAGTCAAGTGATAATACTATTGCAGATTACGAATCACGTCAAAATCATCCAGATATCGAATGGGAATTATCTGGTTGGGCTTTTAATACTCTCACAAATTACTTTGGAGTCCCAAACATAGATCTTTTTGCAAGTCGCATTAATCACAAATGTGATACATATATTTCGTGGCATCGCGATCCAGAGGCTTTTGCGATAGACTCATTTACAGATTCATGATCTGACTTAAATTTTTACGCATTTCCACCTATTTCAATTATCTTAAAACATTGACAAAGATTATTACAGATAAAGCCAGAGGCATCATGGTCGTGCCTTTTTGACCGACGGTACCCTTTGTATAGATCTCTTCTCACAACAAAAACTGTAATTTTTTCACCTAAAAGCAATACGTTGTGCTCTCATTCTAGCTCGCGTTGGATACACGACTCGATTATCCTGGTGGCAGGAATATCTTTAGCGCCAAATTCCATGAAACAGTATAATGTATATTTGAAAAAAATGGTGGGTTTTTGTTAAACGAATTCTGCAAATGTTTACGAGGCATCTGTACCAACTGTTATTTATTTTTTAACGAAGCTCCTTAATAAGGGGTTTCAATATGGCTCTCTTAATTCATATAAGTCAGCTCTGTCATTAATTCTGGGACCAAGTATAAGTCAGGATGATAGGTTAAAAAGATTCCTCAAGGGTGTTTATCGACTAAAGCCACCAAAACCTAAATACAGCTTTACATGGGACACCAACCTAGTCCTAAACGAGCTATCTTTATGGCATCCTAACGATGAACTTAGTCTAGAAAAACTAACAAATAAAACAGTTACTTTATTAGCTCTTTCAACTGCACAAAGGGTTCAAACTATTTCTAAGATAAAGCTTAAAAATAAAATTAATAAAAATTTATTCCCAGCGCATCGTTATTAAAATTCCCGATATGTTAAAGACTTCTAGACCAGGTTCATATCAACCTATTATTAACTTGCCCTTCTTTACAAACAGGCTTGAAATTTGTCCGGCAACAACATTACAATGTTACATAGAACGCATGTTGTATCTTTGAGGATGGATGTATCTTTGAGGAAATCTGAAGGACTATTTATTGGTATTAGACAACCCCATAAACCAGTAGGTACACAGACACTTAGCCGCTGGATAAAGCATACGCTCGGTGAATGCGGGGTCGACACGAGCGTGTTCAATGCACATAGCACGAGTCACGCCGCCTCGTCGTGCGCGCACTCACTTGGCGTAAATTTGGACACAATCAGAAAAACCGCTGGCTGGAGTAAGAACTCTTCGATTTTTGCCAAGTTTTATCATAGACCCATCCTTGATAATGATGATACTATTCTGGCAGAATCAGTGATAAACGGTTAAATCATTAGTTAAAATCTTGATTTCTGTCGTCACAGAATAGGCATTATGTTTTCTTTACTATTGAAGAAGCTTATTATCAATATTTTGTATTTTACATCTAATTATTGTAAGAATAATTATATTAAATAATAATATAGTCAGTGAAGTAGTCCAGTACTGCGTATAAAATTACTAAAAACTTTTTCGTTACGTGATTATAAATATTACAGAGATAAATACAAATTACATAATAATAAACAAAACGTTTATTGATTTATATTCTCATTGATGATATTCCCGAAATACTCAATGTAAAATGACTCTCAAAGTCTACATGTAGTTATATATATTTTCAAGAATAATCTAGAGGACTCGGCGTGAATATAATTAATGATTAAACGAACTTACCTGTATGTGAAGTTCTATCATAATTATGTTCACGCCGAGTCCGAATAGATTATAAACCCACCCGCCCTATGCTGCCCATATTTATTTTACCTAATATTTCGGCGATACATCAATGATTTCTATAACTCTGGAAGAACTCTAAACTAAATGAGCTTGAACGAATGTCGCAAGGCAAAGGTAACAATACATGTCTACCCACAAAAAAAAAAAAAGAATTTATTTTCTCTAAACTTAGTGCAAGAGTGGTTATAACTAGGCGATACTACATGTAGTTATATATATTTTCAAGAATAATCTATTCGGACTCGGCGTGAACATAATTATGATAGAACTTCACATACAGGTAAGTTCGTTTAATCATTAATTATACAACTTATTAACTTATTAATTGTGAAATCGAAAGCCATTTTGAATTTTAGTTGTTGAATAAATTTAAATATTGTTCTCGTCCATACAAATATTATAAATGCGTGAGTAACTCTGTCTGTCTGTATATTACGCTTTCACGCCTAAACCACTGAACCGATTTTGATGAAATTTGGTATAGGTGTAGATTAGACCTAGAGAGAGGACATAGGATATATTTGGTCGCGATAACCGGAATCCACGCGGGTGGAGCCGCGGGCAAAAGCTAGTTCTTAATAAATTACTGGTTTAAATTTAATGAAATTTGAAATATACCGTAAATAATGGTACGGCCGTGCCGCTTTTTTTGCTCGACTTGGCGGGCGCACAGTCGTGACCCCATATTCAGAACAAAGTACCGATGAAGAATACGGGTCTAAATCTACCTAAAACTGTAGTTTCTGTCCCAGTATTTTCTAAATAAAACTAATAGCAACATAGACTTACACATCACAGGCTCGTTAACCCTGACCCCATATGACAGGACGCTTCACGCTTTGATGAAGGGCGGGGAACTAAAATAGCACGACTTTGCCGAAATATACACTTGAGGTATTCCTACAATGTCTAATAATTACACAAAACAACATTACATAATAGCAATTAAATGATTCTAAGTCTCAACAAAACTAAAACCAAATTACTTTCTGTGTGAAACTATGGTTTCAGGGTTTATAATTGTAGGTATAAAGAGTCATTATATAGAACGTCTAAACGGTAATTAGAGCAGCTGGTATATAAGCGTAAAATCTGAATAGAAACAGATCAATCGATGTGGATAACTGATTTCCGGTTATGTTTCTAACTATTAGAAGAAATTTTAATAATTTTACTCCACTCGTGCAACACTTCGTAAAGTAACTAGGCTTTTTTACTAAGAAAACTACGTTATACCACAGAATAGTTAATAGTACTAGCGTAATTATACTCATTTTTTTAAAAAGAATATTAGCAACAGCAATAACTAATATTCCCTTAAACCCCTTCAACTAAGCTACATTGCTTGTGCTAGGAGTAGGTTCACGTCGGTAGTGTAATGGCCAGGATTCGAACTCAGAATCTCTCAATCGTAAGGCCGACTCCTTAACCACTAAGCTACCGACGTCACCTTTTTATAAATAAATAAATAAATAAATATTCTACGACATTCTACACAACGCTCTCTAGACCCAAAGTAAGCATAGTTTAACTAGCTTGTGTTATGGGTTCTAGAATGCGGATAAACATACTTATATACTTTTTTTTTGGTAAATACATACATATTATACATAGAAACACCCAGACCAATGCAAACAGACATTTTCATGCATACAAATATTTGCACTGAGCAGGAATCGAACCCGCGCCCCCTGTCGTAGCAGTCGAATGCACTACCGTTACGCCACAGAGACCGTCAAATGAGGCGTCGTTATTTATACCTACTTATAAGATATATCTACCGTACAACGGATTGAGCTGTAGGCTTTCGTCTCGAGACTTTGGGACAGACGGCAGTCCAAAAAGCACATTGTAGGATAGCGGAGTCCAGGCCAACAAGTAAGATGTTTGAAGGTAACCATAAGTAGCTATGATGACATTGGTCAATCAATCAATTAGCTTGTCACACTTCACTGCTGGACACAGGCCTCTCCCAATGTTGCGAGGCTTTTTCCTACTGCTTTTTTACGGCCCACCAGATGGAAAGTGGTTACCGTGGCCAATGGACGTGTGCGACACCAGCAGGGCTAACATGCGCGCGTCGTCAAATATATCGAATCGAGATGAGATATCATCTCCAGTCTTCTCGAGCGAAATAACGTCGACATATTTTGTCGCGTCAAACTTTTTCAATTATTGTCTATGGCATACACATTTTTTAAACATGTTAGTTGCTGTTTTCACATTTATCCGATAAAATCGGCCCGATACGGCCATTTGCTCGAAAGCACAGACTAGTTAGGGATGCTAGCATATGAAAAAAAGAGAAAAAAATAGTTCAAACAATTTTCGACCTTATTGACATAACATGCTATTGAATTTTTTTTCTTATATTCGTGATCACCGTCATCAATTAATGCGAAAAGACACGTAACAAAGGAAATGTCATTAAGGTCGAAAATGGCTTGCAGTCGCTGTTTTAGTCCAAAATGAACCGAGCTCAAGAAAAGAATACACGAGATAACTTCTCGTCGACCAAATGAACGACGGGAGACAAAACATTTTAAATGTCAAAATTCGAGTAAATAAGGGCACGTATGTTACAATTTGCAGACACCAAGTAGAGATGATTTCTCGAAGTCGAGTTATGTCGACATCTGACAGATCGCCATGAAATTTGCCATGTTACCAACAGTCGATATCGACATAAAACGGCAAAATGCCTCGAGATAGCTCTCTCGTGGCGCGCATGTTAGCCCTGCATGTTGCCAACAGTCGACATATCGACATAAAACGGCGAAATGCCTCGAGATAGCTATCTCGTGGCGCGCATGTTAGCCCTGCATGTTTCCAACAGTCGACATATCGACATAAAACGGCAAAATGCCTCGAGATAGCTATCTCGTGGCGCGCATGTTAGCCCTGCAGGAGAGTCACACTCGTGCTGCCTACACAGAGAAACACACAGAGTGTCATGCCGTCAGCGTAAAAGACACAGCAGGAATAGCCTTTGGTCTTGTCACTGACAGCACAAAAACTCTCCAGTGAGCTCTGGCTATCCTACTCACCGCCGGGAACTCAACACGAGGTTATTATGGCCACGGTATTCTGTACCGTTTCCACGCTGATTTTTCCGTTAGTCGCTTCTTACATCACCCTTCGGATGAGATGGCATGGTGATACTGGTTTATAATTACAGGAGAGGTTAATTAAAACTTGTTAAAAAAAACATTATCGTAGCTTGAAAGTTGTCTCGACAGCCAAAACAAATATAAACAAACAAATTTATTCCGATTTTGTTACTTTGCCTTTCCTTGTTCCTCTTTAAGTTTTGGTAAAACAAATTCTACAATTTGTATTAATTAGATTGAGACTTACTTTTTGTAAATTACTTTAATTAGTAATTACATTCACCCTGGCTGATGGTGAATTGTCGTTACAACTTACTATCAGATAGGGCGAAGTTCCGTTGAATCTGAAGCATAAATACCTTTTTATAGATGCCTGCAATGATGAACATAACCTCGATAATATTTCTGTAAACATAACCGTGTTGAGTTTGATGGTATGCGGGTGGAGGAAGAATCTTCTTCAAATATGGTGGTGGGAACGTACTACTGAGCCAGTCAGCCTGTGACCACGACCAGTGCACCCTGATCGAAACGTCAGCCAATTCAAAGGTATGTTTAAACCTAATTCCCGTTAACATCATTGTAAGTCTTCGATATTGAATTTATTCTGTAACTATTAGAACAATAAACGTTTTCTATTTGATACTTAATAGGTTTTCCCAACCCAAACGATCTCAAGACAAACTCATAATAGAATTTACGAAGTAATTTATTTAAAGTCACCTTCAGGGGTTATTTTGCCAAGACAATGTATATGTTATAGATATTCGAAAATTGAAAGCTGGCTACAAGACTATTCCATTTTGCACAAAGCCGTGGGTCAATCATCATTAGAAGACTTCTGACACACAAAGCTCGGCTATTCTAAATCATCCTCCAAAATAGGTGAAATAACTGTCACGGCTCTCGACGTTCACCGGCGAAATAAACATTTTTTTGTAATTATGATATTGACATCGATTGACATGCTAATTTGCATTGTATTTTGTGAATAAAGCAATTTAATTTTAGACTTCAGGTATGCTAAACTTATTGTCATTAACGATTGGATTGAATGCAATTGAATGGATTGGATTGAATGCATGTTTGCTATATTGTGACCATAAAAGGATAAATAAAAGCGCAGTTTAAATTTAAGCCTTCAAAAGAGCTGATCTTAACTATTTTGACGAAATGTTCAACTTGTATGGAGAAATCATGAACACAAAACCGTGCAAAAACTAATATTTAAATTAAAATACTCTAACGTAGTCAGAGCACATCACTTTCGTAACAAATAAACACAATAAGGCCACGTGTGATCCTTTCGCTTCTTGCCCTAATACCACTACTCTCAACCAAAGGTCGGCAAACATTGACTTTAGTAAAATCTCCAAACTAACAGAGGTCTCTCAACTGCCTCTAACAACCCGCCCCTGGCCATTCGCAAGATTAAACTCTTTATTGACTTTTCTACTTCATGGTACTCCAAAATTTGATTCTTAGTAAATCGGTAAATAACAAACAAAAGTCAATTATGGGATTAGCCCCGCGGACGGGCAGTTTCATTAGGATTAAAAGGATGACTACAAATTAATATTGGCAGGAGAGACCCACATAGTTAAACTGTTGAAGTGTTTTGGTTAAAGGCCTTATGGCTAAAGGTCATGGCACTGGTAAGGCATACCTGCAGCACGGTACTGTTGCGAATGAATGTAAAGAAGAATATTGTATCTCTTTTTTTATTTTCTCATCTGAATGTCAGCCCCGATTAAATCTAAAACTGGTACTTTAGAGGACGGGATTTATCCTAACTTTTATAGGACCGATGTTATCTGAACGCTTAATCCCAAATGACTATCACGCAAGTACCTACTTGTCGACTTGTGCCCGATATTATAGGCATAATCATAATAATTATAATTTATTTGTATCATAATAATTATAAATAACATAGGTTAGTTACAGATCTTATAAAAATGTTAGAATGTCCTCTATATTCTACCACATTGTGTGATGTACAAATATTTTAATTTAATACTATGTCAATTTATGGAATGTCAACGAAATACACTCGAGAGCATTGAATCCGGGTCACTCAAAGAATCCAAAAAATCTCGGAAAGTAAGAATGCTAGTTTAATTCAATAAATTGTATTTAATAGACAATTTAATACTCCTTAAATGAAAGTTAAAAAAATATGAGTCACCATACATTTTATTTACACAAAATTACATAAAGAAAAAAAACTGCTGATCTCTCCTTAAAACAAAAATAGGAAACATGAAATTTTTGAACTTTATGACGATTTTCTTGAATTTCAATACCTCGTATTACCTCCTCGTGCTTCCATTACTGCGTTTACGCGGTTTGGCATGCTGTACACCAAGTTCCTTATACGATTTTGGGGAATATTCTCCCATTCCTCTGTGAGAGCAATTTTGAGCTCAGGAAGCGTGATTGGGGGAGGGTATCGTTGTTTTACGCATCTCCCTAGCTCGTCCCAAGCATGCTCGATCGGGTTGATAACCGGGCTGCGCGCTGGCCACTCCATACAAGTAATGTTCATCTCTTGAAGGTAGTCATTCACAATCCTACCTGTATGAGGTCGGGCATTGTCATGCATAAATACAGCATCCTCACCCAAATTGACCATAAATGGACCAACGTGTTCGTTGAGGATTTCTTCCACATATCTTACGCTAGTTAAAGAGCCGTTTTCTATGATCACCAGCTCTGTGCGACTTTCAGAGGAAATTCCGGCCCACACAAGTACAGACCCACCACCGTAGGCTACTTTTTCTTCGATGCATGCTTGCTTGAATCTTTCCCCTGGTCTTCTATACACTCTGTGTCTTCCATCGTGCTTGTAGAGCATAAATTTTGATTCGTCGGAGAACATAACTTTCGACCAATCTTCAATACTCCAATTTACGTGGTTCTGGGCATATCTTAGTCTTGAAATACGATGGCCACGCTCCAGTTTAGGGCCGTTTGCAGGTCTAAGGGGTTTTAAGTTAGATTCAGCAAGCCGACGTCTTACTGTCCATGCACTTGGGTTACTTCCTCCGAGGCGTCGAAACTGATTTGTGAGTTCAGTTCCTGTGAGAAAGCGATTTCGAAGCATGGTGTTCACCAAGTATCGGTCTTCTCGTGCTGTGGTACACCTAGTTCTGCCCGTTCCTGGTCTGCGTAGGTTAGAACCAGTTTCTTCGTAACGTCGGAGAACTCTTTGTACTGTTGACAGCGACACACCGACAGTCCTGGCTGTATCGCGCTGACTCCGGCCGGCTTCCACCAATGTAAGTATTCTGGTGCATTCTTCAAGTGTAAGCGACATGATTTCAGCTTGAATAATGAATATTGAGCACTATCAACCTGGTTTATGTACCAACATAAATGACAGATTACAAACAAAAGCAAAAACAAATCCTGTAATTTCGTAGTTCCATCTTCGACAGTGTTCCCTTTTCAAATTTGATTTTTTTATGATATAACTTTACAAAGTTTTAATACTTTCATTTAAGGAGTATTAAATTGTCTATTAAATACAATTTATTGCATTAACCTAGCATTCTTACTTTCCGAGATTTTTTGGATTCTTTGAGTGACCCGGATTCATTGCTCTCGAGTGTAGTAGTATCAAAGATGTCAAACAATTAAATAATTTATGTCAATAAAAGAATAAAATAAAAAGAAAATTAAGTCAGAAATTAAAACATTTAAAAAAAAAATTAAATTAAGTTAAATGTCCTTGTCACTAAGATAATCATCAATTGAGTAATATGCTTTATCGAGCAAGAATGTTTGTACCTCTTTCTTAAACATTTGCAAGTAGTTTGTTGTAGATCTTGGGTGCCATTGCAAATATACTTTTATGTAGCAGGGCCGTTTTGGCTGGCACGAGGCATAGCTTGTCGGATCTACGACTGCTAGTTATAACTGAGAATTTCTCCCAATTCAGTTAGACAAACATAACTGTTTCAAAGATATACAAACATGGCATCGTCAAAATCCTCAGACTAATGAAGTAATGGCTCTAATGCATCGTTTTTGTGCTTTGAATACTAGATCATTGCCGGTTGCATACAAATGTGTAATCTCCTTTGTCAACTGTTCACCGGGAGTTTATGGTTTTTTTTTAACGTGCTGGAAATCCCCACGTATACCACCCCCGCCGGAGCCGGAGGGGGGTTATGTCAGACACGAACCGAATAAACCGTACGCCGTCTGTGGGTCGCAGTGCAAGGCCGAAGGTGAGTTAGCTATAGAGCATATCCCACGCACCCCGGCTGACCAGGGCCATCTCTTTCAATCTGGCCCTCTTCGGGTGGGGGGACCGCGGCCCGGGAGTTAATGGTACCCCAGAGCTGATGTAGTCGTCGACTATTATATAGAAGCTATATAATTTTTATAATAGCGTGTCAAACACGACTGCCGTCATAACCGTGTTGATTAGGAACGTATTATTATGTTCTTAGTAGATTTTATCGGCTCAATATAAAACGGATTACGACTTAAGCTAGTAATCTTTACAAATTCCCTAATTTCAACGTGAAATAGATACTTCAATAGTATGAAAAATATATTTTTCTCGAGAAAACAATTTATATTTTATTATAATCCTGTTTACTTATTAAAAAAGTATAGTACGTAGGTGAAAGTCGATTAAATTGTAGCACCTTTTAAATCTTAACACCTCTAGATTTATTATTATATAATTTGTTTTTTCTACACCTGGCAACACCAAACTATTTCTTAGTGTCGACATTTCGTGTTCGTTCCAAATCTCCCCAGGGAGCTTTTAGTAAAGTGCCCACCACTATACTGAGGCAGTAATCATCATTCACCATCATCAACTCATCATCATCATCATCAACTAATGAGGATACATATAAATGAGTACATAGCCTAAAGGCCTTGTAACAAAGTCAAAAAATGTCATTAAAAAAATACTAAGTGTTAAAAGCCAAACATTTTAATTATATTATCTTAGAATATCCAGTAACACGCGTGCAGTGAAAGCTAATTTGACAATACAAATCATTCCTCAAAATTGGTTCAACCATTTTGTAGTTACGAAGGACAAATTGACACACATACAATTACATGCGTATACAAATATCTACCTAGCCCTTATTCGGCTTCACCGTAGTCGGGTATAAAGTGAAGAGTCTTTAAACATTCATGTATAAAAGCTATATATTTTACAGAAAAAGTATTTATCACTGGCAATCATCTTTGCTTCGACAAACAGTAGCACAGAATAAATTGGTTTAGAAACAAGTGTTCATACAACGACTGAAATTACAAACTCACTCACACATTAGCGTGTTTAGTTCAACTCACAATTGGCGAAAAGACTGAAACGTGTTGAGTCTTTGTAAGTAAATATGCTTCAATGTGTGCGTGATCTTTTTTCCGTGGAATGAAGCCGATCTTTGATGCCTATTTATTTTGTAGTAATAATAGTTTCCTTTGGTAAACTAAGTATATGTTCGCTTACCACGCACTTGGTCAATTTAAGGTCATTTAAGACATAAATTAGGGTTGTAATAGGTTTTATATACATAGGAATAAAGGCAAAATTACTCAATGAGAAACTCAATACACGTATAAATTCTGTTTATTACTCTGTTGATGGGTTAAGTTTGTGTTTTTATTTAAGCAATTGTGACTTCAATTTGTGGATTGAGTTAAGTAAGGAGTTAGTATGATCTGCCACGCCTTGTTAGTTACTAGAGAAAGGCGTTAGCACTGAATAGATAACAGTACTAATATTATTATAAGAGAACCTTCTTCTGTGTCACGATGAATTACACACTCATTACCTTACCTAACCTTGGTTTAATTTTAAAAAGTTCAATTCTAAAATTATAAAAAAAAACAGACCATTGCAATTTCTGTAAAACTGACATATTTTAGTTACACTGTTTTGTCATAGCATGGCAATCTGGTGCAACCTTCCATTCGGGATTAGGTGTTCAGGGAGGAGCTGAACAGCGGGCTCTGGGTGTCAAGATGCGCTTGAAAGCGAATGCGGTTGGCATTCGTACGTGGAAGAAGATATTTTTTGAGTTTGCTTTCTAATAACATCATCGTCATTTCAGGCGCACACAGTCCACTGCTGAACATAGGCCTCTCCAATGGACTTCCAGAATGACCGATCCAAAGCAGCCCGCATCCAGCGCTTCCCGGCGACCTTGATGAGGTCGTCCTTCCACCTAGCCGTTGGGCGTGCTACACCACGTTTACTCGTACGCTCCTAATATAATTCTAGTGAAAATACCCCTCTCAATACACTTAGGTTTTAGTGTACTGTAACAACAATACATTATTCTACAACATTACATTATAAACTAACTAACAACACTAAACAGAATTATAAACTTTTGCTAACACTAAAACTGTAACTACTTTACGAAATTGCGGCAAGTGCTTCTTTTGATATCTGAGAAAACTTATTATCTTCATAACTAAAGTTAGTGAAATATTAGTCGACATGGCTTAGGTTAGGTACATATATAAATACACGTCTTGATTGCTTACTAGCGAATGTTTTGTTAGTATAAAGTAAATCTTGATGTTATGTGACAAAGATACACAACATCTTACGAATGTAACAGTTCTATAATAAAAAATTCTAGTACTGGTGTTTTTCAAAGGAAAACGAATAATGTCTCGTCTATTACGAGTATTTTATATTTAAAAACTAAATTTGGCTCTGTAAAAAGTACAAAGAAGATATTTCCAGAAGCACTTGGATTAAAGACACTTAAATTAACGATTCTGAATTAATGAATCCTAATTTTTCAAATTCTTGTCAGGCAATATTACCTATTTCCTACGAAGTAAATCCACTTTCATATTAAAAATGATATTGTGAAGTTACTATAACATTGGCATAATGTTTTCCAATCATGGACGCATTTTAGACCATCATTAACTACCCACACAGATAGTTCTCAGAAAACTATTTTCATATTTTAACTATTCGAGACTATAATTTGTCATAACTATTTTACCTATTCAAAAACAAACAAAGGGAAACTATCATCTGAATAATTCACCTCAAGACGAATCAATCACTTCAATCCTAATTACAAAACTTGCTCCAAACTTCATACAAGTCCCGTATTAGACCTCATTACGTAGGCTACCAACAAACATGGAAGTCCAATAAAAAGAATCCAAGTTCAGCTTAGTGGAAAGTAGCTAATACATCATTGTCGTCGCAAACGGTGCTTGCAAAAACTCACTAATGACCTGCCAGGGTTTTTGTTCCTCATGAAGTACCAGGCAGACGAAGAACTGACTTACGTGTTTTAGTTTCTGTAATTTTGCTTTAAGTTGTGCCGAGGTTGATACTGGTATCTCTATCTATTGGAATACTTCGTGAACAAATATTAAAAAGCCAGTACCAACAAGAAAAAACGATAGAAGAACTGATTAACCAATGACACAACGTCTTTGAGCAGTAATAAGTTTAAAATAATGTTTGACTGGTGTATTAGCGCGCTACCGCCGCCCGTCCCGCCCCGCACTCATCAGCAAAGCACAGAATAAATCTCTGAAAAATGGCATATCACCTAATATATCACTCAAGGATGTTAAGTGTATTCTTTCACTAACCCGTAGAGGACAATGAACCGATAAGGCTCACAGAGTATATTCGACTGTCCAAGCGGGTCAATCATATTTAGAAAAGTTTGGCTTTACCATTTAGAATAGTTTTTAGACTTTGCTTCATTAAAACTATGGAAGTACGTTTAATAATATCTGTATACACAACGAAACCAACAGCTTACAGCTATAAACAATATAATCATTCTATACCAGACCACTTGTTGGCATAATAGTTGATATAAAGCGTTCATAAGCCGTGTAATATAGTTCATCATTCTTCGTAAATTCATAACAGCTGCTTCCAACGGTGTATATGTGCATTACCTGCTTCATTACTTCGACTACTGGCGGCTTTTGATGAATGACGGGCACGCAATTTGTAGCTAATGGTGGTGCTCATAGTAAACGTATAGGATATGTTTCACTCAAGCCTTGTCCTGAGCAGAAAATATAAATACACTTGTGGGTATCTTACTACTTCTATTTGTTTGTTCTGCCAAATTTATTGTGTTAGGAAAATAATACTTTTTCCTAGTTTTATTTTTTAACTTTCAGATAATTTAGTCCAAGCTGGTATTATCCTAATGTAATCCTACATAATATATTAATAATATAAAGAGTCCCAGTCAAATCACGTGCCAGCCACAAATATATTTTAGTATTAAATATTATATTATTATTTTAGTGTAGTCCAATCGACATCTAGAATAAGTATTCACTATAAATATTTAATATTGGTAAATAAAACTGCAAAGTAAATAATGCAATAAATAATAAAAAAATAAATTCATTACAGATATAACTTAAATGACAAATATTATGCACGTAAGACTTGTTGAAATCTGTGCCAAGCCTCTCTTTGTCTCTTTTCTCTACCTTCACCTTTCTCTTTTCCACAGGTGATAACAAGAATGCGATCTGTGGGGTGAGCACGAATAATTTGCGAAAAAGTATTCGTATCGTTAACGTAAAAAAATGTATGACATTTGTACAGCGCCCCTACCGTGCGTAAAAGTTACTAAATTTGGTAGCATGAATCACTTACGTAATTTTAATGTATCGAACTATTCGATGCTCATTCGATACGTGACATCTTATGAGTAAAATTAGTAGCATGAATTTTTTTTTGACAAACGGTAATGTAAATTGCGAACGCTGGCTATCGAGGTTTACGAATCATTTGTCACTGAATTTTTGACGGTGACAAAAGTTTCGTAACCTTATAAACTACAATATAAAATATTGTTTTAAGTATTAAGTGCATATTTTGTGATTAATAATACAATCCAAGACCGCCGCTTCACCGAAATAGTAATAAAGATTATATTTTTAGCTGTAAGTTTAAGTTTTGAAAATGAGAGAATTCAACTTCGAGAATCAAGGTAAGGAAATTTTGATCTAAATAAATCTATATAATAATAAAGGATATAGAAAGGATATATAGAATAAAAATAATAAATGGAAGTCATTTTGATATTTTTACGCCCAATAAAGATAAAGAAATGAAAGGGAAGCTAGTCCACAATTACATAAAAGAGTTACATTGAAATAATGAACAACTGTGGTTATCAGGTTAGCATCAAATATATAATACTAGCTTATTGTTGTGGGAAAACTAAAAACTGCCATAACTTTTATACTATTGTAACTGAATTGTGATCATACTTACCAAATAAAAAACCTTAACCATCTAGAAGGTTGCAGGTGCTTATATCACAGATTTAGCAACAACTGCATAATATGTTTAATGAAAAATGCACTAGTACTGAGTGACTGCTATATTGTAGAGTGGTTTTTTATCCAATAAAGACTTCTTAAATGATGAACTACCTATGTAATCACTATACTTTACCTTTATTTTTAGGTGATTGTGGCTATCCACAATGTTACCAATTCCGGATGATGCATCAGCAGAGACATACACAAATGTTCTTGGAAAGACCCAGATGTCAATAGAAATAACTTTTGGGCAATTGAAAAGTTGTTGGCGTGTTTTGTGAGAAAAATGTGTGAACATTTTAACAGCTTGCTGAGACCTACACAACCTGACATACCACAACACCACTCATCATTCTCCTCTAAACAAATTTTTCATATATTATACATCAAAGATGACTTACAGGAAGGACGATTAACATGTGTTAGTAAATACAATGAATAAACTAAACTCATAATTTAAATGTTTAATATTGATTAACAATAAAAATAAATGATAAAAAATTAAAACATTTTCTTCTATCTTCATTTTCCTATGTAGTCTTATCTTTAGTCATGAGGCATTGTGATATTAACTTTGACCGTTATCGGAGGACTACGATCATGGAAGGCGGTGAGGTTGAATACTCCCTTAATAGCTACAGCAGTAGATGATCTCGGTTTCCGGAGGCTGCGTCGCGGAGATGTACGATGAAGCCGTGGATATTTCGTGTGCGTTTTGGATTAGCTGTTTGAGTTTCACAATAGTCAAGACTTATTCTTTTTTTTGATTGTTGTATGTATATTTATTTTTTTATATCCATCTGTCATGTCACAAATGTTCGTATTGTATGTTTAAAAAAATTTAAGCTGTTATTGCAAAATTCATTGTAATTTTCTTTACGCTCGTATTTATTTGCTTTTTAAATCACAGTCTTCTCCATCCTAACGTTAATTCCAGTCGCATCCAAAGCTTTCAACTTGGGAGTCCGCTTTACCAGTCGTAGCTGTGGATTTGGCTGAACTTCGATATTTTCCGTGAAACGACTGACAAACACACAAGGCGAAATCGAAGCATTGCTATCAACATCCCAGTATTACTTGTGTTCTTATTCACTAACTTTGACAGGAGGGTATCTCAAGTCAATATGCGTTATGTCAATTGGAACCATGTTGTTCAGAAACCAAAGAAAATGCTTCAAAATGAATATATTTTTACTAATTTTTTTTCGAAGCTTCTGCTTTTCTTAATTTTCCACACCTTATTTAAGAACTTTCCTTTGTTTATAAGACTTATTTTGCCTTATTTGCTTATAAATAGGACATTTAGTGAAAAATAACAAATACGGCGTTATTTCATTCACTTTTCGAACGCATTGTTCATTCAATACCAAGTTTATTTCGCTCCCAATGTCTCTTCTCTATTTACCTTAGGATGACGTCACTACGGTAATCGTATCGAGCTCTCGATACCTTATGATTTGTGTACGTGCTGCCTCCTAACGTAATACTCCGTTATCGTATCGAAGTCTCGATACCGTCACGTTACGAATTCGAATATTATTCGTGCTCGGGGTACTGTAGTATTGAAACAGTTGATTGACGATGGTAAACGTTGATTGGATGGTACTTATCGCTTAGCGCACTGGTATAAATATGTATGTTGCTTAATTGAACCCACACAGGCTTCAACAGAAACCGAATAAAATAAAATTATACTTAGTGTTCGTATATTTTTTATGAAAACGGAAACAAAATTTACTCCGACCATTAAACTGAATCGCTCTCGAATTTAACAACTGCTGAAACGTGATGTTCCAATCACTTCACATTATTTATATACAGAGGGTCCTTGCTCATATGTATTTTCTTTTAATTAAACTTTGTGAAATTAAAATATTTTTAAGTGATTATTTTGCATGCTCATGACATGCGTGCCAACGGACTAACCAAAAAGGATGCTGAAGACCGTGCAAAGTGGAAAAGACTTAGTAGAAAAGCGAGCCCTGGGTTCTCCCGCGCTAGGCGGGACGAGCAACCGGGATACACGCTAGGTTGATGATGATGATTTTGCATGCCCACCACAATAGTGTTAGGTATATTAATTTCATTTCAACATGTTTGCATTAGCTTCACATGGTGGTGGTAGAAATTTGATGGCACAAATTTGTCACAAATTTCGGCCGGCTTTTTCAAAATCGGTTCAGTAGTTTAGGCGTGGAAGCGTAACATACAGACAGATAGACAGAGTTACTTTCGCATTTAAAATATTAAGTGTGGAGCATAAAACATCAAAATCTAAAAATAGATTTAAACCAAAAATGTTAAATAACTTAATACAAAATTGTTTTATTCAAAGCCTGAACTGGCTAACAACATAGAAAGCTTATAATGGACCTGTCAACTTCAATTCCTTAACAATTGCCTTAGAACGCCTTCGAGAAACGTTTTATCGTGGAACGGACCCGACTGGATTGGTAATAGTGGTCGTTACAGAGAAGTATTTTTCCCTTTTAGCTAATGATGCAATTTTTATGACAGAATCCTATTTGGAGGTCAAGGTTGTGTAACGTGGAACATAGATTTAGTGCGTATTATTGCTACATTGTGGTATTATAGTGGAAGGAGTGAGGAATGCCAATGTTATGGGCTTGGGCTATAATTTATGAAGGATAAAAAATTGGAAGTTGCATCAATATATGAACCAATACAAAGCGTACAACATAGAATGAATGAATATAAGTATGAAAATAGATATGAGGTGAGGAAGCAGTTACCAAGCTCACCGGTAACATATTAAAAACCCGAAGTTCATAATACCGATGTACTAAACACCGAAATTCAAAATCCCGAATGTTCGTTTGGCTGAATGTTCAAAATCCTGAAAACTAGATTTTGGGTGGTTTTGTTTAGATGATTATAAAAAAAACACGACCTTGTCATTCCAATTAGGATTGTGCAGCATGCAGCATGCAGGAACCATACCCTTCGTGTTAGATTACTTGCGATAGTATATGAAGACATAGGAGCTACATGAAAAAACAATCTACCTCCAGCATTAACGCTGGTATCGGTAACGATTTTGAACTTGCGGGATTCTGAACATCGAGATTTTGAACTTAGTACTTCGGTATTTGGAATTTTGAATATTGTTATCCAACCAGATCACAATGAGGCTTTTTTTTATCAGAAATTTGAATTGAAGGAATCGGAGGACGAGAGTTAAATTCGAACCGGTCTGTCTAGTCTACATTGAATACTCTGTCAACTATTTGGATCTCTGAATTCTCGTCTACCATAAGAACCACTAGTCATACATTTAATACATTGGAGATTTTATGAAAATATCCTAAAAATAACAAAGGACATAATTTTCTTAGTTCCAACATGTCCTAAGCAGGCCTATAAATATTATATCAGGCTAATCATTTTGATGCATGCGAGAGGGGCGCGGCGCGTGACTACGCAACTTTTTGTCCGAAATTAGCTCATCATGAGCCGCTCCAAGATTTTTTATTATTTTTGAGAGGCCTCCTTTGTTGACAGTCGCTAGGTAATTAGTTTTCTGACGTTGAAATTTAAGGAGGAAATAAGGCCTTATAATAAAGGCTATAAAACTCAAGATATGAACGCTTGTGTTTTCAAATAATTGGTGTCGCAGATTATGTTTGTAAATTATAATATAGTATTATATATTTTTTTAAATACAATCTGTTGTATTTCCGGTACCATATGTATAATATGACGGCATTTACAAAAAAAAATACCTAATAGAACCTGTATTGCCAGCCAAACTTAGTTTGGGTCTAATTTACGCTGTGTGAAATGTTGTTTAATTTTTAGGACCAGACCGCAGTCCCTAGTACATGGTGAATACAAACAAACGTTCTAGACCCCGATTCTGCTAATCGTTGACCACTGTCATGCCACAGGCACTGCATAAATTGCCATTTCATTTAGGACTTCATTATAATGCTATTAAGGTCTAAAATTAAATGTTATCTTATAGAGCTAATGAAATAATATAATGGAATCATTTTCGTGTAGATCGATAAAGTCTAAAATTTATTGCATTTTTTGCAATCTCAGTTGTCGGTAATTACCAGAATCCCATTAGCAGGTCCTGTTAGTACTCGTAGTACAGTGTTGTAGATAGAACTTTATAAATCATTATTTCAAAGTGTAACCATTGGTCTGGATAAATATAATGTCCTACTATTTTTAGATCTTAGACCTGGAATGGCAGAAGCAGCCAAGCCACGGACCGATACTTGAAAATAAAATACGTTAAAAGTTTGGAACATTGTATTTGTTTCATAAGTCTAATCGGTTTTGTTATAGTGCAGAATCAATATTAGTTCAAGATTGGCACCCAACATGGGACATCGTAACGTTTCAAAAATTTCAACGTAATATTTCTATCGACCTTGTCTTTAGATTTTTTTTGACGATAGACACCTATTATTAATAATTAATTATTTTTAGAATGTATTACATAAATGTCATGTTACAAAGTTCCAATCAAACCAAGTACAGCTATTTAA
This sequence comes from Eilema caniola, assembly GCA_949126895.1. NCBI lineage: Eukaryota > Metazoa > Arthropoda > Insecta > Lepidoptera > Erebidae > Eilema > Eilema caniola. The sequence goes on from OX421462.1 coordinate 3,130,803, forward strand.
AACATATCGTTGTGGATTCAACATTGATTGACCGAGCGAGCAAATCGAGTGTCTTCATTTCGAGAGTGGCCAATTGGCTTGCTCTATGAACGTCTGTGTGTTTGTCAGTTTCGGTTCTAGAGCGATGCATTATTTAACCGACTTTGGCCAAACTGGCCACACGTGTTTTTGATTCAAATACCAAATTTAACGAGAGATTTTTTGATAGGGGGTAATGTGAGTAGTTTGCTAGCATTATTGATAAACGGATCTTGATAAGTTTTTTTTTTATGCCACTTAGGTGGCAGACAAGCACACGGCCCACCTGATGGGAAGTGGTTACCGTGGCCTATGGACGTTTGCAACACCAGGGGCGTCACAATCGTTGTGGTTGAAACATTAAGAATATGATTCCTCACCGGTTGTTTTGAAAAAAGAGTGCTCGCGAGGTCTAACTGTTCACAGAACTACTTATTATAATTCCTAAATAAATATAAATTTATAGTAATCCCTATCCAATATTTTAATAAAAACTTTTCACTCTTCAGGGTTTATGTCGTAACAAACACGAAATTATTCGTCAGCAGGACCTATCCACGTTTCTCATGCTGGATGGAATTGTCAGTATCCTTATCGAACTCCGAGTGACACGGGCCTGCTAATACAAAGGATATCAAAACACAGTTCACGTTCACTAAATAAGAGGAACTAGAATCAGAATGTAGATATTTATCGGAGCGTAGGCGTAGCAATTCATGTAGAAAATTACTAGTTTCAACGTTAACATAAAGGTTTAAGTTACAACACGCAACGAACAGGGACTGAAGGAGCAAAAATCTTATTTTGGATACAGGATGTTGGACTCGGAATTTGAGATGAGGTATATATTTGATCCTACTAATATTATAAGCGCGAAAGTTTGTAAGTATGGGTGGATAGATGAATGGATATTTGTTACTCTTTCACGTAAAAAACCACAGAATGGATTTTATTGAAAGTTAAAAATGATATAGCTTATTCGTCAGAATAACACATAGGCTACAATTTATAGCGATAACCGACATCCACACAGGCGGGGCCACGGGCAAAAAGTAGTACATAATATATTATTCTTACTAGGTATTTATTTTTAAATAGAACTTTTAGTAATCTGAGATCTGAATGTTTTTTTTTTTTGAGAAATTTGACTAAGATCTAGTAATTATTTTGGCGAACTCTTTAATTTTATTCTCCTTTTCTATACAGAACAGATCGTGCAGGGTTGAGGTGTAAACGCTATAATGTTGCAACTAATTAAATTAAAAATTTATCGCGGTCTAAACCAGGTTCACTAAAGGCCACCATTCTAGAGTGTAAATTAGTAGTGGTTTATAACCTTGGAACATTATCCCAGGTGGGGTGTTTATAATTGCAGTTAAACACAGTTTACAAAAAAGGTTCGCTGAAGTCTATTACAAATTTCAGCTCTTTTATAACGTTCACAATGAATTAACAAACATTTAAATTAGGTCGAGAGAAAAAGTTTTAAAAATTAGCTTCCGAGGTAAATAGTAACTTGTTACAAAAATGTTGGCTAGGTCATTTGACTCTAAAAACATTAAGCTGAATAAATCACCCTAAATAACCAGTGATTTGTCGACACCTTCGTACGAAGTTCAGATTAAAAAGGTATTTTATTCGAGAATTTCATTGAGGCTGTTTTACGGAATTTTACTGGATTTGTATCTCTTTTTCTTATTTTATAGTTTTGATAATCTAGGGACCTTCTACAAGCATAGTAGATTCAGGATAAGACAGAGCGGACAGGACAAACAGTAATATGTAACTATTTAATTTGTTCCATACTTGTTGTTTCTCATTTGAAAAGTATTCACTAACCGCCAAAGCCATTATAACTGACATTATTTGTGAACGACTATCTAACTATATGGAGATTAGACAGTTATTCTCAGTCATGTTGCGCTTATGTAACGTGTAACTGAAAATACAAATCTTTCCAGAACCACCGCAGGTGAGCATTCCAATTAATTCAAATGAACATAATGTTAATTTATTCCAGTCACGGAACAGCACCTTTGTTATTAAAATATATTTCGTATCTTTCTTGAAATAGCTGTACCATACTCACTGGAGTTATTTTCATTGTTAATATCGTAGAGAGCTTTGGTTGTAATCTTTAATTTTAAAGAGGTGTATTTTTAGAGGCTTGTTATCTCTTTAGAAGTCAAATATTATACAAATTGATTCTAAAAATCTAAGTTAAACTAAACATAGCTTATGTTTATTGTAATAGACAAAACCCAGTTCCTTTTAAACATAGATGGTAGATCTGACGATGATATAAGAATGAATAATAATAAAAAGTACTCAGAAATCCGAAAAGTGAATTTTTACAAATATCAGAAAATATAGTCAAATCAGTTAAATCCTGTACTGCACTGCATTGTGATTTGAGTTAGTTTTTTAACAAGATATTTTTTTGGAGCAGAGAACGTTTATTTATTTAGCCTGTAACCGGGTTTCTCCATTAAACATCGGCTCATACCATACAAAAGCATTAGTACCTAATTCTAGCAAATTGGCAGCGCGCAGACAACTCTCAACTTAAGCTTACTGTAATGCAGACACTGACAGTCGCGATCATTCTTTATAATGCAGTCACTTTCCAACAAAACCTTCCAAATGTCTCGGTGTGACAATTTGACCTTGGTAGGAAAACGAAGTTACTTCAACGTATCTACGTTATAAATTGTGACCAGGTGGTGTGTTGTTATTGTGGTGTGTTGTTGTTAAAAAGAAGTTTGTTGTGAGTGAGAGCGTGAGGAAATACCTGAATAAAATATGTAAGTTTTCTAGTTTATCCTAGTACTAAGTACTAAGAGCTATTATGAGTATATGTCATCATATTTTACACAACCGCATACAACCGCCGCAAATGGCCACACTCGCATTGGCCGACACGAGCCGCGTGCGAGTGGCAGCGAGGACGACGTACCGATGCAGGTACACGTCACGCGCGTGCGCCTTCATGTACCTACCACGTACCTGAAATTACTGTAAATCGAAGTATACTGTGATGTAAACTGCAAACGAAATTACTGTCCCGTCCAGGCGGACGTCACAGTAATTTCGCTTAGTAGTTAGTAATTTCGAATAGCAATGGCGCGAGTATATTTAAAAACTCTTTATCATCGTCTGTTTTTCATCGGATTCGGATTGTCATCTTGCTTTGTTCTCGTCTAAGAATGGTTCTTGAGACACTGATTGATGTAAAACTCGTGAAATCAATTGCGGACACACACATGTCCACCAATGTCAATGTGACATTAGTGCAGTGCCGTGAACGAGTGCGAGAGTGAGCATGTGTAGCGGGCGACAGCATCCACTCATTTCTTCAAACATCATATTGGATATCGTTCAAGTAAATACTTGAAATAACAATTCGTGTTTCAGAAATAAATCATTATCTTTTTGTCATTACCTTGTGTTTATGTCTCTCTTTATATAATTTATTTTCATCAAAAATTGTAGATGCGAAATATTTTTGTTGTTTAGATTATTTTTGATGATCGAAAGCTATTTTTAAAGACAGACAGTTTAATTCGAGGTTTAGATTCAATAAATCTTTCTGCTTATTTAAAAACATGTCGAGTTAAAATTAAATGCTGAAACATTTTAAAGCTGTTTTTAAAAAAGTAATTAATAAAATGTTGTCTCAGCATCGTATAAATCACTCTGACATATCCCTCGAGTGTCATAAGAGTGACCTGAGGGGTGCAGATGTAAAGAATGAACATTGGATAGCAGCTCCATCTGAATTTTTTGAAACATATTTCATACATATTTTATTTTCACCCTTGGGAATTATCATTTTAAGAACTCGGATGTTCGCATTTCTAGGTTGTAGAAAAACATAACCCGCTTTGAAATAACCACCAATAGAATGGTTCCATGGTACCCATCAATAGTTATATCTCCACCAATGCAGCTGAAGAGTTGCAGTAGTGCGGTTGATTAAATTACTGCAACTCTTCGGACTAGCAACTGGAATACTGCAACTAGAGAACCCACTTGTTGATAAGAGCACTGTGTAGCTATGAACATTTATAACAATTCAGGCTAGCATGGCGCTGACTCACGGTACGATACAGCAAAGAATGTGAGGACTAAAAGGAGCCCTCAAGATTTTGAAACTAAAATTTAAATAATGATCATATCGTATTTATACTTTTATACCTACGAGATGGTCCGTTGCATTGCAAATGGGAAGAAGACCCAAAGAGGAATAAAAGAAAGCAAAAGCAAAAAAGGAAAGATCCCCGGCACAGAATAGAGTATATGAGGAATTAAAGTTTATATTAAGTTTAAAAATTAGGAGAATCTTATCTTCACTTCAAATAATAAATAGGGTTTCATTTATTATTATGAGTATGAGTCTAATGCTCAAAATCAATTTGCACCCATACAGTATAACAGTGAACGTAACTTCTGTTTGAAATCATATTATTGTCTGTATTTCTAAATGTCCTCTGGGGCGATGACAACGCTTCCTTACAATCCCCTCACTCACTGGGCGCGCCCCCACGGTCACCGGAAATCTGAATTTTCTCCGAGATACTTAAAACAGTCATGGGGCGCCCTTTTCCTTAAAGTTACGAGTTCGAGAATATTTATATATTTTCTCTTACCATTGTGGAAGATATTTGTGTTGCTTCTGGCTTCTTTATTGCTTTTTTCTGCGTAAATATGAAAGCACTTTTATAAAAATGCTAATGTTAATTAAAGTACTAATTCTTATTTAAGTGGGTAATAAATAAAGAATATAAAATAACTACGTACTTCCTGACGTAATAGAAAGTGCTGCCTCTTTCATCACGCGGGTGATGTCACTGTAAGAGATACTACTGTTCTAAATGTGACAGTACACATTAGCCCTCAAAAATTAATCGTGTTATTCTAAAGAGATTCATAGTAACTAAAAAAGTTAAAAAAAAATTCCTCATATTTGATGTTTACTGTTGCTAGCGTAAAAACAAAATATTCATTGTTATTTCATTAAGTAATCAGAAAGCTCGAACTACCTATTTTTTCAAAGAAACTTATTTAATTACAGCTTTACCTCAACCCCGTACTAAGCAGAAGCTCAAATTGCATTCTCATTAATATTTAAATCGCTTTTACAAAAGTTGTTAACTTTGTTAAGTTTTATAATTGCCACTTGTAGATGTTTTTAAAAATCTGTAGCGTATGCTCTAAGTCACCTTCCCTACCTCACATTTCTTGTCGAGTAATTTTTTGGTGAACTCTTTTTTATTTGCAAGGCCAGCATTTGACCACTATCTCACCTGTTTAAACCATCAATCAGCAGAATCTACTCAGCACCATCAACAGAATAGAGGCATTTATAAATATTGGCAAATATTTATAACATCACTATGTCATTAAAATCGACTGTGATTCATGCTTCCTTAGAAGGAAACTATTCACTCGTGACTTGAAGATTCAAGAAAGCAAGTAAGCAGTTACTTGTTAATAAACGTATTGCGAAAACGTTTCGTGTGTGAGTAGAATATCCGCCGTGTAGCTGTGGTATGTCACTGATTCACACTTATATATAAAAAAAGGGGTTCAGGCCAGCCACACATCAGAATTCACGTCACATTCTGAAGTGAGGGACTACCTGAGCATCTTCTGTCACTACGTCCGTGATAATACTTCATTTTTTTCTGTATAAGCGGTCTGAATCAACCCATTTCGAACCGCGGTATAAAACAACCTAATAATATAGTTCTAGGGCAATTCATACCACGTTCCGAACCGTTTGCGGAATGAAATGACCCATGACTCGCATGAGTTTTTGTTCTCACCCAACACTACCGTACCTCATGAAATACATTAATTTAGTGGTACCTACATAGAAAAATATAATTACAATATCTTTATGTTATCAGACTACGGTTTCACTGACTTCTTGGGAGCAGTCGATTCAAACTACACGAACCTTGTACACTCTCAAACATCTCAGACGTCTCTTCATTATTTTTACATTCAAAATACTGTCAATTTTCTGACCTAAGGTTAAAATGGTAAAAAATATTGCTGCTAAATACAAATGCACCTCTGCCTACGGGGATATAAGCCGTGAGTGTATGTAAACTGCATGTCATATTTCATTACAGAAAATGGGTCTTTGGAAACTTTTTCAAAGGGTGTAATAATGGAGTCGCTTACATTACAACTTTTTATTATAAACAAATTATATGAGTGGTGTTGGTAGTTAGCTGTAAAGTTTTGTTTTTTTTCTTCGTTGGTTGTATAAATCTTTCGATTTTTTAAGCTTCTGGAAAAACGGGATGATTACGATTACGGGTGATTAATTACGATTGGCGGGTTAACTTTAAAGGTGACTACGTGTAAATCTTACATAGTGCGGTGTAAGATTTTCGTAGTTTGTTCGGGTAGTAACCAAAATTGATATCTACTTTTACTATTTATAAAATCGAAATACCATGCACCGATTAATCACGAAACTGTAACCCTTACAAACTTGTTTGGTAGGTTTGGTAGACATTCGCTAAGAACGAAGAAATCCACCCGTAAGGGGGTAAAACGAGGGATGGAAGTTTGTTTGAAAGTCTTATGTTTTTGAAGTAAGAGGCTTGAAATTTAAAAGGGATTCAATAGATGGTGTTGAAATGTACTAATAATGTATACTTGGAAATCAACCCCGTCTTAGGGTTAAAACAGGGAATAATATTTTGTATGAAAGTCTGACTCACTCCATACGTACGAAGTCGAAGGCGGCCGCTTGTTTTAGATAAAATTATTGCAATTATTGCTATTAATTAAAAGCTTTTATTGCCAGACTTATGTCTCAAAGCTCCCCTTTTCTCCCTTTTTCTCTTACAATATAGTTGTAGAGAATTTTTGTTTGATTTGAAATTACATTTTGTTTTTTCCTATCCCTTAGATGTTCAAAAATCATACAACATTATTCAAATGTATAGCTATTTCATTCATGTTAAGTCGTAATAACGGCCAATTTTCTGTTGATCCAAAGATTATATATTTGGTAAGTAAATTATAGTAGCTTTATCGTTAGCCTGGTCTTTGTTGAATTTTATGTGCCTACGCTATGTTAGGTTTATTAACTTTATGATGTACAATAAAGTAAAGAAAAAAGACCGCCGAAATTAACGTCAGATGGATAAGAATCTTGACTACTTTATATTTGTTTATGAGGCGTATTGGCACAATGTCACATTTTTACTTACAATTTTTATGAGGTTATCCGTTCTTTGAGTTCTTTTATGATAAAACTAGCTATAACTAGATAAAATACTGATCCGATCCCCGTGATAATTAATAATCTGTTTCTGGTATAAACAACCTATGAGCTATTTCAAACTATTATATTTATCGATGTCTGAATAAGTCATTGAATAATGAATATCCAATGGCTTAGACAGAGGCCGCAAGCGCTACCGCAAAATCCAGGTACCTAAACCAATTTATGAAGAAGTAAAAGTACAAGCTTAGTTAATTAAGGGCCTAAGCCTGGCACTACTACGGCTTTAGTTTAGTTTCAATTTTGTCATTCAATCATCAATATAAAAATGCCGAATTGTACTTATTGACGCATTGCAGTCGATACGCTATTCACGCATTTTTACCCTGTGGTAGACCCTAGAACTCTAAAACCGCTATTTAAATTAGACCACAAAATGAATTATAAATTTTAATTGAATAATAAGCAATAAAACAAAGCTATATGTAAAATTTAAATTTCCATATTTACTCAGCTAGGACCATTGTACAATTTGTGTTACGCTCAAAACGCCACTAGAAAATTTGTCCCCTACAAAAACAGACAGATCCATAAAACAAACTTATCTCACCCACAATAGGCTTGTCTAAATATAAACGCAATAATATTATCTTCGTTGTGAAAGGAGAACGTGTCCCTAAAACGAATTAAACAATTAATCGGCCCTTTGTGAGGCTCAAAAGAAAGGGAGTCTACTTGAGCAGTGCTCAAACTGATTTGTGTGTGAAAAGCTTTTAATTTCTGTGTGTTTGTGCGCTTGGGTTCTGAGGGTTTTGCTGAGTGGAGGTGCAAAGACTTTTATTGATGTTCAACATCAATTATACCGTCGTCAAATTCACCTTGGATGTTGTAAATTGTAACGATTGTACCCACAATGTATGTAATGTACTAAGGCCCGTATTCCTAGAAGGATCAGGAAGAAGCAAGTTATGAAATCATTTTGTAAAATTATTAATATTATGGCCAAAAGGGAAGATAATATTAACATACTGATTTCACAGATGGGATTTTAAATATCAGATAATTTTGTAACAATAGCCCTAGATGTAAGATTCAGATTCCTAAAAAGGATCAGTTGATTTAATCACTAAAACTAACAAAAATGTATCCGTATCAATAAAAACACTCCTTTTTTTGATTAAATATTTCGTATATCTAATTTATGAATTTTGGCTACTTTTTATTTCAAAATGAATGAAAAATAATAATTGAAAATCGAGATTCAGGACTGAGCATCGTTCTGCAATACAATCCTTATAGTACTGCGTGAAGTTTTCTTTGTTAAAAAGGCCATCAGCATTACTATTAGATATTCTCCTTAAGTCCTGGGTTGACGTCGTGTAGGGTGACATGCGTGTAAATGGTCTCACTACCATGGACGCCCAAGATCGTGCGAAGTGGAGGAGCAAGTGCCGGAAGGCGGACCCTGAGCTCCGAGGACATCCCAGCCTCGGATGCAATCAGGATAACGTCTAAATTTCGATGATGATTCTCCTTTTCAAAAATCATATTCCACTTAGACCACAGCAGTATAAAGATTTCAATAGGTCAGGGGTTATTCGTTATACTTATTTATTTTTCCCAGCAGACACCCAGCTTTTTCCGGCATGGGTCTGACATCGGGAAGCACTGTGTGGTTTCAGTTGTTGGTTCCCAAATTCACCCGTGGCAATGTGGGACACTATCCTACAGCAAAAACAACAGGTGAGTTAGGTAAGTTGACTTTATGTATTTCGTGAAGGATGCCCCTGGGAATGCCACTGTAGTGACAGTGCGATAGACCGTGAGTTGAAAATGAATAATAAAGGTTTTTTTGATACTTTATATGAAATTTACGCGAAAATCACAAACAAAATGAACAGTAACCAGCACTTCGTTAAGAGTTTTTATTGCAATGCCTTTTTCATATATTTTAGTTTAATTAAATACCCATTTTTTTTTTGTTTTATATTTCCATCCTTGTAGCAACTTAACTTTTGTACGCAAGGTTTAAACTTTGGTGCCTGAGGTCTGCTTCTTAATTTTGATTGGTTTGTTGGTTTTCGTGAAAGCAATTGCTGCCTGTCTTCCCTCACTGAGGGGACGCATCTAACAGTTGAAGAGCATTGTACAAGTTACAGCTGTTACACTCCAATTATATAAGCTCGCCCGCTATTACGTTGGACCGATCAGTTGGAGACATCTGGGTTTAATTCACCACTGCCTACCCTTTGTGGATTAGCAGGCGTGATTTTAGTTACGTACCTGTGTATAAAACTCGTCAATATTAGTAACTATGAAAATTGCGTTTTTTACGAGCGGGTAATCCCGCATCCTCCCCTCCGCAGCCGGAGGGGAAGGTTATGTCGGTATGTGGGTCGATGTACTAGGCCAAAGGTGAGGTTGTCTCGCGACATATCCCTCGCACCCCAGCTGACCCAGGGCCATTCCTCTCGGTCTGGCCCTCCTCGGGAAGGTCGGTATGCGGTCCCCGACCCGCCGCCCGCCCCGCCGCCGATTAAAATTGCGTAATATACCTAGTTTAATTGTACTTAGTTCAACTCAAAACTCCTATTCGAAGTTATGTTTCCCGTAGACATAGTTTGCAAACGAATATAAAGGATTTTATGATGTTTAAATTTTTGATGAATTTTAAACCAAGTTTCAACAATAGTTCACGGATTTATTATAATATTTATAAGGCATTTTGCTTTCTACACTTGATTCCTAGTCACATGGGCTGATTTGATGAAACACCATGCGGTTTCAGTCGGGTTCAGTTCAACATTTGTTATTTTATCTGCCGCCAGCCTCTTTACAGCCTCCTATAACTAGCTGGCGCTACTAATAATTCTGTGTGTCCTGTGAAAAGTGATACAAGTCAACTTATATCGAATTTGATATTATTTTAGTACCTTCATCAGAAAAAAATACTCTTTTTCCTAATCTAATCAACATTTTGATACGTCTATTAGTTTCTGAGATCGTGTGGTACATCTAAGCAGAAATGGCGCGATTTAATAAATTATGTTTGTGTAAATAAATACATGTTGACATGTATCGTTCATAATATTTAAGTTATGAGATAAATATTTGTGTGTAAAGCTGTATCTCTAGTCATATTATTATTCACATATATTTATTACCTTCGAATAAGGTGTCATCTGATACATGTTTAGTTATATCAATTGACACAAAGTAAATTTGTACACTGCATTGATACAACTAAAGTTGTATTATTGCTCACATACATAGGAAAGTAATATTTTTTGTATTAAGTAATTCAACTAAAGTTATATGAATAATCACGCGAAAATTAAAACGGTTTTGATCCAAAATATGTGCAAAGTAATACATTTTGCGAACGCGAGCGGTGCGCGGGGTGCCGGGGGCGGTACTGCGAGACTACCGCCGCCCGCGCGGTGTCAGTGCCGTAAATACTACTGGACAAGGTGCTCGCCCGCGCTGTCTGAGAATCCAACATGGCGCACAATGTACGTATTAGATGTATCATTTTACACTAATTCTATTTTATTTTTCGTATATTCATAATAACAAGAACTAATAACCATTTACACAAAATAATTTACTCCAGCTATATCAAAATACACGAAATTTATTTATTAATGCTTAAAAGTAAAAACTGTGCAATTCACGTAGATACGCCCCAGTATTGCTCCTAACTACTTATAATATGTGCGTATGCTTCCGAGTGTTACCAGTACACCTACACTAAATTTTATTTAAGAGTGCACGCGCACACAAACCGCTGACAGTTGGCGAATGACGCGTCAAACGAACTGTACCCCGCGATACCCTCAACCGAAAATTGGAGCAACGCGTCTTCATGGATTGCACTATCTGTAAGTAATGAATACTAGTTTATGATACTGTTATTATTTTACTTCGTTATTTATGTTCTATGATGGTCTATAATGTAAAATATCATTGTTGCAGCGTCGTCCTTGCCGTGCAAAACGCATGTTAGACATGTTAAGTTACAGGAGGGGGGGGACACACATTTTACCACTTTGGAAGTCTCTCGCGCAAACTATTCAGTTCTAAGTATGGGGAACCCCCAAAATTTATTGTTTTTTTTTTTTCTATTTTTGTGTGAAAATCTTAATGCGGTTCACAGAATACGCTTACCAAAATAAGTGGCTGTGACATACGGACGGACAGAAAGACAGACATGATGAATCTATAAGGGTTCCATTTTTTGCCATTTGGCTACGGAACCCTAATAATGATTTAATTTAATTATTGCCATACATTGATAATAGTTATCATGATTATTATAAAAATTTAAAAACTAAGGCTAATATAAGAAATATTGATCATCATTTTATCTCTAGTGATGAAGACTAAAAAATATTTAATTATATTAGAAAAAATATTTAATAGTTTAGAAGTTGTTGATTTATTTAGTTCTACATGTTATTTGAATGGCCATTCATAATTGGTTTTTATTTACAATATGTACATAAGAATGATTAAAAAAATATAAAAACAATAAGTACATAATATATAGGTACAAACCAGCAGGTTCAGGCGTCAAAGAATTCCTCCCCATCGATGTCAACTGGCAGGGTGGCCAGAAGGCTGGCGGCATTGCCACGTTGAATGGCAATACTGATCCTTTGCGCAAGGAATAAACCAGCCCTCTGGTCACGGGTAGCGTCCATTACCCGTTTGGAAATGTCTTTAAATAATAGACGGGCACTTAGACCCCATGATCCCAGTGTCTCGACCCCAAACGGCTCAAATATGTAATTATCACTTAAACTACGATATTTGCGCCGTTTGAGGGTCTCTGCCGAAGCAGTAGCAGCGCAGGCACAGTCTCCAGTCCCTGGAAGATGTGAAGGCGCAAGGGTGTCAACACATGTTGCATCCCACACCAAATGCCTTCCCATCTTCCAAGGCACCAAGGACATTCCATCCGGCTTCTTGCCATCATCGCGCACCAGACCAGCAGGTTCTAAAACGGCTGGGACCCCGGCGGTGACAAGAGCCCGATGGATTTAAAAAAAAATAAAGTGATAATGCATTTTTATTTGCTTTTTATTGCTTTATTTTTATGCCTGTGTCTTTAGACTGTTTCTTGTATCATATTACACAAATTTGAGTTGAGATTTAAGTCTACTTATATCAAAAAACACGACTTTTATTCTTGAGTAAAATGATATAAATAATAAAACAACTACTTTTACGAGTTTTGTGTCTACAGTGCTTTTGCCAACTGAATAATATTACTTGTTTGTTTGACAGCTATGAACAGGAGATGATTAGTTTCATATAAAACTACCTGATAATATAACAAATATCACCTTTCACCAAACCTTCACATAGCGTGTAAATTGATATAACTCATTTAGAATCATTATACACGAGCATTCATTTGGTGTGTTTTGATACAAAAAATAGTTTTTTTTAAATATCTCTTCCTACCTGTACACTCTTGAGCAGGAACCTAATAGGTTATTAACAATAACACACTAATATAAAATACGTCACTTGTTTCCAAACAAATTATTATTCTAAAAAAAATTATGATTATTTAAACACAAAAACTGCTCTACTGTAAAGTTGACATTTTCAAGATGTACCAGTTTTCACAGGACGCACAGAATTGTAAGTGTGTCTACTTACCTTCAAAGATACACAGATTGTGTGTGTAAATCTATTGATACGTCTATAAATAATTTTTGATTAATTTCATGTACCAATAAATCAAGCCTTACAACCCGATAAGCTCGTAATTATCAGGCTAATATTATTAACGGCACAACCTCTCGAGTATGTAGGTTGTAGGTACGATATATATCGTACCGTATATGGAGCTGATTTAAGTGAACTAATTATCATATGATGTGAAGATGTGGTTGCAATACAGGATGTATTCATTTTGTACACACATAATCATAATTTTATCACTATGATATTATGATTGAAAAACTAGCTGTTGCCCACGGGCTCATGTGTGTAGCCTATGTATTATTTCAGACTCTAATCTATACCTGTCTTAAACAGATCCGTTGAGCAATTAGAGAGTAATTGAATAACTAACATCCAAACATCAAAACATTCAAAGATTTTCAGAAATTTTCAAATCTATAATATGAAAAGGAAATAAGGATTAGTAGGCTGGTATTCAGATCCTAATTACACTCGTAAAATAGATATTTTCTTAAGATCTTGATAGGCGATATTACTTCCTCCAAATCAAACTTACAACAGAAAATCGATTACAATTTGTTTAATATACACGAACATACAAATTAAACACATAAACTGCCACGTTTTACTTCGAGTTTTGAGTATAAAAACATTTTAAAATAACACCAAAATACCTTTATAAATCCACATCAGTAGCAGATTAAGTGATACGCAGAACTCGAAATTAAATCATGCTGTATATGACATCACGGTAAATTAATTGAATTATAGGTGCGAATCCCACGCAGTATGGACTACAGACAGCAAATACAGACAGTATAAGTAAACACATGAAATACGTAGGTGGGATTTAAATTTATTAATAATATTAATAAAAAGCTTGGTACTTTTGGCACCTTTGAATTTCATATTATGCAGTATTTTTTAATTTGACGTCTGTATCATTTTCATCAGGGGGGTAGACAAAGCTATATTATCGTCATTTTTACGTATGGAACATGAAGAGAGCCTATAATCATCAACTGGGAATGTGTTTGAGACTCCGCACTCTTTGCCTGGCCAGGGCATCACGCCCTTTTTTAATAAATACAAATCTATAAAAATTCTTAAGGTAAGGTTGAGAATTGAAATTCAGGTGAACTTTTATAGTTTGGAATTCAAAGTATAACAACAAATATTAATATATATATATATATATATTTTAATATTTTTGTAAAAGAATATTAGCAACCGAAATTATCGAAATTACTAATACGAGTATTTCCTCTAACCCCTCCAACTAAGGTAAATTGCTTGTGCTAGGAGTGGGTTCACGTAGGTAGTGTAATGGCCAGGATTCGAACCCGTGACCTCTAGATCGTAAGGCCAACTCCTTAACCACTAAGGTACCGACGCTTGTAAATATGTATTATTATAGGTATGTTGAAAAAGTTTCACTGAATGAGAGTACTACAAAATACTCATCTTAGTTAAGTTTCAATGAGATTTTATCCCTATGGATCTACAGTTTTAGCTGAAGTTAAATCTTTACTACCTGCGAACAGGATTTGCTTTGTGCGGTCTAAGAACTCGTAGAATAGCGACTGAATACCTACATAAAAGATGGCACGGCTTTTTTATTGCTCAAATCCTTATATCGATACGTAATTAAGTTTAAAATGGAAGTTTGAATATTGAATGTAAGCCAATTAGTAGAGACAAAAGTACGTTACCTAAATGACACAAAATCTAAAGATAGGTAAAAAATCAAATTCAATATTCTAAATGGCTTACACAAATAATGGTTTAGTAAGCTCTATAGAATTTGCTCTGTTACATACTAGTATTTTTGAACTAGGTAATTATTATGGCAATAGTGCAACATGTTCAGCGCAGTTATTACTTAGTAGAATATATCTACCAGAGGTCCCAGGTTGAATCCTGCCCATTCCACTACAAACGTTAAACCATTTTTTCGAGTATAAAAAGGACTATTTTATTATGTTCAATTTGAGAATTCCCTTGCAATCCATAGCGCAATTCTTGATAATATAACCTGCTCCTATACAATACAACACAATATTCTTTACACCATAAACAATTATTTACAAAAACAGTTACAATTTACAAACTATGAGGCAGTACAAGTGGCGGTCTTATCGCTAGGTGCGATTTCTTACAGACAACCTGAGACAATGGAGTCTGTGCAGTGGAGTTATGCATGGGCAGTTAAGTGGTGCACAAATATGCAGATTTTATCCAGATTTTATCACATCCATGCGGTAGACTAGTGGTATGGGTAATGGACTTCTGAGACGAGGTCTCGGGTTCGATCCCAGGTTTTCCATGGCACACACCAATGACTTTTCGATGCTTTTCGAAGTTATGTGTGTATTTATCGCAGGTTTATAAGTGCCCAGTTAATGGCAATAGGCTCTCCACCTATAACATTCGGACCTACACATAAACCGGCGAAATGTGGGTGCTAGCACCTCTGCATACCCCTTCGGGGATAAAGGCGTGAGTTTATGTCATTTTTATATATAATACAATCATAATGATACAACATTTAGAAACCAAACAATAAGAAAAATAACTCAACGATTCGATACGGTGGAAGAGAACTAAGAATGGCGAGTGAAACCATAGGGTACAACTAGTATAATGCAAATCATGGTTGTAATAATAAAACTTACAGGAAATTCGCTAAGTTCACGCTTTGAACGCACTCCTCATTCACTCAGACACAGGATATGCGGGCTATTACAGTACAGTATGTATCGTCTATTCAAATGATTGCGGCCATATCGTAATGTTAGCTAGAGCTTAGGGAATCCAGGCTATTCAAGATGATATCTTAGTGCTACTGATAGGGACCGTTGTGTGGAGAGTGAAGTGAGTGGATTGAGCTGTTGAAAGATGATGTTCGAACAAATGAGATGAAGTTTAAGAAAGTTGTCATGTTAGTAGCAAGCGAACCGGGAATATTCGAAATGTGAAAATATTTGGAAGTTTGTTATTTAATCACTCTCTAAGGGTGAAATGGATTTGGATGAAATTTGGTGCAGAGACAGAAAGTCAGATCAGTCAGTAACTTTTATCTCAGGCATAGGCTCACATTTGTTGTAGGAATAAGATTAAAATTTAATGCAATGTCACGAGCGACAGCTAGTAAATTCGTAAAAGTACTAGAGCCTGATACTGCTGAAACTTTAAATATTAGTAAAACTATTGTTTATATAGGTTGTATATTGTGGCGTGGACATGTTGAGCTAAATTAAACGTATATTAAAAAAATATCTATGAATGTGAATGTGAATTTATAAAATGTTGCCACAAAAAGCCTCCAAACTTACTATTATCGCTCAAATTGCACCTCTCTTTACATTTGAATGACAAAGACAAATCGACTGCCAAACACTGTAACTCTAATCACCTCCCGGAGGATAACATTAAGATAAGATATCACAGCACAACCTACAAAAAAATTTATAGAGAAAATCTTCAGCAAGTAAATAGTGTTTTCTTTTTTGTTACCCAACCTGAGTCAGCTTGATTACCATGAGATTCGTCATTAGTTTACTGATGTATACAGGGTGGGAACGATATATGATGAGATTAGTCCTTAGATTTATAATAATACTAGCTGTTGCCCGCGTGGGTGTCGGTTATCGCTTAGTGTTGAGTTAATGCTATTTTTCTAAAATAAAAGTAGCCTAAGTTACTCCTTATTACATCATCATTAATAAAAATTCCGTCAAAATAGGTTGAGCCATTTCTGAGATTAGCCGGTACAAACAGACAGACAGAGAGACAAAATTGGTAAAAAATGTTTTATTTATTTATTTATTTATTTCCATATATACAACCACCTTTACAGGATAACCCCAATGCGATAGTGTACCCATTTATACATATAAAGCTAATATCTAATTACTGGACAATACAACACAATAAAAGACACTACAAAATAATACCAAACAATAGAAGACAATACAGGACAATACAAGACAATACAACACAGTACAGGGCAATACAAGATAGTACAAAAAACTTTAACTTTGCATACCAAATTTTACACAACATAGCATATTACAAATAAAGCTGCCCTTGTGAATTCACTCAGAGTACAAAAGAATAAGTCCGTCTCCCTAGCAATGAGGTTGAGCGTACGGAGTGCGCGCGTCAGCGGCGCCTCCCTCAAAAGGTTCGTCCGTGCCCTCGGCACCACCAGCAGCCACGGCTGTCGTCGCCGCCACACATACTTATCCGGAACACAGAGACCTAGCTGCCCTAAGATATCCACATTATGTATCCTCCCTCTAAGTACCTTGAATAGATACGAAGTGAGTGCGAGCTCCCTCCTGACTCCCAGTTCGTTATACCCTACCATACCCAAAACAAATAAAGTAGGATACATAAGCGGATAGAACGGGTATACTCTAACAAATTTGTTTTGTACTCGCTCCAGCATCAGCCTATATTTGTCCTCATGTGGAGCCCAGATGACTGCGTTACATTCTAACTGTGTTCTTACCAAGGCGTTGTACAACATGATGACCGCATTAATATTTGAGAAATCCCGCACCAGACGAAGCAAGAAACCCAGATTTCTGTAAGCTTTTTTACAGCAACGTATGATGTGATCATGAAAATTTAGGTCTGTGTTAAAATTCACTCCTAAATCCTTGACCTGCGTGACCCTGACCATCGGTGACTCATCTATGCGGTAATCATGCAGTATGGGAGAGTGTGCGCGACTAAAACTGATTATAGCACATTTTGAGCTATTGAAACACAAGTTGTTGTCCTGGCTCCATCTGACGACCCTGTCAATGTCCTTTTGTAGCCTATCACAGTCATTCAAATTTCGAATAGACAGAGACAGTTTGAGGTCGTCGGCAAACAGCAAACACTTGGCGTCCTTCACCATTTGAGGCAGGTCATTTATCATCAGCAGAAACTCCAACGGGCCTAGGTTACTGCCTTGACTCACCCCTGACCTCGTGAAATATGGCTTCGACTTGTATCCCGCATATTCCACAAACTGTTGCCTATCGGCCATATAGCTTGCAAAAAAGTGTAGCAAGTGTGGGGTAAAACCAACGCCTGCCAGCTTCTTAAGCAACGTATCATTGTCGACTAGGTCGAACGCTTTTCTAAAATCAAAGTAAGCAGTGTCAATTTGTCCCCCACTGTCTACAGCAGGCACAATGTCTACCATGTGGTTGATCAGGTTACTCATGGTACTTTTTCCTGGCCGAAACCCGTGCTGTTCGTCTGAAAGCTGTGGGCTCACCTGCAAGAATAAACCATTGTGGATAGCCGCTTCAAAGATTTTTGCAGGTGTCGACAACACTGCCACGGGCCTGTATCCATCTACCGATGCCGCAGTTACTCCCTTTGGGACCGGAACCACACGAGTCACCTTCCATTTCTTTGGAAAAACCGCCGCCTCAAGACATTTATTAAATATATATAGAAGTGGTTCGCTTAGCACAGCCCGGCAATCCCTAAAGATATAAGGTGGAATGCCGTCCGGTCCAGCCGAAGTTTTAGGCTTCAGTTGCCGAAGCGCTCGACATACATCGTCCAACGCCATCTGGTTCAACTGAACCCGCACTGCCCCGCTACCGTGCCCTGCTTCTGTTATAGCCGCGTATGTTATTTTGGTGTATGTACCATATTATATTCATTTGCATGTAGTAAAAAACGGTTATTTCAATATTACAAACAGACACTCCAATTTTATTTATATGTATAGATATACAGATATAAATAAATAAATAAATATTCCACAACATTTCACACAACGCTATCTAGACCCATGGTAAGCATAGCTTAACTAGCTTGTGTTATGGAATCTAGAATGCGGAAAAACATACTTAGATAGGTTTTTTTCTTTTTTGTAAATACATACATATTATACATAGAAACACCCAGACCAATGCAAATATACATATTCATGCATACAAATATTTGCACTGAGCGGGGATCGAACCCGCGCCTCCTGCGTAGCGGCCGCGTTCACTACCGCTACGCCACAGAGGCTATTCTTAACCTTTATATTGTTACTAAGAAATTCAAGCATTTCAAAATTTTACGAAAGTCTGCTTGGCATATTTTTATTCTATAGTCATGCCGTAGTGCATACCGAAACTTCTTTCAGCTAATATTCCGCCCGGCATACTGCATACAATGTTACTCTTCTTATTCAATTTGAATCGGGCTCGTATTTCGATGACGTCCGATATTTGTATTTATGAATAACGGAATATTGAGACTCAATTTGTGATTTAACGCCATAAAATTGATTTCGTTTTCTGTCGTTCTGTTTTTTGGTAACATAAAAAAAAAACAATACGCTGTATTTTAGAATGATGAATCCGTTAAAAAGTTGTGTGTGTTTTATGACTGATACTTATTTACAAATATTTTACAACATTTATTTGCCTATATAGCTAGTTTTGAATTACAATAACTCGCAACAAACACGTAAATGCGAACATAATAAGAAAAGATAAAAGATATACATACGATTTTCCCTCCAAATATTTCGTATGGTTCCGCACATAAAACAATAAACAATTTGGCGATAGAAATAGCAACAAAACAACTAACCAGTATAATAGTAACGTATTTGCAAGTAAATCATAAGTCAAGCAGTGCATGAAAGCTGTGCTTTGGGACAAAGAGTAATCTAAGTGCAGAAAGGACACTGCAATTGATTAATGCCTTTTATAATAATGTTAACGGGCATTAACATGATGATGGTAATTTTAAATTGCCTGACGTGTCGATTTAATACCCCATAAACATCATATTATATCAAGGAACGTTCAAAAGTTATATGCCTTTTGATAATACGACTATTGTAGCTTTAAGTATAGATTTTGTTTGAGAACATAACATTATCTTGTACGGCAAACGGGTGCTTTGGAGACTTTCATCTCTAAACCAAGGGTTCATCCCCTCCTTCTCCGTTAGATTTTGCCCCTGCGATTTTTATAGGAGTGGCAGAAAAGCGGCATCCAACGAAGTTAAGGAAGCTGGGAATAACTTCCACCCTACAGAATACCCCGGCCATAATAACCTCGTGTTGTGTTCCCGGCGGTGGTGAGAAGGGTAGCCAGAGCTCACTGGAGAGTTTTTAAGCTATCAGTGGGAAGGTCAAAGGCTATTTCCGCTTTGTCCTCTATACTGATGGCACAGAAACTCTCTGCGTTTACAGGGTCGACTGAACGAGTGTGACTCTCCTGGTGTAGCACACGTCCACCACGGTAAACACTTTCCATCAGGTAGGCCGTGTGCTTGTTTGCCACCTCAGTAGTATAATAAAAAGTTAGACAGAGTGAATAAAAATGCGACTTTTCTGAATCTGAAAACTATACTTCCATCACCATTAGATGATGATGGTAGGGTATGGTATCTGACATTTTCACACAAATATTTTCTCAAAGCGGGAATACTTCAGATTTAGAGTAACCAAAATACAGTTTCTTGATGGCAGTATATTTAGGAACATTATTTAGCATATTTAGGCACTTACTATCCCACTTCTGTTGTTGATCTATGACGCGGTGACGACGTCGCGAATTGGGTCAAGCGTTCCAGAAATTAACAATTTACTTCATTCCTTACTGTGAGCTAACGTACGTTTAACAAGAGCTTAGTTTCGTTTCTGTGTTACGATAAACTGAGAATTGCATTCTGAGTGTATTTGATACATTATGACAAACATTTCCACCAAGGCAATATGTTTACATTGCACTGATAGCTGTTACCTGCGGTTTGATACTCCTGGAAATTTATCCCGTTCCGGAACCCACGGGTACGTATTCCTGGGAGTATAAAGTAGCGTTGTGACGGTACGTCGTCTTATCAAAGCTGAGTGAACTTCGTTTTTACGTATTTGATTTGAATATTAAGTCAAAAGTGCCAGCCCCCGCCCTTTGGCGGGAGATATGAGTGCTCCGCCAACCGCACAGATATTGTGGAATTCATCCAGAGACAATAATTCCCCCACTGGTCTCAGTCGTTGCAATAGATAAAGGAATTAACCGCGAATAAAAAGAAGTGGAAATGAAGTACAACAAACGATTAAATACGTTGATAGCAGTTACTTGACTCACATCCATTCGATCGTACTTCTGAGTTAGGCTTACATTATACCGCACTTCCAACACATAGACCCCCGAGAGGCTCAACGTCCTCAATCTCCAGCGTGTAATAACTAGTGTTCCGTCAATCTGAACTTTAAGCCAGCTCTTGCATGCTGTACTCATCTGGGACTTTAACCTCAGCCCCTCCAGGTATTACAGGACTGGTGTAATAGAATTTATACTACGGCTGAATACGGTCTCAATGCGATAAGTTGCTCCTAACTCATCCATACAATTTTCACCATACATTCGTCCTCGCGTAGCGCCGCCTCGCTAGCAGATTACAGGCTCAGGGGCGTCTTCGGCCTAGGCACACACAAGGATAGCTTCGGCCTCCGCCAAAGCATATGATCGCCAAGTTCCTGGTCTGAAAGCCATGACTCGTTACGTGGGACATTCTAATACGCGTCGAGGGCAAAGGTACCGCGTAACATTTATCAACGAATCCCGCGATCATAAGAATAATGTTAAATGTACACAATTAAATACTCTAAGCGTCACGTCACTCAGCTAAGAATAAAATTACTCAGAAAACATATAAATACAATAATACCTATAACTAATCGTAATGGTATGAAAGTAACTCACCACGTCTGTAGGTTATTAATAGTGTTTCACTTGACAGTGTAGCACCGTAACTTACTCGAGTGACGCCTATGTTCCTACTCCTTCACGATCTCTGATCGACCGCTCTCCTCCCCGGATGCCTGACGAATGCCCCGAACCTACGCTCTCTCCAACCTCATAAAAAATCTCTCCAAAACGCTCCCACGCCTTGTCTTTACAAAACCTGCACGTGTACTCCCAACCTCTCTCGTAAAAACTAACGTCCTAATAGTTTCTTTAAAGTATCATAAAAACAATAACCATCGTTTCAGGAGCCAACACAAAAGGTCTTGCTTTACCTGATCTGTGGAGGGTCAAATAGCAACGATGCGAGCCAGATGCCTGCAAGTGGACGCCCGCTATTAAATATCAAAATACCAACGTATTGAAGATGTAAATTTTAAGGCTTATTAATTTCCCATTGTTGAGTAACTTGTGTACCATCACAGCGTATGTGTTTATAGCCGCGTGGTTACCGGCAGAGTAGAATTTGGGCCACCCCTTTTCTTCCCATGTGGTGTCGTACAAGGCGACTAAGGGATAGGCCTGATTAACTTTAACATTAGACAGATATGTACAGCCCAGACTGAGCCTCAGATGCACGGCTCGAGTCAACAATAGTGCCCGGAATACGGCAATAGGTTCACCACCTATTACGTGGGACCGAATACAGATTGGTGAAATGTGGGTGTTAATTCACCTCTGCTTAACCCTCCGGGGATAAAGGCGTGATTATATGTATGTATGTATTTCAACCAGATCAGTTCAGCTAATAAACGTCCAAACATCTTCACAAGCTTTTATGTTTACGATATTAGTAGGATTTATAATATTAGTAGAATTTATAATTTTAAAAGGATTGCAGTATCTGTATCTCACGGTTTCATCCACAGTGCTCGGTTCTATTCCAGTGGCCTCCTACTGCGTCCCATTGTATCGCGTCTTTATGACCTCTTTTCATATTGTTTGGCTCCTATAGGTACTACCGTGATGTTGAATAGCCTATAATCTTCCCCAATGGGCTATCAAATACAAGAAGAATTGTTCGAATTGCGAAGGTAGTTACAGAGATTAACTTTCACAAACTTCAAGTTTCATTATTAGTATGGATGATAATATTTATTGAAAGGCAGATTGAGTTACAGATTCCAAAATGTAAACCAAAACACGATATTTTAGTACACATTATTACCTAGAAATAGTATTATAGAAAACAAGCTCAATTTATTTACTTCAAGATATTTGCACTAAGCGGGAATTAAGCTAGCAACTTCTGACGAAGCAATCTAACCCTCTGCGACTAAATGAAACAGGTCGTCAAATTTATCATCAGCATGTCGATTTGACCCGTGACAAAACTTATTAACTTATCAATTTTACTAAATCCGCACATTGAGCACTCATTATTTATTGCCAAACGGAGCCTTTGTGTATTACTATTTTACATAGTCGTTATAAAACAATTTGTCACAATAATTAACACAATTAAACAATTGTACTTCAATGTGGACAGCAAATTAGTCAAATTAACAGACAAGCACAAAGTGAGTGACTTTATTAATGAGTTTGTGATTCCCATCCAACTGAGCCTTGTTTACTGCTAACTGCTTAGGTAGTAAAACAAACTCATAGCTCACATTGTGATAATCCTACTTGATACTAATATAATAAAATATTTCTTGCTATGTGAAGATGTTTACACGCGTGAACGGTTGTAAAGGTTTAGATGAAAATTTACACACAGAAAGAGCATCTTCTAGTATCCTATGTGTAACATTACATATTTTACATCTTAGAATCATACAAGTAGAATCACGGGCATTTCAAAAGGTTATGTAATCGTACGATCCCAATATTTGGACCTGATCTATAAAGGGTTTTGTCATTGGGTCTGAATTTTGAGGCCGTACGGGTACATAACCTGTTAATAAGACTGATGTGAGTAGCTTCACATGTGTGATTTGTATGCCTAAATGAATTAAATATTTGAGTCTGATGTTGAATTTCTATACCCAAAGAGCACCAAATACGAATAATACCGATCTCCAATTCACATTTAACTTAAAGATAATAATACGATTACCATAAATTTCTCTCCAGTTTCCTTCTATGCCGGATCAGTCCTTAAAAGGTACGGTAACAATGGAAAATTAATTCCTCTCGGCCCCTAAGCAAAGAAAGATAATTACTTTCTCATATCTTATAAAAGGCTTTTGTGGACGATGTGAACAAAATACTTACTTGGGCATTTATTTTTTATAAATGGCACTTATAATTTTCTTCTAATGTTCTTCTGCTAATGTTCCGCATATCTGTGCAATAAAAAATATATTTATTTCTTTCTTTCTTTCTTCTAATCCCTACTGTGACTGTACTGGTTGTTAGGTCCAATGGAAATTTTACACAAACTCTTAACTACGATTAGCTACTCCATTAAAAAAAAAGTTTTGTGAAATATGATCAGCAAGTAAATTTAAGGAATTTGAAAAAAATTATGAGCTAGCCAGTGGCGACGGGTACAAATTTTCAAAAAATGGGACAAATCTTCCCTCGATCTAGTATAGTTTGTCATGCACTTCGAGGTTTCCGTGCCCCCTTTGGGAAGTCCTCAAGGATCGGATCATATGGATTCCTTGCCACTAAAACTGTCTGTTGTTTGAGGTTACGATTAATCCCGGTACAACCACTTCAAAGATAGTAGTAGCAAGGTACCATACGAGTAGGTACCATTCCTTAAAAACTGTCCGTATTTATGTTGTATTCCTGTAGTGAGTAGGTACGATATTATGTAAAGCTCTAAAAGCTGTAAGAAAATTATATTATGGTGTGTTCCTGCGAGTAGATCATTTTAAGAATAGTATATTTGTGTTGTGTTCCTGCAGAGAGAAGAATTAGAACTCCATAAAATTGGATCGTTTGTGTGATTCTGTTCCTACGATAAAAAGAAGCTCCAAACTCTGAATAATCTGTGAAGAAGGGATTTTTATATTGTGTCTGCGATGAAACTAAACTACAGAACCCTAGTTACTTTACTAAAGCTCTACGCTACTCTATTATACTATTCTTCTATTACACAATAGAAAACACATCTTCACAAACATCGAATTTATATTAAATATTTTTTTTACAACACACACATGTTTATCCTTTTACTCAAAGAAAGATAGCCGGAAAAAATTCAGAAAAGGCCATCACGGTCGAATTCTTCGCTCACTCACGACAAATCTACTCAGGGCTAAACGAAAAGCAACCTTAAAATAATAATGTTATGGTTTAACGAAAGGATAAATATATCTTGGTATTTGCATGTAACTGTGTACTCATAAAAATAGCGTCCCGTTTACGAGCAACCGATGATAACCGAACGCAGCCGAATGTATCCGAATGGCTATAGAGTCAACAGCCTCTGGTTTTCGCTGACTTTGGGTACGAGCGAAAACTTTTTCAGTAAGGCAATTTGGAGTGGAACCAAATTTACATATGTGATTAGATAGTAAAAGGAAATTTGTCTTCGGTACTCGGTCTGGGAAGTTGGGATTAGCATAATGTGGATCAAATATTTGATCACTGATGGTCGTTTTGTGTGTTTTCGCTCCTTAATTGTTCTCAAGCGTCAACACAAATTATATTAAAGTTATTTTTGTTACGTTCTATTTCAGTTTTATTATAGAATTGGTAGATTGGTAAATTGGTAGTTTAAATAATAAAATTGTAATTCCGGTTAAGTACCCGTTCGAACTCAGGGTTTGGACCCTATTACAGGAACACCCGTATGACCCAAATTTTAAGACCCTAAATTGATGAGGTTCAAACTTTGAGGTTATATGGATACGTAGTCAATGTGTACTGAAAATAAAAGGGGTCATGCGAGATTCACGGTCCACAGCGTTTGAAAAGTATCATCTGGGGAAACCTTTTTTAATTGAATACCGACCAAATACATTACGTGTGTTAGCATAAAATTACACAATACCATTATAAAGCAATACAGTAAGCCAACATACGCATAAATCCGTAACGCAATAACAGAATTAACTGCGATTTATCGCCATACGACGTTACGGAGGTACCGTTAACGAGGGCCGCGTCACGGCAGCTGAGAAATATTCGTCACAATTCGGCGTCCGTCGTGCTAACAATCGGCACGCGCCATTTTCATCCCTTTTCAGACGAGGCTGCGCGGGTAGACATGCGCAGTGCCGCCGCTTCGTCAAACGCCGTCAGAGCAGCGGTGCGCCTTGCCGCACCGCGATATAACCGCGCCCTCGCTAGTGCCGATATTACATGTAACAATATTACTTTAAACTGTTCAACGTACGCGCCGCGAGCGTTCGGAAATCGATTCAAAAAATATACGATATTATTAAATCGTTTTCTCGAGCTGTCGATCTTTCGCGTAGTGTAAGTATACGATAATTCGAATTTATAAATAAGTGAGTTTATGTGTATATAATAGTGCAATGGAGTATACTGGTTTAGTGAGTGTGTTAAGACTTTTAATGAAACAATCGTTGATTGTACTGGGATTATCTCGATGGTGAGTATCCGTACTATAATCTTATTTATAAAGTTGTGTATCCAATTCATTTTACAAGTATTTCATTTATAAAATAAAATGCGGGATCATGTTTATACATCATGAACGTATGGAAAAATGGCACAGATATAAACTCGGGTTCCGGTGATAAAGATTCTGCGAAGGAATTTTTACGATCCATAAATTTAATCATACCTCATACTGTAGCGTACTTCTCGTAGATTTTACCGATTGGTTAAGATATTTACGGTTCATTTATGAACATTGACTAATACGCTTTGGCTAGCTATAACGTTTGGACAAATTTGTCATAAAATTTATAACTGCCCTGCTTGCGACCCGTAGTTTTTCTCGCGCCCGCAATTTATTTTTTTAATCAAAAATATCCTCGATAATGATAATGATATGTTAACTATATGTATACAAAATTTCAGTAAAATCCACCCAGCAGTTTTAGCATAATAGAGTAATAGACATTCTTATACACATACACACACTTTTAATCCATATCAATGTGATTAAAACCATGTCATTGGCTGGTTTTGGATGGTTTGGGCGAAGTTTGTAAAATACTAAGGTTGTATAAAATATAACGGCTACTAAATATATGCCTTGATACAGTAGCCGTTATACATAACCTTAGTTTTTATGTACAAAACCGTTTCACACATAGAAAGGTCGTTCATTTAATAAATTACCCTTTCAATCACAAAATAATGTACTAACAGTCTTCTATAAGCCACTATCATAAATCATACATTGCCAGTTAATCAACTTATTTGAACTAAAAGTAATTAAAGCACGTACGAGCATGACTGAGAGTATAAACGTCAAAGGTGTCACGAAAGTGGGTCGACTTTAGATGAACCAAATTATAGTGTGCAAGTCCCTAATATATTATAGTACAATGTGATAAGGTGTAGTGTATCTCTTTAGATACAGTAACTAAAATATGGGGTTTTTCAAGAATTAGAAGGTTCTTATTGGCTTGGCAACATGAATGTCCATAGGCTGCGGTAGCCACTCTATGTAGGCAGTGTGCTTTTCTGCCACCTAATTGGTATAAAAATAGATATCTATGTCATTCATATTTATTTCATACTAGCTGACCCAACAAACATCGTACCGCCTCAGAATCAACAAAAAGAAGTTGCAATTTCCCATATTTTCTCACCGTTTGAAACTTCCCTGGACATCCACAAATATATCAAGACTAAAATTAGCCGAATCGGTTCAGCCGTTTTCGAGTTTTAGCGAGACTAACAGAATTGCAATTCATTTTTATATATAGATATATTTCCTTTTCATACTATCAGCTAGCTCCTGAATTCACTTAGTAGCGAAGGGTCGAACGGGTGCTAAAGTATGGCAAATTAAGTAAAAGAATAAAAGTAAATTTTAAAAGTCCATACCCAACAGGAGGTCCAAGGTATATATTTATAGAGGAGGTCTAATATTTGAGATCGTACGGGTACGTAACTAACTTTCTCTGGATTGATTATAGCATTCCAATTCCAAAATATGAGTCTCATAAATAGTAAGCATATTTAATTTTCGACCATAATGACATTTTCTTAGTTACGTGTCTTTTCGCGATAATAGATGACACTGCTCACGAATATAAGAAAAAAACTCGAAACTATGTCATGTCAATAAGGTCAAAAATTGCTAGCACTTTTTTTCATCCCTAGCATCCCTAACTGGTCAGTGTTTTTGATCAAATGACCGTATCGGGCCGATTTTATCGGATATGTGTGAAAACAGCAGTCGGAGAGCGGCTATCGGCGTCTGACACCGATATCGGATATCGGATGAATGTGAAACCGCCATTACTTAGATATAATTATTTAACAATAAAAGCTTGTAAACAGAAATTTTATCACCAAGATAAATTCAGAGTGTTTGCTAAGAGCCTGTTATAATGTGTAGTATTAACTATTGTTTGAACAATAGAGATAAATGGAACAGAATTGTTGGCGCCTTATTCGAGCTTTTTAGGTCACAATTGTGGTTGTGCGAATTTATTTGGCAAAGACTTACTTAATAGTTAATAAATTGTTGGGTGCGACTATTTTGGGATCATTTATGACATTTTTTTACTAGTATATTATAATATTTTGCCTGTTACTAAAGTGTGTAAGAAATTGAAATTGTACTGCTCACCAAGGTGCTGTTGAAATATCGTCGATCGGGTTGCTTCTTCTTTTCATTTAATATGGTAAGGAGAATCCATGGCTGATTCCTATTCTTGCTCGTAAATTGATGCAATTGGTCGAAAACGATTGAACTCATCAATTTATGGTCCCTCAATTATTTGACATATTTAATAAAAGATCATTAAAGCCAACTATTACATAGTTTTTTAGACTTCATTCTTCTACCAATTGTGCATCAAATGAAGGTTTATCTGTTGCGCAATTGTTATCAACTTACATGCGAGACTTTCACCTTGGAACCGGGGCCTTACGGGGCAAGTAGCCCGGTGAGGAAAATCTGACAGAGCCACGTCCATAGATCAGGGTAAGGGTGACTTGGACTCCGTTGAAATTAAAAAGAGCATAACTGATAAACTTAATATTGCCCAAACTGGGAATCCAAACCAAGAATCTTGAAATCACATGCAAACGTGCAACGAGTCCGTAGCTACTATGTAGGCTGGTGCTCACAGGGAACCGGTCAAAGTCCTTGTCACCAGAAATGTTGAAGCGTAAGCAATCATAAAATAGTAAAATATAATTTCAAACATGTCAGAAAAATGATAAATGATGAATAACGTAGCTAAACTGCATAATAAGTTACAAAATTTTAATCTTAAGCTTTTATATATTTAAAAAGGAGTTGAGCCTTGCTCTCTTGTAATAAATTAATATTAACCCACGACTAATTGAAAGCCTCTAGCCAAATCTTTCAGACGGTGGAGCTATTGTTCTTCCCTGTAAGTTAAATGTTATCCAATATTAGGTCAACCAAGTAACGTTACTTGAGACGATGATTTTTAGCGTTTCATTATTGAAAATCGACATCGAAGGGGAAGAGGTAGACTTCGATTTATGGTGATAATCAAGGTACATATCAGCCTAAATATATCAGGTATATATGGGACGATTTATTAGTTAAAATTCATATTTACAATTTTATAATGGACAGTTTAGATATATTACCTACTATAATAAAAAAAAGACGGGTTGCACTCTGGGAGTGCCGGCAGAAGTGAAAACTTTTTCTTTGTTTCTTTCTTCGTTATATACATAGAAAAAGATAAAAAGAACATACCATACCATACCTAAAGTATCACGTCAATCATAGAGCCAAGGCTATCACTAATTTTCTGCGAATTTTTTGTCAGAAGAAATTAAAAATTACAAAAAGCAAAAATAATCACCAACAGTAATAAATTATAATAAGAAAAAACAATCACAAAAAATCCCTGAAGGCCAGGTGGTTTGAACCCGATACTATCTGAAACTATAAGGACTTACAGTCGACGTGCTTACCGTTTAAGCTACGACGCTATCTATCGTAACTTGCAAAATAGATAGTCTGTACCTAATCTTGTATGACGTCAGTCGTCGGTTACGGTTCAAAGGTCAACTAATCCTGACGCTCCCTTAACATTTTACACCCATCCAACGCCGCTAAAGAAGTTTTCACTTCAAAAATAATATTAAACTAAAAGAACAATTATAGGTAAAAATAAGAATAATAAGAGTTCCTTCGTATTACATGCCTCTTGATTGGCAGCATTGCCGCGTTGTATGGTAATGTTGATTCTCTGGCTTAAAAAGAGGCCAGCCTTCTGGTTACGAGAAGCGTCGACCTACGCTCCGCAATTTCCCTCAAGAGATTGCGAGCACTCGGGCCCTATAACCCCAAACGTTTCGACTCGACTTCGACGAGATTGGAGTATTTGCGCCGCTTGACAGCTTCTGCAGAAGCAGCACCTGCACATCCAGCCATGCCAGGTATATGGGAAGGAGCAATGGTGTCGACGCATGTTGCTTCCAAATTCCTACTCATTTTCCGAGGCATTAAAGGCCGGTCTCTTGCCATCGTCGCGCACTAGACCGTTTCGTTCAAGCACAGCTGGGACACTGACGGTGACACGAGCATGGCGGATTATGTCGTTTAGCCTGGCGTGTCGTGGAATTCGTTCAGCGCTGCTGGACGACAGGCCATGGTGTCCGAGTCTGTCAACGGCTTCTCCACAACGACATCGATGCGGAGAAACACACGGCGCACCTAATCGAAGGCACGTGGCGATACGGAAGGTAGTTTCATTTAACATAGTCCCAACGTTAGACTATGGAAGAGCTTGTAGCCAAAAACCCGATTCACACGTTCCAACCGCCAGTAGACGGGCACGCTCAGCAGCATTAGAACATGTTTTTAATCAATTTTGTTTTACTAAGCTGCAGAGCGGCCCGTTCTACTGACTCTAAGAGAAAAGGTTTGATCAGAGGTATTTTCTATACGACTGGCCGCCTTTTGGACGCTTTGTATCGACTGCAAATGAATACTATCGTTGCGTGTACAACCGAATATGTATTAGCTACGTACCCGTCCGGCATCAATATTTGAACCTCATCTATAAATCGGTCTCACGGGCATTGCGGTACCCGCACGATATATTTTTTTATACCACTGAGGTGGCAGACAAGCACACGGTCTACCTGATGGAAAGTGGTTACCGTGGCCTATGGACGTCTGTTACACCAGGGGAGTCACTATTAATACAGAGAGTGTAGAAGACAAAGCAGGAATACCTTTTGTTTGTCCCACTGATAGCACAAAAACTCTCTAGTGAGCTCTGCTACTCTGCTCTACACTCCTACTAAGTTTTTATTTTTTTTAAATCAATGATAAATTATGTTACCAAATTTCCTCTGTTAAATTGGCAATCCCATTGATTTTTTTTTCATGAAACTGACATTATTTCGTGATGTATAAATCTTTTCGGTAATTTTTATGAACTCAAAATGTATATTTTTTGATGTTTGTGTACAATTGTGAACCTAACCTGTACTTCACTCTGAAATACGGGCTCTAGAATGGTACTCAGTTCTGCATATCGATTTATAATCTGTCAAATCTATCTAAGTATAGAATCTGCCCTCAGATTAATCGAAATTCAGGACTCAGTGTATTTGTCAGACAGATCGTGGTCCATATTTCTACCACCGAAGTTCTCAGTCATAATCGATTTGAAGGCGTCTGTTATTTGTGTTAAAAGCGATACATCCGGCCCCGACAGTCCATTAGCAGTGCGACGATGCGATAAGTGTTCGCATTCTCAGTAAACACAGAGTGCTTTGTAAAAGGTCTCAAATTTTCAAAATAAAATTTGGAAATGTCTTTGTGGTTTAATAAAAAGTGACGTGTATTTGTGTGGTTAAGTGTAATTGTATAAGTGTAGACGGATTTACAAGCAGAGATAGGTCCGGGAAAAGATGAACGGATTGAGTTAAATAGGATTTGGCAATGAAGTAAGTGAGAGAAGAAATGACATCGGACAGGAATGTGTGGATGTCCCATGTAATTGGTACAGGGGCAGCTAGATGATAAGTGTGATTGGCTTTGTTTCATTTGAAACGTAGGAAATTAATTTTTATCTTTTCTCATAATATGGTGTATTTGTATAGGGTAAATAAGTTAGGTAATAGTAGTTTACGATACTTTTCCATAATAAGGGTTCTTATAACACGAGTTTTTTATAGTATCACACGAGTGTTATAAGACCAAGTTATGTACAGTGTCATACACTACTTTATCTACTCTCATACTATAATACATTAACTAATTTATTTTACAAACAAAACCAAACTTTGTTTAATTTAAATGTAAAATGTTGGCGCCAAGGCGCAAACATCGATTGCGCATGCGTGTTTCTTTTTTTTTTCTTCCGAATCGGCGGATTATTTTTTTAAAGTAGTGGTTCAGTCCAGATGGAGTTTGTATAGGTATATCGTTATGATTAAAAAGTCATTTAATGATATAGGTGTATCCTCTAGACCAGTAAGACCTGTATCGTAATAAAACTTTTTTTTTGGCATGTGCGTAATGTTTGCCATAAGAGTTTTGATTTCAATTTTATAATCTTTGTATTATAGTATCAGAGTAGATAAAACAATTATTCAGTCTAACACTGCTTTCTTATGAGAAAGCAGTGTTAGACTGAATAACTGTGTTGTGGAATGTGGTGTGAGCCTATTGTCATCAACGTTTGTCAGACTTAGACATTTTACTGAGAAATACTAAGTAAATAATGTTACAAAAAGTAAATAATGTTTCATAACTGAGCCCCGAGCACGAATAATATTCGTATTCGTAACGTATACGTATCGAGAGAACGAAGCATTGCAATTGGCCGCCTGCCTACTGTGAACCAATCGTTATTCGCCGTTTTTTCGATACCTTTATGCTACGAATAGAATGTTTTTGTGGTAACACATAACCAAGTCAATGATTTTTTATTTTTATAAGGTGAGACTTTTGTCGTCATTCGGGCCCTGTGTCATGTGGTGTATTTTTCTGTTGGACAGAGAACAGTCTTAGTCAGAAATTAGTTACTATATAGATGTGGTTGTATTGCTCTGTATTATTCATCTTAAGGTTAGTACTATGCCCTTCAGAACGTTATGTAATATTATATAGGTGAACGAATGAACGAATACGTAATAATAATACGCCGCTGAGCCCGTATTATACAATATCTACCGGCTTTCCCTTGCAGATTCCCGAATTCATGTTTCGATAAACTACCTATAAGCTATAATAGGTTAGGATAATGGCGTAGCGGTAGTGAACGTGGCCGCTGCGCAGCAAGCGTGGGTTCGATTCCCGCTCAGTGCAAATAATTGTATTCCCTCGGAGAGCACGTTAAGCCGTCTAACTGCAATGCTTCGATATCGCCTTTGGGTTGTGGACGTCAGATAACAGTCGCTTCACGGAAAATGTCGAAGTTTAGCCAAATCCGCAGTTGAACTGGTAAACGTGGACTCCAGACTCCAAGTTGATAGCTTCGGATACGACTGGGATAAACGCTAGGATGAAGAAGAGTGGTGCGTTATCTGTTTATGCAACGTGTCACAAAATTCAACGATAAGCGGGCCCCAAAAGGTAGACCTGCTCATGAGCACTCGAGGAAAAAAAAATAAAAAAAAAATTACCTAATTTTTTTTTTAGTTATAACATAAATTTCGAAATTCTTTGAAAATTTACACTTTTTATGATAGTTTGAGTTACCACGACCACAATTTCTCAAATATGCTTAAGGTTTTTTTGTATCGGATACCTAAGTAGTACCACACCTCGGAAGCTCTCGGAAAAATGTATGAAACAATCGCGTTGTAATTACTACAAACATAGCTCGTGTACATGCACGGTAGTGTTGATGTGTGAGAAAATTAGAAATGTCATGGATGGCACTATTTGAAATTTAAGCTAATTTTCGAGTGAGATAGCGTGATTTTTCTCACTCTATCCGTTGGTGTCATGATTTACGTCACATCCGACGGAGGCGACAATCCTGCTGTTACAAAAAGTTATATTAATGATTTTGACATTAAAACGTATTTCCATCTTTTTCTTCGCTTCGGAAGAAAAGAATATGGCGATACATTTTGGTCCTGTCAAACAACAGAATTGGCACAAATAACAAAACAATACTACAACACGACTTTGATATGTTTATAGAGTAATTAAAACCGATTGTGTTTATAAAAACTAGCTGTTGCTTACGGTTTCGCCCGCGTGAAATTTTTCAGTAATTATAAATAGTCTCCGTTCCGTTCGGTCTATAGGGCACATTTCTTAACCGATTGTCACCAAACTTGGCATACATGTTCTTTGATTTAAAACATAATTTTTTCCTAGAGCTTTTTTAATCGGAGGAGAAAAGTGGTGCCTTTTCTGTCGCGTTATTTATGAACGGATATTGATGATTTTTGGCTGCAATATCCGAACATGATTCCTTACAGGTAGTTGTGGAAAAAAAAACATAAGAAAAGGGGGAGATGTTTGTTGTGGCTTTTTTAAGAACGGGTTGTCAATATTTATTGGTGAAATATCCAGAGAGCTATAAAATAAAGATACGTATCGTATACAAGAAATATAAGTGAGGATACCAGATTTGATCTCCAGATGCCAAAAAAATATCTGGAACTCTTTACAGAACTACTAGTATTTATCCCTTAGTAATTAATGCTCCATTGCCAAGGGTGAGGTAAAACATTTCTTTATAAATGGTGTTTTTATTACTTACCAAGGTTTCTGAACCTCAACTGAATGACACGGATTTTATGCCCGGTTTTTGTAATAACTATCCTAATACTTATTTAGAATTGTCAACGGCGAGTAGGAAATTAGAAAAATGGCAGTTGAGCACACTTTAATTTAATAGTGTTAATTAACTTAAGTATCAATTATAATTTATACTAAACGGAAGTTCACGGAAAGATATCTATTTATATTTTTTAGAAACAAATGGTTTTAACCGCTCTATACTTTATAAAATTTAAGAATCATAATTTTGACAGCTCACGCCTATGAAGTGTGGCTTTTTTTTCGATTTGAATGTATCACAATTAATGTCGTCCATCATGGATTCCGTCATTGCCAGGTACCGCCCATTTTTTAACCCTAGAATGTATACTAATCTAAATCATGCTTTTGAGTTATAATTTTTATAATGTTAAAAAAATAATAACTAAGAACTGGGTATTCTATCCTTTATTTTATAGGCCGTGTTAATTTTCAATGTTGGCGCACCTTCTGGGTAAAATTTTATTCCGGTTTACAACTATCCAATGTAAGTAAATACTCACTTAAATACATAAATAAAATCATAGTTTTCGTATAGTAATAAAGTAATAAGAAAAAATCATGTTAATATTTTAATATTTACTTATTTAATGCCACTAATATGCAGTTCCTTAATAATTAACCTATAATCGATATCGGTCCACCATGTCACTTAACACGCTAGTTCTAAAGTTATTTTCTAAAGAACCCGGACTATATGAAAATTATTATAATTAATAAGATTTTTCACCTATTTATTCCTGGGTGAACCTGGCATCCAGTTCATTAGTTTTTTTTTATACTGTTGTAATGTTTATATTGATGACCCTTGGTGGAACTTGTTGTTACACATATTAAGAACACTTCATTAGTTATTTATACAAAAAGGCAAGATGCATTTGAGGGTTAAATTTCACTATAGTCATGTGTGAAAGAGCGGACGCCTTAAAAACCGAAGCTAGCCGAACTTTTCACTCTTTTTCCCGAAGTGCCGTTCTTACACCTTTTACCGGTGACAACCTTTGTTTTAGGCGCCCATGAAAGCGCCCATGATTTTGACGTGCGGGGAGAGGAAATGAAATCGGTGGGAGGGGGTGAGCTTCCATTCTGTACGCTAGTACTATTATCTATTCTGTGGTAGTACTACTATTCACCACAACTCTTAAAAATATTTACACAAAAATTGATCAAAATAATATTTTTCCCTTAAATTTAAACAACAAATTAGATTCACTCTACTTTGACTAATGGTCTTGAAAAAAAAGTATGGGCACCACTACGGCAAGTTATTTTTAAAATTGACACAATTAAGATCCCAAAATAGTACAAAACTCTAAGATAACTAGTTAAAAAAAAAAATATGCCCTCCATTTGTAAACAAGAACCAAAATTCTTAATTTTTCTTGTTTGTAAAAATCACTTTTACTTTATGCACAAAACGAGTCATAAGTTTTTTTATTTTCATGGAACGGACGATAAAATTTAAAAGTAATAAAGAGAGAGAGAGAGAGAGAGAGTATATTTTTGAAGTGAAAACTTCTTTAGCGGCGTTGGATGGGTGTAAAATGTTAAGGAAGCGTCAGGATTAGTTCACCTTTGAACCGTAACCGGCGACTGACGTCATACAAGATTGGTACAGACTATCTATTTTGCAATTTACAATAGATAGCGTCGTAGCGGTAAGCACTTCGACTGTAAGTCCTTATAGTTTCAGATAGTATCGGGTTCAAACCACCTGGCCTTCAGGGATTTTTTGTGATTGTTTTTTCTTATTATAATTTATTACTTTTGGTGATTATTTTTTCTTTTTGTAATTAATTACTTACTTTTTATGATATTTTTTTCTTTTTGTTATTTATTATTTTTTGTGATTATTTTTTCTTTTTATAATTTATTAATTTCTTCTGACAGAAAATTAGCAGAAAATAAGTGATAGGTTCTATGATTAGCGCTATATTATAGGTATGGTATGGTATGTTCTTTTTTATCTTTTTCTATGTATATAACGAAGAAAGAAAAAAAGAAAATGTTTTCACTTCTGCCGGCACTCCCAGAGTGCAATCTTTTTTATTATTTTCCTCGAGTGCTCATGAGCAGGTCTACCTTTTGGGGCCCGCTTATCGATGAATTTTGGGACACGTTGTATATATACTGGTCAAAACTATACCTACATAAATAAGTAATACTTATATGGCTAATTGCAAATATTTAAATCAACGATACCACTAAAGGCGCCCACTCACTAACAGTCCGCCTGCAGTCCGCCTGCAGTTCCTGATCTGTCCGGCGGCCTGCAGTCCTAAGCCGATAGCGCCCACACACTAAAGCGATTTTGGCCCGCCGGCAATTCCCTGTTGTCAGTTTTGCGACCACACACTAGCAGTTGTGAGTCGTCAGTTTTAGGTCGTACGATCGCCTGCCGGTAATGGTCTTATATCAGTTACATAGAGAGTACGAAACAGTGCAAGCGATTTTCGACCTTGTTGACATTTTCTTAATTACATGTTTTTTCGCATAAATAAATGCTGCTGATCACGAATATAAGAAAAAAAACTAGATTTGTTGTGATGTCAATAAGGTTGAAAATAGCTTGGACTACGTTATTCTTATATAAGTACGTGCTAATCATTGTGGGAAATAGGTGTTAGCTATTTTGAACCTTATGGACTATGTGCATAAGAAATATAGACGAGTATGTACAAAAAATGAATAAAATCTTAGTAAAAACTGACACGAAACGTCGATCGACAGGCCCGTTGTGCTCGTTCGCCCTGACGGCCTAGGACTGTCCGGCTTAGAACTGTCCGGAATCGTTCGGTGGCCACACACTATCGGATCGTATTAGTCGTCAGTCCAAAATCGTTAACGAAACTGTGAGTGTGTGAGTTATTGCGATTAACTGACAGATTTATATCGTCCGGCCGTCGTCCGGTAAACTGTTAGTGAGTGGGCGCCTTAAGAACAACAAAGTGATAGCAATCTAGTGGTTAAGAGATTGGACTTGTTATCAGGAGTTTCGGAATTCAAACCACGGTCATTACAGTATTGACCATTAAAATATTTATATTCATTCTTTAAAAAATACTTAATTTTTTTTTATTTGAAACAGCGTTCAAGCCCTCATTAATTCCTTTCTAAGAAGAATACGCTCTCAAAAAATAACACCCACTTCAAATCAAAAAGATACTAAATAGATTTCCAATCTGTCAGTAGTCGGTGCCAACCTTACTTGCTGTACCTACTAAGATGCAATTTATAAAGTTGATAGACCAGCCCGAAACTTTGTTAAATTAACAGTAAAGAATTTATGCATATCATATAAATATGCTTCATGCAACGTCAACATTATTTTACAAAAAATACGTACGCAATGAATGAGATATACTGTATTTAAGTCAAATATTATACAAACCATTAGATATTGCGTACTCTTTAATCACATAAAAGGGTAGGCGCCGAGTTTTTCAGCACACACACAATTTTACACACCAAACGAAATAAAACACACACAAAGCATTTCCACATTTTAACTTCGGGCGGTATTCGTGCCTCTAAACGTACTGTAATTGTTTTGAACGAGAAACATGCGTCCCTGGTGAGTTGCGAAAGCAAATAAAATGTATAACTGCCTTCAAAAAATATCACCGGCGAGTTTTTGAAAGACTTCATGTTCACGTCAATAGTCTGTGACGTATGGTTCGCTTGTCAATGTCATAATGTTCGATTTTTGTGATTTATGACAAGCACAAATTAATGGATTTGAAGTTTTTTCAAAGTATAATCACCGCTGAGTATCCTCGACGGAATTCTATTGAACTTTGGTAAAAACTGACGGTTCTTCATGTAATCAGGCTGTATAAGCATTCCAAAAACCAACTTACCTTGAGTCACATGATTACATACAGAAGTTCTGTTTCAGACTGAAGCGGATATAGCGCTTACGGACTGAATTTAGACAGTAAAATACTTCGACATGTAGTGAACTTCGAAAACACATAGATCGACAAGTCATTGCTTCGACACACAACACACACCTTCGAATTACCACTACTTCGACAGACGATTATTCGACAGGTAATACTTAGACAAGTCACATCTTCGAATGACCACTACATCGACAGATTTTTTATCATTCTCCTATTACTGGGTGGTTTAAAAAAAAACCACGAAGACTAAAGCGGGACCTCCGCTCCGCTTCGCTCCCGCCTTAGCCACAGAATAATTAATAGTACTAACGTACCTTAGCCTTCTAACCTAACCTACCCGAGTCGGGGTGCTCCGAGTCGGGGTGTTAACCATAATGAAGTAATTTGAGGCATGAAAACTAAACAAAAAAAAAACAGTTGCAATTCAACAAAAGAACAAAAAAATCTGTCGAAGTAGTGGTCATTCGAAGATGTGTCTTGTCTAGGTATTGTCTGTCAAATAATCGTCTGTAGAAGTAGTGGTAATTTGAAGGTGTGTGTTGTCTAATAATTGTCTGTCGAAGCAATGACTTGTCGATCTATGTGTTTTCGAAGTTCGCTACATGTCAAAGTATTGTACTGTCTAAATTCAGTCCGTAAGTGCTCTTTATTCATTTGAACAAAGAAATGAACTGCGCTAATTTTTGTTATCATTGAAAAGATTTGCAGTGCTATACCTCATATTATAGTTTCAATATCTATAAAAAGGCTTTAAAAAGTTAGTGTATATGACATCGGTTTAAAATAAATTCAATACTCTTCTCACAGTATAAAATAAGGAATAAACGATCTACGTAATTTAATTCGACATAAGTAATTGGCAATTGGAAATTATCTAATAACCAATAAAGACGAATTAAATTACAATCTTCAATAATATTCATACCACCATTTTGGGTATTACTGTAATGACAGCACGTTTAGAAATGTACAATTTAATTGTGTTTTCGTTAAACATTTATTCAGCGGTAGCAAAAATTATGTAGGTACGGCAGTGATCTTATGCTTGAAGATATATTAGAACTTAGTATATTTTAAGTCTATTTTTAGTACCTATATTATTTTGTCTATATGAAAATGAAGATTAATGAAGATTTATCCAAATAAATCGAGGGTAAACTTAGTTCACGATATTATTTATTTTTTATTAGTTTTGAAATAGGGTGGGTTTGTGCGCATTTTGTTTTGAAATGAAATGGTTTATTAGTAAGGATTCGATTCTTGATCGTAAGATTGACTTCTTAATCACTAAGATGACATCTTCGTTTGATTGTACTAATTCATGTCGAAAGGATTGAAAAATATTAAAGCAAATCAACTATGCTTTTGATCATTTTAACGTGGTCTAAAAGTAAAATTGTATAATACTAGCTGTTGCCCGCGGCTCCGCCCGCGTGGATGTCGGTTATCGCTTAGTATTGAGTCAACGCTATTGAGCATTAAATTTTTCTAAAATAATAGTAGCCTAAGTTACTCATCAGCTACCTGCCAATAAAAGTCCCTTCAAAATCGGTCCAGCGATTTCAGAGACTAGCCGGAACAAACAGACAGACAGACACAAATTTAAAAATATATGTTATTCTGATGTTTGTACCGTATTATCTTTAATATGCATGTAGTAAAAAATGATTATTTCAATATTACAAACAGACACTCCAACATGCATTCAAAAATTATGTATCTATACATATAAATAAATTGTATGCATAAATAAATATTTTTAATTACTTCAACTTAAACTTATGTATCTATACATATATATAATAAATTATATGTATAGATACATAATTTTTAAGTTCATGTTCGATAAGATAACGCTCACAAGCCCTTAGCTACCCTTAGCGCCCTCAACAATGTCATGAAGACGAATTGATTCGTCAGCATCTCAGCGTAGAGTGCCTGAGTACCCAAAGCTCTCCTGAGAGAGCTGTGATAATGACTTGGAATTAATAGCCCTCATCCGTAGCTCTAATTCGATGCTTGCAAGTAAAACTCGGTTTGGTTCCTTTTGTTGAAATACCGTTACTCGGGTTCGTTCGCATTAGTTCCATTGCTCAGGTCCATGATGGTACTACTGCGAATTTCTTTTCGCATTAGTACCATTCAAACGACGTATAAATGGTACTAATGCGAAAAAAAGTGACTAGTGGATCCAAAATGATAGTGCAGCAGCGAGTCATACAATATTTATATTCAACACGTCAATACTAACTAGATAGATCATCAAATTAGTTTTGTTTTATTCACGTCAGTACCACTAAAAAGTTTTAATAGACTGAACAGTATCTAGTTACAAATTTAATACTATATAAATATAGGAATGTTCTGAAATACCATTTTTGCTTTTCATTTTTATACCAGCTAAATTGAAAAATCCTTTCGCATTGAAATATGAATCTGCGTTGGGAATATTATCAGACGAATATTATTAATAATTTAGCCAAAACGAACTAAACATTCTGATATACCTACATAAGTAATATTTATATTCAAGCATAAAGGTCTTTCTGAAGTAACCGTGTACCGTCGGTGTAGCGAATTTATATGCGCTCGACTTGCTTTGGGAGATGAAGAAAGAAGTGTTTGCTCTTTGACGGTTGTTACGGAAGGAAACTAAATTTAATTTAAAAAGAATAGCCAAGCTATGTAATAAAAGATTCAGCAAATTTTGCAAATTATGTTGGAAAGCATTCCTGAGACTTTACATATGTTCGTCTGAAGTATCACTTTAAATTCACAATTTTAGTAACTTTGTCTGTATGGAAACGGAGAAAGATTCCCAGTATCACCACGCTAGCTCATACAAAGGGTGTCGTAAGAGGTGACTATCTAAAAAATACATTAATGATTTCACTGGAAGAGAAGGAAAACTCGGAATAAAACCCTGTAGTAACCCGTCTGGCCAGCTTGGAAACAGTAGATCAAATCCTCGTAACAGTGGCAGAGGCCTATGTCCAGCCATGGATGAAAATAGTCCCGTGTGTAATGGAGTTTCAACGTGATTCCCATAGTAAAAGCAGGCTGGCGCAAGTACCAGCATAACTATATCAAAACTCTAGTACTACCCCTACATTCTATAGATATATCTACTCGGTCACAAATCCTATTCAATCAGTATTAATAATGTTCGCCGTTATGCAACGAACTGATAACAGATTAATCCCGTATCGAATTGCCTGTTTCATATTGTATAGTAATATATCACATAGATCTGTTCGGTCTATTAATTAATACAAGTGAATTTTCTTTTCATTTTGTAGGTTTTCGGCTTGTACAATTAATATTCTATTAATAAATACAAGTGTATTTTGTTTTCATTTCATAGATTTTTAATAAATATTCTATGGAAGATATATTTTGTGTTTTGTTTTTATTACGTTTCCGTTGATAGTGGTCAACGATTGTATGCATGTATTTATTTTAGTTTTTGTATATATTTCCTGAGTCATGAGTACAATAGTTTTGGTTACTTACCAAAGTATACGCTGGTAGCATTTGATCTTATAATTGTAAATTGCGTTTTTACCTGACTGCTGATTACCTTTTTCCTGGATAACATGCAAAATTATGAATAATTGCCTGTAACGATATTGAAAAGCGGAAGTGGCAGTGGGCTGGCCATATCTGGCGAAGAACCGACAACCGTTGGGGTAAACGTGTTCTTGAGTGGAGACCGCGACTCGGCAAGCGTAGTGTAGGACGCCCTCCGACCAGGTGGGATGACGATCTAAGAAAGACTGCAGGCAGATGCTGGATGCGGCAAGCTGAAGACAGGGCGCTATGGCGCTCATTAGGGGAGGGCTATGTCCAGCAGTGGACTAATATAGCCTCATGATGATGATGATGATGATGATATTGGAAATATTCAAAGCTACGCCGGTTTTTAATTAACTCTTCCAGTAGTTATAAATCAGCAACTACAAATAGATGAAAAAATAAACGGTAAAGTGGTAAAGGTAAACAATCTTTTTCTTAAATTTTTTACCCCAAAGAATATTAATAACCGAATTAAAAATATTCCCCCTGCGGAAAATAGAACTATCTAGTTTCAAAACATTTTCAATTGTCGTGGTCGTCGT
This sequence comes from Eilema caniola, assembly GCA_949126895.1. Taxonomy (NCBI): domain Eukaryota; kingdom Metazoa; phylum Arthropoda; class Insecta; order Lepidoptera; family Erebidae; genus Eilema; species Eilema caniola. The sequence goes on from OX421462.1 coordinate 3,173,393, forward strand.
TCAATTGTCGTCGAAACAGAAAATATTTTTACCTAAATGTAAAAAAACTACTGTGCATTTGGAGTGCTGGAAAAAGTTCAACGTGTTTCAATTATTACAATTATTTCTCGATGGTGAGTGTGAAATTGTATTTCTGTTTTATTTAGAGTTCGATAAATGGAATGTTTGGAATCCACCAGTGAGATAAATACTTTCGTTTCAATTCAAATAGTTTTAGGCACTAAATTAAAATTGAAAAGAATATTCATTAAATTATTCAGCAAATTTTGCAGAGTAGGTTTCAAAGCATTCATGAGACTTTACATGAGTTTGTCTGAAGTATCACTTTAAATTCACAATTTTACTAACTTTTTCTGTTTATACTTTCTTATTTTTCTTATTATTCTTTCTATATACTTTATAATCTATCGGTAAATACTTTCGTTTCAATTCAAATAGTTTTGGGAAAGATTTTGCTTTTAGTTCATTTTTTAACTTTAACTCATTGAATATTTTCAATTGGTAAGTCGTTACGACTCTGTAATTGTAGTGGAGTCTCACTGTTTTATTTTTGCTATTATGTTAATAATGTATAATGTTATCTGGTTATTGTGTGAGTCATTATTTATTAATGTGACATCGAATTCCATTAATAGATTATGTAATAGGATTACTTGTCCATGATTGAAATAGAACCTTAATAAATATTTTTGTGTCAACAATTTGGAGACGAATAAATATAGAAATCGAAAACTGGGAAAATTATTTGAGGACGAAGAAGACTTGACATCAAAGTTGTTTGTATCAGTTTTCTGTCTCGACTTCGTATACAAGAGAAAATTTACAAATTAAATGTGCAACCTTCATAAAAATAAGTTTTTTCAGTTCTGCTCTGCGTCTGAGCTTTAAATTTGGTCAGTGCTCTAATGTCAGATGATTTCATTTTTGACTGAGCATGTGCTCACAGCATAGGAGGTAATTTACAAATATATACGCTTTTATATAAAGTTGTATATAAAGGTATATCTAAAAGGATAAATATAAAGGTATTGTATATGAAGTTATCTACTTTGCTCACATAAAATTCTGTGAACATTAGTTACGTTTGTTTTTGATCCGTCTCAGCATTAAGGGTGCGCCATAATGATTCACTGAACTCTACTACCCTCTATTAGTTTTAAATAATGAATTTAATTGCGTTATTTGATATTTTGAAAAGGTTCTATTTTAATAGGACCATATGATGCTAAATTATCGTTCTTTTTGATATATTTACTGAGTGCTGACTTATAAAAGGGGAGAAGTTAGAATATTTTTATCTATTTTAATTACATGAAAAAAGGTGACTAAGAAGATTTCACATTAAGTTATCATAATTATTATTCGTTAAGTAATCATTGTACTTAGTTATTTAAAATCCGAATGAAGTAACTGCGAAAGTCATGTGTTATCTATATAGACTTGTATCTACTAGACTTGTATTTTTATGTGGCCCATACTTTTCTTTCAGAGGTCATTGATAGTTATGTCCTCTAATACCTTCCTTGAATAAAAAAACAAGCGCAGGTAGACAATGATGATGAAGTTCTTCAATCTACAAAATTCTAATGGTTTGAATTATTGATTCTTACCGCATGTGTTAAGCAGAAGCCGTGGTTTCCGACTGTTCGGGATTCCACTTCCAGCACAGATCTTTTGATATTGACGTCGGTCACTTGTTTGACACTATTGCTAACGAAAGGCTTTCAATGGGTTCACCTTAAATCCAATTCATTATATTTGATTCAAACGCTGCGACTGCCGTTCTACAACTCCGTGATATATTATTCTTCATAACTTGCTGATTCACGCTCAGACCACACAAGCTTCACACCTGTATGAATACCTCCCGTCATTGTAATGTTTTTGTAAACCTTGTCTTCTGTAACCATATTCTGTAACATGATGGCGTTGCCATCCATCGGGGTAATGCCGCTAGCGTTTTGGGCACGTTACCAGTCGACATCGATGGGGAGGAAATCTTCGATGCCTAAACGCTTTGACCTCCTTTATGTGCTAGTAAATATTTTGTTTATACGTTTTAGTTTAACTTTAAAAAATACATTTTAATTAAAATTGTTTTATAATTATAATAAACATTCTGTAACCATATTATTGGTCTCATGATCCACTTACCCATTAGGTACGGGCTAATCCATTGTTTAATAGAGGGCTCAATTCATTTGAGTTAATTGCGTCTCGTCTTTGTAACTTTGTTTGAGTATTAATTATTGTGAGCCTATGGAGAGTACCTATAGAAGTTTAAATGTATGATTAGAAATAGATTGAATCAGGTGTAGAGAGAGTGTAGCTTTGAGTAGTACCCTACTAGTAAAGCTACACTCTGGCTACCGCCAGAGCTCACTGGAGAAATTTTGTGCTGTCAGTGGGAAGACCAAAGGCTTGTGCTGCTTTGTCTTCTTTACTGACACAGAAACTCTCTGTGTTTCCAGGGTCAACAGCACGAGTGTCACGACCTTGGTGTTGCACACGTCTATAGGCCACAGCAACCACTTTTCATCAGGTGGTAAAAAAAAAGCTTCACAAATGGAAACAACTAAAAGCTTTTAAACCCCGATACACTGGTAAAAGCACTTGCAATTATAAATAACTAGTGATCCCCCTCGCTTCGCACGGGTGGTAAAAACGTTCCCATGGAAATCCAATATGGCCTATGTTACTCAGGGTGAATGCTGCTTTCCAATGCTGAAAGAATGTTCGAAATCGGCACAGTACTTTTTGAGTTTATTCGTTACAAACATACACATAAAAATCTTTCCTCTTTATAAATAGCAATGTAGATGTACATAACGAATACTAATATTATTATAATTACTATTTTTTAAGTTAATACAAACAAAAAAAATTACTTTATCATCATTTTCATAGTTTATTAGTTTGGGTGGATCTATGTATAAGATGTATGTAAGTATGTTTAGCGGTAATCTAGAAGTCATAAGATAAGCTAGTAAATCTATACGTACTTTGGTTCTGGAGGGCGCCTATATAGAATATCGTAGAATATAAAAGAATTAAAAAGTATAATATAAATTCAAAAAACTAATTTTAACATAATTGTTGAGGACTAGGTTCTAGAGTAACAAAATTTTAATTTTGCGTTATGAAGAATAAAAACATAAATATTACCATAAATGAAACAAAATTAAAGAATAAAAAAGAGAATAAATGAATTCTTCTTATCCGAATTTATTTCAAAAACTACTCTGAAATTAAAACTAAAAAGGTAACCAGTAAGTCACTGACCTGCGTAACACAGTTTTTTACGGCTCAATGCTAAAAGTAGTCCAATGAGCAAAATAAAACAATTGTTCGAGGCGCCGACCTAAATGTAATAAGGTTAGACCCTGTAAATCCAGTTAAGGCCCAGTTAATACTTCATCATACACTGTTATCCTGTACTTTAGTAATAACAAAGTTGAAACCCGAGGATTCGGAAGTAGGTTTATACCTAAGTCGACATTTCACTTACATTATTAGCCAACTTGCATAATATATGGATATAACGTATGTAAGTGTGGATTTATAAATGTGTATTGTATACTTACGCCTATGTGCGTATGCCATTTATTTTTCATAATACTAGAAACTTTTTTAAAATCATTGGTAGGAGCAGGGTGGTTTCTTTTTTTTAACGTGCGGTAAATCCCCACGGATAGCCCCCTTCCGGAGCCGGAGGGGGAGGTTATGTCGGACTTGAACCGACTAAACCGCACGCCGTCTGTGGGTCGATATGCTAGGCCGAAGATGAGGTTGTCTCGCGACATATCCCTTTCACCCCGGCTGACCCAGGGCCCTTCCTCTCGGTCTGGCCCTCCTCGGGAGGGGGGACCACGCGGTCCCCGAAGGAGCAGGGTAGTATTGTATATTTTTAGATTATATATTTCCTTAACGAGAATACTTTTCATACGCTGCTGTTATTAATTTTGATGGTGTTATAGGATTTTTGTTAATATAGGACACGTCAATTTGAATTCACCTCGCCTGATGGTAAGCTGAAGCCAAAGTCTCAGGAATGAGGGTCACCATTAAAGTTTAGTCCTTTTATTTCCACCACTATGGAGAATAAGTATTTCTATAAAACAATATCGTTATATCATCAAAACATTTCAAACATGAACTAATAAAATATCTCTAGACAAAATTAAAGATATTTTTTTCACGATAAGAACTATTTATGTATTCAGAAGAAATATCTCACACTTATTAGAGAAACCCTAAGGTTTTTAGGGGTTTATATAAAACACTTCTTTACCCCATACACAAGCTTCAGTAGTTCTTGTATACCACCAATGTTAAACGAAAACCTTACTATACCAGTACAGCTACAAAATTAAATTAAGTCTGAGATTCATTTAGAAGCTGGACTATTTATGTTGTGTGGATGTTAATGAAATAATATAAAGCTAAATTTATTGGACACAGGTCTTAAATAAAATTTACTGTTGAAAACATGATTGCTTTATAAATAGTTCAACTTTTTCTTTATATTTCATCTTCCCTACGTACAAAAATAAGAAATAACATGCAAATATCGATGCAAATAAGTAACTTATTATATATGAGTTTTTTTTTCTAAGAATATTATTAACCTCTCTAACTCAGCTAAATTGTTTGTGCTAGGAGTGGGTTCACGTCGGTAGTGTAATGGCCAGGATTCATACCCGGGACCTCTCGATCGTAAGGCCTACCCCTTAATCACAAAGCCACTGACGATGACTTCATTCTTTGCATAAATTGGCAGGTTTAAGATACTATCATTTCCAAATTAAAGAAGAATAGGAAATTTATCTAAGAAAAACAGAGTCAAGCACAAAATAAGAATTAACAACGAAAACCTGGGAGAATACAAAAAACTTGGAGCTAATATTATGAAACGATTTATATCTACAAACACTACAGGTACTTAACAACGCACGTCCACAAAACCGCAATTATTCGAATTTCATTCAAGCGCATATATTTCGCGAACTAATGAATAATTCATAAGGGCATACTCGTAGAACATTTGGAGCCAGAAGGAAATTACCCCTATCTATTGTTAAATGCTCTCGGCATTGTGGTAAACATATTTAATATGCTTAAGTTTCAGTAAACAACTATATGACTTTCGTAAGACCAAGATAAGTTTAAGTGCTTCTGCCATGTCCAAACCGACGCGTGACAAGCGACTAGCGGTTTGACCTACATCAGGTGTTTCAAACTATGTGTGAGGTGTTCGGTGTACATGCTGACAAAATCACGTGACGTGATACAGGACGCGACTCTCAACTTTTCATTAAAACTAGCAATAATTAGTATACTATCATTGGTCATCGCGTACACAATTGCATTAGTGTCGTCTCATAGCATCCGCTTGCACACAACATTAACATTACCATTAACAATTTTAATTCAATTCAACATAAACACTTGCTAGCAAACATACTTTCACTCACGGGTTCCCAAATATAAATAAAAATATAAACACTTTCATCGAACCTCAATCATTAGATATGTGATATTTTTACTTGACAGTATAATCTTGAGATGGTGTTGAATACTAAAAATGGTTTAGGTATACGAATTAAATAAAAATAGCGAAATAAGTGCTCATATTTCTAGTTATACGAAGATTTTATTATTTTTCGCTCTCAAAAACAATCCAGTACTGACACACCGTCATTTTACGTAAAGAATATTATATTAGTGACGCGTATACCAGGGCTTGATCAGAATTAAAATGTTACGTTTGTTTGATCACAATCACAATTGGTTGAGTAAAACCGAAGACATGACCAAAGTTGCGAAAACAGACCTCCAGGTGGATAGAACCAAGAACGTAAGCTAGTGGATAATATCAAAAAGTAATCATCTAAATATGTATAGTATAATATGCTGAGAGTCAACTGCAACAAGACCGAATTGGTTCTTTACCCCTGCCCGCTGTTACGACAGTCGCCGCGTAAGCTCGGTAAGTAGCTCAAAGCAGTCGCGCTAGGATACCGCCCAAGTCACTTCAGTGTGGCCGCAACAAGCGTTTTCATACATTTGATATTCTCTCGTCCGCCGCCGCTTTTAGTATGGCCATGCACTTAGTAATTCGGTACGGTTGTTTCCTAAACCAATTACGTACTAGTAAAATATAGGCCAATAAGAGAGTGTATCAGTGACGTAATATGCTAAGAGCCAAAACGCTTTTGGGATAGACCCAAGAGGAACTTGGATAAAGACGCTAATTACTTGGCAGTAATAAACGTTTAGATATTCTAGCCGTACTGATCTTAAGCAGCAATGAGAGCGAGGGCAACTTTTGAGAGAATAAAAGACTGAAAAAACTAAATGAGCTGGCTTCCAATGCCAGAATACACTTAAGAGTAATTAGTAGATAGAACTCTGGATATAATATTAGTAAGTAGGTACAATGTGGTATGCCTACTTCGATTCTACCTGAAAACTTCAATGTGATCTTGGTTCTCCTTTTAATGACTAGGTCAATTTTGTCTTTTATGGGAGCGTCTGATCCTCCCCTCCCAATACCCGAGAAAAAGGCATGTACTGGACCCTAATCCCTTAAGCAGCAAGCTTATCTACTTACAAGTAACATTGGGTCCCAAAGAAGATCTAAGGATGACCTCATACACCATACTAACATACTTGTGAAAACAAAGTTATATCTGACCATTAATCCGAGATGGAAATAAAATACCATAATAACGAAGTCATATAAACGTAACGTATTATTATGAAGGAAGCGAATGGGTGCTTTTCGGGATTTATTGTACGTAATATATATTAAGTTTTGCGAACCAGCGGGAAACCGTTATGGAAGCAGTTTCGATAAAGCTGAAAATTATTTTTTGTTGGAAATAAACTCAAATGTTGGGATACCATTATAATGAGGTCAGATTTTAGTGATTTCGTATTTACTTTTTATTTTATACTTGCTAATACTGTGTTGCAGCATTTTCTTTCTATTTAGGGTTGCGTACCTTTAAAGGCAAAAGGAATTTTAGAGGATCGCTTTTATCTTTATATATATTTATATTTATCCGTCTGTTAAGACTTCTGTCTTAGAAATGTGTTTTAAAATTAATTATGAAATATCAGATCCTCGAACCATTAAACTATGAAAAAAATATACTTATGGATCAACGCTGTCAAGGGATATAGCAATTTATGCAGCATATTTTGACAGCGGACGGTATTCCAGCGGTGGTTCTGCAAAAATGTGCAGCGGAGTTGTCTCCAATGCTTGCGCGGCTGTACCGGCTGTCCTACAGCTCTGGTACAGTGCCTTCGGCTTGGAAAGAGGCGAATGTACAGCCGATCCCCAAGAAGGGGGATCGCTCAGACCCAAACAACTATCGACCCATAGCCGTCACCTCAGTGCTGTGCAAGGTGTTCGAGCACATTATTAACAAACAGCTCATGCGTCACCTTGAAGATCACTCCCTAATTAATGACCGGCAATATGGCTTCAGGCCGAAACGGTCAGCGGGTGATCTTCTGGCGTATGTTAACCATATTTGGGGTGAGGCTATGGACAAGCACGGCGAGTCATTGGCAATTAGCCTTGACATCGCCAAAGCTTTCGATAGAGTTTGGCACAAGTCGCTTCTTTCCAAGTTACCAGCCTTTGGTCTGCCTCCTAGACTGTGCGACTGGGTTGCCGGCTTCTTGCAGGAGCGCCGTATTCGCGTCCTCTGTGATGGACGAGCCTCGGAGTTCTTGCAGGTAAATGCCGGCGTACCGCAGGGATCTGTCCTATCGCCAACTCTCTTTCTTCTGCATATCAATGACATGCTGTCGACCGGCAGCATTCATTGCTATGCGGATGATAGCACCCTACACGGGAGTTATCATGAACGTCCTGCGGATAAGCAGACGCATATTGCGGAAAAAAGGCAGCTTCTTGTCACTGAGCTTGACCGGATCCTGAATCACATTTCCCAATGGGGCTCTGAGAACTTGGTCGAGTTCAATGCCAAGAAGACGCAGGCATGTGCGTTTACAGCAAAGGTATCTTCTTTCCTTCCCCTTCCCACTCTTCAGAGCACGCCACTGCCACTGCGGGACAACCTCAATATCCTCGGTATGGATGTTCGCTGCAAACTGAACAACAAAAACTACATCGAGAGTATCATCAAAGCAGCCTCGCGTAAACTCGGAGTCCTGAACAGAGTGAGACGGTTTTTCACGCCGGAGCAACGGTGTCTTCTTTACAAGACACAAATTCGTTCCTGCGTGGAGTACTGCTCACATCTCTGGGATGGATCCGCAAAGTACTTATTAGATGCTCTCGACAGGTTGCAGCGACGTGCGGTCCGCATTATCGGAAATCCTGAGGTCACGAGTACCCTCGAGTCTCTGCAGATGCGTAGAGATGTTGCTTCCTTGGCAGTTTTTTACCGTCTCTACCATGGTGAATGTTCTGAAGAACTATTCCAATTAGTCCCACCCTCCCCCTTCCTGTACAGGACGACACGTGCAGGACTTAGATGTCACCCCTATACGGTGCAGAACATTCCTTCAAGAACCAAGCGGTTCGGTGACTCCTTCCTTTGTCGCACCATTAAGACCTGGAATTCCTTGCCAACTCACGTGTTTCCCTCTTCCTACAATCCCGGGTCCTTTAAGCGGGGCGTGAAAAAGCATCTGATGAGGCCGTCAAGCTGAGTGCCACCATTGTTAACATGGCACGTGTATATAATGGTGGCCCTCTTTCTAGAGACTTTACCTTCAGCTTACCATCAGGCGAGGTAAAGTCAAATTGACGTGTCCTATTTATAAAAAAAAAAAAAAAAAAAACTTCCTCTTGAGCTTGAATCATGAAATATAGCAAGAAGTAAGAGCACACGTAGAGAAAGAGGTTCCGAAATTTTACACCTATGACTACATCACATGATTTTTATTTTTGATGACTTTATTTTGTTTTAAATTTTATTCCTTCAAAGAAAAACCCACCATAGCTCGCTCCACAATCCGATCCATGACTTATAGCTGGTAGACTAGGCTCGCGTCACTGTCCACGTTTTGAAAATGTAAGTCATAACAGGCTGGACGCACTGGGTGGTTGAAACATTGTGCTGTAAGCCGACTGCTCAATTTGATTGACAGATTTCCACCAGCAACGTTCAGTTTATTGTCTCTCAGGTTTTGTACGAAGCCTTTACTGCGCAAGCCTCGTCGATCAATCAGCAATTGAATCGGCTTAACAGTGACATTGGTTTGGGCTTGAAAATTTTGGTTGGATATACACACCTTAACCATGTTTGGTAAAACACTGAGGATTAGGTAAGGAAAAGAGTAGTTTACTGGGGTATCACATGCTAGAAACCCTCTCACAAAAATGTACTATAATGAAATGTAAGTAGGTACCTACAAAGATGCCAACTTCAACCCATTAGCACGAGTGATTATGTGTTCAAATAATGAAGTTATCATTATTCCTTGGGGATATAAAAAGATTTTATTTTTCCGATGTTTATAACATCACCTAACGAAACAGTACAGTCGACGCGTCAGAGGAGCATGCGGCTATGAAATAACATTACCTGGATTTCTGAAAAAAGTAAGAAGTAGTATGTTCAAAGTCATAAAACTAGCTGTTGCCCGTATTGTGCCAGAATGTCGGCTATTTTTGGTTATACTCAACCTGTTGTAATCAAACTGACGGTCAATGTAACAGTAAGACAGACTAAGATCATTTTAATAAAAAATCACATCAAAATCAGTTAAGCAGTTTTCGCATTCATAAATGTGTATATTATTTATATCACATACACTATGCAGCAAACTAATATTTTGGGAACCAAAATTTTACTACATAATATCAAGAAGCAACGCTTATCCTTGCTAGTACCGGTTAATCTTGTAAACCGAAACAAATTCTAGAAAATAACATGGTGAACAAAGGCATTCCCGAAATAACTGGCATCGTATTCTAGCGTACTGTTTCTCTCCATATATATAAGGTACCTAGCGTTGAAAATGTTCAAACAAATTACCTGCGTCAGAAAATTGTGAAAGATCGTTATTGTTAGGGCGGCGGAAAGGGTTGTGGAATTTCATGACAGGAGATTTGTAAACTGTCATTTTTGTGTATACAATAGGTTATGTACTAGAGACCCACCTCAGCATCGCACACGTGCGGTGTGTGTACTAATGTGGTGTCGTAAAACTTAGACAGTGTTAGTAATGTAAACGCCCAAAATACTTTTTTTTTCAATATTGATTTCAGAATGACACCATACCTCGTCTTTTTTTATGTAGGACACGTCAATTTGACTTCACCTTGCCTGATGGTAAGCTGAAGGCAAAGTCTCAGGAAAGAGGTTTTAATGGGTAATAGATTTAAAAGCGTTTGGAAGAAATTATTAGATTCATGGTCAACATGGTATCCAAACACAATAGGTCGTTCAAAAAATTTAAATGAGAAAGGATTTTTTTTCTTCTATTTGTCAAGTACATTATTATCTTTCAGTTACGAGGACTTTCACCAAGGATACCGTGAAAAGCGTATGTTGAAATTAAATCTTCTTAAGAAGGTCACTAATCAAAGAGATATGTTACTGAAGGCGGGATGACAGTTTTTGGCTCTAATAGCCGCAGGCGTATGTATTTAGGAAACTAGTTCTTCCTTGGCGGGGAAAATATTGCATCACCGTCCTAAAATAGTTTTTGTTAGTGCTGCGGGCTACTGTAACACCGCCTACACCATCCAACATAATAATATAGGTTGAAAATTATTTAACGACCTCTAACGCTATTGCTAAGGAACAAATATTGATAGTTCTATAAATACACAGAACATAATGATATCCCGTAAGTATAATAGAAAAGTTAAAATCATACTTCCTACTAATATTTAAGAGGTGAAAGTTAGTGAATATATTTGAACTTTTATTATTAGGCTATGTAATGATTTGACTTAATAGTTGAGAATGGTGAAGTAGGTATATGAAAGGTTTATTATTTTCGTAAAATTCTTGCCATAAATTTTTCTCTCTCTCACGGGATGGGTAAACTTAACATACCAATGCATCAAGAAACAAAACGTGTACCATTTTTTCAAGGATTTATACTACCGGCACGGTATGATGGCCGTTTTGACATATTAACTAAGTTACAATTTTGACCGAGTAAAACGGTCTAGTCATCTGTATTTGAGTTGATAAAGTAGAAGATAAGATGGTACTTAACGGCCGTGTATAAAATAGAGAGAGAGAGAGCAAGCAAGCTCTGCCAAGTTCTTTTAGTACTTAACGGCCATCATACGTGCCGGTAGTGTAGGTTAGCATGACCTACACTGATTCAGATATAGGTATTTTTCATCATAGAAAGTAATAACCAAAAAGAAACGATATAAGTACCGTTGTATTTAAGAAATAGTTGAATACATTTTCAGGCATTTTCAAGTGTAGATATAATTTGTTTTTCATTCATTGGAAACATCTTTCATCTCGACTTCGTAGACAATTATTCGTAGAAATTTGGAATAGGAATGAGCAAACTAGGTGTTGAAAATTCGTTAATGGTAAGACCCACGTTAAATGTATTTATGAACGACGAATCATTTATAAAACTTCTTCTTGGAACCAATAAAATTCAAGAATCAGTAGAATTATGGGTACACGCTTATTATGAATCTTGTGGCGAGTTCAATAAGATTATTGACTGTGGAGAATTTACAATATGACAAGTTTACAATAAAGGCTTTACATTGGCTTGGATTGAATTGGCGTGTATTGAAAATTTGTCTAACATTTTTTGTTCTTATAAGCAGTTTAGAATTTTTGCTTTAGGGAGTGTTGCGAGTTAAACATACGTTTGTCATAATTAATTTCATTCTTGAAAATATACCACAATTACTACTTTGACTTCCAATATAATATTGCCGTAATATTAAATAATAATAAATATTCCACAACATTTCACACAACGCTATCTAGACCCAGAGTAAACATAGTTTAACTAGCTTGTGTTATGGAATCTAGAATGCGGATAATCATACTTAGATACTTTTTTTTGTAAATACATACATATTATACATAGAAACACCCATTCCAAAGGAAATGTACATATTCATGCATACAAATATTTGCACTGAGCGGGGATCGAACCCGCGCTTCCTGCGTAGCGGCCGCGTTCACTACCGCCACGCCACGGAGGCTAAGCTAAAAAAGGTATGAAAAGTGAAACAGAATCCCAAAATTATACTGATAATTTTTCATTTTTCTGTCACTCTCTAAGAAGCAATCAATAAAATCTACAGCCGCTTCGTCTTTCGCTGAAGTACAAAACGAAAACCAAACGTCAGAGAGGAGGTCGTTCCAAAAATAGCGAAGTTCGCATAAAATGTTTGCAAAGAAAACCTTTCTAAGTTTAATAAAAGATGTCTGACGAGAAATGTTGAAAAAATATTGTCGGACTAAATTAAATTGAATGGCCCAATAAGAGTGATCAAGAGGCTTATCACTAATATAAGAATATGAAATCTCATGATTTGTATTGTTATCGTGCTTGTATTATATGTAAAGGCCCTGTTTTATAGAAGGACCTTATATTTGATATAAAGGCCTTGTATGTATCTTACATGTACCCTATATGCCTTCGAGGAATAAGTAAATGTAAACGCGCTATAGATAAATAATTAGCTAGTTGCTATTATTACAAAATTGACATATTTTACCATATTTGTGTGCTTCTCCAAGTTTCTGACATGTTTACACTATTAAAAGCTTTCAAGGAAATGGTAAACCATTCAATCCAATTATTGAGACCAATTAAGAACAAGTTCTACTCATAAAAGTAAAACTTATTTATTTATTCTCATTAGAATTTCATCAGCTCCACTTTTCGTGCATAAAATCCAATGAAAACTCTTCTTAGAGACAACTGTATAAGTTAATTCGTCGGGCTCACAATCTCAATAGTAGAAACAATTCGGTGCAACTGTTACTTCGTTGCCGTCGTTGCCATAACTTTCGAAGACATTGTAGTTACAATGGAGTCGCTTTTAATAAGTACGACATAAAGTTTCATCGAGATCATTAACAGGTCTTATTTTTTTACCCAACTGTGCTAGAAGGAGGGTTATTTAAATAAAAGTCTCTGGTATTTATCTCAGGAATGTATCGAAGAGAAAACATTTTTGCATTAATTCCAAATTTTCTGTAACGCGATGAATGAAAAAAAAAAACATACATAGTATAAAACAAAGTCACTTTTCCCGTCTGTCTGTCCCTATGTTTACTTATAACTTTAAAACTACGCTACAGATTTTGATGAGGTTTTTTTTCAATAGATAGAATAATTGAAGAGGAAAGTTTATAATGTATAATACATGCTGAATTTAGTAAAGGGTGCAGCGGGAACGAGATCTGACACCACGCGGGCGGAAAAAAGTTGGCGGTACCAAGTTCACTGGGTTAGCCTGTAAAAATAGTTAGTACCTTTATATAGCGATAATAGTCTAAAATAATACAGTTTTTATCCTTGGATTAGGTACACGTCAAAGTTATGTGTAAACGAGAATATAACACTTCTTCAAGTCTTGTGTAACGCAATCGCCCTCCACACTCCAGCGATCGCACTCCACTCTAAGGCCCATCATGGGGGAGTGGCTAGAGAGGCCACACGGTAGCCTCTCGTACCGTCAGACGCAGATTATCACCGGGCACGGTAGCTTCAGGCGGTATCTGCATCTGATGGGTATAGAGCCAACGCCCGAGTGCCATCACTGCGACGCGAGCGTGGACTCGGGGCTGCACACGCTCACCGAGTACCCGGCGTTTGAGACGCCGAGGCGGGAGCTTGTGGTGGCCCAGGGGGTGAGAGTGCTCACGCTCTCCAACCTGTTCGCGGCAATGGTCCGCTGCGCGGATGCGTGGGCGGCCAGCGCCTCCTTCTGCGAGCAGGTCATGCTCGCGGAAGGAGGCGCAAAGTGACCTCCGCCCCCCATGAGCGCGGGCCTGAGGGTGACGGGTGGAGCCGCACGTCACCCTAGCAGAAGCAGGCCACGGCGGCGGCGCGCATCGTAGGACGATGCGCGCCTCCCCACACCGGGGTTGAGTCGGGGACCGCGTGGTCCCCCCCTTCCCGAGGAGGGCCAGACCGAGAGGGATGGCCCTGGGTCAGCCGGGGTGCGAGGGATATGTCGCATGACAACCTCACCTTCGGCCTAGCACTACGACCCCGAGACGGCGTGCGGTTTAGTCGGTTCGAGTCCGACATAACCTCCCCCTCCGGCTCCGGAGGGGTGGGTATCCGTGGGGATTTCCCGCAGGTAAAAAAAAAAAGGAAGAAAACTCAACAATGAAAATATGCTTGCAAGCTAAAAAGTACACGTGGCACTTTCTTATTTTGTTTAAGATTAAAAAAACTTTTCTTTGTTACTCCCTATTAATATTTTATATGTGGAAGTTTTTTTTTTTTTTTTTTTTTTTTTTTTTTTTTTTTTTTTTTTTACGTGCGGGAAATCCCCACGGATACCCGCCCCTCCGGAGCCGGAGGGGTGGGTTATGTCGGACTCGAACCGACTAAACCGCACGCCGTCTGTGGGTCGTGGTGCTAGGCCGAAGGTGAGGTTGTCTTGCGACATATCCCTCGCACCCCGGCTGACCCAGGGCCATCCCTTTCGGTCTGGCCCTCCTCGGGAGGTGGGGACCACGCCGTCCCCGACTCAACCCCGGTGTGGGGAGGCGCGCATCGTCCTACGATGCGCGCCGCCGCCGTGGCCTGCTTCTGCTAGGGTGACGGGTGGCTCCACCCGTCACCCTCAGGCCCGCGCTCATGGGGGGCGGAGGTCTGTAAGCGCCCTCCGACGCCCGAGCGCCTTCGGGCGCGAGCAGCAATGTCAGCGAGTCTTTCTCGCTCACCGCGCCGCGCCCGCTCTGCTGTCTCCTTCGCGAGCATGACCTGCTCGCAGAAAGAGGCGCTGGCCGCCCACGCATCCGCGCAGCGGACCATCGCCGCGAGCAGGGTGGAGAGCGTTGAGCAGGGTGGAGAGCGTATATGTGGAAGTTTGTGAAAATGTTTGAATATATGGACGTTTGTTATTCAATCACGCTACAACTGCGGAAATTTCGAACAGGGACTGATTAGATTGGAAAAACATATAGGCTACTTTTTATAGTGTCAATATTATATTCTCATCTCATGGGAGAACCTTTTGAGTTTCTAGCTAAAATGTCTATAACCTTGCTGTTGCCCTCTGTTTTACAACCGACAGGGACTCCCACGATAAAGAGAGGCGATATATGTAATTTATCTCTGTGCCGTATTATATTCAAATCCATTCAATTATTATCACGTTAATAGTAACAAACATCCACACAGATCCAAAAACTTTCACATTTATAATATTGGAAGACTCTGTTTAAACATTATTATAGCTATAAAATGATTACAGGAACGACACAAAGTGTATATTGAAGCGAGCTCAATAAAAGAAACTCCATTGTACGAACTATGTCCCGGGAAGGTATTTTCCAACGGATGAAATTATTTGCTCTTTCTGGGTACGGTATAGAAAATTGATTATTGGAGAAATGACTTTTAAAAGTATCGATAGTTTAGATATATTCTAAATACACCTATTGATAAATATAGACCCCTTTTTCTAATTGACCGGGGAAGCACTCTTTTTTGTGCAGCAGTATCTTATAGGACTTTGTAAGAATAATGTAGTTCTTATCTCTCTTTCCATAAAATTTCCATCGGTATTCACCAGGGTAAACAGTAGTGATACATGGGAAGTCTAAAAAAAATTATTTCCCAAATGAAATCCCCATCGAAATTAATCAGTATTCAATTGGAGTAGTGGGAAAAATAGTAAACAATAGTGAGTTTTAAACAAACTAGATTTCAATACAAAATATTGCAACAGAACATTTTTCATTCGTTTTATTGTTATTGATTGAGCGAACAGGACCTACCTTTTAATAATAAAGTTAACCTATATTTGCTCTGATCTTGATCTTAAGTGCACAAGGTAGGAAGGTAGAATAGATAGGTAATTTTAAAATTAAAGAAATTAATTTTATAGCAAGTTATTGGTGCTCTGGAAAGAAAATTGTTATTGCGAAGCGTAAAGTTAATAAGTTTTATATCCTACAATAACGAAAATACTCCGTTAGAAAAAAAAACACCATTTCTTGAAAACATTTTAACATTGACCACATTTTAAATGGTTGCTTGGATTTTTATGAGTGAAGACTAAAGGTCCAAAGGTGAGGTCACCTCACTGAAGTTAAATATTCATGACTCAATTCCTGTTGTATTCAAAATATGCACTTCGAAAACTAAAGCACATTCTCAAACTCCTTAATTTGATTTATATTGAATATTTATGGAAGTGACTACTTTATAGTATCCTTATACCAAAGAAAAACCAGCTAAAAAACGCCTCCCCTCCTTCGCTTTTCTTAATTTCGGGTGGGTCCCACACACTTAACGATGCTAAGTCATTTCGACGAGCAATATCGCAAACTCATTTAAAAATGTTATACCAGCAAAACGACATTAGAATTTTATGTTTAAAATATGCAAGTCACAAGTCGTTCCTCATACTCGACGCAGGTAATGAGCTCGAGTGCACATCACGTCGAACCAGCGACTATGTACGACTACGATAAATCACAGTATGCCGCTCCGGCTCGTTACTCTCGTGTTTCCTGCCGATCGATATTTACGAGGTCTCAGCTGTCCTAGACTGATAGGTATGTTATGTACACTATGTACAGGAGTGTTCAATATAATTTTGTTAAAAATTAATACTATTGTTATGTTTAGGGCAAATTACAATGGAGTCGTTACACCTAGTTGGAGTCCTCAAAAATTCAACAACTGGTCTAACTGCAATGCTTCTTATCGCTTTTGGGTTGTGGAGGTCAGACGGCAGTCGCTTCATGGAAAATATCGAAGTTTAGCCTGCAAAAGCGGACCCCAGACTTCAAGTTCAAAGCTTCAGATGCGACTGGGATTAATAAAATAAATAAATAAATAAAATAAAAATGTTTATTTGTTATCACAATTTTCGTACAAACTTTTTCAGTTGGCTAGCAGGAAGAAGACCATGGGGATGAATTCTTTGCCACTTAAACTTTTAACTATATTTTTTTGAATTCTTATAAATATTGAAGCTTAATTTTAATTCAGATTTTGGGAGAAGCCGCGTAATAGCGCCGGTGAAGTGGGCAACAGTAATTTGCAGAATTTGATACATACATAGGAACAGCCGGAATTTAGAGCATTGATATAATTGATTACTGTTAATCATTGGTATTTTTGTGAACTTTCATGTGTTATGTGTTCCATTTATCTAGATAAAAATCTAATATCAAAGTCATTTACCGTGATCAAACTCTCGCCCAACCGATTCCCGATGAAAATGAATGGAATTTAATGAATAAAGTATCTACGTACACCGAAACTTGTTACACAATTTTAATGGAAGGGCAATTCTGAAGTTATTTAGAATTTAAATTGTGTTTTAATTGTTGGTTTAATTCCATTGTTCAAAAACTGCGCACTTATAATTGTTTGGATAAAATTTATTACTGTCGAAAAGTTTGGCGAGTTGAGGAATTCGTGATAGCATTAATTATAAGATAGTAGATACCGGGTTTGGTTTAGTAATCTTAAATATTTATACTTGACTTGTATACTAGTAGGTACTAGACAGCTGTCTCGCAAATTATGAAGGAGGTTACTTTCAGCCAGACGTTTGACGCGTAGTAAGCGTCAAAGTGGATGGTATAATCATGTTTATTTCATAGCGAAAATACTGTGTAACTCCTAAGAGCGTTTTCACACTCATCCGATATCCGATATCCAACATCCGATATCCGACATCCGATATCCGATATCCGATATCCGACATCCGATATCGGAGGAAGTCAAATGTATGAGATATGTATATTTCTTTCACATTGTCCGGCCCGATATCGGTTATCGGAGCCAAAACAGTGGTATTGATATCGGATGTCGGATATCGGATATCGGATGAGTGTGAAAACGCTCTAAGTAGTCTCTATAAAAACATATTTAAAATAGTAGTTTCTTTTAATCTGATCGCAGTTTGACAATGACAGTTCACTGGTATACATTGGCAGGAGGTAGGATACGACGGTATTTAAGTCCAATTGAGCAGTCCGACTGTGGAAGTACCTCCGCCCTACAGAATACCACGTTCATTATAACCTCTTGTTGTGTTCCCGGCGGTGAGTAGGGTAGCTAGAGCTCACTGGAGAGTTTTGTGCTGTCAGTGGGAAGACCAAAGGCATGTCCTGCTTTATCTTCTACACTGACTGCACAGAAACTCACTGTACTAACAGGGTCGGCAGCACGAGTGTAACTCTCCTAGTGTTGCACACGTCCATAGGCCACAGTAACCACTTTTCATCAGGTAGGCTGTGTGCTTGTCTGCCACCTAAGTAGTATAAAAACATTATATTTGCATTTTTTTGTTCATTTTAAAACGAAGGTATTTTTTATTTCTTTCTTCTATGTTTCTTTTACTACAATTACTATTAAGAACAAAAATTTGCGTATAGAAACGTTTAGTATTAATTTTTATTTAAATAATTAAACCGGAAGAACTCTTAGTTCGAAAATAAAATATATTTATTTCTATCTACGAATTTTCAACTGAATTTCATCATAAATTCAAAAAATAGTTATATTTATCAAGCTCAATTTTAGACATGCAAACAGTATTTTGTTTGATGTAAATTTAGGACATGGCATACATTGTGGTTAGTGTTGTAGTGCGGCCTATATCGGCTACGACGTAGATCTACACGTAGCACGAAATAACGTTTGGAATGTAGCACGTTGAAATGAAATGCTACGAACGCTTCGAATTTGATTTCTACTTGGATTCAGATTTTCGAACAGTTTCAATTTGACTTTTATACAAGAAAATAATAAGAACATAGGTTACGTTTCCTGAGAATGTTAAATTACACCTCATACTGTCGGTAAGTACCCACCTTAAGAAGATTGTTCAGTCTATAAAAATAAATTCAAAAGAATTTTCATCCGCAAACAAGCAGCTTGGAAACCAATATTCATAAATTTTCAAAAGTGGAATTTAAAATACGAAAATCTCTTCTTCCATTTTAAAACGATCATACATTACTAAGCCACATAAATGGTTCTAACCTTTTCAGTTAAGTGTTACCCTACTGTGAAATTCTCCCCTAACAAGCGGGGTTCCAAAAGAGAGGGCCACCTAATTCTACCTTAAGACGTTTTCTAATCAACGGAGCCTATTCAGTTTCATAGGGGGAGGCCGTTTTACGAATTAATCTGTCCTGTTTGGGTCGGGGCATAAAATATTCTGTGGGTGGCGTCCATAGAATATTGTGTTCGATGAATCAGGTCTTAGGTGGAGTTCACACGTCGCTTGACATCTAGAATTTACTTTAAGAATAGGTTCTAGTTGTTTTTATTTTTTAACGTCAGCGTGACCATCTAAATTAATTTAAAACATTTTAAGTTTATCTTAGCTCTGTCGCAGCCAACTAGATAAATCAACTGTTCAATAATCAGCCTAGCCTATTTACTAAACAGCGGCGGTCAACGAGCTTTCTGAATGATATTTCAGCATTAGCGTTTGTTACAAAATTTAATAAACTGGCTGGATAAAGCCTAGGTTTTATAAAGAAGGAAGACAGAAAGTAAGTAAGAAGTTTACAGGGAAAAACAGAGTATTTTTTTTTGGAACTGGCAACCTGCAGACGTATGAGGAGAAGTGGAACTGGAGTGTAGCAATAGAAGTTAATATATCTAAAACTTACAAATAATACTAAGACAGACTACTGCTTAAAGTTTACAATCAGTTAGGACATAGTACTTCTCTAGTTGACCTGACAATTTATACTGCGGAGAGTTTGTATCTATGTATGTAATCTAGTCTTGAATAAATTATTTAAAACCGTTTGTAAAAACCGAACCCCATCCCAAACTAGAAATATTTATTACATGCACATACGTGCCCTAACCACTTATTCACACGGGATGAACAGAGACAATAGAGTACTACTTTACACGATCCCTGCATACATCCTTTAGTTTGGGAGCTGATTGGAATGAAGTCCCCTTTCTTTTATACAAGTTCGGCTAAATATGGTTGCAATATCTCTGACCTCATTCCTCTGTTCATGCACACGACCCATTTGATGGAAAGTGGTAACTGTGGTCTATGGATGTATGCAACACCAAGGGAGCCAGACACGTGCTGCCGACCCTGTAAACACAGAAGATTTCTGTGCCATCAGCGTAGAAGACAAAGCAGGAATAGCCACTGACTTCTGACGTCTTCTCACTGACAGCACAAAAACTCTAAAGTGAGCTCTGGCTACCCTACTCACCGCTGGAAACACAACACGAAGTTGTTCATGTTCGTTTTATGAAATGAGTTTTTCTTTCACTAATAATCGCAATTATGATATATTTTAATTCGCTAATCCCTCAATTAATTATCATAGGTTCAATAAGAATAACTGATTCAATCAAAATTATTAGCTTGTATTAGAAGTGGGTTCATGTCAATAGTGTAATACTTGAGATTCAAACTCACGACCCCTATCGCAAATCATGTGTCTTAGCGATTATACTACCATATATAATAAACCCACAGGACAGAATTTCCTACAAGCATATAACAACAAATAAATCGACTTTTGTTTGAAATACCTAGTTGAGCCGGTTATATAGCGAAGGAGAGTACAATGGGGTTTTTGAGGTCGCACTCCGGCCCTCTATTAAAAAGGTTCTGTAATGAAACATTAAGTTAATGGCAGATTAAGCAACTAGAACAATTACTTAGCTACTAAAATAGATTAGGTAATACAGGGTGGGTTTATTTCAGAGTTAGGATGGTTGCTGGGATTGTAACGAAGTCACAACATTTTGTTGGCGTTTTTATGTATTTAAAAGTGAAATATTAGGGGGCTAATTAATACAGTAGATTAATTTAATCTTTATGCGACTGTTTAATGTTTCACATATAATTTATACCATAGTAAGGTGTTAAATTGCTTGGAAAATAATTTTAATGAAAGAAAATGATGACAATGATAAAAATGTTGTACTTGTTTCAATTTTTTTCAAGTATTTAATATCATATTTATATTATAATCTAATGATATAGAAAAATTATTTAAAGCCTTTATTTCAGTATGATTTAGAATTTTTAAATAAGCGAGATAAGAATAAGCATAAAAGCAATAGCGATCGTTGAACCTTTAAAAACTTCAGTACATAGGAATGAAACTTCCAAAAGACAGAAAATTTGCTGACTAAGGGTCGCAAGTACAAACCAAGAAGTTGCTGTATTCCGCTGAGAGCAATATTTTGCAAACCAAATAGTGAACCTCTGTTGTTTTGAAGTGTACAGCGACCTTCCCGACTTTCGCATTTAACTACAGGAAACATACTTCAAGACAGGGAACAAACACATCTTAGGGCAAGTGCACATATTCGCCATTGCAACGATCGGCATTTTATTCGTTGAGTAAGGATAGGTTTTATGTCTATCGTTACAAAATTGAAATTTTAATGACGATCATTAACGATCATCGGCATCAGCAGCGGTATGACTGATAGACCAGTTCAATCCAGAACCGAATCCATAAACATCATCCTTTTCAAATTATAACAATCCTTTTCCGTACCGATGGTGTTAATGACATCCAAAGTAACTCCGACGATCGCAATGTAACCCAAATCACAAAAAAGTTGAAAATATTAAGACATAAATCACGATACAATTCAATAAACGTCATTGCAAGTCCATTTCTCCGTAATCAAAAAGTACAAAATCTCATTTTATCTGTAATCAAGCAACGCAAACAATAGTTCTCACTACAGTATTCCGTCGTTGCCGACCAGTTGATTTGATTTTGTAGCTTACTCGCGTTATCTGACTATACTATGTGCTCAAGGTCTTTTGCATGCATTGCACGTTCGACCAGGCGAGCTTATTTTGTAGATGTTCTTGTTGCTTCTGCCGATTTCGCATCATCTGCAGTTTTGTATTAGCTAATTTGAAAATATCGAATTTTCTAGACTGTGAAGCAGCTACTCGTATGGTATGTCTGACCCAAATGAATTTGTTCAGGAAAGTACTAACGTTAGTACTAAGTTTCGCTTAATATCAATTTCTTTAGCAGTATTTTTGTTGCTTTTCACAAAACACTAAAAATACTAAGTTTCGTGCCTTAAATAAGTTACTAGCAGTCACGGGTCTTTCAAGCTTGGTTGCAAATTTGAACCTCACTGAATGAGAATATATGTTTTGGTGTAGGTGTTTATAGTTATGCATTTATTTCCAATAAAAAATGGCTACTAATAGGCTACTTGACTCATTTTTTTTTCTGCACCTAAACGATTAATTATTATTCCATTATACAAAAAAAAATATGAAATTTTATTTTTAAGCCTAAAAATATTGAAAACTTTATTTAAAAGATATGATTTTCAAAAACTGGGCAAAACGCTGTCCGCCATGTTGTTCGATAAATTATCTGTGCTGTGACGTCAGAAATGCATGTAATCAACTATTAGAAACTAAACTATTGTATCAATTATTTGAAGGTTATGTTATCATATGAGCATCTGTCTCTGGCACTACTCGACAGCGGACTGGGATGGACTGCGTGATTATTTTGCGTCCATCCCGTGGGTTGAACGCTGCTTTGAAGGCAAGAACCCATCTGAGGCCGCAACTGCTGTCGCCGGTGAGATCAGTCTGGGCATGGAATATTGTATCCCCTACACTGATGTCGCCGGTGTCCGCAGGGCGCGCCCCTGGTTCGGGCGCGAGTGCGCGGAGGCTGTTAATCATAAACAGACTGCGTACCGCGCTTGGATCAGGGCGCGCGCTACGTGCGATCCCAACGTGGGCCACTTCAAGGCGGCGTACAACAGAGCCACAAAGGCCTGCAAGAGGGCTTATGTCAGAGCGGATGCCCAGCGCATAGCGCGGCTTGGTCAGGAGCTAGTAGAGCATCCCACGGGCAGCCGTGGCTACTGGCGACTGGCCAAAGCCGTGCAAGCCAACTTCTGCCAGCCTTCGCTGCCCCCGCTGCGCAATCCCGATGGCCAGGGCCCATGAGCCGCAAGAGAAAGCAAATTTGCTGGTTAATCTCTTTGCGGCCAACTCCCGAGTCGATGATTGTGGTATGGAGCCGCCGACACTGCCCGTCAGTGACCATGCACTGCCTGATATTCGTATCAGGCAACGCGATATCCGAGCAGTGTTGCAGTCACTCGATGTCCGGAAAGCCAGTGGTCCGGACGGTATTCCAGCGGTGGTTCTGCAAAAATGTGCAGCGGAGTTGTCTCCAATGCTTGCGCGGCTGTACCGGCTGTCATACAGCTCTGGTACAGTGCCTTCGGCTTGGAAAGAGGTGAATGTACAGCCGATCCCCAAGAAGGGGGATCGCTCAGACCCAAACAACTATCGACCCATAGCCGTCACCTCAGTGCTGTGCAAGGTGTTCGAGCACATTATTAACAAACAGCTCATGCGTCACCTTAAAGATCACTCCCTAATTAATGACCGGCAATATGGCTTCAGGCCGAAACGGTCAGCGGGTGATCTTCTGGCGTATGTTAACCATATTTGGGGTGAGGCTATGGACAAGCACGACGAGTCATTGGCAATTAGCCTTGACATCGCCAAAGCTTTCGATAGAGTTTGGCACAAGTCGCTTCTTTCCAAGTTACCAGCCTTTGGTCTGCCTCCTAGACTGTGCGACTGGGTTGCCGGCTTCTTGCAGGAGCGCCGTATTCGCGTCCTTTGTGATGGACGAGCCTCGGAGTTCTTGCAGGTAAATGCCGGCGTACCGCAGGGATCTGTCCTATCGCCAACTCTCTTTCTTCTGCATATCAATGACATGCTGTCGACCGGCAGCATTCATTGCTATGCGGATGATAGCACCCTACACGGGAGTTATCATGGACGTCCTGCGGATAAGCAGACGCATATCGCGGAAAAAAGGCAGCTTCTTGTCACTGAGCTTGACCGGATCCTGGATCACATTTCCCAATGGGGCTCTGGGAACTTGGTCGAGTTCAATGTCAAGAAGACGCAGGCATGTGCGTTTACAGCAAAGGTATCTTCTTTCCTTCCCCATCCCACTTTTCAGAGCACGCCACTGCCACTACAGGACAACCTCAATATCCTCGGTATGGATGTTCGCTGCAAACTGAACAGCAAAAACTACATCGAGAGTATCATCAAAGCAGCCTCGCGTAAACTCGGCGTCCTGAACAGAGTGAGACGGTTTTTCACGCCGGAGCAACGGTGTCTTCTTTACAAGACACAAATTCGTTCCTGCGTGGAGTACTGCTCACATCTCTGGGATGGATCCGCAAAGTACTTATTAGATGCTCTCGACAGGTTGCAGCGACGTGCGGTCCGCATTATCGGAAATCCTGAGGTCACGAGTACCCTCGAGTCTCTGCAGATGCGTAGAGATGTTGCTTCCTTGGCAGTTTTTTACCGTCTCTACCATGGTGAATGTTCTGAAGAGCTATTCCAATTAGTCCCACCCTCCCCCTTCCTATACAGGACGACACGTGCAGGACTTAGATGTCACCCCTATACGGTGCAGAACATTCCTTCAAAAACCAAGCGGTTCGGTGACTCTTTCCTTTGTCACACCATTAAGACCTGGAATTCCTTGCCAGCTCACGTGTTTCCCTCTTCCTACAGTCCCGGGTCCTTTAAGCGGGGCGTGAAAAAGCATCTGATGAGGCCATCAAGCTGAGTGCCACCATTGTTAACATGGCACGTGTATACAATGGTGGCCCTCTTTCTTGAGACTTTACCTTCAGTTTACCATCAGGCGAGGTAAAGTCAAATTGACGTGTCCTATTTATAAAAAAAATGAGCCTTTACTTCAGTATTACTTATTAATTGAAAAATTAATTAGTGAACTTTTGTTTTATTTCCATGAGTATATTAATAAAATGCAATGTGCTTACAAAGCAGTCTTGACGTTTCTTAGCTCGGTTGAGCAGAAATCAGGATTCGCGGCAAAAAAATTACCAATCATAACCGAGTTAATTTTCGGCAAATTTGTGCTTTCTGCTTTTACAAATCCGATGTCCATCATTGATTTTTTCAGTGACTCGAAAAAACAATCACCTTTTTCCACTTACGGAAGAAGTTTTCACAAAATCACAATCCGTTTTACTCGTACAAATGATCACACATCTCCATGATAATTATGACAATTGACGTTTCGTTGTTTTCGTATATTAATGACGTCATAACATGGACGACAGTGTTCTTACCCGTTGAATAAAAAAAATAAAAATGTGTTTTTCAAATTAATATTATTTATTGATCATGTACTTTTATTTCACGATATCGCTTTTTTACGTTTTCCTAAGTCAAGTACTAAAGGAAAAACTTATTCGATGTATGAAATTAAGTATGAGTCAAGTAGCCTATTATGTAAATGTGTGCTTAAGTTTAGCTAAGTTAAGTTCTATTTTTATATATATATATAGGACACGTCAATTTGACTCCACCTCGCCTGATGGTAAGCTGTAGGCAAAATCTCAGGAAAGAGGGCCATGTTAACAATATATACATGTGCCATGCTAACAATGGTGGCACTCAGCTTGACGGCCTCATCAGATGCTTTTAGCTCTAAATAGTTAGGAAGGTTTAATATACCGTAACATTATAAATTTTCAAGCAAATGAGAACTGCTCCTCTACACGTTACGCTTTTCAAGTCTATAAAAGTATCTTACAAAAATCAAATACGAAACATTCATAATTACCTTCTTTCCAGGAAAATGAGAAACGTAAATTCGAATCATGCGGTAAAAAAATATAGCTGAACATGCTAAATTATCCTCGAATCGTCATCAACCTTTTCCTTTTCAAGTCTATTGAAAACAAATTATAATTCATATTAACCTATGACCTAAAACAAACGCAAACGTAACCAAACTTGTTAACGTTTGCGCAGAAAATCAACCGATAACTGTATTAGTCAAGTTATAAAACACGTGACATTCCTTTTATATGTACGTACTAACATATCTCGTAAAAACCTGATTCTTATTAGTTTCGCCCTCATTTCAAAACCAGTCATAAAACTTAGAGAATAAGATCCAGTTTCTTTTGAAAGCAGTGAAGTATTCTTATTCCACGTTTACTGGACTACGGAAATGACATGGTTGACCCCGATCCGTCCTGCACTAACGATGCGGCCCGTATTCACCTAGATCGTTTTCAGTGTTTAATTAGCCGGTAGCTGTCACGCATGTGCAATTATTTTTCACTTAGCATGCGGTGATTATGGAAAACTCGGGTTTCAACATGCTAATAATGACAAGAACGCTTTTATCTTCATTATCATATCTTAAAACTCCTCACTCCCCTCTAATATGGTTTAACTTTGCGTTACAAAATCTACACGTCATAAGACTGTGATACGATTTTTATAGCAAGATAACTATACTTGATTATTATTGTAAATACTTGAAAGTTTTTCGGCTAAGACATGGAAGAAATATGTCGTAATTGATGTTTACAATATTTTTCAGATAGCATGGGTACGGTGACATTTGACTAATTCCATTTCATGCATGATTCATTTCGAAACAATTTACTTAACGCGGAATACAGGAAACAACACTTAATACGAAGATAAGAAGAAAACTGTTTTATTTTGCATTTTTAACTTAAAACTATTTTTATTTCTCCGTAATTATTTAAACTTTAAATATAAACATTCCAAATACATAATTCTTGATGCGTGAATCGGAACAGGTTGCGTTAGAGATTGACATAGTAAAATCGTTATAATCGATAAATTGTCGAATAAAGTATCATAAATCGTTAGTTGTATTTTTAACTAAAATACGATTATAAAATATAATTATGTAATAATAAACTTTAAACAAAGCATTTTTGTCTTTGTGGAGCTTTATTATAATATAGCAACACTGCTTAAGCATGAGCTGGCAGCCATCTTGTTATATCAACTCAGTACGAGTGCGTCTGCCTTGTATGCGGTCTGTTTTCTTTGTTTTGAGCTTGCGTGGTGATTTGTTACTTGTTTTTGTTATTGACTATCGTTGTGCTTTGTTGTTTTCGTTACCGTTTTTTGTTATTGACTTTTGTTTTGTTGTTTTTTTTTTGGCAAAATGCTAAAAAGAACGAAAAAGACTGTGTTTGGTAGTCAAGCCCGTGAATTTGTAGTTCGATTGCGGGATTACTTTGAGCGGGAACGTGAGAATGGCGGAACGCTATTGCCTGTGTCCAACGTTTTGGATCGAGTGGCAGATGCGTTAGACATTGGGCGGAACACGGTTTCTCGAATCACTCGAGAAAAATATGGTGCTCACGATACAGAAGAAAATAAGTTGTCCACCCCTAATAAAAAGCGAACCAAAAAGGCATCTGTAACAGATGTAGACAGTTTTGCGGCCGATGCTATACGGAGCCACATTTATAACTATTACCAGAATGAAGAATTACCGACGCTTCTAAAGCTGGTCAAGTCTTTAAAAGATGTTGATTTGTTTACCGGAAGTCCTACATCCTTGTGGCGCGTACTGAAGGACATTGGTTTCCAATTCAAAAAAGTAAACAAAAGAAAAATTGGCATGGAGAGGGGCGATATAGCACTTGCGCGGGTTACATTTTTGAAAAAGGCTAAAGCGATTACCGATTGGAGCAATTCCCAAATAATTATTCACGTCGACGAGTCAGATGACGATGATGATGATGATGATGATGATGATGAAGATGATGAACATGTTTGATTTTTAATAAATAATTAAACAGGTTATCAATTTTGTTTTACTTTTTTTCTTCAAAATTATTAGTTAATAGAATCGATTTCTTCTTCATTAATAAATGATCTCGATAAGATATATAATCGATTTTATTTCATGCGATTTTATCTTGACTACATCTCTAGTAACTTCAAATCCCAAACGTCACCGTACCCATGCTACGTGAAAACGACTATAGTTGAAATATCTCACGCGTTGTAAAGGTGCCGATAAATTTTGGGTTCTTCACCAACTGGACGCGAGAGACAGGACAGGCATGTGTTTAGTTTACAAAATTAACATCATACTCATGCCTTTACAGTGTATATCCCCGGGGGGATAGGTAGATGTGCTTGACACGTGTTTTCTGGATTCTTACGGATTTGACGGGTACTTTTCGAAGAGAAGCATATTTACTATCGGATTGGAAACAGCTCTATAGCGGGTAAAACGGGGTGAATCTGTCTCTATAAATGGATGAATAATAATAAAATGGTCCGCTTTCTGTAAGCTGTGGACTATTTCAATGTGATGAAATGAAGGAGGTATTTCCACGACAGTATTTCCGTCCAATTGAGCAGTCCGACTGGGGAAGTACCTCCGTCCTACAGAATATATGAGTAGGATAGCCAGAGTTCACTGGATAATTTATGTACTGCCAGTGGGATGACTAAAGGCTACTCCTGTTTTGTCTTCTACACTGACGGCACAGAAACTTTCTATGTTTACAGGGACGACCCTGTAAACATAGAAGTCGTGCTGACGACAGCACGAGTGTGATTCCCTTGGTGTGTTGCACACGTCCATAGGCCACGGTAACCACCTTTCCATCAGGTGGGCCGTGAGCTTGTCTGCCTCCTCAGTTGTATAAAAAAAATTAAGAATAGGACAAAATATCTGGTTAGATACTTAAGATTTAGTAAAATAAATTATTTAAAAAAATCTAACGACTATTTTATTTCCATTCACCCATTGATCTCAATTCACATCGTTTTAAGATAACTTAATCGCCTTTTTTTCTTTTCTATTCTGCTTAAGTGATTCTATCCCATTGCCGTGTTCCTAGTAGAGTAGATTAGGTCCAACCCATCTCTTCTCTTGGATACCATAAGTCAATGGGATGGGGCTGTTTTCCATCCAAGTGTATACAAACAGCCCAAGACAAAGGTAATTAATAACAATAACCTCGCCTCTTATTGTGTTGGCCCGAAAATCATAATGTTGGCGAAATGTGGGTGTCAATAAACCTCTGCCTACCTCTTCGTGGATTCACAGGCGTGATATGTATGTAACCATATCCTAAGCCCATAGTGATACATTTTAAAAATTCCGGCATGTAAAATCTAAAGCCTTCTAAATTTTATAACATCACGTTACTAAATCTATCCCCGTGATATTTGGACTTTCTGCACCACATTAATAATGGACGCGAGAACGTTTCGGAAGCTTCCATTCTGAAATATTAATACTGCCGAAGTTGTTTTTTTATTCACGACACTGGGATTTATCGGGTGTGCTTGTTATTTGTTTAAATGACTCTTTGCACAGGATGTTATTAGATTTTTGAAGCTTCAGGCTTCTAATATAAGCGTTCTTACATCTGGATGATCTGGATGACTGGAGACTTACTATGATCTTTGTGGAGAATCCAAACTTTGACATTGACAGTAGGGACTCCGGTGCAAGCCTTCGACATTTAGGCAGTTGTTGCTCCCATTGTAGTGTATTGCCTTAATCTATTATTTTACTATAACATTTGTACCTAACTGCAACATTATATTGCATACTCATAAGTTAATACTGACGCATGAAATTGGGTCCTCGTATATTTGATGTCAATTCTATACAAGAGACCGAGCAATGTAGACGTTTAATATACAACTACTTCTGCCATGATGCTGTCGTATCATTTACCGACCTCCTTTTTTTAACGTGAGGGAAAATCCTTTATGGATGCTATGCCGGACTCCTACCGACTAAAAACCCTCACGTACCGCCTAATAGCCTGTGGTTGGTAGCCCAGGGTAAGCCCTCGGAAGGATGTCCCTGGTACCGACCTCCTTATGATCTAATAGTTACACAATTACCACACAATAAAATCCAAGTCGACACTTTGCTGATGTGTAGAAAACTAACCCAAACTTGTTCAGGCACACAAAAGTGTAACAGAATAGGGAAACTTGTTGGCATACAAACCCAAAAAACATTACGTTCCATTTTTGAACAGTCGCATGAATAAGTTTCAACATACTGTTATAACGTTCGGAATCTATAGCAATGTATAATCCCTTTATTTCAATATATTTCATAAACCGCATAGCCGCAGGTGTGTGCTTATATTATAAGTATATGAACCACCCCACATATAACATCTGAAATTTACCCTAATCTGCCAAGTAATGTCATATAATGACGGTGTATTAATGGGAATAAAATTCCTCAAATTTTGCTCAATTATTAAATTCCGAGGGGAAGTTAATATATTTTGATTATCAACCCTCCTTCACAATTAGATGAGCAGTACAAGACATGGCACGATTACCCGGGAAAAGTTATAATGAAATAATTTATGTACGTAAAGTTATTTGTGTGTAATTCCTTTGACGATCTTTTTTACACAGTTTACTTTTAAGTACATTTTTAAATTTATTTGTGTACTCTTATACTGAAATGTCAACATTATAAAATTAAAAACAGTACATTAATGACAGTCTTTACGCACAGAATGTTAAAATAAAATTAAAAAGTAACTTTAAAGTACAGGTCTTCTATGGGTAACAATATCATAATGTAACTTTTTCCATTACGGTACAGCTTCAGCTGGACACAAGGGGATGTCAACGCACTTTTTTGCAAAATCTGTCGACGTGGCACAACGCGCATGAGCGATAAACTTTCAACATTAGTGAGGTCTTCTTTTCTGCCATTTTAAGCAAATTATATTAATTGTTTCATGAGATTAGATAAAGGAGTGTATAAAACCATCATTTTCTTTTAAAGCACTCGTTTTGACACAAAAACTCACCTACGGCTCATTTTTTACCCTCACTCGTATTATATGAAACCCTTAGGCATCAGTTTCATAAACTACTATTGTAAGGTATTTATTACCTATTACACTGTCTGAAGTTTACGCGCATATCACTCATTGAGACCAAACTACTCTAACGGATTGTATCGCGCTTCAAGCTAACCTACAGGTACCATTTTCAGTCACCTCGCAACCATGACTGTTGAAAAGTAGCCAATAAGTTGAGCTAAATGTAAATAAAACCAAATAAATCGCGACAGTATTAAGAAAAATAAATTTTATTTCAATGGTAGGCAAATCATTAATTTTGCTAGGAAGCTTTTGAATGACTGACTGATCTTTTGGAGTCTACGTCGACTCGAGTCAACTAGTCAATTGAAATTTTAATCAGGCGAGTATCAAAACTGTTTATGACTAGTTTGCTCATATTTGTGTATTATAAATATCAATCAAACACTCCCGAAAGCCACTGCAACTAGAGTCACTCGATTCGGAATACATTTGATTAACGATGCGAGCATTAATAGCCTGACTCGATTAATGATTCGATACTCCTCGATACTGAGTAATGGACTTTCGGCCAACTGAGAGATTGAACATCTATTATTGGTCATGTAAGGGTGAGCTAGTAATACATGTCAAAGAGAAATAGTAGCCGAGTAAGAAGCCATGTTTTTGTATTAAGTAAGTCGGATACGTTTCTCACGAAGATAGCTTGATGACTTCCTCATACAACACCATTAAACATAATATAATAAGATTATATTATATGGATTTATCTTACAAGACTTTTGTATTTTACTTACTTCAGTAATAAATTACTTTGAAATGGATTAATACTGTTTCCTACTGCTCTGCCTGCGTGATATTCCGATCCCGTTCGTTCCCACAACCTATGACAAGGTATTACAGGGAAAATTTACATATATTAAAGAGCTAGCTTGGTTATCGCTATAATATCGGTTATCGTTATAAATTGTAGCCTATGTGTTATTCTGATGTATAAGCTATATTATTGTAAATTTCCATAAGAATCCATTCGATAGTTTTCACGTGAAATAGTAACAGACATTCATTCATCCATCCATCCATGCTTACAAATTTCGCGGTTATAATATTGGTAGGATATAATCTATCCCTGTACAAAAAATTCAGCTACTTCCGCTTATTTGAGCTTCACTGTGTAACAAAATAACAACATTTCGTCAATATAAAGTTTTAAATATAGGTATCAGTGATTCATACCCTTTGAACATCCCTCAGGTGGTGTGAGCCCTGTCAGTGGCTGTCCCTGCTGACCCTGCTACCGGATACATTGCCCTATTAACGAGGGGTGAATTTATTAGTACGGATCACGCAACCCATTAATTTTATAGCAATTTTTTGTAGATGAGGCTTCTGATGAGCTATTGATTTTGTTACTATGCGTGTATGGGTTTATTCATTTGAGCATTTAATGCGTAGGGATGAAAGTAATTTTATTAGGGAAGCATTAACTGGGTTTGTAAATCAGAGAGCAGTCACTCCTCAAAAAAAAAATCAACGTTCCTATCAAAAAAGCATAAGTAAACGGATCTCAGGCTCCAAAGTGCAAATCTTGTTGAATTATAAATTCAGACCTTCCTTCATAAGCCCAATCTCACCAACATCTTCACCTTAATAGAAATACCATTGATGATGTCTCTCTACAAGCTACGAGCCAAATTTCTAGCAAGACAAAAGAAAACTTGGAGTTCACCGCACAAAAATGAAGACGTAAAATAAAATGAAGAGCAAAGTAACTGTAAGTAATGAGATAACTTCCATTTATAATTCACAAATTACATGCGTCCGTGGGACTTACAGAGAACATAAAACCACCGACTTGTTACATCCAGCGTCATAATTTTAAATGAAAAATGTAAAGCCTTATTATTTAAAAGTTTTGCAGGTTGATGTGTGCCGAGCACGACATTATGTTGTAAGATTACGCGCGCATTGTACGGTCAACTGTCAGAAAGTTTTAATGAAAAATATTATATATGAGTGCTTACGGTGATTATTTTATACGAGTTTATTTTCGTAGAGAACGAAGTTCAAATATAACTTTATTTAATTAGATAAATGTCAGTTAATGTAACATGACTTGTTGCAATAAAAGAAACTTTGAAATTCACTGGATATACCAAAGTACCTTTGCTACTTACCTAATGTGATTAATGCCGGCTAAGTACATACTGAACAACTCGAGTACTTTATGTACAGTGTAATTAAAAACAGAGAGATATCTGTGAGAGTGAAACCTATTAAGTAGCGTTTTTAATATTTATATATGTATTTGAAATTGTTTCAAACCTGTGTTATTTTTTGGAATATAAAGTCATCATCATCATCATCAGTGTCTTGCTTTTTCTAAAACAAATAAAATTCGTTTTTCCACAATGTTTCATTACATTTTTACAGTGATTGAATCTCCAAACCTAGAAAAAATACCGTGACACATGAACCATTCATTATGGACAGACAATATATGCTCCCATACTCATACATTTTTCATCGGCTGTACTGAATACTAAAGACTGGTGTGAAACAAGGAATTCAAATCACTTACCATTACACTATTACTATAAACATGATTAACGCACTGTGAAACTAAAACATAACAAAAAATAAAACATAAAGACATGACATAAAAATCTTCCCACCCTAGAACATACGCCCTTATATCGCGTGACTTTCATAAAGCTATGACGGTCTGTACCGTTTGATTATTTCATTCAAAATGTAACTATAGAATGAAGCTATCATTTAATGTCAAATATCATTCACCCTGGGGTGTGATTACATTTCTAGTTACGATAACTAGAACTAAGATTGGTAATACCTACTCCTAGGAGTTATAACTAAGATTCAGCTGATTAATTTGTTGGAAGTAACTTTGTCGTGACTTTGCTTGTTAGGTAAATTTGGTCTAACTACTATTTTATGAATGTGAAAATTAGGAGGAATTAGAGGTTACTTAATTTCGTAAGAACACCTATAAAGATTTGGATGAAATTTTGCAACGACATATGTATATTATAGCAGCACGATCAAGTCGATTTCGAGTAATTTTGTATCTTAACATAACATATTATCGAATGTGTAACATTATAGGATACATAATTGACTTCTACTATCAAAGAGAGCTATATCTCAAGATTAAATTAAACTCAGATGTTATTAAGCATCGTTTACAGAGAGATGAATTGCTCCCACTGAAAATATCGCAATAACATCTTGTGAAAAAGTACACAATTTGTCACGAGAATTTTAGAAATAATTTTGGATATTCTGTGTTATTTATTCGCAGCTTTTGGGAGAACGTTTATCAACAAATAAAAACATTAAACGTTTCAAAGGGAAAATCAACTGAAAACATTTCGCATTCCCCTTGTAACTCGTTTGGAAATTGGTTTATGTATTTAGAAAAAACATTAACTTGGATATTTGTAGACGATAGGTTTCGAATGCTAGCCATCTCGCGCGCTGCCTCCGGCAGGGATGTAATTGGGTTTGAACAATAAAACGGATATGTTTATGGGAAATTCTGATGTTTATTTGAGTTTAACTTTGAACGTATTATTGTAATTGAAACGGTAAACTTTTTAGTTTAAATTTTGGTTTAGGCGATCTTTGCGCAAATGTATCAATGACAGAATTATATAACTATGGTTATTTGATAGAATATGGAGATATATGAAAAGGTCCTGATACACGTCTACCAGGGAATTGAAGCATACCAGTTTCGTGAAATGATTTGGGTCACTGAGTGATTGATACAATGTCGATGGCCAGGTCGAGAAAATTGGATTTTATCACAGAAAATTCACAGTATTACCTAACAGATGATGAAAGGTTGCCTTTTATATTATGAACCCTGCCTAATGTGAGAGCAGTTTTTTCGTTAACCTTTCAAGTATAAGTAAAACCGTAAGTCTTTAGGAGTATGTTCCGTAAATGTATGGCAATTTTATAATTAAACTTTTCTTCAAGTGCCTTCGGATTTATTGTAATAGCTATGTCAGCTAAACAGCATTCCTAATACAATCTAACTACAGTGACTATGAGTAGTTGTGTGAACAGTAGCCCTCGCAAGCACCCTTTACCATATTTTTCTAGTACCCTTAAACAAATTTACTGTCCTTAAAAAAACCGGCCAAGTGCGAGTCGGACTCGCGCACGAAGGGTTTCGTACTAGAAAAAGGCTAAAAGACTAAAAGCCATGAAAAAGGGCTAAAATATTACGTTTTTTGCATGGGAACCCCCCTTAATTATTATTATTATTTTATTTTTAGTATTTGTTGTTATAGCGGCAACAGAAATACACAATCTGTGAAAATTTCAACTGTCTAGCTATTACGGTTCTTGAGAAACAGCCTGGTGACAGACGGACGGACAGCGAAGTCTTAGTAATAGGGTTCCGTTTGTACCCTTTGGGTACGGAACCCTAAAAAAGAAGAAAAAGGACGATACTTCTTTTTGAACAGCCCTTGGATGTTTCATCAAAAAATACCTAATGACGATCTGTTGTTTAAAAAACGCTACAGCAAACTCTGCCCCTTTTTTCTCATTTATTTTAATAAGGAAGTTCACCTTTTTTTTTCACAGCAACCTGTGAGGAATCACTTCCTTGAGGTTTCAGCCAAAAATCATCAAGATCCGTTCATAAATAACGCGACAGTAAGCTTCCCCCCTTTTCTCCCCCATTTTACCTCCTAACAAAAAAGCTCTTGACAAAAGTTGAGTTTTAAATCAAAGGAGATGTGTGCCGAGTTTGGTAAAATTAGTTAAGAAAAGCGCCCTCTAGACCGAAACTGATAAACTGACAAAGATTCGAACAAAAGCAAAATCTGCCACCTTGTTGAAATAGGGGCTCTTTCCCGCTTCGCTCGCTCGGTCAACATATTATATATGTATTATATTCTGAATTATTAAAAAACTAAACTAACACAGAAAAACTATTCATATATAACTACTGTGTATATAACTATAACTATATATATAACTTATCTACAGATTACTTCGTAATACAAACACAAGATCTGCCTAGACCTCGCTAACTTTTCCCCGAACCCTTATCACATGTTGACCTCGAACCGTCATTGAAAAACGGTAGATAATGGAACATCCAACTTTTAGATATTCCCTTCGATCCATTGAGAATCGTGACAGCAGTTGTGTTACCTATTTCTTTTTACTTTAAAGGCTTTGTTACAGTAAAAAAAGACAAAGAATTACGAAACAACATGAAAAAAAGAGAAGGTTTGACAAGCTTTGTTCTATGAGCATAAGTATAGACTATATTGTTATTTTCATAAAATTTAACCATAAAATTTTGATAACCATGTCTACTTAAAAGCAACAGAAATGTTGGGAAATCGGCATCGACGTTTCACAGGTTATGGGATAGTGATATCAGAATCCTTATAATAGTGGATGAATGTATCAACTTGCCTGTTATTACATTCGATTAAAATAGGAAAACTACTGTAGCGGTCTAAGCGGGAATTGAGCCCTCTTTGCCTTACAGGGGCAGTGGTTTGACCACTAAGTTACCAGTCCTCGCCGTAACCAATCCGGATTGTACCTTTTTATATTCGTCTTTGAGGTGACGGTGGAGCACCTACCGACATGCTTACGAACTATCGGAACCAATGAATCATTTTTAAACATTGATTTTTGACTACTCCGCGGCTACACCTATACAATTTGAATTATTACAAGCATTGTTTATGCTAAATATGCAAAAAAAATTAATGCTTAAAAACTTAATTCAAAATATATATTATTATTTTAGTAGTAAGCTAATCAATCTATGCTTGGTTTGGGTCTAGTCAGCGTTGTGTAGAATGCTCTAAAATTTATTACACGTATATGGGTCACAGTGGCAGTACCCATTTTCGTTCTCGGTCTCAAAGGGCGGCCATTAATTATACCAATCTTATTTAAAATATTGTTCTCCGAAATACGAATTAAACATACTTAAAGCAATTACAACGGTAATAAAACGCTTAAGTGTATTGTAATTAATTCCTTTCTTAATCCCTTGAATATCTGTTAGCTGTGCTTTCCTTCTAAATGAATGTAGTTATACTGGCAAAATGGATAAGTTATATAACAGAATTTGAGGTTAGTCATCATCATCATTCTTGCATCAATCCTGGGACATGTAGGTCTCAAAGGGCCATATTGTATGTTCATGTACTGATCATCATGTGTGTTATTTGTCTAAAAATGGTAAAATGGTCACTTTTTGACTTTCATAAAATGAAGCCTCATTTGAGTACATCATCTCATTTGACAGTTTTGTATGCAAATGCGTAAAATAGTCTCAATTTACGAGCATTAATAATGTCCAATTCGTGACATATTGGATGTCAGTAGGGACTTACATTCTGCGCTCATTTTGGTGTTTTCATTGTCATTATTGTAGTATAAAGCCTTCGTGCCAGAACCTACAGAAATATCCAACTTGACAACTTACACAACTCCATTTTTTTAAATCA